>CM054057.1:315460396-316060396 GCA_028641055.1 Alopecurus myosuroides | reverse complement strand
CAGGAAGGCCTGGTCCTCAAGTATAAATCTCAAGTATAAATAGGAACCTAAATTCGCACCCGTGAGGACTTGAACTTGCGTGTTGAGTTTGTACATCCTCTCCCCCAACCAGTTGAGCTATGCTCACTTCCCCACTAGTTTGCACCTGTGAGGACTAAAATCGACTTATTTGGATGCAATATTGTTTTTGAAATAAAACTAGTAGAAAACGAACAAAGAGGGCCACCCGGAAGGGCCGGACAAGGTGACAACGAAGGTGGAATTATACTCCTTCGAGAATTCCATCGGGATCCGAGAGGGAATGATTAGTTTGGAACTGAGACCGAAATACAACTCATCCAGCTGGCCCACCTATAAGAACGTCTCCACTCGCCCCTAGGCCACTTTTTGGCCCTTTTTTGCGCCGACAAAAGAAAAATCGCTCACTCGTCTCCCAACAGCCCAAAATCCGCCTGCTTGGGCCGAAAATAGAGCTGGCGATACCAGGCCGAACCAGCGCTCCGTGGGCAGCGGGAGGCGCCAAGCGCAAGAAAAAACGCGGGAAAAACGCCGCGCCATTTTCCCCACTGGTGGGCCCCGACTGCAGTGGCGAGCGCATCGTTGCCCCGGCGCCTCGTTCCCTCTCTCGGCATAATGGCGGACGCCGTTTAGTTTCCCGAGGAAAGTAATGGCGCCGCCACGCACACCCGTCCCTTCCTTCGCCGCCTTTAAAAAGCCTACAGCCGCGCCTCGCCGTTCCGCACGCTTCTTATCGCCTTCCTCGTCTCATCTCGCCTTCCATCGCGTCTACACTTCTGCTCGCCGGAGAACAATGGCCGAGAGGCTCCCCGGAGAGGGCGTAACGGCCAATGGTTTCGGCCGCCGCTACTGCAGGAGGAGGAGCTCCGACTACTCTACGCGGCGGGGTACTCTGTCCTGCCTGACAGCCTCGTCGGCGGCGGGTGGAGGATCAGCGCGACGGGCTATCCCGTGCCTCCCGTCCCGAGGCCGGACGACCTCACGGCGGCGATCGATGAAACACGCGCCGCCATGATGCTTGAGCAACGGGCTGAACCAGCCAGGCAGTGCCATAACCTCCCCTGGTGGCGCGCCTTCTTCTGCGACCGCCGTGACGAGCAGCTCGTCGATTACAACGGGCCACTCCCGGCGCCGGCCAGCATGAACTCGACGGGAAGGACGCGGTGGTGGAGCGGCAAAGGGCGCACCCTCGCCACCATGCTCGCCCACATCGAGGCGGGCAACAACCCGACGTTGTGCTGCCCGGAGGCTCTCGCTGCCCCTCTTCTGCGGCGCCGCTCCTCAGCGCCCGGATCCACGCCGAGGGTGTCGGCTTCGGCTTCTTTATCGTTGTTGCGTCGCTCCATTGCCTCCATACCGCCGGCGAGGGTGAAGACGGAGCCAGGGCCGGCTTTGGCCAGGGCGAGAGGTGCGACGGCCCGGGGCCCAACCTAGAAAGGGGCCCATAACATGTATATTTTACAGAGTAGAAGAAAAAAAATCACATGAATGACTTAATATCGGGTCTATTGGTGTCGCACCGGGGCCTTTGAAATCATTGAGCCGGCCCTAGACGGAGCAGGTCAGCCCACCGCCGTGCCACAGAGGTATCAACATCGGGCGCGTCATGTTCGAGCCTTTGGCCTCCATGAAGACGGAGGGCACTATAACCTCGCCGGAGGAGTACGACACCATGGTCGCGGACCTCAAGGACAGCCTCGAGTGGTCCAGGGAGCAATGGATCGCCGGCGAGATGGCGCACCAGAAGGCCTCCATGGAGGCGTTCGAAGTCCGCCGCCGCGGCCTTGATGAGGGCGGCATAGTCATCCTCGACGACAGTGACGACGATACGCCGCCTGCGAGGAAGGTCTTCCGCTCCGGCGACCTGGGCTAGGGTTTCAGCCGCGCCCCGATGGACGAGCCGTCAAACGACAGCGGCGACTACGACGAGGCCATCTACCGCAGCCTCGGCATGGACTTGTTTTATTATTTTTTGTATTTTAAATTCGAATTCGTATGGAACTAGTCTGTATTCGGCCGTTTATCTATGAAATTAAGTTAATTTGAGTTCAAGCCAAATTTGGCTGTAATTTGCCTTTGTTTGCCAGACTGTTTCGGCCCAACGACTGGGAGGCATCGCCCCTTCAGACCAAATTTTACGCCGGCACGCCCCTAAGCGGCGGTATTTCCGGCCGAAAAAACGAACGAGTAGAGATGCTCTAATTCTCGGTTTTTACCCAAGCTTCACCCAAATAGACCTTTTCGTTGCAATACTGTTTCGAAATCAACCCGTTTATCAAAGGCGAAACCCCACATGTTATGTCGATCGTACATACATAATTCCTCGGTAAGTACGTACGGTTGCGCATCGTGAAGTAGAGTATTCATTGGTGCATTACATACAACACATGTACAGTACCTTGGACGTTGGACCAGCAGTCAAGACATGTCAGAGCGTCAGTATGCTGCCGCCGGCACTGCATTCATCAGATTCAGGCAGCGGCAGAGGGGGTTCCGTTTCACCTTCTTGGCTCCATCCAACTCCATCATCACAGCTGCAGCTCGCAGTACAGGTCCAGCTGCGCCACCGTCCACCGGGCACCGGCCCAAGCTCAACACCATCCTGGAGGAGCATCATTGTACTATCCCGTAGTAGAAAGTACGACGGTAAGTTTGCCCTCCGCGACCAGGAGTAATCGTGGTACGTGCAAGGATCAAAGCTCATGGTCATGGACTCATGGGTGATGTGCCTCACCATTGGAAGGATGATTTAGGGAGACATGCATGATAGACGTGCAGATCAGCACGACAAATCATCATGATATACACACTGGTCACTCGACGGTACCGATCGGCACTTTCAGTAATGGCATGTGGAACATTATGTAGAGGAAGTAATTGCCTGTGATCTGTGGATACTAGTAGAAGAAAACATCCATGATTTAGGCAGCAATGGTTAACCCATGTACTCCCTCCGATCCATATTAATAAGTGCTGAAGTGGATATATCTAGCAATAAAACATGTCTAAATACATCCACTTCAGCACCTATTAATATGGATCGGAGGGAGTAAGTAAACCCCGGATGTTTTACCCCTCCTCTCTGATCCCTTTTTCGGAGCTGGCCCCGGTAGATGATCATTGCTGTCAGTCCGCAGGCGTGAAGGTCTGGATGCACGTTTATTCTCTCGATCCGGCCAGTCCGTACGTGCGGCTTAGCCGGCGTGCAAAGCGGTGAACATTCTCGATTGGAGGAAGAACCGGGCGAGCATACGACTTGATCGATCCGTCATTCCCTCGCACGTGTTCTCAGCTATTCGCTACACTCCAGGGACTTTCTTGTAATTTCAAAATTTATATCCTGAAGATGCTTTGTGCAAATTATTGCTTCCTATTCTTTCTGTAAGAAAGTCGATATTCCCATGCCGTTTTGATAAATAAAAAATACTAATCAACCAGCATATTGATTGACATATATCTTACGTCGCATACGTGTACTTGGATTGGACGGCCAAACTTACAATGCTGCGTACGTTTACTTTTTCTTCCAAAATGTTTTCCTTAATGACTAATATAGTTTTGACTCTTGATCGATACCGTTTTCTTTCTTTGGAAAAAAAGGGTGTCTCGCGTCGCTCCCCCACGGACTGCCGAGACTTGAACTCTAGCGCCGCCTCACCCCTCCCCCGCCGCCACCGGGAAAAACCCGTGCGGTGTCGGCGGCGGCGGGTATTCTTTTACCCACTCTGGGCGGGGCGAGCTCGCTTCGGTGTTGTGAGACAATGGCTCCGCCGAGGTGGCTCCTAAGGCAACGAGGCTAGGTTTCGGGACAACGTGAAGTGGCGGCGTCGAGCAGTGACTAGCGGCCAACTTCCTCTTTGTTGGGCGGCACTTGACGGCCTAGATCTGGGCTGCCACGCGCCAGGAGGGCCTGCAGCGCCCTGGAATGACCAGGGTGGCTGCCTCTGGCGGGGGGTACACGGTGCGGTGGCCGTTGCCGGGTGACAGTTCACTGGTCGCCTATCTCATATACTCCCTCCGTTTCATATTAGATGACTTTGGAATGAATGTGTCTAACACTAAAATATGTCTAGAAACATCCAATTCAAAGTCATCTAATATGGAACGGAGGGAGTACGTGATATTGTTGTCACTGTCCTTGGTCTTCGTTACCCGTTGGCAGGATCGGTGCTCCACGGCCCGAAGCCATCCGTCTGGTCGACGGTTTCACACACCCGGACACCCATCTCATATTCTCAGCGGTCAAACCGGCCTGGTCACTAGCTGTAAAATACTCTTCAGTACATGGCCGATGTAAATTGTAATGGTAGCAAAGAACACTGCTTGAGTGATTCTCCGTACACGTACCCTGCTCCAGTTTTTTGCTTACAGTAATTTGACCGAGGGTGGTTGCAACTCTGTTACTAGGACGGCTGCAGTAAACTACACTCTGTTTATCTAGCAAGGGCAAGCTACTGCGTGGTGGTGGCAGAACTAGAGCCCCAAAATAAGAGAAAACGAATACTCGTAGAATACCAGTCGGAGGGAACCCAAGCTGCACCCAAATAGACCCTTATCGATGTAATGTTGTTTCGAAACGAAACCGTTCATCAAGCTGAAACTCCACATGCACCTGCGTACTATGTTGATCCTATACATACATAATTCCTCGGTACGTACGGTTGCCCGCTGTGAAGTAGAGTATTCATTGCCCGCTAGTAGTACAAGCAAGGGGACGTTGGACCAGCAGTCAAGACATGTCAGACTGTCAGTGTGCTGCCGCCGGCACTGCATTCATCAGATTCAGGCGGCGGCAGAGGGCGTTCCGTTTCACCTTCTTGGCTTCATCCAACTCCATCATCACTGCTGCAGCTCGCAGTACGCAGGTCTAGCTGGGTCACCGGGCACCGGCCCAGGCCCAACACCATCCTGGTGGAGCCGCCATTGTAATCCCGGAGTAAAAAGTACAAACGAGAAACGGCAGTTTTGCCGGGGGTAAAACTTGTCACCGATTTTCTCCGGAGACGAGAGGAGAAAATCGACCAAGAACTTTTGGAGGAAGAACCCTGGTATAATATGCAAGGATCAAGGTCATGGTCATGGGTGATGTGCCTCACGGTTGGTAGGATGATTCAGTTGATTAAGCAAGCAAATCGTATACTAAGCATTGCCGCCAAACTCATGAATTAACAGAGGTGCAGATCAGCACGACAAATCAGCAGTGTACACTGGTCATCACTCGTCACTCGTCTGCATAACAGCGGTGCAGATCAGCACGTCAGCTGAAGCGCTTTTTAGTATCTAGTCTAGGACTAGGAGAAGTAATGGCCTGTGGATAGAACAAAACATCCATGATTTTCGATGCATAGGAAGGTGATCATTGCGTTTGGTGTTAGCAACCTACCAGATGGGCCACCGACAACACGCACCAACGGCCCATCGGGAAACGAGGCCCGCCAGCCAAGCACTCGTACGCGCAGACCGAACGCACGAGTGGCTGGCCCTGACTGGCTTACTTAAGGACGCGTGATCCAAGGGAACGGCATCGAATATTCGATCACGGCAACGGCGGCGGCTTACTGTCCTTCCTCACCAACCTACCTACCACCTTGTACCAAATTCCTCCTGTAATCGTGAATCCAGAGATGAACTCCAGCTACCCATGTAACTGAATCCTTCGATCGAGTACTAGTGATCTATGGTGTAGCTAACAGTGGTATCAGAGCCAAGTTTCCCCCAAAATCCTCCCACAAAAATTTTCCGCCACCGCCGCACTGGCTCCGTCGATCATCGAGACGAGAAATCAGAAGGCCACGCGTCTAGGCAAGGAATCGATGGACTCCGATTTGAAGGCCGAGTTGAAGGACTTGTTCCGGGATCTGAAATCGGAGATCCGCAGCGAGCTCAAGGACATCGTGCAGACCGAGATCAAGGCCGAGCTTGGTGGATGGGCTCCGCAGATCGAGAAGCAGATCTACGGCCTCCAAGTAGCAGTCGATTGCTTGCAGCAGCACGTCTACTGCGACACCGCCACCGATGCAGGGGAGACATCGCCGGTGGATCTCGCTGATCCCCGAGCCGCGAAGGCGAAATCGTCTTCATCTCCTCGGGCCAATGGCCACGGCGCTGAACCTCAAGCACGGACGATGGTTGGCGGAGCCCGCGTGACTCCGTCGGCCCCTCCGGACAACGGTACGGTCTCCTTCCACAATTCGCAACTGCAAAATCTTCAGTCTAGCGACCACGGGCTGCTGCCAGGCCATGGCCAGCAGCCCCCGTCGATGCCCTTTCCGGTCTTCGACGGCGAAAACCCGCATCTCTGGAAGGATCTCTGCGAGCAGTACTTTGCAGTTTATGGCATACATGAGTCGTTTTGGGTACAGATGGCCACGCTCAATTTCTCCCCCAACACTGCAGTTTGGCTTCAGTCCGTTAGAAAAAAATTATTAGGTTGCAATTGGGATAGCCTCTGTAGTACTCTTTGTGTGCGATTCGGTCGTGATCGCCACCAACAGCTGATTAGACAATTTTTCGCCATTAAGCAGAAGGGGGGTGTGCAGGAGTATATTGATGAATTTGAACATTTGATGAATCAATTACTGTCATATTCTGACGAAATTCATCCATACTATTTTCTGATGAGGTTTGTGGGCGGCCTTCGAACGGACTTGCGCACGGCGGTCATGGTGCAGCGACCACCAGACCTCGACTCCGCGTGTGCTTTGGCACTGGTGCAGGAGGAGGTGCATGAAGGCATTCACCAGGATTATGGTCACAATATTCGCTCGGTGCCACGAATCCCAGCTTCCACTGTCCCCCAACAACAATGGCGACCATCGACTGCTCCAGCAGCGAGTGACAGACGAGGCCTTGACAGCGCCAGAGCCGCTCGTCCCACTCCAAGCAAGGTGACAACAAATCCAGCTAACCAGATGGATACGCTTCGTGCGTATCGTCGTGCCAGAGGATTATGCTTTAAGTGTGGGGAAAGATGGGGCCAAGATCATGCATGCCCGGCGACTATTCAGATGCACGTGCTAGAGGAATTCATGGATTTCATGGGGTGTACTGATGCTGAGCAACCCGACAGTGAACCCAGTGCAGATGGACAGACAGAGGTGATCTATGCTATTTCATTACAGGCGTTCAACGGTAACGACGCCTCGATTTTGATTCAGTTGGCAGCAACAGTTCAAGGAAAGGCAGTGGCTATTCTGATTGATTCGGGCAGCTCAACATCATTCATTAACCATAAATTAGTACAAGGGTTATCAGGTATTCGACAATTGGCCAGACCAGCACGAGTGAAGATAGCAAATGGAGCAGAACTAGTGTGTGACCAGGAAATTGTGGACTGCCAGTGGATCACACAGCAGCAGGAATTCTGCTCTTCGTTCAAAATATTACCTCTAGGAGGTTTTGACATTATCCTTGGTATGGATTGGCTGGAGCAGCACAATCCAGATGTTAACTGGGTCACTAAGGAGATGACATTGGCTCGAAATGGGACACCAATTACATTGCAAGGACAACAAACACAATCTGCAGCCTGCGAAACTATTACAGCTATGCAATTGAATCAAATGCTTTTGCACAAAGAAGTGGAACATGTGGTTTTTATCTGTCAGAGCACTGAAACTGGAACAGGGGAAACAGGGGCATCTGCTATTCCTGTAGCAGTTCAGGAAATTGTCGACGAATTCACTGATCTCTTCGCAGAGCCTACAGAGCTTCCCCCTCGTCGTGGGTGTGATCACACCATTCCTCTCATTCCGGGAGCTCAGCCCGTTCATGCTAGGCCATATCGACATTCTCCTGAGACGAAGACAGAGATCGAAGCACAAGTTGCAGAATTGCTGGCCAGTGGTATTATACAACCCAGCTCCAGTGCTTATGCATCTCCAGTGATCCTAGTACGCAAAAAGGATGGACAATGGCGTATGTGTATTGATTACCGCCGTCTCAACTCATTGACAGTGCCCAGGAAGTTTCCCATTCCAGTCATAGATGAGCTGCTTGATGAGCTCACTGGGGCTAGTTGGTTCAGTAAACTGGATTTACGCGCAGGATATCACCAGATCAGATTAGCACCGGGGGAGGAATTCAAGACAGCTTTTCAGACTCATGCAGGGCAATATGAGTACACTGTGATGCCGTTCGGGCTGGCTGGCGCTCCAGCAACCTTTCAGAGCGCTATGAACACGACATTGGCACCAGTCCTACGCCGTTCTGCCCTCGTATTTTTCGATGACATACTAATATACTCGAAGACGTTGGATGATCATGTGAGACACGTCAACGAAGTTTTCTCGCTGTTAAGAAAGGATCAGTGGAAGGTCAAGGGCACAAAATGCTCGTTTGCACAAAGGAGTTTATCGTACCTCGGGTTCGTGATCAGTCAGCACGGCGTAGCCACGGAACCAGACAAAATAGCAAGAGTGCAACAATGGCCCACGCCACAGAACATCAAAGAACTGCGACAATTTTTGGGGCTAGCCAGTTACTACAGAAAATTTGTCAGGCACTATGGCATCCTAGCTCGACCCCTCACCAATTTGCTGAAGAAAAATACCCCATTCTTTTGGACAAGCACCTGCGATTCAGCATTTCAAGCTCTGAAAACATGCCTCACTTCAGTACCAGTACTGGCTTTGCCAGATTTCTCTCGTCAGTTTATAATTGAGACAGATGCCAGCGATGTCGGGATAGGGGCAGTGTTGCAGCAGGAGGGGCACCCATTGGCATTCATCAGCAAATCGTCGGGGCCACGCAACAAAGGGTTATCGACATACGAGAAAGAACTGATGGCAATACTCTTTGCAGTGGAACATTGGCGTCAGTACTTGCAACATGATGAGTTCATCATAAAAACTGATCACAAAAGTTTGATCCATCTGGAGGACCAAAAACTCCATACCCCTTGGCAGCAACGTGCTTTCACCAAGCTCTTGGGACTACGTTACCGGTTGTGCTATCGCAAAGGCAAGGACAACGGAGCCGCAGATGCTTTGTCACGCATGCCCTACAGTGATGCTGATACACTCAATGCAATTTCATTCTGTCAGGCAGATTGGATACAAGACATTAAACAGGGCTACGCAGCAGATGAGGCCACTAAAAAGATTATCGAGGACCTAAGCACCAACCCAGCATCACATGTGCATTTCACGATCACTGACGGGCTGTTGCGATACAAGGACAAGATCTGGATTGGCCATAATATGGGCACACAACAGGCAATCCTCAAAGCTTGCCACGATTCAGCAGTAGGTGGACACTCGGGGGCACCAGCCACATACCAAAGGCTGCGTTCGATCTTTGCATGGCCCAAGATGCAGGAAGCAGTGAAAGTTTTTGTTCAATCATGCCCCACGTGTCAGAAAGCAAAACCTGACAGGGCCAAATACCCTGGGCTCCTGGAGCCCTTGCCAGTCCCCTGCCAGGCGTGGCAAATGGTGTCCTTAGACTTCGTGGAAGGACTCCCACGCTCAGGTCGATTCAACTGCATCCTCGTCGTGGTCGACAAGTTTTCGAAATACAGCCACTTTGTTCCCCTGGCGCACCCTTTTTCTGCTTCACAAGTGGCTGCAGCATACATCGACAACATTTACAAGCTTCACGGGATGCCCGAGTCAATTATTTCCGATAGGGATCCCATATTCACCAGTCGATTTTGGCGGGAGCTGTTCAAACAATCTGATACCCAGCTGAGGATGAGTACAGCCTATCATCCTGAGACAGATGGGCAGACGGAGCGTGTCAACCAGTGCATGGAGATCTTCTTACGCTGCTTCGTCCACTCATGCCCGAAGAAGTGGAGCACCTGGTTGGCCCTGGCGGAATATTGGTATAATACTTCGTGGCACAGTGCGCTCGGAAACTCACCATTTGTGGTTCTTTACGGCCACGAACCACGGCACTGGGGTATAGAGACAGCCACAGCGACACCGGTGACAGAGCTCAACTCTTGGCTGGAAGAGCGCAGAGAGATGACAGCACTCATTCGCCTGCACCTGCTGCGCGCACGTGATCGCATGAAGAAACAAGCTGACAAGAGTCGTACTGAGCGCTCATTTGCTGTGGGGGATCAAGTTTACATCAAGCTCCAACCATATGTGCAGAGCTCAGTGGCGCAGCGTGCCTGTCACAAACTGGCATTTCGTTACTACGGCCCCTTTCCCATCGTGGCCAGGCAAGGGCAAGTGGCCTACAAAGTGGCGTTGCCGGAGACAAGCCACATCCATCCCGTCTTCCATGTTTCGCTCCTGCGCAAGGCACTGAAGACAGGTGATCAGGTACTTCCAGTCCTTCCTGATGACACTAACAAGTTTGCAGTACCTGTGCAAGTTATGGGGAACCGCACCAAGGTCAAGGCCAACCGCCAGGTGGATCAAGCGCTGATCAAGTGGTCCTCTCCTTCCATGCCGGATTCCTGGGAAGATATCGAAGAACTCCGCGCCAGGTACCCGTATGCAGCGGCTTGGGGACAAGCCGAAACGCTAGGGGAAGGGGGTGTTAGCAACCTACCAGATGGGCCACCGACAGCACGCACCAACGGCCCATCGGGAAACGAGGCCCGCCAGCCAAGCACTCGCGCAGACCGAACGCACGAGTGGCTGGCCCTGACTGGCTTACTTAAGGACGCGTGATCCAAGGGAACGGCATCGAATATTCGATCACGGCAACGGCGGCGGCTTACTGTCCTTCCTCACCAACCTACCTACCACCTTGTACCAAATTCCTCCTGTAATCGTGAATCCAGAGATGAACTCCAGCTACCCATGTAACTGAATCCTTCGATCGAGTACTAGTGATCTATGGAGTAGCTAACATTTGGTCTGCAGCAGGCTTCGATCCATGTTTATTCCCTCATCCGGCCTGTCCGTACGTACGTGCGGCTTCGCCGGCGTGCAAAGCGGTGAACATTCTCGATTGGAGGGAGAACCGGGCGATCATTACCGGGTCGTTGATCGATCCGTCATTCCCTCGCACGTGTTCTGTGCCTGGTTCGCCAAAATTGGTCCTGTAAAGTTCGCCAAAATCACACGTCTCAGACTTACGTTCGGAACACTAGTTGAGTTGGAAAACTCAAGTTACGTTCACTTACACCACATTTGAAAAATACTGGCTCTCTGCTATCACTGGACCATGTTTTCGCCCCCTCCGGAGCTATTCGGACGTGCGCAGACCAAATACGTCGGCGCGCCGGAAATGCTCTTACACCACATTTGAAAGATATTGGCTCTGCTATTACTGTATTTACTCTTGAATTTGATCCTATTTTGATTGTTCTTTAAGACTATCTGTACTCTGAAAAAATTTGGCCGACTTCGTTCAGATTTTTGAGACACTCTATGACAATTCAATGAATGATAATCACATACCCAACTGCTACTGCTAGGTATTGCGCGTGCTGGGCTAGCTATATCTGTCATGTGCCCGGTCTACACAGGCTATAGCCTGAACGGATGACATCTTTCTGACCAGATAATTCGCACTCCTCATCATCAGGTGAGCCTGCATCTGCATCTGCATGCATGCGGTTGCCATGGATGAAAATGAGGGCATGAGATCTAGCAGGACGGCCAGACGAGGGAGATAATCAATCAGGGGGTGAGAACTGAGAAGGATACCAGAAGGTCCAGAACAGAGAGTGAGAGTTTATTTTCTTTGTTTCGGCTGCAGTCAAATTCTGGTCCTCCCTCCCTGCCTGGCATGCTGCTGCCACAAATTATGAAGCTGCCAGCACAGCGCAGGAGGGTGATGCAATGCAACCCTTGTGGTGCAGCATACATCTTCAATGCCCAAACTCTTTACCACTCTCAGCTACCACCAATTTGATGGGTCAAGCCGTATTTCGGATCTAGTATTTGTCCAGTATGATGGATTTGATCGGTAACTTGCATGCTGATTCCTGCTCCAGGGATCTGTATGATTTTGCAGTCTTTTTTCTGAAGCAAGAGATATGGTTTTGCCGTCGTGTATCAATGTTTTTTTAGAAATGTAGTCCTTGTTAAACGAGTTGTTGTATGTTACACGGTTTCTTGTACAGCACGAATAGGTAGTTGTAGATTAGCCTATTCGTGTCTATCCCCGAGTATCTCTGTTGTGATCGGTTGGGATGTTTAAACCCTGTACTGTAAATCTGTTGTTGATATAAATACAAAGCACCGGAGACCCTAGAGGTCAACCCACGCAATATCGATCTCTGTTATTTGATATGGTATCAGAGCCCAACTCTTCCACAATGTCGAGCTCTTCCTCATCCTCCGGCAATGGCTCCGGCGGACTACCACACGGGTCGGTAACTGAGAAGTTAGGGAGGGACAACTACCCTCTCTGGAAGGCACAGGTGATGCCGCCGCTCCGGTCAAACCAACTGACCGGATTTCTGGATCGCACGGCGGTGATGCCGGCGAAAACCATCTCGGTTGAGGTGGTGAGCAAGGAGGGCGTGAAGACCCAACAAATCGTCCCCAACCCGGCCTACATCGTGTGGGTCTCTCAGGACCAGCAGGTTCTGGGGTTCCTCAATTCCTCTCTGACACGGGAGGTCCTCACACAAGTGGCATCGCTCGATAATGCTGCTGATGTGTGGGAGGCACTCACCGCGATGCATTCATCGCAGTCCCGGGCACAGGTGATGCAGCTCCGGATGCAGCTCGCGACTACCCAGAAGCGTGATCTGCGGGTGGCAGACTACTTCGCCAAGATGAGGAGCCTCGGCGACGCCATGACGGCGGCTGGCTCCAAGATGGAAGATGACGACCTGGCATCATACGTTCTTGCCGGACTCGACTCCGAGTGGAACGCCCTCGTTACTTCCATGACGACCAAAAGTGAGGCAGTGTCTCTCTCTGAACTTTATTCCCATCTACTGAACTTCGAAAACAGACTTGATCTGCAGAACGGAGGAGGATCTGCTGGTGGTAACACCGTTTTCAGCTACGGTGGTGGTGGAGGTCCTCCCGGTGGTGGCGGTGGTTCGTCATCGGTCAACCTGGCGTCTCGAGGCGGACGCTACGGCCACGGGAATCGTGGCGGTGGCCGCGGTTTTGGCCGCGGCGGCAGAGGAGATGGAGGACGCGGGAGTAACGGTGGCAACTACAACAACTCTGTCAACCGTAACCAGCAACCATTTGATGCTAATGGTAACCCGCGCCCTCAGTGTCGGATGTGCACCAAATATGGTCACACGGCATTGAAGTGTTGGAAACGCTTCAACAAGGACTACCATGGAGAAGAAAAGGTGGCTGGCGCCGTGACCACCTACTCCTACAACAATGATCAGCCTCAACCGTGGATTGTCGACACTGGTGCGACGGACCACATCACGGGGGAGTTGGATAAACTCACCATGCGTGATCGCTACCACGGCCATGATCAAGTCCACACCGCAAGTGGATCAGGTATGGATATAAGCTATGTTGGTCAATCAATTATTCATACCCCATGTGATAAACTCCATCTTAGAGATATTCTACATGTTCCACAAGCTACAAAAAATCTTGTTTCTGCTCACAAGTTAGTTCGTGACAACAATGCTTTTCTTGAAATTCATCCTTCTGAATTTTTTGTTAAGGAACGGGGCACGAGGAGAATCATGCTTCAAGGTAGATGCCGTGATGGTCTCTATCCCCTTGTGTCGAAGTCACCTTCATCTATTCAAGCTTTTGGAGTCAATAAGCCATCCACTTCTCGATGGCATAGGCGTTTAGGACACCCCTCCCTCAACATAGTTCAACATATTCTTAGTCATAATAAACTTCCTTCTGTAAAGGATGATTTTGCGCAATCCGTTTGTGATGCGTGTCAAAAAGGGAAGAGTCATCAACTCCCTTATCCTCGATCAACTAGTGTGTCTAGTGCTCCCTTGGAGCTAGTTTTCTCAGATGTGTGGGGGCCAGCTTGTGCCTCAGTTGGAAACAATAAATACTATGTAAGCTTCGTTGATGATTATAGCAAGTTTACGTGGATTTATCTTCTCAAAAACAAATCAGATGTGTTTGCTCGTTTCCATGATTTTCAGAACTATGTTGAACGCTTGTTTAATCGGAAAATACTTGCTTTACAATCCGATTGGGGAGGTGAATACCAAAAGCTAAACTCTTTCTTTCAACGCATTGGCATTGAGCATCATGTGTCTTGTCCCTATGCACATCAGCAAAACGGGTCAGCCGAGCGAAAACACCGTCACATCGTTGAGATGGGACTCACACTTTTAGCACATGCTAATATGCCTCTCAAATATTGGGATGAGGCATTTCTTGCCGCCACCTTCTTGATAAATCGTACCCCTAGTCGTATCACAAAACTCAAGTCTCCACTAGAACTTCTATTTAATCGCACACCCGAGTATAATTTCCTTCGTGTGTTTGGGTGTGCGTGTTGGCCGAATTTGCGTCCCTACAATTCTCGCAAACTTGAGTTTAGATCAACACGTTGTGCTTTTCTTGGTTATAGCAATCTTCACAAGGGGTACAAATGTCTTGATATATCTAGTGGCCGCATTTATATCTCTCGAGATGTTATTTTCGATGAAAATATTTTTCCATTCACCGAACTACATTCTAATGCGGGTGCTCGTCTTCGTGATGAAATATTACTTTTATCACCTACCCTTCTCACTTTTACTCGTTTTGATCAAGGGGATGAATTAATTGATGATCAACCAATGGCTAATCCTACTAATTCTACTTCTAGTGGTTTTTCTGGTGCACAGGATGGTGTACATGGAGCAAATAGCTTTGGCATGGAATCTGCTGCAGATTCCCCGACAGAATCAGCGTCGGGATCTGTTCCTGACTCGCTGACAGCAGCATCCGCCTCGGGATCGAGCGCGGATACGTCCACGCGCTCCAGCCCAGCAGGATCCACTCCGGGATCCGTCCCCGCAGGCCCCCGCGCGTCGAGGAGCGACGTGGCGAGCGGGCATTCGCCGCGCAGCTCGCCCGCGCACTCCAGCCCGACCGGATCTGCGTCGGGATCCGCTTGCAGGGCCGCGCGCGTCGAGGAGCGACGTGGCGAGCGGCTATTCGTCGCCTTCTCGCGCGGCATCTTCTCCGACAATCTCTGCGGGATCTTCTGCGGCTGAGCATTCGCCTGTGCAGGCCACATCTGAGGCCACAGGATCTTCACTGCCTGCTCCAGAACACACAGGATCCGGTGCGGCTGTCGAGTGCACAGCCGGATCTTCTGCGCCAACACATGTTGTGACTCGTTCTCAAAATAAAAATTTTAAGCCCACTAAAGTACCTGCAGGGTTTGTTCGGTATAGGAACGTGTGTGTTACAGGAGAACCTAACAGTGTTCAGCAGGCCCTCGATGATCCGAATTGGAGACTTGCAATGGAGCAAGAATATGGTGCTTTGGAGAAGAACAAGACATGGCATCTTGTACCCGCAAGAGAAGGGAAGAATGTGATTGATTGCAAATGGGTGTATAAAATTAAAAGGAAGTCTGATGGTACCATTGACAGGTATAAGGCACGTCTTGTTGCTAAAGGATTTAAGCAACGGTACGGTATTGACTACGAGGACACGTTTAGTCCGGTTGTAAAAATTGCCACCATTAGGCTTGTGTTGTCCATTGCAGTTTCTCGAGGATGGACACTTCGTCAGCTCGATGTTCAGAATGCGTTCTTGCATGGCGTTCTGGAAGAGGAGGTGTATATGAGGCAGCCACCAGGATTTGAGAAAGGTGATCATCTTATTTGCAAGCTAGATAAAGCATTATATGGGCTCAAGCAAGCCCCTAGAGCTTGGTATGCACGATTGAGCTCTAAACTCTTGCAACTTGGTTTTGTTCCCTCAAAATCCGATACTTCCCTGTTCTTTCTTGCCAAGTCAGAAGTCACTATGTTTGTGCTAGTTTATGTGGATGATATTATTGTGGCCAGTTCCTCTCATATTGGAGTTCATAGTTTACTTCAGCAGTTTCGAGGAGATTTTGTTTTAAAGGATCTTGGTGATCTTCACTATTTTTTGGGCATTGAGGTGAGACAGGTTTCGGATGGTATCACTCTTTCGCAAGGGAGGTATGCATTGGATTTGCTCAAGCGTGTTGGTATGGATATGTGCAAACCGGTTACTTCCCCAATGTCTTCAACTGAATATTTGTCAGCCAATGATGGTGAATTGTTATCTCCTGATGATGCTACTCGGTATAGAAGTGCAGTTGGTGCCTTACAGTACCTTACTATGACTCGTCCTGATATTTCATATGCTGTTAATAAAGTATGTCAGTATTTACATGCTCCTACAGTATTGCATTGGTCAGCAGTCAAGAGGATTATGAGATATCTTTGTTTCACAGTGGATCTTGGCATGAGAATAAGGAAATCTTCTTCTACACTTGTTAGTGCATTCTCAGATGCTGATTGGGCAGGGTGTGCTGATGATCGTCGATCCACAGGAGGTTTTGCAGTTTTCTTTGGCCCTAACCTTATTTCATGGAGTGCCAGGAAACAGGCCACTGTATCTCGTTCTAGTACAGAGGCAGAGTACAAATCACTTGCAAATGCTACAGCTGAAATTATATGGACACAGTCTGTTCTTAGAGAGATTGGAATTCCACAACCAAGAATTGCTTGTTTGTGGTGTGATAATTTGGGGGCTACATATTTATCGGCTAATCCGGTGTTTCACGCAAGGACTAAACACATTGAAGTGGACTTCCATTTTGTTCGAGAAAGGGTGGCAAACAAATTATTGGAAGTCAGGTTTATTCCCTCATGTGATCAAGTGGCAGATGACTTCACTAAGCCATTACCAGTTAAACAACTCGAAGCGTTCAAACGGCGTCTCAATTTGGAGAGTTGCGTTTGAGGGGGCGTGTTAAACGAGTTGTTGTATATCGTGTGTAGTTGTTACACGGTTTCTTGTACAGCACGAATAGGTAGTTGTAGATTAGCCTATTCGTGTCTATCCCCGAGTATCTCTGTTGTGATCGGTTGGGATGTTTAAAGTTTAAACCCTGTACTGTAAATCTGTTGTTGATATAAATACAAAGCACCGGAGACCCTAGAGGTCAACCCACGCAATATCGATCTCTGTTATTTGATAGTCCTGCCACTACCAATGCACTAATTCACGTGATTTATTTATTTGAAAGTTTTAACCCTCGGCTTGTTTCCGGCGCAATTTCAATTTCAATGTCATAGTGACCTCCAAGAAGGGATGACACTTGAACTTGAACACAGATTATATTTTACTGAATGGGAAATTACTACTGGAGTAGTATAGTACATTCGCAGAACTGATAGATGGTTAGCAGAAGGATAGAGGGGCAGGAATACAGGAGGAGTGAATGTATGAATTGGCCAGTTGCAAATTGATGCAGGAGCCTGTCTCAGGGGCAGCGCAGAGATTAGCTGGCTCACACCTGACCTGGGTAATCGATGGACGAGCTGAGCCACGAGCCAATTCAATGCTTCAACGGTTTTTTTTTTTTTTTTTTGATAGGATGCTTCAACGGAGCTAGAGACATACAGTATCTTTTTTCTTTAGAAAATAGAGACATACTGTATCTGTGTCATGGATGTAGTACTGGGCCGAACATGTTTGTGTACAAGCGCTGGGATAGCCCGTATACATGCTTGGCCACACCTGTAGCCTTTGGCAAGGGAACCACTATGTATGGTTTTACACGAGTCAGATGGCTCGCATCGCTCACGTTAGCTCGCACTACATGGGCCTGGGCCGGAGAGGGACATGATGTACCAGTTTTCTCAGCTGCAAGCAGCCTCAGCGTCAAAGCTCCCAGCGTACTACCACGTTTTATTTTTTTTCTATTTTTCAGTTACACTTCTTACTTGTACCGACAATAATACTAAATAAAGAATGTTGGCGAACTGAAAAATGAAACTAAATATGAACATTTTTTATGCTCACGTACTCGTCGGCCTCAGCCGCACGCGCGGCGCCCACGCCGCTCCCAGGCCCGTGCTGGCAAGAGCAAAAAATTGATTCCAACAATTTTCAAAATAAACAAAAGTTTAATTTGAACGATTTTCAAATCAGAAAAAAAATTTATTTGAACACTTTTCGAATGTGAACGTTCTTAAGTTTGAACGATTTCCAGAATGAACAAAAAATTTATTTGAACAATTTCGAATTTGAACGATTTTTAATTGTGAACATTTTTTATTTTTTTTAATTTTTCTAAAAAATATGAACAATTTTTAAGTTTGAACGATTTTCAAATATAAATGATTTTCAAACATGAATGTTTTTACACATGAACAATTCTCCTATTTGAACAATTTTAAAATTTGAACATTTTTTATCCGAGAAATTTTCGAATTTGAACATTTTATAGTTTTGAACAAAAATAATTCTTAACCGAAAAATAATAAAACAGAAAAAGAAAGGATAAAAAAATAAAAGAAAAAGAAACAGAAAAAATGGGAAAAAGAAAATAAAAGTAGACAATAAAAAGTTGTTAAAGAGAAGATTGTACACAAACTTGTCCTAGCCTACTGGTTTCGCCCGTGACACCCTGGAACAGTGATCTGGGGTTCGAATCCTGCCTTCACTCCCTATTTTCTCTTTTGTCTTTATGCTAACGGGCCGGCCCATGCGGATGATTCCTGCGGATGAGTCCGTGCTCCACCTCACTTTAAGCGACACTAGACCATGAAGGCGCGCGATGCCGCGCCCGTCCATCTTCGGAACGAAATATGAATTGTTTGAGACAAAATTATACCCTCCTAATGGTTACTCTTGCACATAATTCAGCTCTAAAAGAAAAGTGACTTCTCTCAAGATTCAACTCTTGCATTGATTAGCATTAATGCAAACGATTTTAATGGCTAGAGTTAAATGTCAATATGTAGCGAAACACTGACATATACCATCATCTCTGAAATAATCAAGCATCCGAACAAAAATCTGAGAAATGACGATAGAAATTTCTTGTTATTATGCACATAATTAACTGCTAGCAATATAATTTACTTTTATGTTACTATTCTACGGAACCAGCTGTATAAGGTTTTTTTCATTAAACTCTGCTGACATATCAAATCACTAAAAATTTAAGCTCATTCCTTTTTGACCTTGAATTTGTCCGTGCGTTCACAGTAGTAGGTTTCTTATCCTGGCATAGTGTAAGAGAGAAAATCTCATATGCACTTTTATGTTACTATTCTACGGAACCAGCTGTATAAGGTTTTTTTTTATTAAACTCTGCTGACATATCAAATCACTAAAAATCTAAGCTCATTCCTTTTTTACCTTGAATTTGTCCGTGCGTTAACATTAGTAGGTTTCTTATCCTGGCATAGTGTAAGAGAGAAAATCTCATATGCAGCTACAGTAGAAGGTCAATTTACACATAGGTTAGTCAAAAATACACAGAAACAAAGTTCTTTTAATTTGGAACCTCTTTCTAATACGACTGCAGCGTTTGCAGATCGCAGACCTAGAATAAAGGATTATCTCACAGTCAGTAAAAGCATAGTAATTAAAATGACATGCTTAGAATGGAGAATGTAGAATTAAACTCCTTATAAAAGCTACTCAATATTTAGAGGTGGTAATCTGATTTGGGTCGACCTGCAGGCTGCTAGCTGAACCAAACCAGATTTATTTGCACCGTTGAATAATTTCAAATATTTTCTTGCAACAAAGAAATATGAAGCTCAACTATACCAAAGCTAATCGACCTAAGAATATAAAAAATCAAGTGGGAAAACTGAAATTCAATGAATAAATAGGAATCTGACATCCTATTAAGCTGAAATCACCACAAGCTTAAGCTAAGTTTACTAATTCAGTGATACTCCATAATTCTAAACCTTATACCGACCCATCCAAGCATTGACTGAAGATGAACAAATGGTAGTCCTGTCCAAAACAGCAAAATGACCTTTCCAGACCACTATGGTTTAGGTGCAACAACACGCCATTTTTTTTTATTTCCTTAATACGCAGAATTGAATAGCATTGCAACGTGTACCTGTCAATTACAATTGAATTCAGGGGTTTGTCCTTTTATTCATGAAATCATTTCAATGCACCAAAAATATTAGAGGGCTATTAACCCTGCTGGCCATTGTCGAAGCTATAGCGCTCATCTCACTGCCCATGTGTTTGATTGGAGATAATTTTTTATTATAAAACTAAATATAAATACTTACAGTGACTCATGAAAAGTCGGTGATCTGGGTCTGTTGTAATCCCCCTACGAAATAACCACCAGCTCACCATGTATAGAGAATGAATATTTAACAATTACGAAAGTAAGAAAGCAGGACAGCTAAAGCACTTCATCGTCTTCCTCGCGAAGTGGGTGCGAGCTAGATGCAGTAGGACCGCTGGTGCCCAGGTTATGGTACGATGCGGCAGTGAGGCACACCATCTCCTCTTTGTCCCTGGATACGACCCTGACCCTCATACTTAGGTGACCAAAAAGATGAACCGGAGAAAGACAAATTACAGAGAGTGCTAGGGCTCCAAGATAAATGAAGGTGAAGATCTAGGATTTATAGTTTACCTGATCAATTTGAACCATCAATCTATGACATCGAGGATGCTAGCACTGGGATCGCACCGCCTCCTTCTTTTACACCGGCAAGAGGCCGTGACATCCTATTGTGTCTGCGAGCCGCAGATGTCTCCTCCTCCTTATCCTCCTCTATGTTCTCATGCTGTTGATGCCGTTGCATCCTCCTACAGATATGGAGGCGTCATCGGCATTACAGGAACGAAGAAGGACGGCTAGCAAAGACGAGACTAAGCAAACAACATGGCCGACGAACGAGAGAGTTGATGGAAGGCTGATAGAAACTTGGTTGTACACAACATAATACTACATGAGCAGTGGAACAAAACGGACAGTAACATAACACAGCCATACATTAGTCACCATCGTTGTAGGATGGAGACCGTGGAAAAGTAATATACAGTAATCGTGCTGGCGAAATTTGCAAAAAAAAAAACATTTCTACCTATCACCGTAGACACAGTACAAGGTATAAATGAAACATGTAAGGCCTATATGGATGTTATTTCATCCGAATTTCAAGTAAGATGGTACATAATGCTATTATCTTGGAAAATAAAACAAGGAATTACAAGTGTGGGATGAAAACTCTAATAGAAGCATTGGCATGCTAAAAAAAAGGAATAGAAGCATTGGAGTTACACTACAGTATTGCTGAACACCATTACAACTCATGAACTGGTGTAAAATCGTACTCAACCATATTTTTCACCAGAAACAGAGGGCAGCAGAAAAAATGAGTCCACATTGTTAGGCTGCTGAGGATGTGGCCTTTGTGCTGGCTCAACCGCATGTTCTACTTCTTCGGAGCATTAACCTGCAGAGCAACAAGACGAACAACAAAATCTGATTAATCATCTACAACCCAGTGTACAAGAGCCCCCAATGGCGGATCAATTTTTTCTTTGTGAGGAATACAAGATCCTTGATTTACGTACCTGCCTATTGAGGAGTTCGCTCCCGATGGAAGGCGTCATGCATGCTCCTCCTCGATCTGGTCGAGGATCTCCATAGGCCATGGTCGCGTGGTCCTTGAGGATCGCGCAGAGCCCCAGTCCATGTTCTCCCCACCATCCTCTCCATCTGCCCATGTTCCCTGCAGCTGCTACTCTCTCGCAGTATCTGCTCCAGGCCCTGCATCTCTCCATTGACGTCCCACGAGTTGATCAAACTTTTCCAGGAAACCTAAATGAGGGAGAGAAGGTGTCCAAGCCGGAAACCGCCATCCATTACTGCTGGTAGGTGATGAAATTGAAGGCCTGGCTTATTTCTACGGCATTAAGCACGAAGAAACGGCGGCGGCGGACGCCGCCCCTCTGCCTTCCCAAATGCACCGAACAAGGTCAGCATGCTGATTATTCCAGACTCCAGGGATGAAACAAGTTGTGCCTTCTCTGCCCCCGCGCGGCCATGCGGCCCATAACAGCCCAATTCACGAGAAGACACCGGAAACGATCCGTGGAGCAGCAGCCCTTTTGACGTTGGTCCGGCCAGCTACCAATAGATGATGCAGCAAACGTGGCCCAGTTGCCATTGCGGGGTAAATGAGTGATCTGGTACGTCCGTACATTTGATCCGACGGTCCAGATACTCAAATCGCTGTGAATAGTCTTAGGTGGCTGAGTTTTACTGTTACTTAATATAGCGTTCGCGCTTTGGCAATGCTCAAAAAATTAAAGAAGTAGCCTTGATGAGCAAATTTCTACGAAAAAAAAAGTAAATATCGCTCCTTGCGGCGTCAAAACCTCGCACAGCGCACGCTGCGTGGTCTACGGGCCTGGCCCAGTCTTGCTAGTTCCTTCTGCTTCTTCAGTTTTATTTTTCTTTTTTCGTTTTTCTTTTTTGTCATTTGTTTTCTTCGCATTTTATTATTTTTTATTACCTTGTTCAATTATTTTGTTCGTTTTAACTTTTTTTAAAGTGTTCATATATTAAAGTATGTTCAAATTTTGAAAAATAATATGTTTTTTAATGTTTACGGGCTTAACAAATATTCAAGCGGTTTGCAAAATGTTTACGCGGTCAACTTTTCTTTGACGATGTTCAAAACAAAAATCATGAGGTTCAAAATAATGTTCCTGAAATTCAAGAAAATATTCCTGATATTGCAACAAATACTTTATGATACATAAAGATGTTCACTGATTTGGAAAAAATGTTCATAAGGTTTGAAAATAATCCGAGGATGGGTTACAAATAAACGAGAAAACATGCTCGTGTGTTGCCATGATAGAAGCTAGGTTCGTCAACCTCAATCTTATATTATGAAAAATGTTTGTTAAACTTAGTATTATAGAGAAAGGAAAAGAAAAGATTTTGTGTTGAATGCTTTACTCTTGAAATTTAATGACATTGCCATAGAATCTTGATTTTTTTTTTGCTCACTATAAAATGCTTGGCTACGGTCTTGCCATCAATGATACTTTGAAGACTTTAGATATTTATAGAATGAGATATGAGGGTAAAACTGAATGCAAAAAATTAAATTAATATCCCTGTACCATTCGACGTTTTTTTTTATAGAATGCTTCCACGGAGCTAGAGACATAGTACATTATCTGTGTCATGGATGTAGTACTGGGCGGAACATGTTTGTGTACAAGCGTTGGGATAGCCCGTATACATGCTCGGCCACACCGGTAGCCTTTGACAATGCTAAAAAAAAAGTAGCCTTTGTGGGCAAATTTCTATGAAAAAAAGCAGGGAGGTATTATACATCGCGGGTTCCCCTATGCTGCGCTCGCTGCGAGGCGGAGCAAACGCTCGCCCGCACGAGCCAAAACAGCAAGTCTGCTACTGGGCCGGTTTGAGGCCCAGTACAGGTATACATTTTTTTCACTCTATTTTTTTGTGTAAAAAAATATGAATAATTATTTACTACATAATTTAATTCAAAAATCTAAAACTATTAAATGAATTCAAACATAATTAGAATAGTTTAGAAAAATGAACAAAAAATATAAGTGAGCGAATTTAGAGAATGTACACAAATTTTAAAATTAAGATTTTTTTAGAAATGGTGAACATATCTCAAATGTGAACAAATTTTAAATTTAAACGCTTTTTTATTTTGAGCAATTCTCATTTTTAACTGATTTAAAGTGTGACCAAATTTCAAACATGAACTTTTTTAAATCTGAACAATTTTTTAAGCGTGAACACATTTCAAATCTAAACGTATTTTTAAATTAGAACAGATTCAAAAACGAATATTCTCAAATAAAACTAAAAAAACATAAAAACGAAAAAACAGAAAAGAAATAAAACGGAAATAAGAAAAAGAAAAGAAAAAAGGAAAAAATGAAAAATGAGACAATAAATGGGTTCGAAACGAATCATGTATGTAAAAAGCCTTTTAGCCCAGTGGCCGGGTGCTTGCTTCCCCGATTCCACACATCACGGGATCGAATCCCGGCTGCGTTTCTTTTAATAATTTCTTTGCACGCATGCACCTAATGGGCCGGCCCACTCCGAACTTCCACGTGGACGAGTCCTTAGAGGCCTCGCAATAAGCGCTATATAGGGATTGCGTACATCACTTCTAGCGAGACAGAGTGCTGACTCGCCCACGTACGCGTTAGATCGGCCTGGGCGCTGGCCCACCAATGCCTCTGCCTTAAAAATCGCAATCACATACATGGCACGAGCATCCAGTGCACAATCTCAAAACAAAAAAGAGCATCTAGTGCTTGCTTGCATTTCTTTTTTCCAGTCTTTTCTTTACACTTTTGTTTTCAATTTTTTCAAAATGTGCAAATACGAAAAAAATTCAGATTTAAAAAAATTCAAATTTTGAAAAGTTTACAATTTAAAAATGATGAACAATTTTTTGAAATGAACAAAAATTAAATCAGAAAAATTTGAAAAATGAATAATTTTTTAATGGTGAATAATTTTTGAAAACGAACAAATTTAAAATCGTGATTTTTTTAGAAATGAACAAATTTTAACTGGACATCTTTTAATGGTGAACAGATTTTGAAAATAAACAAATTTTAAAATGGTGACTTCTTTGAAAATGAACAAATTTTAACTGAACATCTTTTAATGGTGAACAATCTTTGAAAATGAACAAATATTAAATCAGAAAAATTTATAAAAATTAATAATTTTTTAATGCTGAACAGTTTTTGGAAATGAACAAATTTTAAAATAGTGGTTTTTTAAAATAAACAAATTTTAACTAAATATTTTTTTAGATAGATCCGTTTTATGGATTTAATTAAGAAAGATGGATGCATAGGATGGACTTAGAGTTCACGTGAGAAATCACTTAGTAAAAGTAAAGAAAAGAAAAGAAAAATAAAGTGATTTATGTGGGTACATGAGGCAGCAGTAGGACGAGAGAGAAGATAAAAAAATTAGAGAGAAAAGAGAGCACTAATCACGCACGGTAGCATGCAATGCAGAGTTGAGGACGGGACGCACATCGGCATCTCGCCTGAAAGTCAACTATACTCGAAGAAGTGAGAAGTACTGCGGTTAGGCACGTTCCTGTCCAGAGGATCGATTCATGCTATTGGGCCAGCCTATAGTAGACAGAGTACGAGCGAGTCGGTCATAGGACTCGCACTAAGCGAGGAATAGTGGCTGCGAAAAAGCAAATGTCGCTCGTTATGGCGTCAATACCTCGCGCAACGCACTCTGCGTGGTCTACGGGCCTGGCCTAGTCTTGCTCGTGCCTTCTGCTTCTTCAGTTTTATTTTTCTTTTTTCTTTTATTTTTCTATATTTTTTGTCTTTTGTTTTCTTCGCATTTTATTATTTTTTATTATCCTGTTCAATTATTTTGTTCGGTTTAACATTTTTTAAAGTGTTCATAGATTAAAATATGTTCAAATTTTGAAAATAACGTATTTTTTAATGTTTATGGGCTTAACGAATATTCAAGCGGTTTGCAAAATATTTACGAGGTCTTCGTCTTCTTACTTTATGCACCATTTACGAGAGCATAGTTATCATTCTAAGTATAATGTGTATAGTTCCAAAATGTATTATTGATTGATTCATGATTATAATATTGCTTGCTATCAAATTATTTGTATCTAGTCACCATTTGAACTTTGAAGTCGTCCTGCCATTTATGTTTTGCTACCACACGAAGAACAAGCTGGATACCACTTTATTATGTTTCTTCTTCATGATTGAAACAAACATATCAATTTCAATGCATTATCACTCATTGTCAATAATTTGTAATACTTTTCATGTGCAACATAGTTGCTAAATTTATTTTAGTTCAAATAATATTTATCATGCCTTTGTTAAAATACTTTGATCTCCGCTTACAATGCTTTTACACAATATTGATCAAGATCGTGTTTGCTTCATGCCACCTTAAAAACTATTTTCTTATCACTTACCTACTCGAGGACGAGTAAGAGTTAAGCTTGAGGATGCTGATATGTTGCAAACGTATTTATAATTTTTGATGCTCCATGCTTGTTTTCTATCAAATGTCTTACCCCCTGTTTGGATGTAGGAAAAATACCTTGGAATTGCCAAATTGGAATTGCCTGACCAAATTCTGTTGTTTGGGGTGGTAAAAGAATTGGGTACGGAAAATTTTGTCCAATTCCAGAAGAGCTCCGCGCGCATGGAGTACCTCCCGAAACAATTCCGAGCTGCTCCACTCGGAAAGGCTTGGAAATTGTTTACCCACCCGCAACCCCCACCCGCCCCGCGTACCGCTTCGTCTAACTAACCTGCCTCCATCGTCTTAGCTCGTTTCGTCGACTCCTGGAGCCGCCGCCGCCGCTAGTGAGTGCCTCTCCCTCCCGTCCGCCCCTCCATCCTCTCTCTCCCGTCCGTTCTGTCCCTTCTCTCCTCCCGTCTGTCCCGTCCCTCCTCTCTCACTGCGTGCGTCTGGCCCAGGAGCGAACCCTAGATGAGTTGAGAACGGCGGCGGTTTCTCGGACGGTTTCGCCGCCGGTGACAGGGGAACGGAGGCGTCTGTACCTCTCGTCCGTGTTCGCGTGCGTTTAGGCATCCAGTCCTTGTCCGTGGCGGTGAGGTTTCTCTGTCCTTGTGCGTGGCTGTGATGTTCCTCCGTTCGTGTCCGTGTCCGTATGCCTGTAGCTTCTCGTCCCTGTCTGTGTGCCTGTATGCTTTTCTTTTTGTTTTTACTTGGGGATCGAAGCTGGTAGGGACTAAAGAGGCTGGGCGGAATTTGCTTTTCTTTCTCTGTGTTTGCTGTAACTAGAGCCCTCTCCCAGGAAGATTTGCATCAGCGCTGAAGCTGAACTAGTGTCATCCAAACATTGCAGAAATAAACACCACAGTTTCACCTGAAACCAGTGTACATAAGGCACCAAACTCAGTTTCACCTGATTATTATATGTGCAAAATAATATATAAACATTCAAATGTACACATACTAATGTTTATATTGTCCAAACTCAAAAGACATCGAATTCCATGATATATACATCCAAACAGGAATTGGAATTGGGTCACACCCTTTAATTCTTTATGCACAACCAAACAACGGAATTGGAATTGCAGCTCAATTCCTTTCCATCTTGGATTTGGAATTCACAGGGCAATTCAATTCCAAGCAGTTTTTCCTGCATCCAAACAGAGCATTAGTGTTTTCCACATGTTTTCCTTTGCTTTCCGGATGTTTACATAGACTAACCAACTAACGAGATGCCCTAGCCGAGTTGCTGTTTTCTCCTATTTTTATATTTCAGAAAAGTTCTTAAAGAAATATTCTCGGAAAGGGCTGAAAATCCACAAATATTATTTTTTACCCAGAACGAAGACAGAGTCCAAATAAGAGCTGGAGGGGAGCCAGGTGTCCCCCAGGGGGTGCCAAGTGCGGCCCCACCCTAGACCGCGCCTGGTGGACTCCTGCGCACCCCGTCCACCGCCTCTCGTCGCCTCTTCACCTATAAATTGCCCCAAACCCTAAAACGTTCGGGGGCAGAGTTATTTTCCACGAAACATACAGAGATGCACCGTCACCTTGAAACTCCAATCTAGGGCTTCTGTAGCTCTGTTCCAGCACTCTGTTGGAGGGGGCAATCACCATCGGAGGCCTCTAGATCGCAATGGTCAACTCTGGGCAGATGCATGAGTAGTTCATCTTGGGACTATGGGTCCATAGCAGTAGCTAGTTGGTTGTTCTCTCCATTATGCCTCCATGTTTAGAGTCTCGTGAGCTGACTCACATGATCGAGACCACCGTTATGTAATTGTGCATGTTGTGTTTGCTGGGATCCGATGAACCATGAGATTATAATTATATTTTTCATGTCAATCTGAGGTGCTTCACTTATATTTGTAGAGAGTTTTAATATTGTCTTGCAATGCTCTTCAGTGTTTATGATTAACTTGGCCACGTAGTTGTTTTAACCTTCAAGAGAGGGTTTATATGCTAGATAGTGGGTTCATGCCTCCCTTAGATATGTGCTCGAGTGACAGAAACGTGACGGATGAAGGATGTGTTGTTGCCACTAGGCAGAAAACAACAGTGCTATTGTCTACGGACGAGAACCACTGATTACATTACGCATTCTTATTAATGCATTTGTCTGTTGCACACAAAGCAATCAATTTGTTGCTGCATCTTAATACTAGATCGATTTGCAGGATAAATTTCTTGAGTTGGACCTTTAGATATGTATGCATGCTAGATAGCGGTCCACATGTCTTGACGTAATGCCTACGATGTTAGAACCCGTGAACTGTATCTCTTCATAATTACAAGTTCACGATTTGTCAATTGCTCAGCGTAATTTGTTCACCCAACATGTTTGTTTTCTTTGGAGAGACACCACTAGTGAAACTATGACCCCCAGTCATATTTTCCTTATTATTGTAACCTTGTTTCAAGCACTTTCACCATTGTTTCCTTGTTGTGCCCTTTTTTACTTTTATTACCTTTCATTACTCTATACATTTAATTCTCAAGTTTTCAAGACGAGGAGACTAACAACCTTGTCGAAAAGTTGAGGCCAAGAGAGAGTTTGTGTGTTGTGTGCAGGTTTTACATTTGTTGACGCGTCAGACAACAAGCAACCTTCTCCAAGACTTTAAAGTCCTACTGATCGATAAACCCTGGTTCCACAATTGGCGGAAAATTTCCGCTAGACTACATCATATCTTCCACTTGGTGTTACCCAACGAGCGTGTGATCGCGTTTGCGAGCATCAGCCATCGTAGGAGGGGGACATATCGGCACCGTAGGAAAACCAGTCCTCCAATGGCGAGCAGGCGTTGTTGGTGGGGAAGAAGTTTTCGAGGCAGCCATCGTACTCCTCCTTCACCTCATCGTCCCAATAAGGTGATGACATGACGTACTTGCGGTTGCGCATCATCTCCGGTGGCAGGCATTGCCACACCTCTTTGAACTCATCTTATATGTGTCCGTCGGCGCCGAGTACCGTTATGTTGTGCAACATGCAATGATGCGCGAACTGCTCCGTCCACCTTACAACTCTCAGAAGCTACGAGGGGTGGATTAGGAGCCGGAGGTGGTGGCGCGCGGACAAGCTGGCCTACTACTTGATGCGTCACGAGAATGCGTCTAGCGACGAGCAGCGCCGTTCGTGCTCAGCTGGTGGCGGTGAAGGTCGTGTTCCATCTGCTTGTGTGCGGCTCACCACGAGACGTCCATGGCCACGACCAGACATGGTGGCGGTAGATCTGCTCGTGACAAAGTTTGGGAGAGAAGAGGATGGACGGTGAACTGTGTTGGTGAGAGGAGAGGGGGTGTGCGCTAGACCTATAAGTGAGCAAACCCACGGGTGCCCACTTAATTATGTGTAGTTTAAATTAGGAAGTCAATTTAGTCACGTTCCTATTTCTTAGTATAATTTTTTCACTCATGTGATTAAGTGGGCTAAGTGGGTGTGCCCACTTACTGGCCTAGTGAGCGCCATTTCAAACCTGGCCCGAGGAGTGGAGGTGGGTGACGCCTATTAACGTGTCGTCCATTAACACCAAAGATGTGGTGCATCATTATTTGTCTGGTCGGGGAACCGTTGCGGGAACTTCAATGGTAACGGACATAATCAATTTTTCCGTGCTGAGTCTAGTGGTGGCAGTGGCCAGAATTTTCATCCACCGCATGGAGGCTTCAATGCAAGCACTGTTTCCAAGGAGGTGGTAATAGATTCAACGGACGCCCTCCAGCCAGGTTTAACAGTAAAGGAGGGGTTGGGAGAGGTCGAGGTAGGGATCCTGGTCGGAATTTTGCTGGTTCGGCCACAGCTCCACCGCCGATTTCTTCGCAGCAGCGCATTTTCGATGATGTGGTTTCTCAGACGGCTGCAGCCATATTGCCTGTAGCACAACAGATGTCTGCTAAGGATGTTGCTGTGACTCGTGTTGAGAGTGCAGATGATGGGAAGAAGCAGCAAAAACAGGGTACTAAGTGTTAGCGATGTGGTTTCACGGGACATGTATTGGCAGATTGTGAAGTGCCTCTATGTGATTGCTGCGAGAGTGTTGAACATGGCTCCGATGAGTGTCCCTTGCTCGATGCTCCTAAGCCCCAGGTGATGATCTATGGTTAGTACCATGATCATTTTTTGGGATGGTACTGACGGATTCTTATAGGCCTAAGACGGAGAACACTCGTCTGGCTATGGTTACGGTCACAGGAGACTCTTTCTATTCCACAAATTGCTAGAAATTTGCAGCGTGTGGTTCCTATTGAAAATTATAGTTGGGATGTATTACAAGTTGGTCAAAATGTGTATAAGGTGATGTTCCCGTCTAAGGCAGAATTGGACAGGCTAAAATTATTTGGTGGTTTTAGAGTTCCCAATAGTGTTTGTGAGCTCAAAGTTGATGCCGTGTTTGCTCGTACTGAACCAATGTGGATGCTCCCTCATGTGTGGGTTCGAATGGAGGGAATCCCGGAGAGGCACACTGGTGATTTCCTTGCTCTTTGGGCATCTTGGTACTTTGTTTGGGAAAACTGCCAAAGTTGACATCGCTTATACAAGAAAACATAAAGTGTTACGTATTCTGATTGGTTGTGTGGATCATACTAAGATCCCTAAGGACCTTCCTCTTTGGATTAAGGATGGTTTCTATCAAATAAAATTTGTTGTTGAACCCATGCCGGTGGAGGATGAAGGGGAGATGGATGTTGACTCCACAAATGATTTTGATGAGGACAAACATGATGATCAGGATGTACCCCTTAAGGAAAAAAAGGGGGGTGGTAAGAGTTCAGATGTTGTGACAAAACCGAGTCCTCCCGTTTCAGATGATGTTGCTCCTCGTGAAGAACAGGGGTCTATTCCCAAGCATGTTAAAAACTCAGGGGTGGTGTTTTCTCCATCGGTTTTGAAATCTTTCCAGCGTGCGATCAGCCCTTCTGTTGATGGTCGTATGGGTGACACTCAGAGTATTCTTGATACTCAACTTAGAAGTGTGGACCGGATTATATGGGAGGAGAGGAAATTGTTTGGACATGCTGCTTCTTTAGCCGGTGTGGGTTCTGTTTCCTCACCTAGCCCTTTGAAGAAGATTTTGTTTCCTCTCTTGGAACGGAATGCGGATGATCGTGTTCCAAGACTTAATAAGATCACAGAGGTAAATATCGGAGTTGTCCTTATTTTTTACCCGGTGTGGGTCTTATTTTTACTTCATTTAAGTCTGCTAATTATTTGTTGTTGAACAACAGTAATAGGATTACTTGTTTGCAGGGTTCTGGCTCTGCCTGTGTCGATATTTCTGCGAGGGAGACGCCGATCGAGAGGATTGATGTGTCTAGCCCGAAGTGTGGTGCACTGCTGTCTGGTGGGGCAGCAAAACCATTCCATACTCTTCCGAAAACGCAGGCCAGGGGGTTGCCACGGTAACTGATGCCGCTTCACAGCCTACCCGTGTTGGTTCGTCGTTGTCGCCATCGCCTGTGGTGTTGCGGGGTGGCGTTTCGGCGGGCGTGGCAGCAAATCTTGCCCTGCCGAATATGCACTGTGGGGTTACAGCGGCAGCTGATGCCGCACCCAGCGTCGGTTCATCGCTGTCGCCTGCACTCACGGTGAGGCCAGGCAGCGTTTCGGCTGGGTATTGCATGTTGGCGGGTACAGAACAACCGCCCACGCCCTTGGTGCTGCCGGGCTGCTTTTCGGCAGGGTTTTGCACGAGGGCATGCGCAAGACAGCTGGTTTCTTTGCCGACTACCCCTTGACTACATGATGTTTCGGCCCAGGTTAACTTAACAGCCAACTGTGTGTCACCTATTGTCAACGGTGCACTAGACTCTGCTGGTACGAGTGATTATGATCACATTGTTAATGTTGAGGTACCTACAACTTTGGAACAAATTTATAAACCTTGTTTTTCCCTTGGGGTGCCCCCGGTTGTTGCTTGTTTAAAGGAGTTGACTCCTTCTATTCTGTTGCAGAGGAAAAAGGAAGTAATTGAGTTGGAGGACAAGGAGGTGATTGCGTACGGTGGAATTGCTTCACCTTTTTCAGCGGGAATTCGATCTAGTGAACGAATTCGTTGTCAGCCTCTTGCGGATGTGCCATCTTTGGAGCGTGCCATGATGTTGGCGCAGAGACGGGATGATGACCAAGCTGCAGGTACATCTACTCGCCAATCACTTTCTTTTGTTGATTCAAAAGATGAGATAATTATTGAGAGGGTGGCGAGGTTGGGAGTATCTTTAGGGGAAACGAAATGTGAGGAGGCTAGGTCTGTTGCCATTCTTAAGAATATTGAAACAACGAGAAACTTAACATTTCTGAAAAAATCAATTGATAATGACAAGGTAAATTTGAGTAACTTGGTTATCAAAAAGGCATCTTCGTTGTCGGAGGACCTTGCTGATGAGGAGGAGGATGGTGTTCCTCAGGATTTTTTGATTCCACATCCTCAAGTTGTTGATACTAAATCTAGGGGCAAAAAGAATAAAGGCGCTGGTCTTTCTGTTAAACGAAAAAGTGCTAGACTTGAAAAATTGAGGTGTTTATCAAAATGAAAGGGATGATTTGGAATAGTGATGGTTTTGGGGACCCTGCTAAACACTTGTTTCTCAAAGAAACTATTTTGGAGAAACAATTAGATTTTGTTGCTATTATTGAGACTGGGAGATCGGATTTTGCATCCCATTTCCTATCTCATTTAGCTAGTGGTATGGATTTTATGTGGTACTATTTACAACCTCATGGTAGATCAGGGGGATTCTTGTTGGCTTTAATAGACATGCTATCATGGTGCAGGATTTTATTTGTGGAGAATTTTGCATCAAATTCAAGCTTAAGCTTTGTAGTGATGGCTTCGTTTGGTATTTGGTGGTTGTTTATGGGGCTGCCCAGGATGCCATGAAACCTGATTTTTTTTGGCACAACTTGTGCGGGTGTGTGAGAATATGTATACTCCTATGTTGGTAGGAGGTGATTTCAATATTATACGGCGACAGGAAGAGAAAAACAACCATAATTTTAATGCCCGTTGGCCCTTTATTTTTAATGCTATTATAGAGAGTCTTGATCTCAAGGAATTGGAACTTTCGGGTAGATAGTTTACTTGGGTGGGTAGGAGACCGGTTCCAACTCTTGAAAAGCTGGATCGTTTCCTTGCAAGCGTGGATTGGGAACAAAAATTTCCTCTAGTTTATATTCATGACCTTTCTAGATCGGTATCTGATCACACGCCTCTTGTCATTGACTCAGGAGTTTCTGCCCACTTGGGGAATAAGGCTAGATTTTCTTTCGAACTAGCATGGTTGAGACGGGAGGTTTTTTTTTTGAGTTGGTTAGTACAGAATGGAGGAAAAATTTAGGAGGGGCCTCACCTATTGATAGGTGGCAGAACAAAATTCGTCATTTGCGCAAATTTTTTATAGGTTGGGCAAAGAATATTAGTGGTGAATACAAACTGTTGAAACAAAAATTGACTTTGTTAATTGACGAACTGGATATTAAAGCCGAAACTACTGTTTTAACTCCTGAGGAGAGGAAAGCCAAGAAAGATGCAGATGAGTGTCTGGCTAATCTCTGTAGGGATGAGGAATCTAAATGGGCGCAAAGGGCTAAGGTTAAACACATCCAGGAAGGGGGGAGTATTACTAGGTACTTTCATCTGATTGCTAATGGTAAGCATAGGAAAAAAACGAATTTTTCAGTTGGAACAGGATGAGGGGGCGACAGTTGGGGAGAACAATTTGAAAAAGTTCTTCTCTGAGTACTATAAGAAATTGTTTGGGGCTCCAGAAATTAGCTCAGTTAATATGATTGAAACATATAATTGGGATATGCCTCAAGTGTCACCTCAAGAAAATATGGCTGTGACATCGAACTTTACTGAAAAGGAGGTGTCGGAGGCAATTTCCCAGATGGAGCATAATAAAGCTCCCGGTCCTGATGGGTTCCCAGCTGAATTCTACCAGACTTTTTGGGAGGTAATCAAGGCCGACTTGATGGCTTTGTTCTCCCAATTACAGCATGGTGAATTACCTCTTTATAAGTTGAACTTTGGGGTAATTACTCTGCTGCCCAAAAAAGAGGACGCGTGTCGCATTGAGCAATATAGGCCTATTTGTTTAATTAATGTGAGCTTTAATTTTTTTTACCAAAGTGGGAACGAATCGTGTTTCGTCTATTGCTCACAAAGTGATCAAACCTGCCCAATCTGCGTTTATTCCATGTCATAATATTTTAGAGGGGGTAATCGTTCTCCATGAAAATAATCATGAGTTGAAAACAAAAAAGCTTGATGGTGTTATTCTAAAAATCGATTTTGAAAAAGCATACAATAAAGTGAAGTGGTCTTTCTTGCAGCAGGCCCTTAGAATGAAGGGGTTTGATCCTCAGTGGTATGAGTGGGTTAGTCATTTTGTTCAAGGAGGGAGCGTCGGAGTGAGGGTAAATGATGATATTGACCATTACTTTCGAACTCTAAAAGGGCTTCGTCAAGGGGACCCTCTGTCGACTGTGCTTTTTAATATTGTTGTGGATATGTTGGCTATCCTCATTGCACGAGCTAGAGATGATGGACAGATAGGATCCTTGATACCACCTCTGGTGGATGAGGGTATCTCTATCCTTCAATATGCGGATGATACGATTTTGTTCCTAGAAGATGATCTAGATAAGGCAGCCAATGTGAAATTAATGTTGACTCTGTTTGAACAAATGTCTGGGTTAAAAATTAATTTTCATAAGAGTGAGTTATATTGCTTTGGAAAAGCTATAGAAAAGGAAAACGAGTATAAGACCTTATTTGGTTGTGAGATTGGCTCTTTACCGTTTAAGTATCTTGGTATTCCTATTCATTATAGGAAGCTCCTTAATAAAGAATGGAAACCTGTGGAGGATCGTTTTGAGAGCAAATTAGGGTCTTGGGCTGCGAAGATTTTGTCTTATGGTGATAGACTTGTTCTCATAAATCCAGTTCTTACTAGTATGCCTATGTTTCTACTCTCCTTTTTTCCTATACCTGTTGGGGTTATAAAGCGGTTGGATTTCTTTCACAGTAGATTCTTTTGGCAAAGCGACCTACACAAAAGAAAATATTGTCTCTCCAAATGGAATATCATTTGTAGACCTAAGGATCAAGAAGGATTAGGTATTGAGGTTCTTGATGTTAAGAACAAATGCTTATTATCCAAATGGCTATTTAAACTTTTGCATGAAAAAAGGGTTTGGCATGAGCTGTTATGTAACAAATATTTATTTGATAAATCCTTGTCTCAAGTGGAGATAAAACCTACTGATTCACCTTTTTGGAAGGGTATTATGTCGGTGAAAAAGGATTTTTTTCAACGAGGATTTTTTGAACATATGTAATGGGCTATCCACTCGTTTTTGGGAAGATATTTGGTTAGGAAATACCCCCTTGGCAATTCAATACCCCGGTTTATATAATATTGTGAGGGATAAAAATATGTTAGTGTCAGATGTGTTGTCACATACACCTCTTAATATTACTTTTCGAAGGAATCTCTTAATATTACTTTTCGAAGGAATCTGGTTGGGGAGAGATGGGACGCATGGATGCGTCTAGTCCGAAGACTTATGAGAATTAATCTGAACAATGATGATGATAAATTTGTTTGGGGTCTTTCTGTTTCCGGTGTGTTCTCTGTTAAATCTATGTACACTGACTTGTTGCATGGTCATACCCCTTTTCTTCATAAATATCTTCGAAAATTGAAAGTTCCTTTGAAAATCAAAGTTTTTATGTGGTTTCTGCAGCGTAAAGTGGTACTAACAAAAGACAATTTGATTAAACGAAATTGGGTTGGGTCTAACAAATGTGTGTTTTGTGACAATGATGAGACCGTTGAACATCTCTTTATTCATTGTATTTTTGCTAATCATATTTGGAGGTTGCTTCATTTCACGTTTAGCATAGCTCAACCAGTGAGTGTTGATCATATGTTTGGCAATTGGCTGCAAGGGGTCGATAAGAAAACTAAAGCGCGCGTTCAAATTGGAACTTGTGCTTTTGTCTGGGCTCTTTGAAATTGTAGAAATGATATTTTTTTAACAAGACAAGAGGTGCTCATTTTTTGCAGGTGATTCACAAGGCCACATACTGGATTCACATGTGGTCCTTCCTGCTGCCGTTGGAGCAGCGGGATCTTATGGATACTGGATGTACTCGTTTGATGGCGGCCGTTCAGGCTATCTACAGCCAGGGCACACTAATAGGATTCAATGAGTGCTTATAGTATGTTGCGAGAGTTTCTATGGTTGATTCTGCTGTCTATTTTGGATGATGCGTAATTTGTAAACCTTGGATTGTAACCTTTATTCTTTTTTAATATAAAAATCATCAGCTGTGTGCATCCTCGCGATGCAGAGGCTGGGGCTAGGCTCCCATTTTTTAAAAAAATATTAAAATAAAGAGACTCTTCGTCGCCCTCATTAATTAAACTGACGGGGTTCGAGTCAACGGTGACCTGTTTGTAGGAATCTTACGCGGCAACGGTTGCCGTGGTTCCCGGCACTCCCACTTCCCTCTCTATGGACCATGGCCGTTGTAGCGTTGCCGGACGCGGTATTAGATCCCTCCGACAACTTTGCCGCTATTGAGACCGCGGCTGAGCGGTTTCTTTTTGCACCGGACCACGTTCAATAAACTTATTGGGAGTGTTGTTGGAGCAGAGAAACAGTACATCGAGACGACTGGCGCAGGAACGGGATCACCCACATGTCGTTCTAATAAGAAATATAAACGTTCAAATAGACACATGTTTAATCATGGGGCCCAAGTCAAGAAAAAAAAATGACGGGACCTATTTTTATCGCAATTATAAGAAAAATATGAGAATGTTACCCAACAGACGAAGAAAAGAAACGGCACACACTCCTGCAGCCGCGCACGCAAAAGTGCGATGGTATACATGCGCGGGCCGTGTTGCTTTGATCGGACTCTACGTGTCGTGGATGCCAACATCATGCTTGGAATCTTTGCCTTCTACAGTAGTATGCGTCTTGGTCTTGCCTTTGTGTCTCCTGAAAAATGGACCAGATTAGTGGATGGGGTTAGGCTTTCCCTTCACGGCTTCACGTTTCGTTTCGTTACGGTTCGAAGCTAGGCATGCATGCCGCCGCATCTGGAGCTAGCTAGTAGTCGTAGCAATCAATCGCTGTTTGCACTAGATGGAATAATCATGTCCCTGGCAGAAAGCAAATATGGTTGCAATGAACGTCTTACGATCATCACAGATAATAGTGCAGCCAGTTCTCTAAAAAGGTTAATTACAAGGCACACTAGTACTCCCTCCGTCTCAAAATAAGTGTCATGAAGATGGACGTGCACTTATGTGACAGGTATATACATTTCACTCTAATTTTTCAACACTTATTTTGGGACGGAGGGGGAGTACTTAGGGCATCTCCAGCCGTCCCCCCAGAGCCCCCAAGCGGCGTTTTTCGCGCCGAAAGCGCTGAAAATGCATCAGTCGCCCCCCCAGGATCCGGTTTAGCGCCGGTTTCCGCCTTTTTTTCCGCCGTTTCGCGCCGCCGAACCCAGGCCAAACCCAGCGCGCTGGGTTTGGCCTGGGGGGCGAAATACGTGCGTGGGCCAGAGCTGTAGGCGACGAAATACGATTTCCCTCCATTTTTTCGGTGTTTCCCTCCACTTTCCCCCCTCATGTACCTCTCCCTCCACTCCATTGCCGCCATTTGCCACCCACCCCGAGACCTAGACGCCATGGCTCTCGCCCTATTCACAGGACCCCGCGCCGCCGCCGTCGCCGTATCCATTCCCGCGACCTCCGAGCTCGGCGAGAAACCGCGCAAGCCGAGAGCGCCGAAGGAGAAGCCGCCCAGCATGATCAACAAGGAGTGGATCACCGAGAGGACGCGCCTGGCAACGGCCAACGTCAAGCGCCGGGGCAGCGGCAGAGGAAGATGATGGCGCAGCTGCAGGCGGAGGAGCAGGCCGCCGCCGAGGAAGAGGAGGAGGAGGATGAGGTAGCGCCGGACGAGCCGCCTACTCCGGTCGCAGCCGCAGCGCCGTTCGTCAAGCGGAAGACCGGCTTCGGCCCTGTCTTTGCCGAATGGAAAAAGTCGCCATCGCCGTCACCACGCCTGTCACCGCACCCGACGCCTGCGTGATTCGTCGAAGGCAACCCCCTCGGCGGTTTCAACCCCAACCTCACCTTCCACTACCATCCGCCGATGATGTATGCCGCCTCGCCGGGCTACGCAGCTTCCCCGTCCCACCGTCGCGCGATCATGGTCGGACTGCAGACCCAAGACAACAGCTACATGGAGGAGATCATCGTGGCCGGCTCGATGGCGGCGGCGGCGGCGAGCCCTGGCTTCCTCGAGCAGAGTGGTGAGATTTTGACGCAGGGAGGCGGCGACTACGGCGAAGGATGCTCTGCCGGCACGCAGGCGACGGAGGCGCAGGGTGGCGACGACGAGGTGGACGAGACACCGGTAGCGCCAGAGGGGGCAGATCCCGCCGGCGAAGGCCGAAAGCGCCGTGGCCCTGGCCGTCCCGCAAGGAACCCAAGGCACCCCCGCCCCCCGTCGAGCCTCGCATCAAGTGGGCGAACAGGGAGGACGTCCTCCTCGCCGAGGCGTGGAAGACGATCAGCATGGACCCGATCGTCGGCGCCAACCAGCACGTCGACAATTACTGGAAGCAGGTGAAGACGGCGTACGACGAGCGCCGGATGATCGACTCCTACTTCGCCTCATGCGTCACCGACCGCGCCCAGAAGGCCATGGCGAATCACTGGGCGAACATCCAGGCCTCCTGCAACAAGTGGCACGGCATTTAGGCGGAGATCTCGATGAGGCCGCAGAGCGGCGCCAACCGTGAGATGGAGATCGTCCGGATGCTCGAGGCGTACAAGAACGACAAGGGCTCCGACTTCAAGTTCCTCCACGTCTTCGTCGTCATCGAGGGGTGCGAGAAGTGGGCGGAGGTGCGGCGGTCGATCGGCAAGGGCAAGGAGTACGTTCCCGACGCGGTGGCTGCGTGCGCGTCCGAAGGACGTCCGCCGATGGGCCACAAGAAAGCCAAGTTGGCAAGGGACGGTGCGCCGACAGCGGCAAAGCTCCAGGCGTCCATCGAGACCTGCATCGCCGACGCCCAGGCTCAGGCCGGCAAGAGGGAGGAGGTCGCCAAGCAGAGATGGGCGGCGCTCATGGCCAACTCGCAGGTGAAGATCGACCTCCCCAGGACTGGCACCACGGCGAAGAAGAGGAACAACGACCTCGCCTTCCTCACGGGGGGCGACCCGGCCGCGATGACCCCCGAGGCGAGATCTTGGTTCCTGGCGCAGTGCACCCTCATCCTGAGCGACATCAGCCCGGCGACGGCCCCGACTACGTCGTCTGGTGGCACTAGCTACACCACCGCGCCGACGAGCACGCACGTCGACCTGGAGGATGCCGCGCCCGTCGTCGACAAGCATGCCGAGCCCGTCGTCGATCTGGAGGATGACGTGCCCGCCGTCGACAAGGATGTCGCGCCCGCCGTCGACCTGGAGGATGCATCTCCCGCCATCGACCTGGATGATGTTGCGCCGAGCTCGTCGCCTGCTCCGACGCCGGCCGACGCCTCTGCCTGATCGCCTACCTTTGCCCACGCCGCGCGCGCCCGTCTGTGATTCGATCTAGACTATTTGATCGCCCACCTGTGGCGTTTTTTGTAATATGATTGCCCAAACTATGGCTGCTGTGATCGCCGAACTCGGGCTCTATTTTTTGGGACGGGAAGAGGAAGTTTCAAATGCTATCGCCGCTCTCTTTTCTGGGTCGCCGAACGGCTGGTAAAATCGCCCCCCCCCCCAGGTTTTGGTGCGGGGCGGCGTTATCGCTAAAAAGCGCCGAACTGAAGCCTGGGGGGGCGAACGGCTCGAGATGCCCTTAGATGGGTAAATGAAAAGGGTGATTAATGGTGGAGTCTCGCAAAAAAAGTATCAAACGAGGCATAGAGGACGTTGTAAACCTCGATAGTGTAGTTTCAAATGACTAGCTAAGAGCAGTAGACACTGCATCCCGTCCGCTCTCAAACATGCGATAAGGGACGCGGCAAACACGTTTTCAGAGTTGTTTGGGGCTTAATGTTTTGCCCTTCCGCTTTGTGGCATATGTTAGGCCGCAGCCTAAAGCAACCCTTAAACCATTTTTTTACCTAATTCAAAAGGAATTCGGACAAATAATAACAATAATTCAAAAATTAAAAATAGTTAATTCTCACATCTAAATGACAAATAAGACAGATTTAACCATCTAGACAATCAAATAGAGCATTTTTGCATGAAAAGAACCACATTAAAGTGGTGAAACCACCATGATGAACAACCATCATGCATCACCATGGGTGTTGCCACCACCACCACCACCAATGGCAGCTAGCCTCCTTCGCTTCAAGAACTTTCTTGCCATATCATGCCACTCGTTCGACCTCTTGCTACACTTTGCCGATTGCGATTCCTCGAACACCTCCCCTTCGATCTCCTCCAACTCGTCCTCTTCTTCACCGTCACCATGTACCCCACCGTCTATGTTGTTGTATCCATAGAAGCCGAGCGGTGCATACTCAATGTTCACCGCGTTCTCGTCGAGGAGCGTCAGATATTATTTTGCACGCCATGGGATTGGGAGCTACAAATAGAGCGTAGAAAGATGAGATTGGAGGATCCTAATGAGCGAGTATATATAGGCGTGCACGGTGTCATCTTGGAGTACAAGCCAAGTCAGGATTGTACGGAAACAGAGCCGGTCTCTATCCTATACTACCATAATCACACGTACATGCCATACTCTAACACCCCCCCCCCCCCCCCCCCGCAGTCATAGCGGCAGCGTTGCGAACAACAAGAGCGTCGCGGACGGTCAGACTGGAGAAAAACCAAAGTAGAATCTAGTAGGCTAACACCCCCCCGGCAGTAGGAGCGGGAACGTCGTGGACGATGTCGCCTCGCTGATGCTTGAACTGTATAGGAAGACGATGAGTGCTCAAGCGAGATGATAGCCTTTGTGCCGATGTCGAGGTAGCCGAGAGCATGGGACGGTCCAATCTTGGCCGAGGAAGCCGTGCAAGGGGTAGCCATGGTCGATGTCGTGGTTGGATGCCGGTGTTGAGGGAGCCGCATACGAAGTCGCATGCGCATAGTGCGCTGATACATCATAAATGTATCCCTAATTTCTGATGTTCCATGTTGTTTTTACACATGTTTGCTATACTCTTTATATTATTTTTATCGATTTTCCGGACTAACCTATTGACAATATGCCACAGAGCCAGTTCCCTGTTTTATGCTGTTTTTAGTTTCAGAAAAGTTATTCTGGAAATATTCTCGGAATTGGAAAATTCGAAGCCCAGAAGTCTTAGAATTCCCGAAGGTTCCACGGAGTCCCGAAGAGACTCGGAAGGGGAACTCAGGGGGCCCACACCATAGGGTGGCGCGCCCCCCTTGGCCGCGCCGGGGAGTGGTGTGGGGCCCCCAAGCCTCCACCGCTTTGCCCTTTCGTCTATTTAATCTTCCGAGGCGTAAACCCTAGATATATTCCACTTCTCCCCGAAAAATACCCGAGGCCGCCGTCATCGTCATCTCGAGATCGGGAGGGTTCTGGAGTTCTCCCCGGCATCCTGCCGGGAGGGAAATTCATCACTGGAGGGGTCTACTGTAACGCCCGGGAATTTTCCCCAATTAGCTTTGTTTGTTTTTTTCTGTTGTGCATCGTCATGCTTCATGCATCATATCATATGGCATTAATAAAATCATTTTTTGTGCAATATTCTAAATGGTTCAAATCGGTTTCCTAAATTCCTAAACCAGTTCTTTTTTTTCTCTCTCTGAAAAATAAATAAACAAAAGGAAAAAAAAACTTTGGGAGAGAAAACCAGCCCACCAACCCAAAAGCCCAACTCCCCATCCTTCATCTTCGTCCGTACAGGAGAACACGCAGGAGGCGTGAAGACCTCGATGTCACCATCACCGAACCATGGTCCCCTCTCCCCACCTGCCCTCCTCCTTATCTTCCCCTCCTCCAAGCCAGAACCCTAGCCCCCTCCCCTCTTCTTCCTCTCCGCCGCCACCCTCTCTTTCTCCCTCTCTGTTTCTCCTTCTCTATTGTTTCTGTAACCCCACAAAGAACCATAGCACCTCATCCTTGCCCCATCGCCATGGACTACCTCGGGCCGATCTAGCTGCGGGAATGGAGAAGCCGTGGCGAGCACGTCGTCCTCGACGAATACCGGAGGTCGCCGCTGCCAAAATCACCGGAGAGCTTCGAGTTCTTCCCCGTCTACGTCCGTCCGTGAGGAGCCTCCTCCTGACGTCCTTTGCTCATCCCCAAGCCTGACCCTTCGCCACCAAGCCCCTCGAGGTGAGACTCCACCTCCGGGACTCGTCCCCTACCCCTCCTCATGCTCTGGGCGCGGCGCCTTCGAGCGCCGCCCGTCTCAGGTCGCTCCAGCGGCATCTGTCTGTCACCATAGCCTGCACATGTTCGTGTCGAATTTCGTAAGGTTCAATATCCATCGCCTTTGTGTCTTATACTAGACGCTCCGCATCAAAACAAGCACCCGCAACCAGCCCAGTGGCTTTGCTCTTTAGATGGAGGCATGAGATCCCTGGTTCGATTCCCCTCCGATGCGAAATCATCAGGGTTTTATATTAATTCTTGTCCAGTCCTGGAGCTGAAAGCCTGCATCTTGTGTTGTCTAAAATTCAGTTAACGTCGACACTTATATTCATCTGCGTTCAGTTTCCATATCAAACACAATTCGTTTGGTAGCCCAGTGGCTAGTATCCCGATCTGAACCCTGGGAGACCCAGGTTCGAATCCCCACTGCTTCGCCCTTCTGTATCTTTTACCGCCGGGGACCAGCAGCGCCTCTGCAGTTTGTTTCCCTCCGTCGTCGCTGTGTTTCTGAATATGAAATTCAGTTAGCTTTGCTTCTTTAGAAGTCAGACTCGAATCCTACCACGAATCCAATAGTAGCCCAGTGGCTATCTACCCGATATTCCAACCAATAGATTCCAAGTTCGAATCCTAACGGAAGCAAATTTGTCATTATTTTTGTTGTGCTGCTGTTTTACAGCAGTGCCGCAACTGATCAATTTTCTTTCCCTTTTGAACAAACAAAATATAAATCTGTATCATAAAAATGGGATCTCCTTTAATATGCAACATGTTCCCTGTTTTACACAATGTAACATGTGCCAAATATTACATGTTTCTATACCCAACAAAAACTTGTTAAATGCGTAACTTTTATTTTATAATTTCAAATCACACCAACTTTATGTCTATCTTTATCAGAAAAGTGCAAGGAATATGAATATGCCATCCATGCTCATGTTTGTATCTTTCATATTGCATTTTAGTAGTGTTATGCATGTCCACCTAAATAATAAACATGGAATGTATTGGGCATTTAATTAAATTGGTGCCCTATTCCATTTAATTTTGTGTCACTCACCTATGAATTGTTTTCCATGCTAAACAACATTTAATATTGATGGTTAGATAAATAACTCGAACATTCTAAATTAATTGTTGGGACTCTGGTTCCACTTAAATTGGTTAAGTTGCATTCTCGTATGTCATGCATCCATATCTTGATCATGCTGGATCTTTTGCCGTAGAAGTAATTGTTGCATCCGTTGATTCTTTTAGTGCTTTGCTTCTTCGCGGATAGGACGTTGAGATGATGTGAGCACCGACAACTTCTTCGGATGTACCTCTACTTGCTGGATCTCAGTCAAGTATACTCACTTGCTACCTATGTTGCCCTTCCTCACTTGTTACCGATTCTTTCTGTTGTCTTTATGCTAGCCTAGTATTTTCGATGCTTGTGTTCCGATCCCATCACATGTTTACCCTGCTGCCACGATATTGCCTTACCTCCACACCTATAACCCTGTTGTTTGTTGGCCTCTGTCGTACTAGCATGCTTAGTGTTGTTTGCGCTCAAGTCTTGTTGCCCGTCTTATCACCTGTTTAGTTGATAGTTGGGCTTGTCTTAATCAACAACATGTTAATGTTTTGGGTAATAATAATTTGATGATAAGGCACCGGCAGGAGGCCCGGCGTGGTTTTGAGGCCTGCTAGTGTCGACCTTAATTAGGAAAAGGGTCTTGTCCTCCGATCCATGATGAGCGCGCTAACCGCATGTGGGAAGCGTGTATGGGCGCCCCCCGCAACTTTGATTCGTTTCGCATCTCGTCCAAATCGCCACACTTAGTTCGGGTTTTCCATTTGCCGCATACATATGCAGATGCGAACCCTTGGCGCCAGGGTGGAACTTTTGTAGTCGGCATTTAGGGAGACACGTTCTTAGAGTGCTATGAGGGTCCCCTTTTCTTCGTGGGGCTTGATTAGTCGTGCGCTCATTTGCACGTGGTTCTTTGGGCTTGATGCGAAGAAGAGTTGGGTTGTGTTGAGTGCCTCGCTTGGTGGAAGTGCATTTCCATCTGGCGGGTCATTCTTACGTGTACGGCCAAATTGGTGCATCCCTGCAGGGTTAATCTTCTCGAGAAGCCGTGTTGTCCGCGGTTATGGATGACTTGGTGAAAGTGATGGCTAACAAGTACTCAGACAACTTACACTTAACGATGATAACTTGACTAGTAATATAGATTACCTCCACCATAAAAATGAATGTCACCTTAATCAACAGTGTGAGTTTCCTTGGGTTGCTTCCTTAGTAGGGGGTAACACTGGATGGGTATTGTTTGGTGAGTAGTTGTAGTTGGTTCTGATACGCTCTCTTATCCCTTTCTATTAGCCGGAAGTTGTAGCGCGTCTCTTTAGTTGTTAGTGCTGCCCGCTGCCGCTTCTTTGCAATAATCCCTTCCTTCTGTTGTACCCAAAGTATTTGTATCTTGTGATGATTGGTTACGCTGGTATCTTGTGAGTATGGTTTATCCACTTGCCAGTACTTAATAGTACTGACCCACGAATCCATTTCGTGGCTGCATATTCCACATTGCAGTCAACAGGTTTGAAGTCTGACGTCGTTAGCTTGGGAATCCCTCCGGCTTGGCCTGAGCAGGGATTGGAAGCCATCGGTTATCTTCAGGACTCTTAGTCCAATTTGTATCTTGTCCGTAGTCGGACACTATTTCGTCTTCCGTGTAACGGCCAGGGTTTTCCCCAAATAGGAATTGTTTGTTTGGTTTGTTTTTTTGCATCATGTCATCATGCCATCTGCATCATAAAACTCACCAAACATTTAAAAAAATTGTCAATCCTATTTTTCATGAAAATTGAGTTGAGTTTGTGGCTCTAAAACTTATTTTTTTGGTTTTTCTTAGTGCCCAAAACAATTTCTGGAAAATATTAAAACAAATCAAGAGAAAAAAAACGTGTTTAAGGGAGAGAGAGAGCAGCCCAGCCCATCCCATCTCCCAGCCCACCTAGCCTTCTCCTACCTTCGTCCATACAGGCACGAGGAGCGCAGGTCGCTTTCAACCACGACCCCCACCTGCTCCCTCCTCCCTCTCCTTTATCTACCCATCCTCCAAGCCCCCAAACCCTAGCCTCCCTTCTCCCTCTTCCTCCTAGCCGCCACCTTCTTGTTTCTCCCTCCCTCCTCTGTTTATTTTCCTTTCTTTGAACCTTGGAGGTGCCTCCATGGCCGAAAGTTGCGGGCCATGGCGCGGCCACCACGGGCATCCTCGGCCCTCCATCTCGCCGGGAATGGAATCGTGGAGGTGTGGGCTGCGGTTTTGGTGAAGGCGGTGCGGCCGGAGGTGAACCGCAGCGAGCACGCCGTCGAGCTCTTCCGCCATCCAACGCGCAGCTGCCATCGTCACCATCTCCGTCAGGCTCGACCTCGCCAACCCGTCCCCGAGCTCTCCTATCCGTCCCCGCGCACTCCCGCGACGCCTGCTCGTGGTGAGCACCCTTCTCCCGGCCTAGGCCCCCTCCCCTCGTGCTCTGGACGCGCTGCCGTCGTGCAGCCGTCGTGGGTCTCCGGCGAGATCGATCTGTCCGTCCTCGTCAAGTTCTGTAACTGAATTGTGCAGTTTCAGATTTGTTCCGCGCAGCAACACCTCTTATGGGCCGAGCTCCCCCTTCCATCACCAACCGTTCAGTAGCCCAGCTGGTAACACCCCCGTGCGCACATGCAGCAGGTCCAGGGTTCGAATCCCCTTGGGCGCAAAAGCCACCCTTTTTCTCAGTCTTTTTCTTTTTTCTCCGAATTCCAGAAAACAGATCTGATGCATTAATTCTAAAATCAATAAAAAATTGAATTTTGCTCCAATTTGAATGATTCAAATTCCTGTGGATTCATAATTTTGTGCTCCTTCTGTTAATGTCAAAGTTGCAACATGTTTCTGTAATAATTTTTGCACTAAATAATTAATTACTGAAAATGCAATAAAAATTGGAAACTTTGGAATTTCATAACTTTAGTTCTGTTCATCCAATTTGAGCAAACTTGGGCTCTAAAAATTTGTCTTAACAAACTCTACACATTGGTATTTTATTTGGTCACAATTGAATTAAATTTGAACATGTTTCCCTCTGTTTACTAAAAGGGGCAGAATAAGAATGCTTATGAAAAATTGCATAATAAATTCAATAATAACTCAAAAATTATGTTTAATAGCTAAAAATGTTCAGTGAAACATTTGCTACATGTTTTCAACCTTTTCAATACAATTTGTTTACTGTTTTTCCTAATTAAAAGTGGTGCAATAATTCAATGCTTTAATTAAACCTTTTAAATTGCAAAATTCATAACTTGGGCAATTCCAATCCAATTCCAACATGCAAAATATGTTTTCCATCCCATTTTTCATGAACTTTGCAAATATCAACCTTGTTTTCTGTTTTGAATAATTTAAATTGCTGAAAACAACTGTTTCTTAATTAATGCATTTAAAATTGTCAAATTAATAACTTGCTCATCTAAAATCCAAATTCAACAAATGAAATATGTTTTCCATCTAAAATTTTGTGTTCTTTCCAAATATAAATTTTGTTATCTGTTTTGAACAATTAAAATGGGTGAAAACAACAAATGCTTGTGTAACTCACTTAAGAAGCCAAACTTCATAACTTAATAAATAAAATTCCAAACTTGGTAAACACCTTTTCAATTTGAAGCTATTGTTGTTTTCTCATTGTTTTCCTCATCCATGCATCATTCTAATCAACTTTCACATGATGGTTATTTGTAGATCATTTAATTCAACCTTAATTAATGGGCTTTTCCATATGCAATCCAAATTGCATATGGGCCCATTTAAATATGTTACCATGTCAACTAGTTTATCTTTGATGCATCCTTAAACTTGTCATGCATCCATATCTTGATCATGCTGGATCTTTTGCCGTAGAAGTAATTGTTGCATCCGGTGTTTGTCCTAGTTCGTTGCTTCTTCCCGGATAGGACGTTGAGATGATGTGAGAAACGACAAGTTCTTCGGATGTACCTCTACTTGCTGGATTCCAGGCATATATACTCACTTGCTGCCTATGGCTGCCTTTCATCACTTGTTACCGATTCTTTCCGTTGTTCTTATTCTAGCCTTATGATTCAATGCTTGTGTCTCGATCCTATCATATGTTTTACCTTGCAACCATGATATAGCCTTCCTTCCACTTCCTATTAACTGTTGTTTGTTTACCTTGTTGGCCCTCGTGTCGTAGTTGCATGCTTAGTGTTGTTTGCGCTCAAGTCTTGTTGTCCGTCTTATCACCTGTTTAGTTTGATAGCTGGGTTTCAACTTAATCAACAACATGTTAATGTTTTGGATAATATTAATTTGATGATAAGGCACAGGCAGGAGGCCCGGCGTGGTTTTGAGGCCTGCTAGTGTCGACCCTAATTAGGAAAAGGGTCTTGTCCATTGATCCATGATGAGCGCACTAACCGCATGTGGGAAGCGAGTATGGGCGCCCCCCGCAATTCTGATTCGATTCGCATCTCGTCCAAATCGCCACACTTAGTTCGGGCTTTCCATTTGATGCATGCATATGCAGGTGCGAGCCCTTGGCGCCAGGGTGGAACTTTTGTAGTCGGCATTTAGGGCGGCGTGGTCTTAGAGTGCTATGAGGGTCCCCCTTTTCTTCGTGGGGGCTCGATTAGCCGCGCACGCACAACACGTGGTTGTTTGGGCTTGATGCGAAGAAGAGTTGGGTTGTGTTGAGTACCTCGCTTGGTGGGTTGATCCCCCGTCTGGCGGGTTATTATTACGTGTACGGTCAAATTGGTGCATACCTGCAGGGTTAAATCTTCTTGAGAAGCCGTGTTGTCCGCGGTTATGGATGACTTGGTGAAAGTGCTAGCTAATAAGTACTCAGACAACTTACACTTAACGATGATAACTTGACTAGTAATATAGGTTACTTCCACCATCAAAATGAATATCACCTTAATCAACCGTGTGAGTTTCCTTAGGTTGCTTCCTTAGTAGGGGGTAACATTGGATGGGTATTGTTTGGTGAGTAGTTATAGTTGGTTCTGATACGCTATCTTATCCCTTCCTTTTAGCCGGATGTTGTAGCGCGTCTCTGTAGTTAGTTAGTGCAGCCAGCTGCCGCTTCCTTGCAATAATCCCTTCCTTTCCGTTGTACCCAAAGTATTTGTATCTTGTGATGATTGGTTACGCTGGTACCTTGTGAGTATGGTTTATCCACTTGCCAGTACTTAACCGTACTGACCCACGAATCCTTTTCGTGGCTGCATATTCCACATTGCAGTCAACAGGTTTGAAGTCTGACGACGTTAGCTTGGGAATCCCTCCGGCTTGGCCTGGGCAGGGATTGGACGCCATCGGTTATCTTCAGGACTCTTAGTCCAATTTGTATCTTGTCCGTAGCCGGACGCTATGTTGTTTCTTCCGCTGTTATTTGGATCTTTGTATTGTATCCGTTGTACCCTTGGCTCGTTTGAGTCGTCTTGTATATATCTTTTCTGTTGTTATTGTGGATTATTCGTGAACTGTTGTAATGCTATCACAAGTGGCAACCTGGAATCGGTTATTATGTGGATTTTGGCGGGAATGCTGAAATCTGCATAGTGCCCGATCTCGGGGCGTCACAAATGGTATCAGAGCATGGTTTCCGATTCCCGATATTGTTTCGATACGAATGGTTATCGAAGCAACGGGTCCGCAAAGCCTATAGGATAACCTCGCTAAGGGTCGTTGTTTCTAGAGTGTCAAAACTATTTGTGCAAAAATCTGTTTTGGAAACATCTCAATTGGATTCTTGTTTTCTCCTTATCTCTATTCTATTCCCCTCCCATCTTATTGTTTTGGAGTCTCTCTTCCTCTCTATCTTTCAAAGTGTTAGGATCCTACAAGGGTTGGACGTTTTCTGAGCCTTTAACCTAATAGGTTCGATCATCGGAAGATTCCTGGTGGAAGAACATCGTCGTCACCCCAAGCAAGAATCTCTTGTTAGTGGTGCCGAGGAGATCAACAATGTGGCCGAAGACTCGATAGATATGACTTCTCCCCTCCCTCGTGTTCGTGGGCGGATTGCGAGGGCGCAATCCCTTGTTAGTGGTGTCGTCTGTAACGGCCGGGGTTTTCCCCAAATAGGAATTGTTTGTTTGGTTTGTTTTTTTGCATCATGTCATCATGCCATCTGCATCATAAAACTCACCAAACATTTAAAAAATTTGTCAATCCTATTTTTCATGAAAATTGAGTTGAGTTTGTGGCTCTAAAACTTATTTTTTGGTTTTTCTTAGTGCCCAAAACAATTTCTGGAAAATATTAAAACAAATCAAGAGAAAAAAAATGTGTTTAAGGGAGAGAGAGAGCAGCCCAGCCCATCCCATCTCCCAGCCCACCTAGCCTTCTCCTACTTTCGTCCGTACAGGCACAAGGAGCGCAGGTCGCTTTCAACCACGACCCCCACCTGCTCCCTCCTCCCTCTCCTTTATCTACCCATCCTCCAAGCCCCCAAACCCTAGCCTCCCTTCTCCCTCTTCCTCCTAGCCGCCACCTTCTTCTTCCTCCCTCCCTCCTCTGTTTATTTTCCTTTCTCTGAACCTTGGAGGTGCCTCCATGGCCGAAAGTTGCGGGCCATGGCGCGGCCACCACGGGCATCCTCGGCCCTCCATCTCGCCGGGAATGGAATCGTGGAGGTGTGGGCTGCGGTTTTGGTGAAGGCGGCGCGGCCGGAGGTGAACCGCAGCGAGCACGCCGTCGAGCTCTTCCGCCATCCAACGCGCAACTGCCATCGTCACCATCTCCGTCAGGCTCGACCTCGCCAACCCGTCCCCGAGCTCTCCTATCCGTCCCCGCGCACTCCCGCGACGCCTGCCCGTGGTGAGCACCCTTCTCCCGGCCTAGGCCCCCTCCCCTCGTGCTCTGGACGCACTGCCGTCGTGCAGCCGTCGTGGGTCTCCGGCGAGATCGATCTGTCCGTCCTCGTCATGTTCTGTAACTGAATTGTGCAGTTTCAGATTTGTTCCGCGCAGCAACACCTCTTACGGGCCGAGCTCCCCCTTCCATCACCAACCGTTCAGTAGCCCAGCTGGTAACACCCCCGTGCGCACATGCAGCAGGTCCAGGGTTCGAATCCCCTTGGGCGCAAAAGCCACCCTTTTTCTCAGCCTTTTTCTTTTTTCTCCGAATTCCAGAAAACAGATCTCATGCATTAATTCTAAAATCAATAACAAATTGAATTTTGCTCCAATTTTAATGATTCAAATTCCTGTGGATTCATAATTTTGTGCTCCTTCTGTTAATGTCAAAGTTGCAACATGTTTCTGTAATAATGTTTGCACTAAATAATTAATTACTGAAAATGCAATAAAAATTGGAAACTTTGGAATTTCATAACTTTAGTTCTGTTCATCCAATTTGAGCAAACTTGGGCTCTAAAATTTTTTCTTAACAAACTCTACACATTGGTATTTTATTTGGTCACAATTGAATTAAATTTGAACATGTTTCCCTCTGTTTACTAAAAGGGGCAGAATAAGAATGCTTATGAAAAAATGCATAATAAATTCAATAATAACCCAAAAATTATGTTTAATAGCTCAAAATGTTCAGTGAAACATTTGCTACATGTTTTCAACCTTTTCAATACAATTTGTTTACTGTTTTTCCTAATTAAAAGTGGTGCAATAATTCAATGCTTTAATTAAACCTTTTAAATTGCAAACTTCATAACTTGGGCAATTCCAATCCAATTCCAACATGCAAAATATGTTTTCCGTCCCATTTTTCATGAACTTTGCAAATATCAACCTTGTTTTCTGTTTTGAATAATTTAAATTGCTGAAAACAACTGTTTCTTAATTAATGCATTTAAAATTGTCAAATTAATAACTTGCTCATCTAAAATCCAAATTCAACAAATGAAATATGTTTTCCATCTAAAATTTTGTGTTCTTTCCAAATATAAATTTTGTTATCTCTTTTGAACAATTAAAATGGGTGAAAACAACAAATGCTTGTGTAACTCACTTAAGAAGCCAAATTTCATAACTTAATAAATAAAATTCCAAACTTGGTAAACACCTTTTCAATTTGAAGCTATTGTTGTTTTCTCATTGTTTTCCTCATCCATGCATCATTCTAATCAACTTTCACATGATGGTTATTTGTAGATCATTTAATTCAACCTTAATTCATGGGCTTTTCCATATGCAATCCAAATTGCATATGGGCCCATTTAAATATGTTACCATGTCAACTAGTTTATCTTTGATGCATCCTTAAACTTGTCATGCATCCATATCTTGATCATGCTGGATCTTTTGCCGTAGAAGTAATTGTTGCATCCGGTGTTTGTCCTAGTTCGTTGCTTCTTGCCGGATAGGACGTTGAGATGATGTGAGCAACGACAAGTTCTTCGGATGTACCTCTACTTGCTGGATTCCAGGCAAGTATACTCACTTGCTGCCTATGGCTGCCTTTCATCACTTGTTACCGATTCTTTCCGTTGTTCTTATTCTAGCCTTATGATTCGATGCTTGTGTCTCGATCCTATCATATGTTTTACCTTGCAACCATGATATAGCCTTCCTTCCACTTCCTATTAACTGTTGTTTGTTTACCTTGTTGGCCCTCGTGTCGTAGTTGCATGCTTAGTGTTCTTTGCGCTCAAGTCTTGTTGTCCGTCTTATCACCTGTTTAGTTTGATAGCTGGGTTTCAACTTAATCAACAACATGTTAATGTTTTGGGTAATATTAATTTGATGATAAGGCACCGGCAGGAGGCCCGGCGTAGTTTTGAGGCCTGCTAGTGTCGACCCTAATTAGGAAAAGGGTCTTGTCCATTGATCCATGATGAGCGCACTAACCGCATGTGGGAAGCGAGTATGGGCACCCCCCGCAATTCTGATTCGATTCGCATCTCGTCCAAATCGCCACACTTAGTTCGGGCTTTCCATTTGATGCATGCATATGCAGGTGCGAGCCCTTGGCGCCAGGGTGGAACTTTTGTAGTCGGCATTTAGGGCGGCGTGGTCTTAGAGTGCTATGAGGGTCCCCCTTTTCTTCGTGGGGGCTCGATTAGCCGCGCACGCACAGCACGTGGTTCTTTGGGCTTGATGCGAAGAAGAGTTGGGTTGTGTTGAGTACCTCGCTTGGTGGGTTGATCCCCCGTCTGGCGGGTTATTCTTACGTGTACGGCCAAATTGGTGCATCCCTGCAGGGTTAAATCTTCTCGAGAAGCCGTGTTGTCCGCGGTTATGGATGACTTGGTGAAAGTGCTGGCTAATAAGTACTCAGACAACTTACACTTAACGATGATAACTTGACTAGTAATATAGGTTACTTCCACCATCAAAATGAATATCACTTTAATCAACCGTGTGAGTTTCCTTGGGTTGCTTCCTTAGTAGGGGATAACATTGGATGGGTATTGTTTGGTGAGTAGTTATAGTTGGTTCTGATACGCTATCTTATCCCTTCCTTTTAGCCGGATGTTGTAGCGCGTCTCTGTAGTTAGTTAGTGCAGCTAGCTGCCGCTTCCTTGCAATAATCCCTTCGTTTCCGTTGTACCCAAAGTATTTGTATCTTGTGATGATTGGTTACGCTGGTACCTTGTGAGTATGGTTTATCCACTTGCCAGTACTTAACCATACTGACCCACGAATCCTTTTCGTGGCTGCATATTCCACATTGCAGTCAACAGGTTTGAAGTCTGACGACGTTAGCTTGGGAATCCCTCCAGCTTGGCCTGGGCAGGGATTGGACGCCATCGGTTATCTTCAGGACTCTTAGTCCAATTTGTATCTTGTCCGTAGCCGGATGCTATGTTGTTTCTTCCGCTGTTATTTGGATCTTTGTATTGTATCCGTTGTATCCTTGGCTCGTTTGAGTCATCTTGTATATATCTTTTCTGTTGTTATTGTGGATTATTTGTGAACTGTTGTAATGCTATCACAAGTGGCAACCTGGAATCGGTTATTATGTGGATTTTGGCGGGAATGCTGAAATCTGCATAGTGCCCGATCTCGGGGCGTCACATTCCGCTGTTATTTGGATCTTTGTATTGTATCAGTTGTATCCTTGACTCGTTTGAGTCGTCTTGTATATACCTCCTCTGTTGTTGTTGTGGATTATTCGTGAACTGTTGTAATGTTATCATAAGTGGCAACCTGGAATCGGTTATTATGTGGATTTTGGCGGAAATGCTGAAATCTGCATAGTGCCCGATCTCGGGGCGTCACAAATGGTATAAGAGCATGGTTTCCGATTCCCGAAGTTGTTTCGATACGAATGGTTATCGAAGCAACGGATCCGCAAAGCCTGTAGGATAACCTCGCTAACGGTCGTTGTTTCTAGAGTGTCAAAAACTATTTTCTGCTAAACTATTTTGGAAACATCTCAATAGGATTCTTGTTTTCTCCTTATCTCTATTCTATTTCTCCTCTCCTCTTATTTGTTTTGGAGTCCCTCTTCTTCTCCATCTTTCAAAGTGTTAGCTTCCTACGTGGGTGGACGTTTTCTAAGCCGTTAACCTAATAGGTTCGATCATCGGAAGATTCCTGGTGGAAGAACATCGTCATCAATCTGAGCAAGAACTCCTTGTTAGTGGTGTCGAGAAGTTTTGTTAGTGGTGTCGAGGAGATCAACAAGGTGACCGAAGACTCGATAGTCCGGCTTCTTCCTCTCTCTTGGCGTTGGCGGATTGCGAGGGCGCAATCCCTTGTTAGTGGTGTCGTCTGTAACGCCCGGGGATTTTCCCCAATTAGCTTTGTTTGTTTTTTTCTGTTGTGCATCGTCATGCTTCATGCATCATATCATATGGCATTAATAAAATCATTTTTTGTGCAATATTCTAAATGGTTCAAATCAGTTTCCTAAATTCCTAAACCAGTTCTTTTTTTTCTCTCTCTGAAAAAATAAATAAACAAAAGGAAAAAAAAACTTTGGGAAAGAAAACCAGCCCACCAACCCAAAAGCCCAACTCCCAGCCCATCTCCCCTTCCTTCCTCTTCGTCCGTACAGGAGAACACGCAGGAGGCGTGAAGACCTCGATGTCACCATCACCGAACCATGGTCCCCTCTCCCCACCTGCCCTCCTCCTTATCTTCCCCTCCTCCAAGCCAGAACCCTAGCCCCCTCCCCTCTTCTTCCTCTCCGCCGCCACCCTCTCTTTCTCCTCTCTGTTTCTCCCTTCTCTATTGTTTTCTGTAACCCCACAAAGAACCATAGCACCTCATCCTTGCCCCATCGCCATGGACTACCTCGGGCCGATCTAGCTGCGGGAATGGAGAAGCCGTGGCGAGCACGTCGTCCTCGACGAATACCGGAGGTCGCCGCTGCCAAAATCACCGGAGAGCTTCGAGTTCTTCCCCGTCTACGTCCGTCCGTGAGGAGCCTCCTCCTGACGTCCTTCGCTCGTCCCCAAGCCTGACCCTTCGCCACCAAGCCCCTCGAGGTGAGACTCCACCTCCGGGACTCGTCCCCTACCCCTCCTCATGCTCTGGGCGCGGCGCCTTCGAGCGCCGCCCGTCTCAGGTCGCTCCAGCGGCATCTGTCTGTCACCATAGCCTGCACATGTTCGTGTCGAATTTCGTCAGGTTCAGTATCCGTCGCCTCTGTGTCTTATACTAGACGCTCCGCATCAAAACAAGTACCCGCAACCAGCCCAGTGGCTTTGCTCTTTAGATGGAGGCATGAGATCCCTGGTTCGATTCCCCTCCGATGCGAAATCATCAGGGTTTTATTTTAATTCTTGTCCAGTCCTGGAGCTGAAAGCCTGCATCTTGTGTTGTCTAAAATTCAGTTAACGTCGACACTTATATTCATCTGCGTTCAGTTTCCATATCAAACACAATTCGTTTGGTAGCCCAGTGGCTAGTATCCCGATCTGAACCCTGGGAGACCCAGGTTCGAATCCCCACTGCTTCGCCCTTCTGTATCTTTTACCGCCGGGGACCAGCAAGGCCTCTGCAGTTTGTTTCCCTCCGTCGTCGCTGTGTTTCTGAATATGAAATTTAGTTAGCTTTGCTTCTTTAGAAGTCAGACTCGAATCCTACCACGAATCCAATAGTAGCCCAGTGGCTATCTACCCGATATTCCAACCAATAGATTCCAAGTTCGAATCCTAACGGCAGCAAATTTGTCATTATTTTTGTTGTGCTGCTGTTTTAAAGCAGTCTTAGCCGCAACTGATCAATTTTCTGTCCCTGTTTAGAACAACCGAAAATATAAATTCTGTATCATAAAAATGGGATCTCCTTTAATATGCAACATGTTCCCTGGTTTTACACAAAGTAACATGTGCCAAATACTACATGTTTCTATGACCCAACAAAAACTTGTTAAATGCATAACTTTATTTTATAAAATTTCAAATTCAAATCACCCAACTTTATGTCTATCTTTATCAGAAGAAAGTGCAAGGAATTGAATATGCCATCCATGCTCATGTTTGTATCTTTCATATTGCATTTTAGTAGTGTTTATGCATGTCCACCTAAATAATAGAACATGGAATGTGTTGGGCATTTAATTAAATTGGTGCCCTATTCCATTTAATTTTGTGTCACTCACCTATGAATTGTTTCCATGCTAAAACAACATTTAATATTGAGGTTAGATAAATAACTTGAACATTCTAAATTAATTGTTGGGACTCCGGTTCCACTTAAATTGGTTAAGTTGCATTCTCGTATGTCATGCATACATATCTTGATCATGCTGAATCTTTTGCCGTAGAAGTAATTGTTGCATCCGTTGATTCTTTTAGTGCTTTGCTTCTTCGCGGATAGGACGTTGAGATGATGTGAGCACCGACAAGTTCTTCGGATGTACCTCTACTTGCTGGATCTCAGGCAAGTATACTCACTTGCTACCTATGTTGCCCTTCCTCACTTGTTACCGATTCTTTCCGTTGTCTTTATGCTAGCCTAGTATTTTCGATGCTTGTGTTCCGATCCCATCACATGTTTACCCTGCTGCCACGATATTGCCTTACCTCCACACCTATAACCCTGTTGTTTGTTGGCCTGTGTCGTACTAGCATGCTTAGTGTTGTTTGCGCTCAAGTCTTGTTGCCCGTCTTATCACCTGTTTAGTTGATAGTTGGGCTTGTCTTAATCAACAACATGTTAATGTTTTGGGTAATAATAATTTGACGATAAGGCACCGGCAGGAGGCCCGGCGTGGTTTTGAGGCCTGCTAGTGTCGACCTTAATCAGGAAAAGGGTCTTGTCCTCCGATCCATGATGAGCGCGCTAACCGCATGTGGGAAGCGTGTATGGGTGCCCCCCGCAACTTTGATTCGATTCGCATCTCGTCCAAATCGCCACACTTAGTTCGGGTTTTCCATTTGCCGCATGCATATGCACGTGCGAACCCTTGGCGCCAGGGTGGAACTTTTATAGTCGGCATTTAGGGAGACACGTTCTTAGAGTGCTATGAGGGTCCCCTTTTTTCGTGGGGCTTGATTAGTCGTGCGCTTATTTGCACGTGGTTCTTTGGGCTTGATGCGAAGAAGAGTTGGGTTGTGTTGAGTGCCTCGCTTGGTGGAAGTGCATTTCCATCTGGCGGGTCATTCTTACGTGTACGGCCAAATTGGTGCATCCCTGCAGGGTTAATCTTCTCGAGAAGCCGTGTTGTCAGTGGTTATGGATGACTTGGTGAAAGTGCTGGCTAACAAGTACTCAGACAACTTACACTTAACGATGATAACTTGACTAGTAATATAGATTACCTCCACCATAAAAATGAATGTCACCTTAATCAATAGTGTGAGTTTCCTTGGGTTGCTTCCTTAGTAGGGGGTAACACTGGATGGGTATTGTTTGGTGAGTAGTTGTAGTTGGTTCTGATACGCTCTCTTATCCCTTTCTATTAGCCAAAAGTTGTAGCGCGTCTCTTTAGTTGTTATTGCTGCCCGCTGCCGCTTCTTTGCAATAATCCCTTCCTTCCGTTGTACCCAAAGTATTTGTATCTTGTGATGATTGGTTACGCTGGTATCTTGTGAGTATGGTTTATCCACTTGCCAGTACTTAATAGTACTGACCCACGAATCCATTTTGTGGCTGCATATTCCACATTGCAGTCAACAGGTTTGAAGTCTGACGTCGTTAGCTTGGGAATCCCTCGGGCTTGGCCTGGGCAGGGATTGGACGCCATCGGTTATCTTTAGGACTCTTAGTCCAATTTGTATCTTGTCCGTAGTCGGACACTATTTCGTCTTCCGCTGTTATTTGGATCTTTGTATTGTATCAGTTGTATCCTTGACTCGTTTGAGTCGTTTTGTATATACCTCCTCTGTTGTTGTTGTGGATTATTCGTGAACTGTTGTAATATTATCACAAGTGGCAACCTGAAATCGGTTATTATGTGGATTTTGGCGGGAATGCTGAAATCTGCATAGTGCCCGATCTCGGGGCGTCACATCTACACCACCATGCTCTCCTCCGAAGTGATGCGTGAGTAGTTCATCCCTGGACTACGGGTCCACAACAGTAGCTAGATGGTTGTTCTCTCCACTTTGTACCTTATGTTTAGATCTTGTGAGCTGCCTAACATGATTAAGATCATCTTTATGTAATGCTACATGTTGTGTTTGCTGAGATCTGATGAATGTTGAATGTTATGTCTTCTGATTATCAATCTATCATGTTATCTTCATGCTTATGTTATTTATGATCTTGCATGCTCTCCGTTATTAGTAGATGCTCTGACCAAGTAGATGCTAGTAACTCCAAGAGTATTTATGCTCGATAGTGGGTTCATGCCTCCTTTGCATCTGTGCTCGAGTGATAGAAACGTGACGGATGGAGGATGTGTTGTTTCCATTAGGAAGAAAATAACAATACTTTGTCTAAGGATGATGTTATTGTTTACATTACACACTTTGCTTACTGCAATTATCTGTTGCTTGCAACTTAATACCCAACGTTTGTACGGATGATATTCAGAGGGTGGATTATTAGTCATAGATGCAATTGGATAACGGTCTAAGTATTTTGTTGTAATGCCCGCATGAATCACATAGTAATATTTATGTCTTGCATATGCACTACGATGCAACCTTCATTTCTGTCAATTGCCCGGCTGTAATTTGTTCAGCACACATGTTATTTATCTTTCACGGAGAGACAGCACTAGTGAACTGTGGACCCCAGTCCTTTTTCCTCATACTGATAAATCACCCACTGCTTTCATACTTCTCTCATACTGTTTTTACTGTTTTCCTACTATTTTCCACACCATACGTTTAACCTCTTTGTGTTCAGCAAAACCGGTGAGATTGACAACCTCACTGCTTCGTTGGGGTAAAGTGATTTAACTGTGTTGTGTAGGTTCCACGTTGCTTTTGAACGGGTAGTGCACCCTGCCATCTCAGCTGCTTCAACCTTCTGAAGTTACTCCTTCCTCCTACTGGTCGATCAAACCTTGGTTTTTTCTGAGGGAAAACTGCTGTTGTGCTCATCATACCTTCCTCTTGGGGTTTCCCAACGAGTGCATGATTTGCACCATCATGCGCGGGGAGAGTGACAGAGACGCGTCGATGTAGTCGTCGAGGAGGAGGGTTGATGCCAAAGTCGATTCAGTCCGAGCCGTCGAGGACGAGGTGCGACCATTGTTTTGCTAGAAACATGCACACAACGGGGACGAAGGCATGCTCTAGTTTTGCTAGAACCAAGTACGCATAGACGAAATCGGTGCCGTGGTCGAGGCAGTCATAGAGGAGGAGTTGATGCCGGGGACGTCGTCAAAGCCGATGAAGACGAGGTGTCGATCCGAACTTGCCAGACTCGGGAACGCGTTAGGGATGAATGCACATGTCGGTGTTGCTAGTACCGGACGTGCATAGATATGGACCATCATAGACCGTGCTCCAACATCAATGGGATTAGCAGAGGAGGCCTCCCGGACAGTTGCGGGCGCAGAGAAACGTAAGAGAGGTGTCGATGCAGTCCGCGGTTGTCGGAGTAGACAAAGTGGTCGGAGACAAGACGATGGCGCTGGCGACGAGGTCGTAGTGGACGAAGACGTAGAAGGCGACGGACTAGAGGCGGCCTGGAGTGGTCATGCTGGACGCCTAGACTGATGAAGGCGTAGTCGACGGTACCTGCGATGGCCGAGAGTGGCCACACAGGTTACCTGTGAAAGTGCGACTGCGGTACTCGAAGTACGTGAGGAGGAACCCGACTGCGTGATAAAGACCACACACGGACGTTGGCGACCCGTGCCGAGGGAGGTGGCGCGGAAGGAGACAAGAACGCCAATGCGCGGGGGCGGCGAAGACTGTCACGTACAGCGACGCTACACCCTGAGGGCAGCGTAACTACATGATGGGAGTTGGTGCAGCGGCTGGGGTGCTACTGGCAGCATACACGCCTGGGAAGGCACGTCGGTAGCCGGAGATGTGGACCAATGGCGGCGGCGCTGCGGCCCGAAGGGGCGGCATAACGGGAGCCCATAGCTCGATCGGTGGTAGGTGCGTACTCGGGGAAGTGCTTGGCGAAGAAGAATGTGTGATCGGTTGATCAGACTGACGAGGCGTTGTGCCATGGCGTGGACGACAAAGCGCAGATGAAAGTCGATGGAGACGTTGTCGGTATAGTCCCGGTCGATGACGGCGAAGACGAACGGACGATGGATGCCACGCGGAGGAGAACAGCCGTGAGCGACGTATCAAGGCGTCCCTGGACGACACATCTGACCTTGCCGCGCGGTTGGTGAAGACGAGCCAGTCGATACGGAGTTGGTGCATGCAAGTTGGCCGCGGTCTACCGAAGCAGACGCGGCAACCGACTGATGGCCCGTGGTAGCTGGCCTTGAGGAGCCGGCCGGTGCGGAGACGAGCGTGTCAGCCGCGATAACCGGCATGGAGTAACCTGCCAGTGCGAGTCGATGCTGATGTTGGAGTAGAGGCGAGTGTAGACGACGGGCGGTGGGCGACGCAATCCGATCTATGAATGGCAAACCAAAAATGAAAACGCCTACCAACTGACCGGCGAAAAAACGACTCTCTAGGTCAGGCGATCAACATGACCGGCAGACGAATCCTAGGTATGGGCGACGCGACCCCGACGGAGATCATGGAGATCGACCTCCCCGGGGGCGACGCGGTGCGGAAGCGTGTGTGGCGGCTACGTCAAGGATCTCGCCGCTCTGATACCATGTAGAAAGATGAGATTGGGGAATATGGTGAATGTATTATTGATGCTCATGAGTGAGTATATATACGCATACACGGTGTCATCTTGGAGTACAAGTCAAGTCAGGATTGTACGGAAACAGATCTGGTCTCTATCATATACTATCATAGACACATGTACATGCCATACTCTAACATAGAGCCACTGAATTCTTAGAATGACCCCAATGTCGGAACTAGGAAAAGCAACCAAAGATGACTTCCCGGGCATTCTATCGAATACTGGTTGGGCGCCGATTGCGGTGGACGGAGAAATCGTGGCGACCTTGTTGGATGGAGCCGGCCGCTTGCGTCTAGGGCTGGAATACGAGCCGAGCCGAGTCAGCTCGGCTCGACTCGCTCAAACTCGGTCAACTGACGAGTCGAGCTCGGCTTGACTCGTTCAACAAACGAGTTCAAAATCAAAACTCGGCTCGGCTCGGTGAACTCGCGAGCTACTCGTTTAACTTTTTTTATTTTGTAAAACTATAAAAATTCAATATTATATATTGTATATATAATTATTTTTCATTATTTGGGGCATGTATAATAAAATCATCACAATAATCGATGAAAACATGTCACCATCAAATAATTTGTAGTAAATAAACTACAGTGATCAGTAAAACAATGTTCACATAGATAAAAATATCATTAGAAACTCTTTTTACCGAGTTAAACGAGTACTCGTGAACTCGGCTCGTTTAGCTTGAACTCGTTTACTGTCGAAAACGAAAACTCGACTCGGCTCGTTGGACAACGAGTTCGAGCCGAGCCGAGTCGAGTTGCGAGCTACTCGTTTAACTCGTGAGTTTCGAGTTTTAATTCCAGCCCTACTTGCGTCTGACCGCCACCACCTTCTTCTTCTTTCCTAGCGGCAGCTCTGTATCACCAAGGTTGACGTCGCCGGCGGCGGTAGTGCGACCGCCCCCTTTGCCGGCGGCTCCAGACATGACGCCGGGAGCGGGTACGCCTCCCTGGACGATGACGTTGCCGAGCCGCTTCCGAGGAACGATGTTGGAGGATGCTTCTGGCGCGGACGCTGCAGAAATCCACCGCGATATCGGCGCCGGTCAATTGGGCTAACCCCACCGCCACGGGGTGAAGAGCGCAGGCTCGGAGGTGTAGAGATTCTCTAGAGCATGTCGTCAACACGTGTGGCCCTCTTTCCTTGTTCGTCTAACAGGAAACTATAGCAAAAGCACGTATACCTGTGAACGCCGTAGTTGCTCTCGGTAGGCTCTAGCGGTGAAGGTGCAGGAGACCACGGACGGCCCGCGTGCACGAATTTATACGGCGAGATTCATTCATGTTGAATGAAAACCGTTGAACGACTAAAAGAAAAAACGGACAGACTGTTGTATGTAAAATGCAGCGCTGACCAAGAAGAGCAACCCAGCCGAGAAAATGTACCACTGACACACCTGCACGGAAGTGCAGCAGAGCAAACACGCGTCTGTCTGGGTGGATCGACCGGTAAAACTACAAGGCACGTCACGGGCCCACCTGCAGTGAAGCCGTGGGCCAGGACTAGCTCAAAAAGAAACGGCAGCCAGAACTCCTTGCAGAGTCGCGGTCGCAGTCGCGTCTCCTGCTCCTCGCTTCCGCTTCCAACTTCATTCTCCCCGAAGCAACACCCGTTGCCTCCTCTGCCCAAATCTCCAGCCATTCCAAGAAGGAACCGCGGCGATTCAGGTCGACTTTTGCCGCGGGGAGAGATCATCGACGCGCGCCACCGCCGGCACCCACACCCGGTTCATCCGGTCCGGCGAGATGCTGGGAGAGCTCCTCTCCAGGATCTTGCTGTAAGTCCCCTGCTCCGTTTCACCGCTCTTCCATCGATCAATGGGGGAATGCATATGAATGAATGGCCTGTTGCTGACCGGAAACGCCATTGGCAACGCAGGCTGCTGTTCGGCTACGCGATGCCGGCGTTCGAGTGCTTCAAGACGGTGGAGTCGCGACCCAACGACGCGCACATGCTCCGATTCTGGTGCCAATACTGGTACGTAGCAAGTCCGTATATTCGGTCAACCACCATGCTAGTACTGCTAACCACTACTGCTCTACTAACAACGCCACCAGAAGTTAATGGATCGTTTGCCTGCTTCACCTGCTTCTGTTTCTACCTTTGACTCTCACTGAACCTATCCAACAGTTCCCTCTCTCTTTCTTTTTGCAAAAAACAAAATAGGATGAAGCGTGAGATGCAAACTTGAATGGATTGCATTGCATTGCTTTTCCTCCCTCCTCTTTTCCTTTACGTGATACCATGCATCATGGTAACTTTAGTGCTTCTCCCTTTTGCCTTTCCATCGATTATAACGTGGTATATTTATGTGTATCTCGCCAAGGTTCATGTGCTGCGATATAATGCCAACTTTTCTTTTTCTACACCAACTTAATTTTGTTTACATAAGGTGCGGTTTTAGGTGGACGTTAGGTGTCTCATTGTACTTTCCGCTGCTGATTCAGACAACCTATAATCGGCAAATTATTACTAGCTGTTTTAGGAGATACACATTATTGGTCACCAATTATATGCTACTTGGCATTTTGGCCTTATATATTGGTTTGTGTCTGCCCTGTCCCCAAAAAGATGCCGGCGTGGATCATCTGAACAGATTGGTGTATGCCTGGATCGTAGGTCCACAATTAGACCTGATTTAAGCTTGGTTTTCCGTCGAATAAAATGTAATGCGTTGGAATTACGTTTTATTTTTTTTTGTTGCAAAAATAGCTGTGAAGAATTTGGTTAGCCAGGAAGTTCTAGCAAAAATTTGTTTGGGCAAAGGAGATTGTTATAACCCACAATACTATAGCTACAATCTTTCTTACTGTTGAGGGACTAATTAAACTAAATGGCACATATTAGTGGACTATTAACTTGTTATGGACTAATGAAAGAGTACAGTTTGGGTGCAGATGATATACCGACAGTTCAGTTATACAATTTAAAAGTGCCTCAAATCAAGTAGATATAGTAGTTAGTAACAGTTTTAGGTGGACGTTAAGTTTCTCATGATACTTTCCACTGCTGATTCAGACAACCTATAATCGGAAAATTATTAGCTGTTTTAGGAGATATACATTATTGGTCACTATGTTCACCAATTCCATGCTACTTGGCATTTTGGCCTTATATATGGGTTTGTGTCCACCCTGTCCCCAGAAAGATGCCGGCGTGGATCATTTGATCATACTATAGCAGTGCTCTGTTTTAGAACAGATTGGTGTATGCCTGGATCGTAGGTCTACAATTAGACCTGATTTAATCTTAGTTTTCTGCCGAATAAAATGTGATGCGTTGGAATTACATTTTACTTTTTCGTGCAAAAATAGCTGTGAAGAACTTTCTCAGCCAGGCAGTTTAGTAGCAAAAACTTGTTTGGGCAAAGGAAATTATCATAACCAACAATACTAGCTACAATCTTATTAGTTGTTGAGAAACTAATTAAATTAAATGGCACATATTAGTGGACTATTAACTTGTAATGGACTAATGAAAGAGTACAGTGTTTGGGTGCAGGTGATATACCGACAGTTCAGTTGTACAATTTAAAAGTGCCACAAATCAAGTACATGTAGCAGTTAGTAATAACAACTGTAAATTTATAATGTGTTGTCTAACTATTCCAAGTTCTTCCTGCATGCGGTGCTTTTCTTTCTCATTGACATTATGCGATTTATCTGTTTGTTCTAACGAATTCTATTTCATTCTATTGTGAGGAATTGAGCATGAGTAAACCTTAGGATCATAAGTTAACAATTACGGAATGGAAGTTTCTTACATTATCTGTTTTCTATCATTGTAGTGGACACTAATTCCTTACCTAACTTATATTTACTCTGTCACAGTATATTCAGAAAAATATGCAAATGGAGCTTCCTTGTAGTTACCCGTGTTACTGAAACTGTTTTCCAAAATATGTTAGGATCTTAGTGTCATAAACTGTAAAGTTCTAATACACATTTTCCAAACTTGTTGGGCTATTTTGTTGGATAGATTATTATACACTTCAAAGTGCAAACTATGGTCAGAACTTTTCTGCTGAAGCCTGCTGTTATTACTTCTTGTGCTAATGCTCATGGGGTTGGCTTCCTAACAGTTGAGCTGGTGAATACTTTTCAGGATCATAGTGGCCATGGTGATAGCTGTCGAGAGCTTCATCTCATGGTTAGTTAAATCGATTCCGTTTGCAAGATCGTTTCCCGGCTGTGTTTTGAAGTTCCCTTCTCATCCATGGATGCTATGATTTGTCCATGCTAGGATGCCAATGTACGGAGAAATCAAGCTGGCTTTCTTCGTTTACCTGTGGTACCCCAAGACAAAGGTAAGGAAGTACTACATATATTCCTCAGCATTTTCCCTCAAGAGATGTGGAAAAGAAAGGACACAGCCACATTTGCATCATCTAGCTTCTTATAAGGACGCTTTGGCATCATCTAGCTTCTTATAATTGTCTCACCGGTTGTTTCTTCAGGGCAGCGACATCGTGTATGACACCTTCCTCCGGCCTATGGTGATGCAGTACGAGCCAAACATCGAGCAAAGGTTGCTGCATCTGAGAGCTAGATCAGGGCAGCTGCTCACGTTCTACATACAGAACTTCGCTGACAAAGGAACAGCCTTCTTCATGGATGTCCTGCGTTATGTCGTTTCTGACGAGCCTGTAGCGTCAATTTCAGAGGTAACTACATATGTGTTTTTCTCCGTCAAAATTTCATACAGATATTGACTGTCAAGCATTCATCTCTTCTATGGCACCTCTGTGCACAACGTAGTTCATAATAGTGTCTATGTGACGCGCGTTCTTAGGGATGTGATTCGCGGAACTATTTTTCATTCCTCATCAGTTGCTCTGCTCCTCATCAAACGCCAGTCAGAAACCATATACCAAGAATGCCTCCACCATTCCAGATCCGATGAAACTCCACCTGCCGTCAGACAAAATTGCGAGGCGATTAAAGAGTTGTGTCCTTGCTGCCAAATCGACCTCACAGTCACAGGTCCTACTCTCTGATTGCACCCACTTTGGCAAACAGACAGGGGCAATTGCCTATGCATGGCAGTGCCAACCGCCAAGGCTAGAATGGCTCCCCTGCCTCGAGAAAAATCGATGACCCAAATAGGACACGAAAATTGACAGCGTTTATCAATTCAGGTTGAGACTATCTAAGGTCCCATTATTATGCATACTAGAGTAGATCAGGTACCCACCTCTACTCTACATACAGTACAAAATATATGAAACCCTAGGTGTGAACGAGACCCGAATTAGGTGCGTAGTTTCGGAATCTGCAGGCTAGTCTTCCCCTAATCCTCCATCTTAAGCTCAGGACATATCTGGCCCAAGCACATCACCCTGCCTCCCTGATCGTTGTCAGCTCTCACTACTTTGTTTCGAACCTTGACCCACCCGACAGTGACGGGCAACACCGGAAGCCGTCGTCGCGCGCACGTTCCGTCGCCAGTCGGAGCTTCAAGCTTGCGGATAGGCTCGCACCCCGCCAACCGAACGGGCATGTGCACGGACCTTGACGCGATAGATGCAACGCACTAGCTAGGGACAATATTAAGTGCTTATTTGGCAATGACCAGTTCTCTAATCTCTCGAGCTTTAATTTGCATGTGCACCAGAGGAACAAGAAGTCGTCCGGGTGGAGCCCCTTCGCCACCAAACGCCGGCCACCGTCGCCTCCGCCACAGGAGTCTATCTTCGGTGGTGGCCAGGTCGACCTCGACGCCGCAGCTGTGGCCCAAGCTATCCGCTCTTCGTTGGCCGGCGCCAAGCCTGCTCGGCGACAGTACAGTGGCAAGTATTAACGCGCCGGTCGGGATCAGTATTTGGTCCAATTTTAGGGGATGATGATCATGTACATAGATTGGATCAAACATCAAAGGGATGGCACGAGAAAAAAAAGCACAGAGTACATAGCAAAGCAAATCCAATATGAAGTTTACACTTAATGTGGCTGTATGAGGATCGATGATAGAAAATTCCTTTTCTTTCCATGATCCTGTCTCGTTTTCCTCTGCATAATCTGTTGTTCGGTTCTTTCTTGCGTCACTTGCCTCCAGTTCGAGTTCATGACACGACCAAAAAGAAAAAGCTAGGTAATCTCTTGTTGCGATCATGTTTTGCTCCTAATCCTACCAAAATATTTACAAGAACTGAAACCCAAAGAAAACAATGGTGCGAGTTGATTCTTTCTTATACCGGGAAAGGGCAAGGAAAAAGGACTGGAAAAGACAAGCAAGAAAGGTCAAAAAAGGTAACGAAGAACCGTGAGGCTCACGCCGAAGCGAAGAACGGCCCGACGAAGTCGAGGCAGCTGAGTATGAGGCGGCAGAGAGAGCCACGCTTCCGCCCGCGCCGCCTGCTGGAGTCGTCGCGCGCCGACGGCGTCAGCTGCAGGTACGCGTACGCCGCGTGCTTCACGAGCGGGTGGCGTATCATGTGCACGTCCCCGCCGCCGTCCGCGGGGGAGTGAGCCTGCTTGGCGGCGGCGTACTCTGGCGAGGACATGATGTCGCGGAGGCTGGTGTATGCCCCCGCCTCGGCGCCGGGTATCTCGATCTCCGGCGGCACCCACCGCCCCTTCATCCCGGAGGAACCACTCTTCTTGGCCGGGCGCCAGTGCCGGAGCTCGAAGTCGCCGGTGGTAGCGGTCGCCAGCCGGTGCCGCCGTCGCGACGGCGAACGTGACGGAGACTCCAGCACGGCTGCCACCATAGCACGATCAGTTCGTATCACGCGCAGCTGGTGGTTAGAGAAGAGAAGATTTCTGGCAGTCTCTTTTAAACAAAAAAGAAGATATCTCCTAATTCGAGAGTGGAGTTGTTTTGTATGTAACGGGAAATGATTGGCTGGGAGGGTAAACACCGGCCCACATGGCAGCCTCAATCACTAACGTGGGTGTTCCTGCAAAATGGTGAGGAGTACCGAAGAGACAAGAGTGGGAGACGGGTGCGAAATTTCGGGCGTGGACGGCGAGACGGCGGCGTGGTGACCGGCCGTGTAGGAGTGGGGCCTGCTGGCGGCGAATTGTTGGGCCCACGTCGTCCCTGCCACGGCTATCTGTGTTTGAAACAAGTAGTTGTGGTCAACGCATACCTATATACTCCTATATTTATTTCAATATTAAATAATAGATACCTTAAAATGAAATTTATGAAAAAATCCAACTGAATTTACATATTTAATATTATTTAATTATATACTAAGGAGTTTGGTGATACCTTTCTGATACAACTTGCATTGAGGTATCTTAAAATAATTAATGAGGTATATAAAAAATTATGAATATGTATAAATCACATATATTGCACATGGGAGTACAGGAGTATAAAATAGGAGTCATATATATATATATATATATATATATATATATATATATATATATATATATATATATTTTGTTTTCAAGAAAGAGAGATATGGAATAGTTTTGAAAAGGTACCAGTAAAATGTAGAGACTCATAGTTTGGCTATCTTTTTTAAACAACATTAGCCCTTCTTACAAGGAAAATGCTATTATCCCATCGGAGAATCGCGCACGCTACGTACAATGCATCCAAGAACGAACCACATGCCCACTTTTATGTCGAACGGATGGTGGCGTGGGTTTCTCCTCTAGATCTTCCCTCTTCAGGCATACGTCTCCTCCGGTCAATCCTCTTCGCCTAATTTCTACTCCCTCTCGTTGTCTCACCCGAACTACAAAACATCCACCTCCCTAACTCTAGTGCTCTACACCCCCTTGCCGTCAGTGCGTTTCATATCATCCTCCCCCACCTCCCGCTGGTGGTTCTGTTTGTGCTGCCACAACGATAGTGAATCTACAGAGGGGGGGGCCGGTGTTGGCGACCGAGGTTGCTGCAAGGACTGGCCGCGGTGCTGCTAGCCGTGGCGCAAAACCATGGGCGACGACGATGTGACGAGCGATGGTGCTGCTGCATGGAGGAATTGGATGTTTCATGTGGTGGGACAGCAACGCTGCAAGCGATGGGCAACACTGCTACCAACAGTGGTCCACGACAGTGGTGCTGCTGCGAGACAGAGAAGTGAATACTACAAGCGGTTTCCGACATTGCTGCGAGCCACGTTTGGTGGTGCAACAATGAAATGGCGGTGGTGCTACCATTTTTTAGGATGCTCCCAGCAGAAAGACCCGGATAATACTATCAACGGTCGTCGGTGATGCCAGCTAGTGTCTGGGATGCTGCAAGTGTTCCTGTGGTGCTACCAGCTCGAGTTCAACTTGATGAAAAGGGCGATGGGCGATGGTACTAGCGGTGGACCGTGCGGCTATCCAGAGCTGGCAATGAAAGGGCATTGCATGTCTAAGTATCTTTTGGGTGTTCGTTAATAACGTAAGTAATATTTGACTGTGTGCTAAGTGTTTCAAGGACTATTGGAGTTCATACGTTGAAAAGCACAAAACGGTGATTGACCCCTAGAAAAGTATAGTGCCCATAGTTTTTATATTTATCTTGTAGTCATAGGGCTCCGTACTATCAAGAGGGATTGCTGAATGGAAGGCTTTGGAAAACTTTTTCCAACTAATTAACAATTATACATCCCATAGAACTCTCATAACAATTGGTCGAACGATATTCGAAAAGGTATAGTGTTTGTCAACGGAACATACCCCCGTGTATCGAGCTAGCGGAAGTTTGTCGATGACGAGATCGATGTGGAAGTAACGTAGTAGATCCCCAAAATTAGACTTGTCTAATTGCGAGGATATGTATTATCCCACAAAATAGAGCGACACCTGCAACACCTCCACGGTATCCACATGTATGAATATGATATCAGTAGAACCGCTTTGTGGTGTGATCAAGCACATAGACAAAGCGGGAACATTGTTGGTGACGATTCGGGGCACCCCGCAATCACCCGCAAGATTAGGTCAAGCCGGTGGTAGGGATCCGATAGTGCTCGCATGTAGTAGACGAAGTAGACAGAGGTGTGGGACAACACAACACCGTCGAGAGGTGATGGTGCGGCTAGGGTGGTGGAGGGGTGAGGCTAGGGCTTGGGGTTGTGGTAGCCACACCCCCTCCTTATATAAGTGGTCGGCCAACTATGGGGTGGAGGAGTCCTCCAATGACCCCCTTCCAAAACCGACTTGGGGAGAGGAGTCCACGTAGGACCCCCCTCCAGCCCAATGTGCCTTAACGGGGGAGGTGGAGTCCATGTAGGACTCCCTCCCCTCCCAATTAGGAACAATGGGGAGTACAAAACCATGTAGGACTCCCCTCCCTCACTCTATGTGTCTGCCTTGGGGATTCCCCGGCCAGCTCGGACAGGGGTTTCTCGCCATTCTTTTGCTGCAGCACTAGTGGGCCCATGTGGCCCCACTAGGTTTTTTTTACCCTTCCATGATTTTTCCAAGTTCGGAAAATTTGGGAACCTCTCCGAAATATTCAAGAAACTTCCTAAACCATTCTTCCACTTTCCATAAAATGTCTGGAACTATTCGACCACTCCTAGTGACCTTCGGGGCCCCTCCCTCATATCCCGAGGCTCTTCGAACTCTCCTTCGGCCTTACTTCATTTATACCTTCTATTGAACACACGTCATATATGTCCCTAACATCTAAAGTGTGTGACCCTATGAGTTTGAATATGTGTGGAAATGTGCATAACTCATTCTGCTAGAATGATCATGATCAGTACATTGATGCACATAATGACCCCCACACATATCACGAAGATCTTTATCGTGACAACCTTAAATGTTACTATCTAGTACTTATCACACCTCTTCTTAATACTTTACATTGCATCAGGTAAAAAAAAAGTGATGTTATCCTCCCCTATTGGTGTACGTAGCAGGAGTAAAAAAATTTGTTCCTACGTATGGGACAGGATCTACTATGTACGTAAAGGCATGGATAGATCTAATTCGGTACGGACACAAAGAGCGAAGTAGTGTCGATGACAATGTCGGTGATGCCTGATGAAGAGTCCATGGCTAAGCCTAATGGTGGGACTGTTGTTGTTTCCCCGTATCCCACCTTCTGGATCCAACATAGTGAGGGTATCACATGTTACTGATGACCCACAAGTATAGGAGATCGCAACTGTCTTTGAGGGAAGTAAAACCCAAATTTATTGATTCGACACAAGGGGAGCCAAAGAATATTTTTTAGCCTTAACAACTGAGTTTTCAATTCAGCTGCACCTGAAAGTAGACTTGCTCGCAACAATTTATCAGTGCTAACAGTTTTGTAGCAGCAACAGTAGTGAAATAACAACAGTAGTAAAATTGTAACAATAGTAGCAATTGTGAAAAAAAACAGTAGCAATTGTGAAAACAGCGGGATGAAAATACCGTAGTCATAGAGAGTGGATGAACGGGTGTTGCATGCATAAGATAGTTCATGTAATAATAATAGCGTGGGCATTGCGGATAATAATAAAGCATCCAAGTTCTAGGCAAACCATAAGCATGTGTTCCAATATAGTCGTACGTGCTCGCAATGAGAAACTTGCACAACATCTTTTGTCCTACCAGCCCGTGGCAGTGAAGCCTTTAGGGAAACTACTGGTAATTAAAGTGCTCCTTTTAAGAAAGCACCAGAGAAAAGCATTAACACTCCATGAACACATGTGATCCTCACATCACAGCCACCCCTCCGGTTGTCCCAATTTCTGTCACTTTGGGGCCTCGGGTTCCGGACAATAATGTGTGTAAACATCTTGGAGGTATGATCAATAAACATAATTATACTCATGAAACAATAACATGTTCAGATCTGAGATCATGACACTCAGGACCAAAGTGACAACCATTAAGAATAACAAGTTGCAACAATGGTTTATAGCACTAAAAGCGGATACTAGGCACTATGCCCTAACAATCTGGCATTATTACATGAACGATATCATCTATGATCCTGACTTGCATACTTATGACATTCTTCACATGTTCGCACAATGCGCTCAGCATTAGCATTTGCTGTAAGCCAGAAAAATCCATGTATGAAAGCTTTGTTGATCAATGACCTGGAACTTGCATGATGGCCACAATCTCCTGAGTGGACCTCTTTCAAGATCAGACACCCTTCCTTGTGCCGTAAAAAATTCTACCTCAAGCAGCAGTTTCTTTTCCCAACAAGCACCATACAAGACATGCTTTAACAAAAATTCTCTACATGCTACAGAAATCAAACATGAGAGTACTCACATAACACTACTAAAAATAATAGCTCTGGATAAGAGATGCAATGAAAACAAGAGCTAAACATGAATTTTTGTAGTAACTAGAAGAAAAACTTCGAATATTAGCATAGCAAGTATTTAAACGAAAAAGCGGAGCGTGTCTCTCTCCCAAAAAAAGAATGCTAGGGTCCAAATATATTAATGAAGCAAGGAAAAGAAAAGAAAAGAAAACAAAAACAAACAGACGCTCCAAGTAAACTTCATATGATGTGACCGAATAAAAATATAGTTTCACGAGAAGTGACCTGATAGATAGTTGATGAAGAAGGGGATGGCTTGGGAATCCTCAAGATTATATGCTTGAGTCTTCTGAAAATATGCTTGGATGAACCATGGGGGAATCCCCAAGATTTGACCTTGCACTCTTCTTGATCACATATATCACCTCTTCTCTTGACCCTTGAAAACTTCCTTCACACCACACTCAAACAGTAATTCGCATTAGAGGGTTAGTGCAAGAATTAAAAATCCATTGGTTCTTTACGGAACAAGTGATATTGATAATTTTATACATTAGCTACATCCACTGATGTTTCGTGAAGCAAAGAAATTCACTTGACATTGCAAAAGAGCAAATGCAAAAAAATGGCAGAATCTGTCAAAACCAGAACAATTTGTAAAGACCAAAAATTTCGATGCACTTATGTTGCTCAGATCGAAAAACTTAAAGAACAAAGAAGTTGCGGAATTAGCCGATGAATAAGCACAAGAAATCTCAAGTCATTCTGATTTTTTGTGAATTATACTATTTTGTATGGTGGACCGCAGAAATCTGTTTCCTGCTCAGAAATCCGAAAACCAACTCCAACTCTCGTCAGAGTCCTTACTTGGCACTACTAAAACATGAAAACAAAGATATAAAGGAATTACTACAGAAGTATACAACCCCTTGACTCAAAGAAAACAGAGAAAAAAAAAGCAAAAGTAAAACCATGGGTTATCTCCCAAGAAGTGCTTTTCTTTAACGCCTTTAGGTAGGCACAGAAAAGTGGATTCAAGTGTTTTCAAGTGAAGAAGATGCTCATATGAGAAATATGCATTAAGAAAAAGAGAGAATAAAGAAACAATTATAAAACAAATTTAAGTCTATCCCACTTCCTATGCAATGGAATCTTGTAAAGAAATAAATTAAAGAAGCTCAAACTAGAAATCATGGGAAAATAGAACAAGTGAAACTTCAAAACTTTCAACAAAAAGAGAGGTGTTTTAGTAACATGAAAATTCCTACAACCATATTTTCCTATTTCATAATAATTTCTAGTAGCATCATGAACAAACTCAACAACATAATTATCACATAAAGCATGTTTGTCATGATCTAAAATCACACAATTCATATCAAGCTAAAAAATAGTGGGTTAAAAATTAAAATTTCAGACCTCTTCTTTCCCACTTTTAGCAATAGAAAAACAAGATGATTGGTCACTTTTAAAAGGTATAGGAAACATTATATCAATCATATTTTCAGTAGCATTATAGTTTATAACATCAAGCAACATAGGACCATCATCTAGAGCATTATCATATAAAATTTCTGAACAAACTTCCTCATTATCATGCATATCAATAGTTGGAATAAATAGAGGATTCTCATAGGATTTATTAAAGTAGCATGGATTATCATAAATAACAGCAACAATATCATTCTCACAAGTTTCATTCATAGTAGTATCAAGATCACAAGTATAGAAAGTATCAACTTCATCAAAAAGGGATATTTCAAAAAAATCAATAGGATCATCACAATTATGAGTTATAGAGTTACTCTCATTTGGAGATAGACATGTGTTCCATTCTTACTCCTCTTGATCAGTTCTCCCCTCCTCTTTTTCATCCAATGAGCTTCCAGTTTCAGCAATTTCTTCTTTCATAGGCTCCTGCAAGGCATTAGTCTCTTCATTAGGTTGAGAGCATCATTAAGATATTCCATTATGTAGTAATTACAATTCTTGTAATTATCAAAGCAATATTCAAGTATAGAATAAATCTCGTATTTATAAGGTTCATCATCAATACTCAAGCAAATAGGCAATTTCGAATGCACCCTTCCAAGCAATAAATTCTTCAATTTATTCCACATCATAAAATTCATAATTTCCCTTAACATAAGAAGGTATGGTAACATTATCATTACTAGCAAATAAGCCGGTGCGTTGCAACGGATGAATAAAATCAACTTCTAGTCAAAAAGCATCGCCACGATCCTAATTTTACTTGTGCAATTGTTTTGTGTGTATCGAGGATTGGAATGGAACACCATTGGAATGGCTTGTGTAAAGTGCAATTCTCTGCCATTAGATTTTCGTGGTTAGTGGTCTGCATGTTGGCATTGTGAAATAAAACAAAGGAGTGATGAACATCAAGTAAGAAACTCTGAGCTTGTGTAATAACAACTAAACTTCCAAGTTTGAACAGAGCAAAAGTACTACCGGTAAAAGCATCATCTTAAAGCGTACAACAAAATTTCACATCTCCCTTTAAGTAGGGGTTAGCTGTTTTCGCGCAAATATAACTTTTATATGCACCTTTTATAATTAGTGCAAACTATCAATCATATTGTCAGATGGAGCAGATAACAATTAAAAAAAATGTGTAATGCATATAATTCCATTATGTCCGTAGAATTACCCTGTTGATCACGGGTGTTTATGCATTGGACTTTACCTCATTTTGCATCTTCTCATGTCAGGTTGATTAGTAACTATGTGTTAATACATAATGCAAAGGCAAAATGAAAGATTATCCATAAAATTGATGAGATGAATGGTTTGCATGATTACACCCTTTTGGTACAACAGAAATTTATAAGAGCGAACTATGGGCAGTTTGGTCATACTACATCCCCTGTATCTGTGTGTCCTTCCAAATGAAATGAGATCAAATTTTTGGAGCTGCTTCTTCACCAGCATGTTGTTTTTCTCATTTGTAAGGGGTAGGCTCTCTTGCATTTTAATATCACCCATGCAATGCCCTAAATTGGTCAGAAGATTGAGATTTTCCAAAAATGGGGACATGATGCGTATTAGAACATCAATACACGCATAAGTGGTACACACCCTGTGTTCTTATCACTAAAGGATCAAACAACAACGGCTTTAGCTCCTCATGTTGCCGAAATTTGCGTCTGCGGACTGTGAATCTATTGACAGGCACATTTAGAACAGAAGCAGGTAGAGCACACAAATAGAGCTTCTCCTAACTAAATCTGACATTAAGGGTTGGTGGTGGACTGATATTGCGGGTAAGAGGAGACATTGTGGTCGTGGTCATGTCAAGATGTCATCTTCTTCAAGGCTGCATCCAAGCAAGAACACTAACCGTGCATCCTGAAGAAATAATTGGTACAAGACATCCATGCGGTCAGTCCAACTTGAAATCCTGTAATCAAATAATCAATTAATGTAGAAAAACAAATCTGTTCACTTTTTCATGAAACAATCTGGATCAAGCGAAACACACATGAAAAAGATCAGCAACAAATCACAGGAAAATTCAGCGATCTAAAAACAGAGGCATGAACTTTTTTGTCCTGATCTTTGCCGAAAGAAGCAGCTTGTCAGCGGACGGGAAGCATCAGCTGGGCCATCCGATCATCACCTCGTTCCCCTGCTTGCTCGCCTTCGTCACGGTGGCCGTGGCCCAGACCGGCGCCGGCGCGGGGACAGAGGTCCGGTCCAGCGGCAACGAAGGTCCCTTCCGGAGGTGAGCAGGGGCACTGGACGGCGTCGAGAGCTAAGAGAGTTCCAAGCTCGTGGTGCCCGTCATGCCGGCGCCCTTGACCCCTCGGATCCAGAGGCGCCCAGTGCTGTTTTTTTGTAGCCACGAGACAGATCGAGACCCGCCGGAGGCGACGGCCGAAATTAGTGGCAGCAGCGGCAGTGCTGAGTCCTAGCTCGCGGCTGCCTGCCTGGCGTGGGATTGAAGCAGTATCCAGGGCTGGTTGCGTGGCTCTCCGCAGAAATTTCTTTCCATTCCACGGGAAGCAAAAAAAATTAAAAAAATGCAGCAGCAACCGTTCCTCCGTCCAGGCCTCCAGAAATTGTCACCAGCAGGGGAATCCGTCCCCGTGACCTCCTCCACGGGGAAACCTGCATAGCTCTGAATCAGCTTCTCGGCGTTACGGGAGAGTGAGACATGACGAATTTCGAGGTGATATCCGGGGACATTCATGTCCGACCAGATCTTGAGCAGCGGCAACTTGTCTTACCGCGCTTAGCGTCTGGGAACCACAGAGGAGCAGCGGGCGGGGAACTGGATGACTCGGGGGTGGATGGTGGCGGGATTTCGTGGTGGAGTCGAGCGGGGAAAACTGGGCGGTAAGGGGCCACGGCCGGCGGCGAGTAATCAGGTCGCGCCGACGACATTTGATTCGCGTTCAGAGGAATACGGGGAGGGTGGGACGGATGGGAGGTTTCTTTTTTGGAATACTGTGGCTGCAGGAACGCATAGAGGATGTCCTTTTCGTCGGCTCGCCGGTGAGAGCGACGGCCAGCAGGACCTCGGGGCGGCGTCGAGCGATAGGAGTTGCCGGGAGGAAGAAAAGAAAAAACAGATAAAACACTGAACCGGTACATGGCAGTTTTGATGTATTATGTGATTTGGTGAGAGGGCAAATCGGTAATATCCCGTTGGACGAAAAAATTGGCAGAAACCTTAATGCTTTTATTAGTAGGTATATAGATATAGATATAGATATAGACTAGTAAACATGCCCGTGCGTTGCAACGGGAAAAATCACATGCTCTTAGATTCTATTTTCGCATGCCACCCTACCCGTGTTTATCTTCCTTCCTGCCTCACCAAGTCACCAATGATCTTGGCCACCAAATGGCATTTCTAAAAACAATCGGCAGTCCATGGAATATGTTCTTTACGAGAAAAATCTTTGATTAGCTTTGGAGATGCCATCTAAGAACGAATATAGAAAAAGGTCCTCTTTTTCACGAGGCATTTGTCCATGAACCAAAATATGATCAACATAGCCAAAGGCTAACTAATAGGTAATCCATTGCCTTGATATCATATGACTGATATTTGTAGTACCCAGAGACATGATAGTTGATAAGCGAACTATTCCATCCAGATCAATAATAGATGGATATTACAATAAGTTTGTTAGGTACTCATTCAACCATCTCTACTTCGAAGGAAGGGTTTAGGACATAGGTCCGAATCAAAAGATATGGTTAAACAGCTATATGATGTGTACTTGATGAGTAGGATGTAGTAAAACAAAAATGCACAGGTGAATAAACACGAGTTTAACATCTGCCGAGATGAACTGTTGGATCGGAGAGAGAAGATCATGCCTCACAAGAAGATTCCAACTCAGATTTAAATGAGCGGACAGTTTTGTACGCAAAGCCGCTGAAGACAGCGGAAGCACGATCCACCTAAAAAAGAGATGGCAAAGGCAATGGGATTACTCGATCGGATATTTAGAGATGAACTGTTCGTGCGAGTAGTATTGACAGTCCCTTCTTCCCTCCATCTCTCTTAACAAATATGTACATGTGCTCCATCGTAGGATCCAAACAACCTTTCAGCCTCTATACTACAATGTCTTTCAATAAAAAGAAAATAACTATAATCATAAAAAATACAAAGAATGCAATGGAAGCTCACTATGGGTTGCCTACTATTTTTACAAATGATCATCGTAAAGAATTTATTCCACAGACTGCTTACTGTTTCAATTCTATTTTTTCAGGGAGTGACACTTCCTTTACATGTTGTGGTACACTATGATCCTCCTCCTGTCACAACAAGTAGAAGAAAACTCAACCATGAGTTTCCAGAAAGCAACATGATTATGTGTATCTCTTCGACCACCGCACATAGTTTTGTATCACAAAATATAAATGACCCATTTCTGCTGCTAATATTCAGATCCAAAAGTAAACAACGGCGATGTTTGAGTAGTTTCAGTTTAGAACCGACATCCGAATGCAAAGCCCGCATATAGAAAATTGAGGGCATTAGAAATGAGTTACCCCTCCTTGGATTGTCGGACAGACTTCCCCGTGTCCTGCCCTGACTGTCCATCAGTCCATCCTGCCTGACCAATTTGCCGACGCAATCGTAACTTGGTGGTACCGCCACAACCACCACGGGATTCGAAACAACTTGCCCCACGCCGAAAGACGCAGCCGCCATCGTGCCTTGGGACCACCCTGCGCCACGCTAGCAGCCGCGGCAGAACCTGTAGCAGTCGACGGTCAGTGCAGCTGGGGAGCACGATGGACGCAAAATAAAGAAGCATCCGCAACAGGGGTTCTCCTGCGTCAGTGCTGGAGGAAGGAGTCGACGTCACGAGGTCTAGGCGGCGACAACGGCAGCTTGAGCGGGTGGCAGTGGCCAAATTGGACACGTGGACGAGTTCGTCGCCACAAATACGCAGACACTAAAATTAACCTCATTTCCTCTCTATTCCTCACCTCTCGCAACCTCTTTTTATCCGATATACAGGATGTGCGAAGAGGAATAAGAAGTGTCAACAAATATTAAAACATCTATACAGTGTATACAGTGTGTACAAAATGGTAGAATTACCACATCAAATTTCACCTCCAATTTCATATGTTTCTGTGGATTAATTGACGTCTTCGTAGCTACAAGATTCACCAAATATCAACAGGAAGGAATTGGGTCTAGGTTTCACACCAAGAGGAGCTGCATAAAGTAGAACTTCCACACATGAACATTAGAACATGGCCTGTAAAATACAGTAGAATTACTACCTCAAATTTTAGCACCAGCTCAGATGTTTAGAGGAGTTAATAGTAGCTAGCAGATTCACTAAAAATATTAACCGTACGGGATATCCAGAAATTGGGTATGCAAGAACCAACGCAGAGGCAATATTTTTCCAAGTTCGGGTTTCAGAACCAGAAAGAACAATAATCTAGTAATGATTAGAGAACAAAAGTGGAAACAACAGAATTATAAACACCAACACAATCACTTGCAACATGCTGCTGCAGCTGGCAGCTCAAACATGATATGCCTTCTCAGGCTGGTGCCAACGCGGGCGACACAGCGGGCGAGAGGAGGGCCTATCGCCCCGCGCGGGGCGACAGCGGGCGAGAGCGCGGGCGGTAGCCGGGCGAGCCTGCTGCCGCCCGCGCTGGCGGGGCGATAGCGGTGGGCCGGGGCGAGAGGGGGGGGGGGGGGGGGCGAGAGGGCGATAGCGGGGGCGACGCGTTGGGCTGGGCCGGGCGATAGGAGGTGACGTCGGCGTTGACGTCATTTTTTTGTTTTTTTAATTTCTGTTTTAATGATTAATTCATAACTTTTGTTTTATAACCACAAATGAGTTGAAATAAATTTCTATAAACTTGAATTTTCACATACTTTTCAACAGTACCATTTTGTAAACTTTTCCACATATTTATATTTTTTGAAGTTTGAATAATTTATTAATAGTGGTTTAATGTTATTTCCAAAATATAAAATAATAAAATTGTAAAACTTATTCAATTTAAATTTTAGTGACATTCTATTAGTGGAATATTATTTTTAAAGGTCATTACCACTTATTTTCATATTTTATACTTGTAAGACATAAGTGATTTATTAATAGCAGCTAATGTTATTTTTTTTAAATAGAAAAACTAATAATCATTAAAGTGGAAATGTTAATGTTATTTTTTTTAATGTTTTCGTTTCAAAAATATGTGTTGACGTGGAGGAGAGGGAAAATCTGATGTGGCAGAGAGAGAAGCTATAGCCCGGGCTATAGCCCGTGCACTGGCACCGTGGCGTGAGAGTGGCGTGAGAGTGAGGAAAAAAGGTGACGTGGCGGGGCTATAGCCCGTGAGAAGGTGTGATGCATTGGCACCAGCCTCATGAGATTGGAGCCCTGCATCACTTCCAAAGGTCCTACAAGAATTTGACCAGAGCATACGCATTAGATGGTGGCTATTTTCTTGACAACATCAAAGATCCACTCCTTACGGCCGCCAGAATGTTGTGCGGACACAGCCGCATCACCGCAGGGTCCTCCGTTCTGGTCGCTCTGGGCGCCAGATCGATCGGGAACTTGTCATCCACGAGCAGGTTGTCCGTACCATGCCGGGCTCCGCCACTGCAGGCGCTGGGAGTGTCACCTCCTCTGCATCGCCGGTGAGAGGTGGACGCCGTCCCAGATCCTGCGGCAGGAGGAGGGGCCGCAGATCATGGACGCGACCGATTCCATCGGAGGATCAGAGGCAGAGGAGAAGCAGAGCGGGCATAGCCACCAGTCCCATCGGCGCATGGGAGTAAGCTGGATGGCGGAGCAGATAGGATTCCGGGGGCATTGCTTGGGGAAATTTTCCCGCCGTGCGAGCTCGTCTCTTCGCCGGCGTGGGAAAAGGAGCACCAATATGGGAAGGCGGCGGTGCGGGAGCCGAGAGCAGGTGCAGCGGAGTCGGGACCTGCACGCAGTGGAGCGGGGACACGGTGCAAAACGAAGAGGATGGGGTCTCGATCTAGCAGGGAGAGTGGATGGACCAGCGAATTAACCTCTGCCATGGCCGCGTCCTTTGATGGCTCTACGCCAGTGGCCGCGGAGGCGCAAATAGCTTTGATACAATGGGATTTGCGCCGGGAGGGAGGGCGATAGAGCGGCGACGTGATGGGTGATGGCGGCGCCGTGCGTAGCCGTAGAGGACGAGGGCGGCAGGGCGACCGTGGTCGTTAGGGAGGGCTCGGGGGGATTGGATTTCGGGCGAGAAGAAAATACCTAAACGTGTACGATGGCAATTTTTAAGTTGTATGGAGTTTAGTGGGAGGGTAAAACTATCTTTTTAGGTTGGACGAAAATTTTGGCAGAAACCTTAGTGCCTTTATTATTAGGTAAAGATACTGACATTAGAAAGGGAGGTGTTTATACCTCCTACAGCAACGAGATTTATCAAAGCAATAAGTAACATTATAAATGGAGCACAAGTTTCTTGCATAGTCATGCAATTTATTAATTTGCTCCCATAAGTGTATCCCTTTTTGTGACAAGCGGTGTTTCTTATAATATTTTTTTTTCTTCCATGAACCTAAATAAATCACCCAATGATAGAAAGCATGATAAAACAAGTAAAAGCAAAATAATAAGAAAGTAAAAAATGATTGAAGGTGAGAGACTCTCCTTGCAGAAATTCTCTTCCTCCCCGACAACGGCGCCAGAAATTAGCTTGATGCGTGTGATCACACGTTCGTTGGGAGAGCCCAAGAGGAATGTATGAAGAGTGCAGCGGCAAGTTTCCCTCAGAAAGAAACCAAGTTTAAATCGACCAATAGTAGGAAGGAGTAACTTCAGAAAGTTGAAGCAGCTGAGATGGCAGGGTGCACTACCAGTTCAGAAGCAACGTGGAACCTACACAACACATTCAAATCACTTTTCCCCAATGAAGCAATGAGGTTGTCAATCTCACCGGTTTGGCTGAACACAAAGAGGTTAAACGTATGATGTAGAAAACAATAGGAGAACAGTATGAAAGAAGTAGTAACAATATGAAAGCAGTATGAAAGTGGTAGGTGTATTATAAGTATAAGGAAAAAGGACTGGGTCCACATTTCACTAGTGGTGTCTCTCCGTGAAAGATTAATAACATGTGTGGTGAACAAATTACAGCTGGGCAATTGACATAAATGAAGGCTGCACCGTAGTGCATATGCAAGACATAGAGATTACTATGTGATTCATGTGGGCATTACAACAAAATACATAGACCGTCATCCAACTGTATCTATGACTTATAATCCACCCTCCGAATATCATCCGAACAAACGTTGCGTATTAAGTTGCAAGCAACAGATAATTGCAGTAAGCAAAGTGTGTAATGTAAACAATAAAATCATCCCTAGACAAAGCATTGTTGTTTTCACCCTAATGCCAAAACACATCCTCCAACCGTCACGTTTCTGTCACTCGAGCACAAATGCAAAGGGGGCATGAACACACTATCGAGCATAAATACTCCATCTTGAAGTTACTAGCATCTACTTTGCCAGAGCATCTACTAATAACAGAGATCATGCAAGATCATAAATAACATATGCATGAAGATAACATGATAGATTGATAATTTAGAAGACATAGCATTCAACATTCGTCAGATCCTAGCAAACAAAACATGTAGCATTACATAAAGATGGTCTTGATCATGTTAGGCAGCTCACAAGATCTAAACATGAGGTAAAAAGTGGAGAGAACAACCATCTAGCTACTGCTATGGAACTGTAGTCCAGGGATGAACTACTCAAGCATCACTTCGGAGGAGGGCATGGTGGTGTAGACCCCTCCGGTGATGAATTCCCCTCCCGGCAGGGTGCCGCGGAGAGCTCCAGGACCCTCCCGATCTCGGGATGATGATGACGGCGGCCTCGGGTGGAAATTTATTAGGGTTTACGTCTCAGGAGGTATAAGCAGGCGAAAGAGCAAAGGTGGTGGAGGCCGGGGGCCCCACACCACCCCATGGCGCGGCCCCCGCCCTATGGTGTGGGACCCCCTGAGGTCCGCCGCCGGGTCCCTTAGAGACTCCGTGGAACCTTCAGGAATTCTAAGACTTCCGGGCTTCGAATTTTCCAATTCTGAGAATATTTCGAGAACAATATTTCTGAAACTAAAAACAACAGAAAACAGGGGAACCGGCTCCGTGGCATCTTGTCAATAGGTTCGTCTGGAAAATCGGTAAAAATGACGTAAAGTGTATAGAAAACATGTGGGAAACAATAAAAAAACAACATGGAACATCAGAAATAGGATACGTTTATGACGTATCAAAAACCATGTCAATTCATTTCCATTTCGGAGAGCATTTTATGATTTAGATCTCCTATTTGATAATTTGGTTGACACTCTCGCCATGTGGGATACCCGGCCAGCTCTCCTCTCCACTCCCAAACTATGGATAATGCAGCGGCTCTCCATGCGGCCGCATAATGCTATCCTCTCCACTCCCAAACTGTCAGTCTGTGCCCACACCTCTCTACTCAAAAACTTCAATGTGCTCAGATCCGCCGGTACCATGTCTGGCCGTCGCGAGGAGGGCCGCCAGCAGCAGATCCTCAGGTACTTTCCCCGGCGTAGCGTGTAAGGTGGAGCGTGTGCGTGCCCGCGAGGCGTACCGGCGCGAGGTGCATCCGGGCAACTCGTCCCGCGCACCACCACCTCCGGGTCCACGAATCGCACCTTCATACGTCGAGGAGGAAGAAGAGGAGGAGTATCTCGCCGTCGAGTTCCACAACGAGGCCCTGCAGTGGCCCCACATGCAGGCGGGGATTTTGCGTCCTTAGAGAGTTTCGCGGTAGAAGAGCTCCGGCAAGTGAGGCTCGCCGAATTTTCACTGTCAAGCTAGAGGCCGACACTACGGAAGCGATCCGCCATTCGATGCAGAATGAAGATGCGGCGGCGCTGGCGAAGGCGCGGCGGCGCACCCTTGGCTAGGACGCTAGGTCCGGTGTCTATCTTTTTCTTTTTGTGATTTGTTTCATAAACGATTGTTAACTGTAATGTTAACTATGATGATTTTGAAGATTATATGCATGCTTAATTTTGAAGATTATTTGCATGCTTATTTACCATGGATGACAAGTGGGGTCCAGACATCAACTGGTCGGTCGTAGCCAATCAAAGGAGTCAAATAGGGCAGGATGTGTGGTCCGACGAAAATTTGCGACGTTCTACGTGACCAGGCCAGTTTCGTCGAAGGAAACTAGGCTCTAAGTGGGCCACTAGGTCGGAGACGAAAATGTGTGACGTAAAATTAGTGAAAAGTCGTGCAAAACAAGTATGGGACGGACCAAACCAAAACGTCGAGAGCAAAATCCACTCGCCATCCGCGATGGAAACACGCGACGTTATCGAAATGTTGCGCTCAAAACGTCCCTGATCGCATGGAATTTGGTAGTGGTTGCTAGGGAGCATAGGTCTATTTATAAGTTCAGTTGGGAAGTACACTCTTGCTTTTTACTTGCTATCAATGGCTGATTTCTTTGTAACTAGATCTTAGTGGCAAGGTGAGTTCCAGGAAGAACAACAAATATATTATAAGGAATACCACTTGTCACAAAAGGGGATACACTTATGGGAACAAATAAATAAATTGAATGAGTATGCTAAAAACTTGTGTTCTACTTATAATGTTTCCTATTGCTTTGATAAATCGTGTTGCCGTAGGAGGTATAAAAACCTTCCTTTTCAATGTGAGTATAATGATAATGATACCTTAGCTTCTTATGTTAGAGGAAGTTATGACTTTTATGATGTGGAACAAATTGAACAATTTGTTGCTTGGAAGGGTGCATTCGGAATTGCTTATTTGCTTGGAAATATTGATGATGCTCCTTATAAATATGAGATTTATGATATACTTGAATATTGCTTTGATAATTACTAGGATGTTAAATGCTATAAAACTAAATATCTTAATAGATTCTCTATCCAAATGAAGAGACCAATTCCTTGCAGGATCTATCGAAAAAGAAAATGGTGAAACTGGAAGCTCATTGGATGAAAAAGAGGAGAGTGACGAACAAAAGGAGGAAGAATGGAGTAGCTACCCATACCCACCTTCCAATGAGAGTAACTATTTAACCCATACATTATTTTATTTCCCTCCATGCTTGTCAAAGTAGTATGAGTGTTATGTTGATGATTGTGATGATCCTATTGGTTCTTTTAAAATATCCATTTTTGATGAAATTGATACTTGCTATACTTGTGACCTTGATGCTTTTATTAATGAAACTTGCGAGAACGTTGTTTCTACTGTTATTTAAAATAATCCTTGCTAATTTGATAAATATTATGATAATCATATGGTTATTCCTACTATTGATATGCATGATAACGTGGAAGTTTGTTTGAAAAATGTATATGATAATGCTCTAGATGATGGTACTATGCTACTTGATACTATAAATTATAATGCTACTGACAATTGGATTTATATAAGGACTCCCATACCTTTCAAGAGGTGACCAATCATCTTGTTTTACAATTGCTAAAAGTGGGCTCGAAGAGGTGCTTATTTTAAATTTTGATCCCACTAGTTTGGAGCTTGATATGAGTTATGTGCTTTTAGATCATGAAAACATGTTTTCTATGATGGTTATGTTGTTGAGTTTGTTCATGATGCCAATAAAAATTATTATGAGAGAGGAAAATATGGTTCTAGGAATTTTGATGTTACTAAAATACCTATCTTTATGTTGAAACTTGTGAAGTTGTTCTTGTTTTGCCTGATTATGCTTTCTAGTTTGTGCTATGCATATGAAGTGGTTTAGACTTATTCTTAATGCTCTCTTTTGCCTCAATTTGTATTTCTTATGTGAGCATCTTTGGAATTATGAGCCTATCTGAATTGCTATAAAGAAATAGCTCTTGGGAGACAACCCTTGTTTTTTAATTAAAGTTTTAAGTTTCTTTTGATTTCAGTTTTAAGTTGTTTTCTATCTCCTTTATTGGTAGGGAACACGAATTATTAAAAATTATTTGTCCTTGCTATCTAAAACATTCAAAAAGAGAAGTGATTAAGAAGGTGAGCATTGATGAAATAGGGACCGACCTTGAACACGTGTGTTCATGTCTATGGAAACAATGTAAATCTTCTCATGGAAACTTATCAGCTAAAAATATGTGTTTGTTTTGTTTTCTTCCATTGTGTCATAAAAGTAAAGTCCCTTAAAATAAATTGCCTAGCTAAAAGGTGTTAAAAAAATCGCTTGTGGGAGGCAACCTACTTTGTTTTCTTCTATTTTTTATTTGTGTCTTGGAAGTTGTTACCTCTATATCAACCGCTCATTATCCTTTTTATTTCGTTTTTGTGCAAAGAGTAGCCTCCAATAGAGAGGAAGTGTGATTTGGGGAAGTTGCTGTCCTGAAACAGATTCCTGTGTTGCCACCAAATATATTATTTATCCCAGCTAGAACGTCGGATTTCTTTGAAAAAAATAAACACATGCCCCAGGTTGTTATCTAACTTTCATTAGTTTCACACTTTTTTATTTTATAAACATAATATTAAAAAAAATATCTTTACTTGTTGTTCCGTTTTGACAGATTTGTGCCAATATTTCCATCCGACATCTTAATCTTTATTTTGAGATTGGGGGGGGGGGGGGGGGGGAGAGTCTTCGAAGAAGTGGTGGCAGTAGATAATGTTTTAAATTGAGTGTTAGACTCTTGTTGAAACTGAATCAAGTGGATTTATTATTTTAATGCACTAACTTTGCTAATGAAGATTGTGAGTAGTTTTAGGTGGAGGGAGTTTTCAAGTGTAGGGAGAGAAGTATGATATGTGAAGATGAAGGATGGAAAAAATCTTAAGCTTGGGGATGCCCATGTCACCTCAATACATATCTAATAAATTCAAAAGTCAAAGCATGGGGATGCCTAAGGCATCCTCTTCGTCATCAAAAAAATATCAGGTTTCTTTCAAAACAATATATTTTTATTGTTTCACACAATATGTGTTATTCTTGGAGCGTCATTTTATTTTGCTTTCAGTATTTTTGTTTTCTTGCTGTAGTAAATCTCTCTAGTTTTAACTCTTATTGTACTATGAGTGTTCAATTTTTGCTACTACTGCATTTAGCTCTTGTTTTGCATTCTTATTATGTTCAGAGCCTGTTAGTTTGCTTAGTATATATGTGATTAGCTCTCTGGTCTTTGTTTAATATTTTCTATGAGAGTTGTTTCATTCAAGTTAATTGGTGTTGTTTGGTACGGGTAAATGCCATGCTTGTGATAGTGGCACTACGAAAAATACTACATAATCTTGTAGACCATTATTTTTTTCCACTTGAATCATTGATGTGATTTTGAGATACTAACATGCTTAATGAGTAAGCTTGCTGGTTTAGTAAAGTAAAAAACAAACAATGGTTGGTATAAAAGCTTGAAACCGTGCCACACTTGAATGATCAGTTGAATGTATGCTAGTATATGACTTCTAATGTAGATAGCAACCATGATGATTTTTGTTATGTGCTAAGGTCTGGGTAGCCAACAGTGACTTTTCATTGCCACAGACTCTCTTGGAGTAATTTTTATTATGTCTTGTAAGATCATATTTCTAGTTGGAATATTTTAACTTGTGAGTTCTAAGTTGAGGTTTTGTGGGACTTACACTAACCATATTTTCTATCCTCTAGGTGACATGCTACCAACACAATCTTGATCAACATTATTGTAAAAGAATTGCAGGTTGAGATCAAAGTACTCTAAACATAGGCATGATGGATATAATTCCAATAATGTAACTTAACAACTATGTTGCAACATGAAAATGAACACAAACAAAAGATCATGAATAATAATGCATTGAATTTGACACGTTTGTTTCGAGCATAGAGAAAACATAGTAAAGTGGTATTCATCTTGTCCTTCATGGAATAGCAAAACATAAATGCCAAGACACCTTCAAAGTTCATGTGGTGACTAGATACAAATAATTTGAGAACAAGTAATAACATAATCATGAATCAATCAATAATTAATTTGTGTACTATGCACATTATACTCAGAATGACAACTATGCTCCCTGAATTGGTGCATAAAGTTAGAAGATAAAGACTCAATATAAAATTAAAATAAAGGGCTATTCGCATAAGGAATCATGGATTACTCATGTGCTAGAGCTTTTTATTTGATAAAAAGAGGTATTAAAACAATGTTTAGAGATGTCTATGGTCAACGCATCGCATTGAAAAACTTATCATAATCCGTGTCAAGCAAAGTGTTTACACTTTTGACAGCGGGTTCTGTTGTTTATTTAGCTGACACTCCCCCCACCTTTATTTCACAAACTAGGGCTATCCGTGTTCACGGGTACCCACCATCTTTCATCAAACCATGGGGAAGTGCCTTTTTGTTATATTAATTGGCACCAACTCTCTGCAAATTTAGATGAGCACAGATTTCATACTCATCGAGTGAAATAAGGAAGAAGAACTTTGCTTGACACAGACCATAATAAACTTTGAACTACTTCCCCATGAGAGAAAACATGAGCACAAAACAGGTATAATTTTGAAGGTTTAAAGGTAGACCACGAGAAATTTACTTGGAGTGGCGGTTAAATACCACATTTAGGTAGGTATGGTGGACACATTTGGGAAACTTTGTGTTTTTGGGAGTTGGATGCACGAGAAGAGCTCATACTCAGTACATGTGAAGGTTTGCAAGAGACTGGGAGCGAAAAACTAAGAGAGCAATAACGTCCATAATCATGCATAGCGACAAAACATTATTAATCAAACCATAAATGATATTACAAGTCAAAAACTAAATGATCATAGAGGCTAGAGTGACTGGTTTCTAGTCATAACATGGTGTGAGCACGCGCCCAGTCAACCCAATATTATGCTTTGATATGGTAAAAAACTCCTGATTTCTTTCTGTGGCGCATCAAGCACTCTCATATATTTGAGACAGGTCATGCTACCTCAATTACTACTAAGCATATAATTAAAATAATATCTAACATGACATGTTAAAGTCTAAGCCAGAGTCTAAACAAGCTTCCTATTGCACCACTATAAGCATGAAATAATTTTTTTCTCCAACACCAATCACTTAATTTCAAAACAAACTCTCGATATAATTTATCAATGAAACAAGAGAGTATTACTCTACAATAACTAACAGCTCTGAATAAGAGATGCATGAAAAACAGAAACTAAAAAAATTGCAGCAGCCAGACAATAAATGAAGAATCTGAATATTCATATGAATAAGCGGAGCATGTCTCTCTCTCACACAACAATGCTGGGATCCAACCAAGTTTATTACATAAAATAAAATAGAAATAAAAACAAACAGACTCCAAGTAAAGTACATAAGATGTGAACGAATAAAAATATAGTTTCACTAGAAATGACCTGATAAGTTGTTAATGAAGAAGGGGATGCATTGGGCATCCCCAAGCTTAGACGCTTGAGTCTTGTTGAAATTTGTTGGGATGATCCACGGGGGTATCCCCAAGCTTAAACTTTTCACTCTTTTTTATCACGTTATATCATCCTCTTCTCTTGACCATTGAAAACTTACTTTACACCAAACGAAAAGTAAATCTCATTAGAGGGTTAGTGCATAATATAAAATTCACATGTTCTACATGGACACAAGCATTAATAATACTTTATAAACATTAGCGGCATCCACTGATATTTTGTGGAACAAAGAAATCCACTCAACATAGTAAAATAGATAATGCGAAATAAAAGGCAAAATCTGTCAAAACCAGAACAGTCTGTAAAGGCGGTTTTTTTCGTGGAACGTACATTCCTCATATCAGAAAACTCAGAACTAAGAAAAGTTGCATACATATCTAAGGATCACGCGCAAAACTTTTTAGTATGTTTTAATTTTTCTGGAATGTTTTACGAATCAAACGGTGGACAGCGAAAATCTGTTCCTACGCAGAAATCCAAATCTAGCATCAACTTTCCACTAGAGACTTTACTTGAACAAACAATCAAAAAAAGTAAAGATACAAAGGAGATGTAACAGAAGTAAACAACACCTTGACTCAAATAAAATAAAAGAAAAAATAACAAATTAAAACATGGGTTATCTCCGAAGAGTGCTTTTCTTTAACGCCTTTCACCTAGGCACAAAAAGCAAGAATCAAGTATTTTAAAGTAAAGAAGCATCAACATCATCATTTCTTCTAATAATAGAATCAAAGGGTAGCTTCATTCTCTTTCTAGGAAAGTGTTCCATACCTTTCTTGAGTGGGAACTGATATTTAATATTCCCCTCTTTCATATCAATAACATCACCAACAGTTCTAAGAAAAGGTATTCCCAAATATATAGGACAAGAGTCATTGCATTCAATTATAATAACAACAAAATCAACAGGGACATGGTTATTGTTAACCATAATAAGAACATCATCAACTCTCCCCAAAGGTTTCTTCTTAGCATTATCAGCAAGATGAACATCCAAATAAGAGTGTTCCAAAGGTGGTAAATCAAACATATCATAGAGTTCCTTAGGCATAACAAAGATACTAGCACCAAGATCACATAAAGCATTATAATCAAAATCATTCAACTTGCATTTTTATTATGGGCTCCCAACCATCTTCTAACTTCCTAGGGATAGAGGCTTCACGTTTTAACTTTGTTTTCTCTAACTGGCATGAGAGCATTTGTAATATGTTTTGTAAAAGCCATATTTCTAGCATTAGCATTACGAATTCTAGCTACCTTTTGTAGGAACATAATTACTTCAGAAATATTGCAACCATCAAAATCAAAATCATTATTGTCAAAGGTAATGGGACCATTATCTCCCATATTTCGAAAAATTTCAGCACTTTTATTAGGAACAATTTCAGTGGTTTTAGGCAATTTTAAACGTTTAACAGAAGAAGTGGAGACATTTCCAACACCAATCAATTTACCATTAATTGTAGGAGGTTTACTAGCATTTAAAACTTCAGCATTACTAGTGGTGGTAATAGTAGACTCTAGTTATACTATTCTTTCTAGCTATTTCATCTTCTCTTTCCGACCTAGCATGCAATTCAACCAACATCGTAACATTGTCATCAATTCTAACTAGAACGGCATCCAAAGTTTTGCTTTGTTTAACATCGTGAGGCATAATATTTATTTTCAGAAGATCAACATCAAGAGCAAGGCTATCAACTTAAGAAGCAAGAACATCAATTTTGCCAAACTTTTCCTCAACACATTAATTAACAATAGTTTGTGTACTAATAAAGTCGTTAAGCATGATGTCAAGATTAGAGGGTACACCTCTATTGTTGTTGTAGGAATTTGATAAACATTACCACTATTAGAAGGATAGGGATTATAATTGTTACTACCAACATTATTTCTGTAAGCATTGTTTTTGAAATTACGGTTTGTAATGAAGTTCACATCAACATGCTCTTCTTGAGCAACCAAAGAGAGGCTAAACAAACATAATTTGGATCAACATGAGTTTTACCATTGACAAGCATAGACATAATAGTATCAAGCCTATCACTCAAGGAAGTGGTTTCTTCAACAGAATTTACCTTCTTACCTTGTGGAGCTCTCTTAGTGTGACATTCGGAATAATTTATCAGCATATCATCAAGAAGCTTTGTTGCAGCACCCAAAGTGATGGACATAAATGTACCTCCAACAGCTGAATATAGAAGATTTCTTTAAGAAAAATCCAGACCTGCATAAAAGGTTTGGATGATCATCCAAGTAGTCAGTCCATGGGTGGGACAATTCTTTACCAACGATTTCATTCTTTCCCAAGCTTGAGCAATATGCTCATTATCAAGTTGTTTAAAATTAATAATGCTATTTCTTAGTGATATAATCTTAGCTGGAGGATAATATTTTCTGATGAAAGCATATTTACATTCAGTCCAGGAATAATTACTATTTCTAAGAAAAGGTAGCAACCATTGTTATCTCTTCCTCTCAGAGAGAAACGAAACAATTTTAGTTTAATAATATCTCCATATATTTCCTTATAATTTTGCATCTCACAAAGTTTAACAAAATTATTAAGGTGAGCAACAACATCATCTGTACTAATACCGGAAAATTGCTCTCTCATAACAACATTTAATAGGACGGGCTTAATTTCATAAAAAAAATCTACGTTAGGAGCTGGTGGAGCAATACGTGTACAAATAAAATCATTGTTGTTTGTGCTAGTGAAGTCACACAACTTAGTGTTCTCAGGGTTACTCATTTTAGCAATATTAAAACAGGATAACAAAAATAACAACTATAATAGGAACTATTTTTTTGCTTTTTATATAAAGAAAGAAACAAGACAAAATAAAATAAACTAAGCAAAACAATAAAAAGTAAAATAATTGGAGGTTAGAGACTCCCCTTGCAGAAATCCTCTTCCTCCTCAGCAACAGCGCCAGAAAATAGCTTGATGGCATGTGAACACACGTTCGTTGGGAGACCCCAAGAGGAAGTATGATGAGTACAACATCAAGATTTTCCCTCAGTAAGAAACCAAGGTTTAATCGGACCAGTAGGAGAAAGAAATCACTTATGAAGATTGTTGATAGCTAATGTTGGTAGGGTGCACTACCAGGCTCAGCAGCAACGTGGAATCTGCAAACAACACAACCAAGATACTTTACCCCAAGGAAACAGTGAGGTTGTCAATCTCACCGGTCTTGCTGAAAACACAGGATTCGACGTATAGTGTGGCAAATGTTGTTTGTTTGAAGTGAATGAAATGAGAACATTGTTTGCGGTAGGTTGTATTATCGATGTAAAAGAATGGATCGGGGTCCACAGTTCACTAGTGGTGTTTCTCCATAACAGATAACTAACATGCTGGTTGAACAAATTACAACTGGGCAATTGACAAATAGAGAATGCACCATAATGCATATACATGACATGATGACTAGTATGAGATTCATTTGGGCATTACAACCTGATAATAGACTGTTATCCAAATGCATCTATGACTACTAATCCAACCTCAGGACGTCATCCAAGGAAACTTTGGGTATTAAGTTGCAAGAAACAGATTATTGCATGAAGTGAAGTGCATAATGTAAACAACACAGTTATCCTTAGACAAAGCATTGTTGTTTTACCCCTAGTGGAAACAACACATCCACGATCTTAGAAGTTATTGTCAGTCTCCCAGATTACTGGAGGCATGAACCCACTATCTAGCATAAATACTCCCTCTTGGAGTCATAGGCATCTACTTTGCCAGAGCATCTACTAGTATCGGAGAGCATGCAAGATCACAAATAACATATATGATAGATCTATAATGAACTCGACATAGTATTCAATATTCATTGGATCCTAACAAACACAACATGTAGCGTTACAATAAGATGATCTTGATCATCTTATGAATCTCACAAGACAAAAACATGATGGCACAAAATTGGAGAACACAACCATCTAGCTACTGCTATGGACCCGTACCAAGGATGAACTACTCACGCATCACTCCGGAGGCAGGCATGGTGACGAAGAGCCCTCCGGTGATGATCCCCCCTCCGGCAGTGTGCCAGGGAGAGCTTCAGAACCCTCCCGAACTAGGTTTCACGACGGCGGCGGCTATGGAACTTTTCGTGGATGGAGGCTCGGGTACTTAGGGCTTTCCCAACGAAGGCATTATATAGGTGGAAGGGCGATGTCGGTGGGCGCCCAGGGGGCCCACAACATGTGGTGGCGCGACTAGGGGGAAGCGCGACCACATGGTGTTGGCACCTCCTTCGCCCCCTTCGAGTCTCCTCCGGACTCCATCGTGACATAAAAATAAGGAATTTGGGTTTTGTTTCGTCCAATTTTGAGAATATTTCCAGAATAACTTTTTTGAAATAAAAAACAACAGAAAACTTGAACATGCACTGTGGCGTCTTGTCAATAGGTTAGTCCGAGAAAATGCATAAAAATGCTATGAAGTGTATAGAACACATGTAGAAATTGGCACAATATCAAGAGGGAACATCAGAAATTATAGATACGTTCGAGATGTATCAGTCGGTTGCAAGGGAGTACCAATAGTTCTCTAAAGCACTGATCAATGGCAGAGGCGGAGTACTCGTCTTTGATTATTACTTCAGAAAGTTGTCTTTTGTCAAGTTATATATGTATGATACTTTGTTCTATAATGTCTATATTCTTAGAAGAATTTTCTAGCTAGGTGGTTAAAAATATAAGTTCGTTTACGAGACATCATGTGCTTAATGGTGGTCATTCCGTCTTATCATGGTTATAATCTATCCGCATTTTTTGTTTGTTGATTGATGATAATTTAGGACAACTTAAATAACAATATAAAGATACAATTTACAAAAAGAAACGGATATATGGTTTTCATTGATTATTTAAGATCGACATTGCAAAATATGATCTATGTACTAGCTAGCTAGCACTAGCTACTAATGATCCTACTCTGCTGTTGATCTCTTGTTGTGGGAAGCCTCCTCCGTGCCACTGTCTTCTTGATGATGCTTGCGGAGGGTTGTCGCCTTCCCGTCGGCAGTGGAGGACTCACTCAACTTGGAGCTGGCAGAGACGACGGCCTTGCCCTTCTCCTGGCGGCGTCGACGGGATGTGGGCCATGGCCTGCTCGGCGCCCACAAAGACATCGACAGAAATGCCTACGACCTCGGCCGCGGCGACGGGTGCCATGACCTCCTCCCCGAAAGCAACATGGGACACTGCCTCCTTGACGGAAATGCTCTCCACCTCCTCTCTGCCCTCCTCCTCCTTATCCTCCGCCTTCCCGTCCTCCTCCGAGCCACTCTCGCATGGAGGCAGTGACGACGGCGGCGTTCCTTCATGGAAATATATCCAATAAGAGTCCTCTGATGAAACAAAGATTGGCGTCAGTGACCCGATTGAATGATCATCGGAGGGAGGCGGGGAAACTTCCCCGCTGGACTCACCACTTGAACCGTTGTTCTGCATGGCTACGGTAGTGAGAGTTGCAGAGGGAGTGTGTGTGCGCGAGGAAGAAGAGGGTGAGATCGATGAAGGAACCAAGCGGCCAGAGATTGAAATTTATTGGATCATTCCAGCTGGTCCGAATTTTGAAATTATGAGTTGCATTCACATTCAGGACTTTGAAATCACGCGGTTACATCTGCATTCCAGTTCTCGAGTTCGTGTGCATGTCAAGTTTGCACGTCGTCCTTAGCTTTTAGGGCTTCCCAAACAGAACCTACGAATAACATTGGACAACATGATAATTGCATCTTACGAACAACAGGGTGTAGCACGGGAGATATTGCGTTCAAACCCAGGCCCATCGCTCATCTTTAAAAAAAAATAAACAGTCTCTAAAAATATACAGGTATGAGTAGGGTGGTTTTGCATGACGACACAGAAAAATTCCGAGGTCGTCCGTAATAAAGGCCGGCTGCAATTATGTACGAAGCTGCGTTGTTATATTTAGCAGCCATCTCAGGGATTTTGAGAGGCCAAATTTATTTTCTTCCGACACGGATTGCATCTTATTGGAGCCGGGTTTTTCTTTAGAGGCGGTTTATCTACACAAACCGGCTGAGGGGTTGCGCTTCTGAGACTGTTCTTTTTTTCAATGGTAAAACTGTCTGTAGTAATAGTCTTTAATACTCAGTTTTATACTAGTCCCAGCCACGTCCATATCATTACTTGTCCGACGTGTGTCCTATGTTCAAATTATTATAGTGACGGTAATGCTAAAAATGAGAAACAAACGGTATAATATTACGATGTGTTTCAACGTTATATCAGTTGGGTCTATCCATCGTGGTTGTTCCGAACAACTCTGATCACATATATTATTGACAACCTCACAACACCTTGTACCTTACCACATAGCCAGGAAACCAGGACTATAAAAATATATGAGCCATTCATAGAGGCATAACTGAGGATGTCAATGGTCTCTGTATCTCACACATGTATTAGGGTTTTCCTCCGAATAATCATTATCCGGGACTAATACAATTATAGCAAATATCATAAACTTAATCAGTAAACGGAAATATTAAGAATAATAGTTTTATTATTTCCTATACGGAATATTTCCAACAATTATATGGCGATGGATATGGCGGTGAAGGAGGCGACCGGGATAGAGTAGGCATCGGCCAAGGCGAGGTAGCACCGGTAGCCTTGCTGCGTCGGACCGACCTAGAGAGCGCTGCATATTGCTCATATTCCTCTAAGGATTTTTGGGGATGTAGAAGAGCCCTCATCCTTGTATAGGGGAGCCACAATGGAGGAAAATTCGTGAAAATGAGTGGCTTCCCTAAGTTTAAGGCTTCCTCTCTTTATATAGACCGAGATAGTGTTCCTCTACCTTCTGATCAATCCCCTTTGATAAAAGGGATCTTGGGCACATGACGTGGGGATGACGCTTGGACCTATCCAGTGAGCCTACCCGATCCAAGGCCCAAGACCAAGGCCCAAAGCGGGGCGCTATCCCGTATCTCTAGAAGGCCCAGTGGAAGCCCACCCGCGAAACTTGCGGGTCACGACGGAAATCTCCCACCGACCTAGAACAAGGGGTTGTAACCCCCCGGTACGGTTTGAGACCCATGCTATCTATAAGAAGGCTGCGAGAACCACGGGGAGAGGGGATCCAATCTAGTTTTGACCACCATAGACATAAGATTGAGATTAATCTCTCAGCTTGTGCACCCACCTTTGTAATTGATCTACTCGTAATACAGATCTCAAGAGAAGAAGTAAGGGTTTTACCTCTACGAGGGCCCCGAACCTGGGTAAAATCGTGCCCCTGTTAGCCGACGATTGTCACTAGCGCCTTATACGTTCTCTTAATCGAAACCATACATGATCATCTGAGGGACTTGTCGAGATGACTAATCGACAATTGGCGCCGTCTGTGGGAACGACACGCGCTGGATCTATGGCATCCTCGACCTCCTCTTCACCAAGCTTCAACTGGACTCCAGGATCATCGATTCCTACGGAGCCGATCCGATTCGGGGCGCTCGTCTACGCTCCCCACTCTCCGGAATCTCGCCCAGCGTTCAGCGGACTCGAGAAAAGCGCCAGCTTGATGTTTGGCAGTTTCCACTTCCACGCCAGCAAGGTGGGAATCCTGCGCTTCCTTAACCAGATCGGACTCGGCGAATTGGACTCTGAGTCCGTCTCGAGCCCGACGGCCCTCGAGTCTCCATCTGATGACGATGGTCGCGACCCAACGCCCTGTGGTGGCTCTATCCGCCGCAATACGCGCGATTTCCACACAATCGCGACCGAGGAGCCCTCCAAATTCTACATAAATCGCAAATCTACGCCTAGGACTCACGCGCCATATCTGACCTAAGTCCGCATGGTAGATCTAGGCGAAGTACCCGACGAAACGGAGGAGAGCAAAGAAGCGTGAGAGCGCATCAAAGTTTCACGAGCTACCTGGCTCAAAGCGAAACAGCAATAAATTTGGGCCAACCGATATGACCCGTGTCCACTCAAGAGGACCTCACGGCGTACCACTACTACCTATTGCGGACAGACCGACAGTTAGAATATGTCAGCAAGGAGCTGGAACAGCACAAGCAAGCGGCAGAAGCCTCAAGTGCGTGTCGTGCGTCGCTCTCTAGGACCCCATCGACGGGAAACCAGCCTCCGAAGAAAAAGTACGTCTCAAAAACTGCTCGCCTGGACCAAGGGTCCCTCAGCGAAGTCCAAAAATTTCTCGAGACCTCTCTCATGCACGTTGCTGAAGAAGGCAACGTATGCCCGACAACCCCCACCGCCGCGGTCCTGGCCGCCGCCACGTACTTTCAGGCGAATCATCCACCCGAAAACGACCCCCGCACGGAGCAACACCGACAAGTCCAGAAGGGGCTAGGCATGGCCGGAGCAGCGATCGCCGCCCAGAATCGCAAGCACGCGACAACCCTAGAAACTGATAAAACCCCTCGGGTGGACAAAACACCTCGCAGGCGCGAGAGTACGTCGCCTAAAGGGGGAGACAAGGGATCACCTCGCCACTCCTGTGGAAAAGAAGCCATGCGCCATGGCGACAACCCGCGTAGCGCGACGATAGCCCGCAAAACCGCGATAGCAGCCTACGGCACCATGGAAGCCGGTCGCAACACCGCAACAGGGAACCACGTCAGGAGGATAATTGTGACCGAACTCAACACGACGCGCGTGTAGACATCGTTTAGAGCAAGGTCGACAAGGCTCGAGCCCGCAGGAACCGCGCCCGATAACTATCCACCTCCTCTGACAAGGAAGCTTGCGGCACAATGTGCTTCAGCCGCAGCATCCGCGAGGCACCGATGCCCAAAAGATTCTAGCTCACGACGGAGGTCCCAAAGTATGACGGCTTGCAAGATCCCAAGTCATGGCTTTCATACTATCTTACCGCGCTAAAATGCCAACGCGGGAACAAGACAACAACCATGCATTAGCTAAACCTACACCTAGTAGGCGCCGCCCGCAGCTGGCTCAAAGGAAGACCACGTGCGCACTACGGATCCTGAGACGATCTCACCTGCGACTTCAAGAAGAACTTCCAGGCGACATACGAGGTCGAAGCTAGCGATCAAGATGCTCCATTAGACCCGAAGCTTTCTTTTTATCCGGCTGACATCTATCGAGGAACTGCGAGCCTGCAGGCAGAAGAGCAGCGAGTCTACCCGCGAGTATATCCAGAGATGGACCACACTCAATAACACTGCGGGAAACATATCAGAAGAAGTTGCAGTCGAGGCTTTCACCAAGGGCGCACGGCGTGCTGCCTTCCAAGAGGAACTGGGATGATCTCACCCAAATCATCGGAAAGTTAATGGCGATAGCAGACAGATGGGCTAACATCGAGGAGTCCCCGCGCAACAAGAAATCCTCCTCACCCGCGCCTGAGGAGGACCGTAACGGCGACCACCGAAAGAGGAAGAGAAAACACTACGACTAGGATGATCACACGGAACTGGTGGCGGCGGAGTTCACGAGAAATCGCCACGGCTGATCCCGCGGAAATCACGACTAGAAACCAAAACCAAACGATAAAACTCCCGAGGAAGACCTTGACAAATACTCCTCTCTACATATGTTTACAGATAAGCGAACGGGAAAACCAAGGCCACTCACCTCCTGAAAAACTGCCAAAAGTTCCAAGACATCCACGAGGCATACACAAAGAAGGACAGGGCCGCCATCAGCCAGGAATACCCGCAACTCCCAGGAGAATTCCAGCCACCACCCCTGCCTCCACCAGGACAATAGAACGTGGCGCTAGCCGCGCTACCAGCACCACCCACAACAAACCAAGGAGCTAACGGATATCCGAATCCACAGGGGCTCCTAGGAATGATACAGAAGGTCTGCCCATCCCGCAGAGTCCAGAACACTAGCACACGCCAAGTTATCATGGCAGTACAGGCTCCACCATCCAAGACTGAATACTTGAAGATGTTAGAGCAGCCGATAACCTTTTCCAAAGAGGACCCCCCTCCACGGGTGTATCGACTAGGACACACCGCGCTCGTCATCCAGGCGCAAATAGGAAACTACGACCTAGCCCGGGTGTTCATGGACGGTGGCAGCGGAATCAACATCATATACGCGGACACACTCCGCAAGATGAATCAGAACCTAGACTGACTCGCAGAATTAGAAACATCCTTCCACGAGATAGTACCAGGGAAAGCCGTCCGACCACTCAGAATAATCAACTTGGAGGTGATACTCGGAGACCCGAGAAACTACAGGAGAGAATTCCTCGACTTTGAGGTAGTCGACTGGCCATCATAGTACCATGCCATTCTCGGTCGAACAACATTCGCGAGATTCATGGCAGTACCCCATTACGCCTACCTCAACCTCAAACTCCTCGGGGATTATGGCACAATAACCATAAACGGCGACTTCCAGAATTCAGACAAGTGCGACACCGAGTTCAATGAAATCGCGAAATCCTTCGGGATGCAAGAGGAGCTGGAAGAGTTGGCAAAAACCATGGATAACTCCATGATGCCACTCACCAAAAAGAACGCCCCAGAACTCGAGTTCAGCCCAAGCAGCGATACTCGAAAGCATCAAGTGCACCCGGCAGAATACAAGAAGACGACCATCGTGTCCACCACCCTATCATCCGCATAGTAAGGCGTGCTTGTCGAACTCCTGCGTGAGTACTGGGAGATTTTTTCTCGGCAGCACTTAGACATGCCAGGAATACCCAGAGAGTTTGCCGAGCACTCACTTGAAGTGTTTAAAGATGCAAAGCCAGTCAAACGGACCACTTGACACTTTTCCGATCCGAAATAGAAAGCACTCGGAGAAGAGTTGAACAGACTGCTAGCCACCAAGTTCATCTAGGAAATCAAGATATCCACCTGGTTAGCAAACCCGGTGTTGGTCCCAAATAAAAATACTGACATTCTTCGCGTGTTCATTGACTACGTGTCGTTGAATAAACATTGGCCCAAGGATAACTTCCCGTTACCACGGATCGACCAGATCGTGGATTCGACATCAAGCTGGCAGCGCCTCTCCTTCATGGATGCCTACTCGGGCTATAATCAAATCAGAATGAAGCAAGAGGACGAGGAGAAGATAGCATTCATCACACCGCATGGTGTATACAGCAACACGACAATGCCCTTCGGGCTAAGAAACGCAGGCGCAACATATCAGCGATGCATGCAAAAATGCCTCGCCAAGCTCATTGGAAAGAAGGTACAAGTGTACATTGATAATATCGTCTTTAAGACTCGAGTGGAGGACACACTTCTCGAGGACATCAAGGAGACATTCGACGCCCTCGACGCATACATAATCAATCTCAACCCGACAAAATGCGTCTTCGGAGTCCCTGTGGGACAACTCTTCTGCTAACTGATCTCTGCCCGAGGAATTGAAGCCAAACCGGAGAAAATTCAGGAGATCTTGACGATGAAAGAACCGACAAACCTTCATGGCGTGCAGCAGCTCGCATGACGACTGGCATCCCTCAGCAGATTCATCGCAAGGTTAGGGAGCAAGCGCTCCCATTCTACAAGCTGCTGAAGAAAACTGACCAGTTCGAGTGGACACCTAAAGCAAAACAAGCGTTCATCGACCTGAAAAAGGTACTCCGGAGCTAGAAAATATTGCCCACACCTTAGGAAAGGGAGCCCCTGTACCTATATCTAGCCGCAACAAATCAGGTGGTTAGTACAGTATTAGTGGTCGAGCGACCAGAGGAGGGAAAGGCACGCGGCGTACAGAGGCCAATATACTACCTCAGTGAGGTACTCTCACCGTGCAAACATCGATACCCCCACTATCAGAAGCTCGTGTACGGAGTGGTCTTCACAGCCTGCAATCTCAAGCATTACTTCCTAGAACATACCGTCGTGGTGCTAAACGACGCATCACTCGGTACAATCATGAACAATCCTATGGCATCCGGAAGAATTGCGAAGTGAAGCATCGAGCTAGGCGCCAGGGCCACCCGAGTACACGAGCTCCTGGATAATGTACTTTGACGGGTCAAAGAGAAACGAAGGAGCTGGAGCCGGAGTAATCCTTATATCGCCAAGGGGCGACAAGCTCCAGTATGTTCTGCGACTCGACTTCCCCACTGACGATCCAACATGTAACAACGGTGCAGAGTACGAGGCGCTCCTACACGGCATGAAGATGGGGATTTCTTGCGGAGCCACTCGACTGATGATATACAGAGACTCTAATCTTATCGTGCAACAGACGATGAAAGAGTGTGACGCTGTCGCATATAACATGGTCGCTTATCGCGACCTGTACAACCTACTCGAAGGAAATTTCAAGGGGTGCGAGCTGAAGCATATTGCGCGATCAAGCAATGTAGAAGCAGACATACTGACAAACATAGGGTCAACAAACGCCCCTGTTCCACCTGGTATCTACTTTGAAGGAATAAGCAAAATATCAGTCAAGGTAAAAAAGCAAGCAGAAACACCCACAACAACAGAAACGGAGGCCAGCCATCAAATTGCCATCATCGAGCTCATCCATAACATCTCAAGGCAAGTCTTTATGGTCGAGCCAACCTGCACACAGAAATATCTCGACTAACTGTCAAACAAGCAGCTCCTAGTAGACATTTGCGAGGCTAGACAGATAGTGCGATACAACAAATCTTTTAGGGCGATCAAAAGAGAATTATACAAGAAAAGCATACCAGGAGTACTCTAGAGGTGCATCGCACCCGAGGATGATAATGAACTGCTCCGTGACATACACCAAGGTGACTGCGGGCATCACGCAAGCTGGAGAACAATCGTGGGGATAGATTTTCGAGCAGGATTCTACCGGCTCACGGCAGCCAGAGACGCCAAAGTCTTGTCGAGAGGTGCAACGCCTGCCAGAAGTTCGCGCCCAAGCCACACGCACCGCCCATAGAGCTCCACATGATCCCCATCTCCTGGCCCTTTGCTCAATGGGGGCTAGACATGGTGGGACCGCTGCGGAAGTCAACACCCAGAGGATTCCACTTCCTGCTGGTAGCAGTCGACAAATTCACAAAATGGATAGAAGCCATGCCAATCACGCCGCAACATGCTGAGTGCGCTGTGAGATTCCTCGATTCCATCGTGTGTAGGTTCGGTGTCCCACACAATATCATCACAGATAATGTGACCAACTTCAGAGCTAAGGAAACCCATGACTTCTGCAAGGAATAGGGGATAACTCTCAGCTTCGCCTCAAGGGACCACCCGCAAAACAACGGCCAAGTCAAACGATCCAACAAATTAGTCTCGGCTGGCCTGAAGAAGCGGCTACTCACCCGACTACACACATAAGCATGGCATTGGGCTGAAGAAATACCATCGGTGCTGTGGTGTCTGCGACCACCAAATCGATCGAAAAATTACACGCCATTATTCATCGTATACGGAGCTGAAGCCGTGCTAACCGAGGACGTCAAGTACAACGCCCCACGAGTCGTCGCATACAGTGAAGAAGCTTCCAACAAGGTACTCGCAGAAGACATGGACGCGCTGGATGAGATTAGGGACATCGCACTCGCAAGATCCACCTTCTATCAGCAATCGCTACACAATCACCATAGTCGCCGCATATGCCACAGATCCTTCGTCGTAGGTGACCTGGTGTTGCGACTCAAGCAAAAAGAGGGACACAAGCTAGAGCCACCATGGGAAGGACCCTTCATCATACACGAAGTCATCCTAGGAGGCGCCTACCGCTTGAAGAACCCGAAGACATGCGACATCTACTCCAACCCGTGGAACATGGTGCACCTCCGCAAGTTCTACCCATAGGATTTACTCCTTTACTCGCAAGAAATAAGGCTGGTCTAGCCAGATTGTAACCCGAGCAAAACACATGACTTTTCAGTCATTACAATACAAAACATGGTTTCTCAACCATAGATACAACCGAATACTTCCGTCCAATTTCATTCCTTTACATGCTAACATATGGTAACACCCCAACACACGGGGACAACACCATACTAGCACAAATAATTTTCGAGTGGCCGCGCTCAAATATTTATACAAGGTTACAAGGTACACACCTTAAAAACACCTTAAACCAAATATACAAGGTACATACACCTTAAAACTATACAGAACTACCGCCACGAGAAAGCCTCCCAAAGCAATCGCTCCGTCTCCACAGCAGTTAGCCGCATGATCCGCTTGGCGTCCGGTTGCACAACTTCATAATGCGGAACAAAATCCACATGTGCTCCAGGAGTTGCGCCACAGAGTTAAAATTGACGCCAGGATGCCATAGCCGTACAAAGGAGAGAGACACCTGAGCGCCACAAATAAGTTGTTGACGCACGCACTCGCGAACATCCTCCACCCGACGAAACATCCTCAGCAGGCTACTCAGCTTATCAGGAACAACATCAAAAGGATAAAACGTCCGATGAACCAAAGAAAGAGCCTCCTGACAAGACTCAGCAAAGAGTTGAGCCTGGCTCACCCGATATTGCAACGTCGCCAGAACAAAACCTCTGCTGCGATCAGACTAGAAGTTACTGACATGGAGGTTGGAGCTGCTCGGCTCGCAAGCCACGCCGTTGTCCACTCAATGACCTTCACATGCATCACCAGGCTCAACAACTTGATAAGACAAGATACATGCTAAGGCCGCAAGTTGAAAAACACCAAAAAACACTCGGGGGCTTGCAGGACTTAGACAACATACTCTTTGCCACACTCGCCAGTTCCTCCATCACAAACTGCTCGCGATCTGCAGCAAGTTTTTGCTTAGACTTGGCGACATCCGCCACACCCTGCAAAGCCTTGAGCTTATGTTCACCATCCGCGACACGGCCATGGAGCGTGGCAAGCATACTCACGTCAGTAATCAGCGGCTCAGTTGACGGATCAACACCGCTCGACGAACCACCAGCAGCGTCTACAACCTGCAAAGAACAAAGGAGTCTCAGAGACAAATTCACACCCCACTCGATGAGTTACAACAAATATATCTTCAAGTGCTCGGGGTTACTCCCATCGGGAGAAAACAAAGTAAGGCACGATAAATACTGACAGTTTTAAAACGCTTTGATAAACAGGAAAAGTATGGGATTCTTCCCGAAGTTCATTACAAAAACTGGCATACAATGGATGAAACAACACTCATCCTAAGGAACTATCGACTTCCCGAAGGCAGCTCCGCTCGCAGCAGGCTTCGAACCACGGCCGTGGGAAACTACCACGGAGAGTACCTCGCAAGCCTCTCCGCAGGATCGCCAAAGGGTTGGAGCGCTACCTTTTTTACCCAGCACGTCCTGGGGAAGCTCCGAATACACCTTATCCAGGTCACCCGAGACGCCGTGCGCCAGGGAAAATTGGATAGCGGTCTTGGTTCCGCACTCAGTCTGCGCAAGGGTATACTCCTGGAGGGGATCATCTTCGCCAAGGAAAACTTGCAGGAGGCCACCAAGAGTTGGCGGAACCGGCCTACCCACAAGTAATCGTTGGTGAAGCTGCGTCAGCACTCGGGCAGCATCTCGAATAGCGAAGCAAGCTTGATGTCCGTGCTCCTGCAGCTGGGTGCACACGTCCGTCAGAGCTTCGTTTCAAACCCCTCCGGGTAGCTCCAGCCCAACTCCACGAGAATCTAACATAAACAGAGCAACAAACATCAGAAAAGAGAAAAGAGCAAGACACAGCCAAAAGAAATTTGCGCATGACTCACCAGCTAGAGCCTGGGCCAAGGGACGGAGGACGCCGACCAAATTGATATCGTGCGTTGCGCCCACCTCCTCCAGTTGCTTCAAGGCTCTTTGGGCTTCCGCGAGGCGGTCAGCTGAGCTCTTGAGCATGGACTCCAATTCCTTTCGGGTGGACTCCAGCTCCTTCTCGAGGTCTTTAACTCGAGAAGCGGCATCTGCCTTCTTGGCTCTCAGGAGGGTGACCTCGTCTGCAACATGGAGCATACTTGTTGAAATATTTGTGGCCGGAAGAAGTACAACCAGAATAAGAAGCAGGTGATCAACTCACCCGATAAGAGGCGAGCATCTTGAATCAGCTGGTCCCGCTCTCCCCGAAGAGAAGTGCTCTCCGCCTTAGCCGTGACCAGGCGCCGGCCAAAGGCAGCCAGAGAGTCAAGGACAGCCTATAAAAAGTTTCCTATGGGATTAGAAAGTTATTACTTGAGTCTATACACGACGCCTCAGGGCTACTCCCGTCGGGAGAACTTTCGTGCACCCGATTAAGACCAAAGTCAAGAAAAAAGCCGAGAAATATAAAAATAAACTTGATTGCATAGCCAACTGGAAGCAGTCGACCATAGACTCGGGGGCTACTCCCATCGGGAGCACTGCCGTGCACCTGATATAAAAGAAGAAGAAGACAAACCGTAGGAAAATGAGAAGAACTTACCTTGCCTGCGCAGTCGACAAGGGATCAGCTGAGCTAGCCAAAACTTCCTTGCTCGCTGATGCCCCAGCATCTCAATGTCGCTCGACCGCTAGACTGGATATCGCGTACTCCGAAGCGTCGACTGCCTTTGTCGGGCTCAGAGGCTGTCGAGAGGGACTTGACGCTGGAGCAGGATTCACGGGTGCCTCTTTCGGCTTCACGGACGGAGCCGAGGGCGCAAACTGGTCCGCACTAATGGTCATAAGACTACGGCAAAAGTTATAATTAGAAAGTAGAAATCTACCCTACAAAAAAGGAAGAACACGCGACTCCCTCGTCATCGTCCTCGTCGAGAACGTCCACGTTCCAGGCAGTGGAGATCTTCGATTGATGGATGGCGGGGGGAAGCACGCCGAGAGGAATAGCTCGGACATGCTCGACCTCCTCGACACAATCATCACTCAAGGATTTGTCCTTGGAGCTTAACTCGGACTCCTCCGTCTTGCAACGCTTGCAACAACAAGCGACTCGCCATCCTCTTCTTCCTCCTCATACACCTCCTCCCACTCGAAGCTAGACTCCGCGTCTGCGACGCTGGTCTTGGGAGGAGCCTCGACATTGCTCGCCAAAAGATCAGAGACACCCTCTTCTGCAGAAACTGGAGGGTAGCATGTCACCACGTCCTGATTCTGCGAAGGCAAGAGAGAAGAAGAAGGCGTATCAATCGACGAAAACCCAAAGCAAGAAGAAATGCAGAGTAAAGAATAAGGCTAGAAACTTACATCAGTCGGAGGGTGTTCAACATCGAATGGGGTGAAAGGTCACATCGAGTGGCTCTCTCCCTTCTTCAAACTGGTGATAGACGCAATCTTCTTTTCGAATTCAGCATTTGAAAGAATATCGTCACACGTCCGGCTCTTGTCGTTGACACCCGTGTACTGCCACAGGGTAGTCGGCCTCTCTTTAAGAGGATGTACCCTCCAGCACAGAAATACACCTGCCAGGTGTATCTCGTTCAGCGGGGTACTCTTTTCTTTGGTACGGAGGCATGCTACTTTCACGAGTAGGGGGGAGACGATCGTGGATTCTTTGGTTGAGATCGAGTGCGTGCAAGACTTCCTCCGCTTCAAAACAGCGAACGGGTGGAATTATGGAACACCACCTGCGCTGTTATCTTCAACATAAAACCACTTTCGATGCCATCCTTCAGCTGAGTCGACAAAACCCATCTCAAGATAGGGGATGTCCTTATTCGCCTGGATCCCGAAGCCTCCGGTCCACAACGGCTCTCCAGTCCTTTCGCCTGACAGCGGCTTCTTCCGAAAGATCCGCACCTGGAAGATGGCTTTCCAGAGCTCCCAGTGCGGACAAATGCCGAAGAAGCACTCGCAGAGCACGATAAAACACGAAATGTGTTGTATCGCATTAGGAGGAACATCGTGCAGCTGTATGCCATAGACATACAACAACCCGACGAGGAATGGGTCAAAAGGGAAGGAAAACCTCGGGCAACATGCTCCAAGAATGTGACGTGCTTGGTGGCGAGGGGATTTGGCATCGCCTCGTTCTTCGCTGACAACCGGACGCGCTTCGAGTCCTCGGAAGGGAGCATCCCTCCCTCTGCATCTTGACGATGCTTTTCTTCATGGTGTTGGACGAACGCCAATCGACCGTCTTCTTCACCATAGCCGTTGTGGAAGCACTCGCCTCTTCCTTGCCGGACGCCGTGGCAGCACCGTGCTTCCTGCCTCCCGCCATTTCAACTTGCTCCCGTGCTCACACGGGAAAAGGTGTGTGCCATAGGAAGAAGAAGATGGATTCAGGGCCGGGAAAGTTACCCTTTCCCTTAGGCCCGTTACTTATATTGAGGCTGGACCACTGCGAGCCGTTGATCTGTTGACGTGGGGTGCATCCCCGCTGCCACATGTGACGCAGAAATGAGGAGGCAGAGGGCGGTTGTGTAACATCCCAAATTTGCTAATTAGGGTGTGTGGTGTTCTGTTCATCTCATACATGCATGAAACAAAAATTTAATCATGTTTGAACCAATTTAAATTGTGAATTTAAATGGATTTGAGAAAATCTCCACAAATACTACTTAATGTGGGTTTCAAAATTTTGTACTGAAAAATAATTCAATTTCACCAAACAAAAATATGGTGTGGTGGGAAATTTGATGAGCTTTCCAAATCTTATTTTTGCCAATTTTTCTGTTTGCAAAAAAGACCTCAAACTTTCAAATCTCTTCCCCTTTTGAAACAGCAGAAGGACCTCTTTGTACTTTTCTCCTGAAGCCAGGGGTTTTTGAGCAAATCAGTTGTCTTCAACCATTGACAGTAGGAGCACCTGCGAGTCCTCACCTCCGCCGTCGAATGCCACCTCCTCCCTGCTAGCTTTCTCGCGAGGATAAGCGAGGAGACTCCGTGGCCTCCCATCTCTCCTCACACTCGCTCACGTACTCCCTCCATCTCTGTATCTCCCCTGAGAACGAACCCTAGCCCTACTGTACGGCCACCGCCTAGCACCGTCGTCTTCGGCCTTCCCCCGTCGATTTGAGGCCACCACGAGCACCTTCATCGTCTCCTATACCTCCTAGAGAAGCCACACGAGCTGGGACGGCCGGGAGGAGCTGAATCGGGCCCCTCTTCCAAAACTCCGGCCGCTGGCCAACGGGCTCGATGCCGTCGCCTCCGTCCGCCCTGCCCCCTCCGACCTCTCCACGAGCTCAACCGCGCCATGGTGAGCTTTCGGGTGCCCCCCGTGTATCCCCTCCCCCTCTGTAACTCCCGGCCGCCATGCACCCGTGGCCGCCGCCGCGCCACCTCGTCATCGGCGACTTTCCGGCGACCGTTAATAAGCGGCGCCGCCACCCCTAGGTTCCCCTCGTTCCCCCCTACGTGGTGGTAACCTCCGTTTCGCGAATTGTGCGCGAATTAAATCGATATTGATCTCACCTGTGAAGAGCAGAGCAATGTGATGTCACAGTGACATCACAGTGATGTCATAGCTTCTCATTTTAGTAATTCCAGGAATTCTAGAAAATGAATAAAATTGATTAATGAATATCTTTATTTCTGTAACTCAGAAATATATGAAAGCTATATGGTATTGTTTAGAAAATTATTTCCAACCCAAAAATGTCACTTTCATACATATTTGACAAAGTTCAAAAATGAGCATTTATCTAATGTTGTTTAATCATTTAAAAATGGAAAAATAAGTTTTTGTTCAATAATTCATAAACTTACAAGTTATATACCCAAATTGCTCAAAACGACAAATGCCACCTATTTATGATGTTTTTAAACTCATTTGAGCACTTCAAATTTTATTCACTTCCATAATTGTCCTAAGTGCCCCTCCGGGGCCTATTTCGGACTAATTTCAATAAAATTGCATAATTGTCATATGAACCCTAGAAACCCTATCTTCATGTTTAGGGCTTTATTTAAGTGCATTAAATTGCTCATCAATACATATTGCGCATTGCATCGATGCCATGTGTTGATTGTTGTTTTTCTTGTTTCGGTGTTTGTTCCCCCTCGGTAGAACGTGACTCCGAAGAGAAGGCCAACAACTCCAATGGCGAATACTTGATCCTAACCGACAAGTCAAGCACTTATTCCTGAATCTATCTATTGGTTTTCTTTTAACCAAGGCAAGCATAACCTCTTATCTGCTCATATATGGTTCAAAGTGTTTTGAATCTCGTACTTTGCATTCGGTTCCAAACTATTTGTTGTCAGTAGATAGAGTTCTCCTATATACTTCATAGCCTACATATCCTGATCCACTACTCCTAGCAGCTATAGGTTTGTTTGTGCGCGCTCCGTTAAACCCTGTGAGTCTTGCTTAGCCATGCCTAGTTGTGATCTGATCCATCCGGTTGAAGAATTTGGTCAGTGCGTAAATCTAATATGTTAGGTTGTTGTGATTTGATTTATCTTTGATAACCTGACTAATCACGGCATGGATGTGAGGCCACAATGGGTTGTGGCGTTTTGTCCTGTTCTTGCCCCTAGTAGCGAGTTCTCGCCTTCGAGCCAAGACTGTGCGTACAGCCACACGTGGGCCGATGCACCCCGCCCGGCTAACTAACTTGTTTAACCTTATCCATTAGCCACGTAGTTTGAGCTTTCCATATGCGTGTGTGTCGGAAAATGTTTTGGATAAAATTAGGTCGTGACCGGGAGAAGTGATGGACGTACACGGATCTTGATCCCGACTCACAGAACAGATGCCGTCAGGAGGTGGCAAACTCCCTGTTGACGGGGTGGCCCTGTTTGGGTTGACTCATGGATATGGTTCGACAAGGTAAAGGCTGGGAATTGACTACCCTCTGCCGGCACTTCCCAGGCTAGTGCTAATCATGTGGCACTAAGAGTCAGTTGGTACGTGTGGGTAATTTGTAGACCCCTGCAGGGTTAAATCTTTTCGAAAAGCCGTGTTTGCGGTTAAAGACGACTTGGTGACGGATTCTGTGATCATAGATAACTTAAACATAATGAATAAAACTTGCTGATAACGAATGAAGGATGCCTCCTCGGAGATGCCGAGAGGGGTTACCATGTAGCATGAGTTACCGGAACAACTTGAGGTGGTGATCTTTGAAGCACGTGGTGCTGAAATGATATTGGTGGATTAAAAAGATGACGACATCAGTAGTTGAGTAGCTTCCTCATCTGTTTTCAAAATACTCCATGAGACGTGCTATTCTTCCTCGATTTGGAAAACAAAGATTGCTTTACGCAAAATAGCCAGCATAAAACCCTTTGTGAAAATAAGCAGATATATAATAGGTTAACTAAGTCTTGTTGAGTACCCCCCGTACTCATGTTTTCATCAACTTGGTTCAGGTGGATTTCCTCACTTCGGTGGTGTTTCAACGTGGACATCGACGAGTAGTTTGGGGTTCCCAGGTAGCATCCTGGAATCTATGGGCTGGGACGTTGCCTTATGATGCGGCCTCTTAGGCCTTTTTGGTTCTTGTTGATTAGCAACATAATTTGCCTTCCGTTGTCTCATGTAATGTTGGGTCGTGTGACCTCTGGTTGTAAAACTACTCTAGTAACACCTATTTATTACAGCTTCATTGTCTAGAGTGTTTCTTTGATCGGTTGTTGGTTTTGAGCTCATTGTTATACAGTTTTGGCTATTCCTCCATAGTTGTCGCAGTCGAGGGGTTGTGGAGCCGATGATCCATTTCCGAGCCCGCCTGCCGATGTGATTCGGCCTGGGGCGAGGTAACCCCAGTAACCCTCGATTGTTGTTGCACTTTCTAGACACATAACATCTCTGTATAACTTTGGTACCGTTCCTTCAGTTTCATCCGACTCGTGGACGCTTGGGTATGCATAATTGGTTATGACTAGCATGGATACAAGGAGTAGTAGACCGGGGATCCGGACTACGTGCCGATGAATCCGGTCTGCCTGCCGTTGTTTGTTGCGGCTGGGGCTGGTAACCCTGAAGCCCTTGTGAGTCCATGGCTAGGAGCACATAATAGTATGTATATCTCTGGGTTCGGGGTCTGACAAGTCATGGTATCAGAGCAGGACTACCTGTAGGAAAACCTTACTGCTTGGTCGATGTTAAGTCTAGTGTTTGTGAAAACTATTTGAAAACTCCAAATGGATTGTGAAAAACCTTATTAGGATTATTTTTACTCTCGTATCGCTCTAACTCTGGGTCACCTTACATGTTTTGATTTGAAAAGGTTCTAGTCATTCAAAACCTAGGTGCCTTCTTTGGCAAGGACGTCTTTTACCCAAGTTGACCTAGTGTTATAGTTTCTGGAGGTCGTGTGTGTTCCATGTTCGGTTATCTCTCGTTTCAAATGGGAGATTTCTTTCCATCCTAGTCTCTCAGAGTTGTGTGGATTCCACATTATCCGGTTGTAAAGTCTGAAATCCTGAATCTCGAGATTTCCTTTTTATCTCGAATGTATCTGTTATCCTCTGCCCAAATTCTTCCGTAGATATGTTTGTCTTTTGAAAGATACCTCGTGATTGCTATTCTTAGTGTCCTTCAAGGCTCTAAGATAGTAGTTGCTAATTTCTTTCGGTTTCTAACCCTTGGACTTGAATCGAAGGTTCCGGAATGTGCTGAATTGTGGTTGGTTGAATCATGTGGTTTCTTAACCATGTAATGCTCACGCTATCAGTACAGGATGCTGACCTTTAACCCAAGTTATGTTTCTTTGGATCTTGAGGAATCTGTTTCACCTCAGGGTGTCTAGGCAATTCCAACTCTCATAACCATAGGTTTTCTTTGGAATCAAAAGGAGTCACAACAAGAGCGTTCTTCATGATTCTCATATCTTTGGTTTGATTCAGCTATACGAATCTTTCGTCATGGGTTCTACAAATGAGTATCACCCTGTGTACTCACCGTGATCTCTGGATTTTCTGGAGCATGTTCTTAATCTTTAGTTGCTTTCCTACCTTTGTCCATCGTGTGGAAATAAAGATGCATAGGTGTGTTGGAGTCTTCCAATGCATTTGCTATTGTATTCCGTCAGAATGTACCACCTTGGAATGTGAGGAGAAAACAAACTCCAGTACCTCGTCTATCTCTAGGACCAGGTCAAAGTTTTGTAATTCACAGAATAAAGAAGTTTCATTAGTTTCTATTCTGTTCCACCTTCGAGTATCACACTCTTATATTTCAAGAGGTCGTGCTTAGCTTCATGGTCTTATTTATGAAGTGATGCTTTTACACATCATCACTCCCCCTTCCTACAAGCTTGAATGCTTGAGAATGAAGGGTTTGTGCATTGATGTGTATCAGGTATTCTTAGCAATTCTTATTTCTTTGAAAAATATAAGAAACACATGTATCCTTCTTAGCACTATTGGTCACCCGGTCTCTACTTAAAGTTGACCGTGTTACCAAATCCGTTAATTTCGGTGCACATTCTTGGTCAAAGAGCTAGGTTCACACCAAAGCTCTCAAGACCATATCGGTAGCTTTCACAAGCAAGATCTCTTTCAAACTCTGAGACATACCGGTAGGTTGTGATATTTTGGTTGTATTTCTAGAAGTATTACCATGTTGTTACCTGACCGGGATGTCTAAACAAGGGGTAGTTTGAACCACTCCTTTCTCCAAGGAACCCTGCTGAATATCCTGGACTAGTTGGTTGAGCTTAACCACTAACTTGGAGAGTTGAAAGACAAGAGCTCTTATTAACTTGGTCCTTCGGAATGTGATGTCTAGTTCTCATCCTGTTGAAGCATGATAGTATCTCCTTCATGGACATGCTATCATCCTACCCTTGATTTCATTTGGGCTATCGCAGATCAAGATCAGGTTCAAGGACTATCTTTATGGTGTTTTAACTCATGGTGTTTTTCCCGAGTACACCTTCTTGTCCTCTGGTATGATCAATATTCTGCCTTGTTCATATATTATACGAATCCCTCTTCTTGGAGTGTTCTCATAAGGTGTTGTTGAGCCCAACGATGACACTCCTATTTCTCCAAGTTGCAAGAGGTTCATGTTGAACAATTGGCATTAATGTTGGAAACTTTGGGGAACCATCTTTGTGTCATTACGAAGTTTGTGTTCTAGATGTTCGAAGTGACTTTCTCCGGTCCATGTGTTTATGGTGAAAGTTGTCGCCATGGATCCAAGTAGAGTTTTCTTGTTCCCTCGAGAATAATCCCAAGTCAGCCATGCATGTGTGGACTATTCTTGAGATGGTTGGTTGTTACCTCCATATACTTGAAGAAGTTTGCATCCACATCAAGACACTGACTGATTAACCGTGAAAGGGATGAAGTCGAAGAACTTACTTACCTTTACAATCATCTTCTCAACCAAGACTTTGATGTGTTCTTTCAAAGTAGACCATGTAGGTGCAACCGTCTTTCACAAGTTGCTAATACCTGAGTTCTGCAATCTCGCTCATCTTCTTGAGTGTGACATCGTAGTCCATATCTTGAGAATCTAGCTTATGTATCTCGTTGGTAACCGGTGCAATTTTGCTGATCAAACATCCTGAGTCAGAGTTATCTTCCCACTAACCAGAGATGAATCTCAAGCAACAATAATGGTTGGTGTTTCCGCAAGGGTATTGAATTAGGTCCATTTGAAAATACGGCATGGTTGATGTTGTGGTTTACACAATTAGCCGGAAGGCCTAATACCATATCTCCTTGAATCATCAAAACAACCCACTCTTTTTGAGAATGACTGTGTGGTCCATTCTAAAAAGTTTTCCCTCTCTGTTCTTCCAAACCGGAGTTCTACATTCACTTTATGACCTATAGAAAGCTTGTCATGAGCCTGATGTCAGTATCTTGAACATTAAGGAGAACTTTGAACTTGTTCTGTTCAACGACTCTTTGTTGATCCTCCAAACCTTCCTTCCAGTGGAAACAAGTTTATCATGGGAACATCTCGTGGTGTTTTGTAACCGCCATTGACCAGTTCCCTTTTCAAATTGCTCGTACTTAAAGTTCTAATCATCTCACACATTGTGTGAATTTGTCAGTCACTTCATCCCATGGAGTCTTAACCATGTGGTATATGTATTGCTACGTCCAACCCACAATAAGAAAGAGATTCCTTATTCATTACGGTGTTCCAACATCCTTTGGTTACTCATCTTCTTCCGTGAAGTAACATACCGATCCCTAACAAGAATTTCAAGAAAATTGTTATGGAATGGTTGAAAGTTCCATTATCTTCCGTGTCCACTCCGTAGAGTGAAAATGATCTTGTATCAAATTATCTCCGACGCACGATTACTGTGTTTTCTCGTGTTTTCCCCTCGTCTACGGATATTACATTGTGATATTATAGACCATCCTTCCCATCTTGGTATTATGCTTCGAAGAAACCTCGATGTCATAAGCTGTCAAACCTTTCTTTTTCGAAGGGATTTAAAGTCTTGTGCAAAGCTCATGTTCTAAATCCTTTCAAGATCATTTGTCCACAAACTTGAAACCTTATCTTATTGCCTCCATTATCTTGATGTGTTTCATGTCTGTTAACTCAAAAGTTCTTTATGAACATTCCTGTCATGAGTTATCCGTGAGATACTCGATCTTCGTGAAGATCAATTCCTAAGAGTTTTCCCTCCTACCTAAAGTGTAGCCGCTGAATATCTTCGCAAGTGATGGGAATCAACATCTTCAAGAAGAAAATCGTAAGGTTCAAGAAGATCGTTCAAAACTGGCGTTCCTTCTTTCTTCTCCTTCATGAATCTCGGGACGAGATTCCTTGAAGGGGGGTAGTATTGTAACATCCCAAATTTGCTAATTAGGGTGTGTGGTGTTTTTTTCATCTCATACATGCATGAAACAAAAATTTAATCATGTTCTAACCAATTTAAATTGTGAATTTAAATGGATTTGAGAAAATCTCCACAAATACAACTTAATGTGGGTTTCAAAATTTTGTACTGAAAAATAATTCAATTTCACCAAACAAAAATATGGTGTGGTGGGTACTTTGATGAGCTTTCCAAATCTTATTTTTTCCAATTTTTCTGTTTGCAAAAATAACTCAAACTTTCAAATCCCTTCCCCTTTTGAAACAGCAGAAGGGCCTCTTTGTATTTTTCTCCTGAAGCTAGGGGGTTTTGCGCAAATCGGTTGTCTTCAACCTTTGACAGTAGGAGCACCTGCGTGTCCTCACCTCCGCTGTGGAATGCCACCTCCTCCCTGCTAGCTTGCTCGCGAGGATAAGCGAGGAGACGTCGTGGCCTCCCATCTCTCCTCACACTGGCTCACGTACTCCCTCCATGTCTGTATCTCCCCTGAGAACGAACCCTAGCCCTAGCGTATGGCCGCCGCCTAGCACCATCATCGCCGGCCTTCCCCCGTAGATTTAAGGCCATCACGAGCTGGGACGCCCGGGAGGAGACGAATCGGGCCCCTCTTCCCCAACTCCGGCCGCTGGCCGCTGGTCTCAATGTCGTCGCCTCCGTCCTCTCCTGCCCCCTCCGACCTCTCCACGAGCTCCACTGCGCCATGGTGAGCTTTCGGGTGCCCTCCGTTTACCCCTCCCCCTCTGTAACTCCCGTCCGCCGTGCACCCGTGGCCGCCGCCGCGCCACCTCGTCACCGACGAGCTTCCGGCGACCGTTAACAAGCGGCGCCACCACCCCTAGGTTCCCCTCGTTCTCCTCTACGTGGTGGTAACCTCCGTTTCGCGAATTGTGCACGGGTTCAATCGATTTTTATCTCACCTGTGAAGAGTAGAGCAATGTGATGTCACAGCAACATCACAGTGATGTCATAGCTTCTCTTTTTAGTAATTCCATGAATTCCAGAAAATGAATAAAATTGATTAATGAATATCTTTATTTTTGTAACTCAGAAATATATGAAAGCAATATGGTATTGTTCAGAAAATTATTTCCAACCCAAAAATGTCACTTTCATACATATTTGACAAAGTTCAAAAAATGAGCATTTATCTAATGTTGTTTAATCATTTCAAAATGGAAAAATAAGTTTTTATTCAATAATTTCATAAATTTACAAGTTATATACCCAAATTGCTCAAAGCGACAAATGCCACCTATTTATGATGTTTTCAAACTCATTTGAGCACTTCAAATTGTATTCCCTTCCAGAATTGTCTTAAGTGCCCCTCCGGGGCCTATTTCGGACTAATTTCAATAAAATTGCATAATTTTCATATGAACCCTAGCAACCCTATCTTCATGTTTAGGGCTTTATTTACGTGCATTAAATTGCTCATGCATACATATTGCGCATTGCATCGATGCCATGTGTTGATTGTTGTTTTTCTTGTTTCGGTGTTTGTTCCCCCTCGGTAGAACATGACTCCGAAGAGAAGGCCAACAACTCCAATGGCGAATACTTGATCCTAACCGACAAGTCAAGAACTTATTCCTGAAGCTATCTATTGGTTTTCTTTTAACCAAGGCAAGAATAACCTCTTATCTACTCATATATGGTTTCAAAGTGTTTTGAATCTCGTACTTTGCATTTGGTTCCAAACTATTTGTTGTCAGGAGATAGAGTTCTCCTATATACTGCATAGCCTACATATCTTGATCCACTGCTCCTAGAAGCTATAGGTTTGTTTGTGCGCGCTCTGTTAAACCCTGTGAGTCTTGCTTAGCCATGCCTAGTTGTGATCTGATCCATCCGGTTGATGAATCTGGTCAGTGCGTAAATCTACTATGTTAGGTTGTTGTGATTTGATTTATCTTTGATAACCTGAATAATCACGGCATGGATGTGAGGCCACAATGGGTTGTCGCGTTTTGTCTTGTTCATGCCCCTAGGAGCGAGTTCTCGCCTTCGAGTCAAGACTGAGCGTACAGCCACACGTGGGCCGATGAACCCCGCCCGGCTAACTAACTTGTTTAACCTTATCCATGAGCCACGTAGTTTGAGCTTTCCATCTGAGTGTGTGTCGGAATTTTTTTTGGAGAAAATTAGGTCGTGATCGGGACAAGTGATGGACGTACATGGATCTTGATCCCGACTCACAGAACATGTGCCGTCAGGAGGTGGCCAACTCCCTGTTGACGTTGTGGCCCTGTTTGGGTTGACTCATGGATATGGTTCGACAAGGTTAAGGCTGGGAATCGACTACCCTCTGCCGGCACTTCCCGGGCTAGTGCTAATCATGTTGCACTAAGAGTCAGTTGGTACGTGTGGGTAAAGTTGTACACCCCTACAGGGTTAAATCTTTTCGAAAATCCGTGTCTGCGGTTAAAGACGACTTGGTGAAAGATTCTGTGATCATAGATAACTTAAACATAATGAATACAACTTGCTGATAACGAATGAAGGATGCCTCCTCGGAGATGCCGAGAGGGGTTACCTTGTAGGATGAGTTACCGGAACAACTTGAGGTGGTGATCTTTGAAGCACGAGGTGCTGAAATGATATTGGTGGATTAAAAAGATGATGACATCAGTAGTTGAGTAGCTTCCTTATCTGTTTTCAAAATACTCCATGAGACGTGCTATTCTTCCTCAATTTGGAAAACAAAGATTGCTTGTGCAAAATAGCCATCATAAAACCCTTTCTGAAAATAAGCAGATATATAATAGGTTAACTAAGTCTTGTTGAGTACCTCCCGTACTCATGTTTGCTTCAACTTGGTTCAGGTGGAGTTTCTCACTTCGGTGGTGTTTCAACGTGGACATCGACGAGTAGTTTTGGGTTCCCAGGTAGCAGCCTGAAATCTATGGGCTGGGACGTTGCCTTATGTTGCGGCCTCTTAGGCCTTTTTGGTTCTTGTTGATTAGCAACATAATTTGACTTCCGTTGTCTGATGTAATGTTGGGTCGTGTGACCTTGGTTGTAAAGCTACTCTAGTAACACCTGTTTATTACAGCTTCATTGTCTAGAGTGTTGCTTTGATCGGTTGTTGGTTTCGAGCTCATTGTTATACAGTTTTGGCTATGCCTGCATAGTTGTCGCAGTCGAGGGATTGTGGAGCCGATGATCCATGTCCGAGCCCGCCTGCCGATCTGATTCGGCCTGGGGCGAGGTAAACCTAGTAACCCTCGATTATTGTTGCACTTTCTGGACACATAGCAGCTCTGTATAACTTTGGTCCCATTCCTTCAGTTTGATCCGACTCGCTGACGCTTGGATATGCATAATTGGTTATGACTAGCATGGATACAAGGACTAGTAGACCGGGGATCCGGACTACATGTCGATGAATCCAGTCTGCCTGCCGTTGTTTGTTGCGGCCGGGGCTGGTAACCCTGAAGCCCTTGTGAGTCCATGGCTAGGAGCACATAACAGTATGTATATCTCTGGGTCCGGGGTCTGACAGGTTGCCTTCGCATGATCTTTTATGGGAGATCATGTGTAATTACTGCGCGGCCAGCAGATAAACCGGGCGTGACCGCCTGTTTTCGGTCAAAAAGCTAAGAAGATGGACTCCACGCGCTTTTCCCCACTACGTCACGTCCCATCAGGAGCAGGAGAGTGCGTGATGACGTCACTCCATACCTCATCAACGCGAAAACTCTTTCGTATGGAAGACGCCAACACGAAATTTCTTTTGTATGGCCCTCAAGACGCGAAAATTCTTTCGTGAAACAATCAACACAAAATCTCTTTCGTATAGATCTCATAACACAAAATTTCTTTCGTATAAATCTCCTGAAACCTGCAGAGCAATAACAGTGGCACTCGCTACTTTTTAGGGACAGAAGAAATCACCCGATGAACACTTGAACGGAAATCGCGAGTATGCGGCTCCCGCAATATCGCATCACGATGTATTCACACGTCATTTTCACCCTGGATCGTTCGGCCGACTAGGAACATCTGGATGTTGTATTCTTTAGAGTACGAAGGTAAGACCCTAAGGATCTCCCCTATGGTCCTGGAATCGCACTCGAGCTGCGTCCTCCAGTAAACTTTCCGTATCAACAACACGAAGAAAAATCCTAGCGGACGTGTCGGGTACCCCTCTTAGCTTAAGTTCGACTCGATAAGAACTCCACGGCCCAGTCTCAACAATCACCTCGCCGAGTACGAGTCAAAGGTCTCGAATTCATGTAGGCCAGAACTGTTTTCCACCTAGATGCAATTAATTGGCCATGATCTTTCCGGAGAGCCAAGCGACTGAGCCATACCCTTCTGCGAAAAAGGGCCAACACAAGGCGCATTTATCACTCGATACTCGAGTAAATAACATGGTATACTCGCTTGAAACTAGTCGATTGAATGACCAGTCGCAAAATCCAGGAACGAGCTTTGAGTGCTTACCCGACTATTCTCAGTCGAATAAACACTCGGGGGCTACGTACGTGGGATGACTCCTGGACCTATCGGGTGAGCCTACCCGGTCCAAGGCCCAAGACCAAGGCCCAAAGCGGGGTGCTGTCTCGTAGCTCTAGAAGGTCCAGTGGAAGCCCACCCGCGAAACTTGCAGGGTCACGAAGGAAAGCTCCCACCGACCTAGAACTAGGGTTTGTAACGCCCCCGGTATGGTGAGACCCAAGCTATCTGTAAGAAGGCTGGGAGAACCACGGGGAGAGGGGATCCAATCTACTTTTGACCACCATAGCCATAAGCTCGAGATCAATCTCCGAGCTTGCGCATCCACCTTTGTAATTGATTTACTCGTAATACAGATCTAAAGAGCAGGAGTAAGGGTTTTACCTCTACGAGGGCCCCGAACCTGGTAAAATCGTGCCCCCTTTTAGCCGACGATTCTCACCAGCGCCTTATACGTTCTCTTAATCAAAACCCTACCAGATCATCCGAGGGACTTGTCGAGATGACTAATCGACAACACCTCTAGAATTTTTTAGGGTATTCTAAAGTGTGCACTTATTCCATATATAATTGAACTATGTTTGAATCAATTAAGTACGGAAAGAGTTAGAGTCAGTCCTGTCACCAACTTTTGGAATCCCGTAAACAGATCTGGATCTTTGATAAAAGGGGCTGCAAGTCGTGTCTGAACTATGCTTTTGTTCCCATTGAAAACATCCTATACAACTTTTATGTTGTAAATTTTTCTATTTAACGACATGGTCATGCCTTTCCATGACGATCTCTTCTGACTAATTGGAGGCGGGGGGGGGGGGGGTGAATTTCAGGAAAGTAGAGTGTCCACCACAACCCAGACTTCCTTTTTTTTGCAAGATCCTTGTAATTTCTCATCATATGTAAAAAAAAAACTTGTGAACTACTGCAACTATTAGTATGTTAGTCCCGATAAATAAACCAAAAGATGAAAAATAGAATGGAAAATATCATAACAAATTTCAAAGTTCTTCGATACGTTTTCGACATATCAGAGGCACGATATCTTGACAGAACATATTTGAAGCCAAAATTTCACCATATGTGAATACAATAATTAAAGAATAGAATTAATGTTGCCACCATCTATTTAAGTAAGATGTTTACTTATAAAGTCACTAGCGTTATTACAAGACATATGCAACCACGCTTCAGTTCACATACCAACCCATTATTCTTCAAAGTAAACCAAATAAGATTGGTAGAACTGCCCAAGCTAGTCTTGTTCACTACTTCATGTTGCAATTCATGTTTTCAATGACAGTTTGGATGTGGACGAGGAAGGGCTGCTTGCATTTGAGGCAGATGGGGTACTCCTCCTTGGTTTGCATGCAATAAATGTTGCAGTTCTGACACACACCCAATAAAACCACATTCCCGTCGCTCGAGCTGCCAATGGACGACATGCACGAGCTTGGAGACGATGAGCCATTGTTGTTGATGTCCCGAGCGTTGTTGCTGCCGCTTTCGCTCATGGCTCACAACCACGATCTCACCTTAGACACTTCTAGATATCAAGAACACAAGTAGATCAATGATTTTATTTTAAAAATGCAACATGAAGAACACATAAAAGAAGGGATGCTAATTGATTACCTGAATGATCAGAAGATGAGAAGAGAATCATGTGAATTGGTTGTGATGTACTATTGGAGGCTTATATAGATACATTGACAAGGAGGGCAAATTAATTTCTTATTATTTACTCAATTAAATTGTTGGTGAGATCCAACAAAATAGCGGTCTTCTTACTAGTAAATGCCATCTATCACATATCTTCCTTTTACACCAATTCATTTATTGCTTGATTTCAAATATATGTTAATTACTCCGCCATTACGTAGATTACATGTTCTTGTCCGCAAGTTCATCAATCAATTAACTGAGCTATGAAGAGCAATAGATGTGCCACAGCATCACGTATTAAAAGTAAGATTATAGATGTTTCAGCAAAGAAATTTCATGTTTTAGTATTATATATTTAGTGATTTTACCAGCTGTGATACACGGTATGGGTATGGTGACATAGCTTTAGCGATAAGATATTTTTCAAAAAAAATAATAATATTTAAATGTATGTTAGTTGTACATCGAAACAATATCTACAATTCTGATCCCTTCTTTTAGGGTATGCCCTCAAATTATTTATAAAATGAATAAAGTAGAAGTAGTAGTGTAAAGAAGTATTTTATATTCAATACATGGAAATATGGAAGAAACGTTGTGGGACATAGGTATCGGTTCCTACACAATAGTAGTAACGGGAGGCTGACCTAGACCGTGATGCACCGCGTGGTGTCTAGGGGTGGGTTCCTTTTTAGGGGGATACCCAATAGGTAGTGTCGTGGGGAAGTCACGACAGATGTTACCGGAGGTAACTCAGGTTGGGATAAATCGACTCTGGTGTTTGGGAGAGGGTTTAGCTCAGATCGGACACAAGATTTATCCTGATTCAGCCTCTCCATTAGAGATGATAGCTTACTTCCAGCTAGGATCATATTGATTGGCGATCTAGAGAGTCGGGCTGCAATGTCGCCGAGACTCCAATCTAGGGTTACAAGTACTTGCTCTCGTATAGCTAGAATAACTCGAATCCTCCTTCTACACCATAAGGGCCGGTTTATATAACACCCGGTTTCCTGGCTTTCCTTACAAGATACATCTAGTTCCCTACTCGGGATCTACACGTAACCCTAATTACTCTCCGTGACCTCCAAGTCTTGGACTCCATGGTTTGCACCGCCTTTTGGGCCTTCTAAAACCTCCCTTTCCCTGAGCCGGGTTACCAACGCAACCTCTAGCCCACCAATTATATCCACCCCATCATCTCATTGCAAGGTCTCGCGTAAACTTCCTCCAGCCGAGTCTTTGTTCCTCTGCATGGGTCTGCCAGGTTATTATCCCCCAACAGTAGTCCCAGAATAACCTGGGCATCTTGGTTGGCGCGCCTTTCTGGTAGCTTCAAACTTTGAGCCAACCACGAAGCGCACGCTATTCCCTGCAAAACGATAAACATTTACATATAATAACGCTACGGGTTAGATTGCTTTAACTATATCCAGGCCGGCTCTTTCGGCGGTCCATATATTAACCCCATCATCATACTAATCCGAATATCAATTCTCAAATTAGCTCTTCATAGCGACCATTTCATAACCCGGCTTTAACGTTCCTCATAAGCTAGTCCGAGTAATAACTCCGAGACAGGCTCTTTTGGCGGTCATTTATAACTCGGCTGCATGAAAATAACTCCCAAGATCTTGTTTCCGTAATCAACGGGCCGAGTATCCTATCCCGTGATTTTCTCCATTTTACAGCTTGCACTCTAGGGTTTTCACCGCGCCTATAAATACAGGACACAGTGAAACCCTAATCACAAACACCATCTCCCCTAGCTTCGTCTTCAACCTCGAGCCGTACCATTGGAGCTCAAGACCGCAGCTTGGAGCTCCACCACCGAGCTTCAAAAACTGTCGCCGCAGCTCGCCAGAATCGGCCCGCCGATCCGCGCTGCCGCGCCGCGTTCAACAAACCCCATCTCCGCCGTTGGTTCCTGGTATACCTCCTTAGATCTAAACTTTCATTTCTGGATCTTGAACTTGTGTTCTTCGTGTTCATCGCATTCACCCCTTTTCTCATTTTATTTCTCCTTTTCGCTTTTCACTAGATCTTCTCCAATGGCTCCCAAGGCTCCTCCCAAGTATAAGGCCAAGGCCACGGCCCTGAAGCAAAAGCCGAGTCAGACCATCACGGCCAACTGGGCCAGGTCGACTGTCACACAGGACAAGCTGGAAGAGCTGGCCGAGTCTGGAGTCCTCCCTCCTCAATCGGAAGTCTCATGGAGGGCTCCCGAAGAGGAGAGTCGGCCTTCACCTAAAGAAGGTCAAGTTATAGTCTTTCTCGAGCACGTGACTCGGAGTTTCCGTCCCCCGGGTCATCCTTTCTTTCGTGAGTTTCTTCACCACTACAAACTACAGGTCTTTGACATAGGCCCAAATTCGATTCTCAATATTTGTCATTTCATTGTTCTTTGCGAATCGTACCTCTGCATCGCCCCCAATCTCGCATTATTCCTTTAACTTTTCCAGTGCAAACCTTGCTGCAAAAATACGGATGGTCCCCTCCTTGTCTGTGGAGGCGTGGCCATCCAAAGACGCAAAAAATCTTTGATGCCGACTCTTAATCTTCACACCCATGTGAAGCATTGGCAAAAAACCTTGTTTTATTGCAAAGACACTTCATCACCCGGCGAGAAGCCTCTGCCGGGTTTTTCTATTGAAACCCTATCTCTTAGTGATAATCTGAGCGCCTTCGCTCTAGAGGCTGATAGACAGGCCATCCAACCCCTCCTTCTCAGACTCTCTGTCTTAACATCCCACGGTCTTTGTGGGTTGAATCTAATCAAGACCTGGATCCGATGTAGGATCCAACCCAATAGTATTCGCAAGAAACTTCTTTGAGAATACTCGGGCCACTTGACCGACTCTCTCCGATACTCGGAGAAGTCATATCCGGCCCTCGATGTTAACAAGCCATGAAGAACTTTCTGGCTGAGAAGGTGGAGGTCATCAGGAGCATCTCTGGGCTCTCCCCCTTCACCCGCACAAACCCGACTCCACCAGTGAGAACCGACTAATCTCCTCTGTACCCGTTAATTTTTCAAACACGCGTATACTAACTTTTATCTTTGCTTTTCTTACTCAAGAATCTGATGATTGGTGGAAGATTGAGACCCCTTCTCCTTTAGAAAACTCGGAAGACGAAGAGCCGAGTGACAACGAAGAAGGTGATTCCGAGTTAGTAAACAACTTTTTTGTTGGCTTATTAGACCAAGACTCTCCTCCCATGTTCATTCCATACATTACACCACCATCGCCAGCGCCGGCTGAAAAAGCCGGCTCTCAATCTGAAGAGGGCGAGCCCGAGCCTAAAGCCGAGTCAGGCCGGAAGAGGAAAGCCAGGGGAGTCACGGTCAAGGTGCCATACTCCTCCATGACCACAGAGTCGTACTCATATGCTGGTATGTGCAAACTTAATGAATATCTAACTATTGTATCATCACAGAAGGTTGCATCTCCTCCAACCAAGCGACAGGCAACTCGGTCTTCACCGGGTGACGAGGGCCTCAACCCCGGAATTCCTCTTCGATCGCCCTCTCGCCGAGATGGTACTCCTTCATCTTATCACGATTGCGTTCCTCAAAAATATCCATCTCCGAGTCACTGATGAGGGGAAAGTAACTCGGTATGCCAACCCCAGGTGTAATCCGGCCCAAACGGCGTATGGACCAAATCCGGCTAAGGACGCAGAAGCTTCCGGAAGGCCCAGGGCTTGTAAGGATCGTAACCCGGATTGTGGGTTACGATAAGGAAAGCTAGGATACGTATGTAGAGTTCGAGTAGGACTCAAGGAGCGCTTTGTATGGCAAGCCAAAGGGGGTATGAGTACTATATAAACCAACCCCTAGGCTTCGCCTGAGAGAGATTCAAGTCATAACTGTAACACCTATTATCGAGTATCCAGTATAATCATATCGAGATCCGGCGAGTTGTGTTCCGGCTCTTAGATTGCTTTTCGCCATGTCTTCCTTCAAGCTAAACCCTCTCCCAAATACCTGTGTCGACTTGCCCCTAGATCAGTTACCCCCGGTAACATCTGCCGTGATTATCCCACGACAGTTGGCGCCCACCGTGGGGCCTGCGTCCAAAGGTGTTTACATCACGGGAGAAGCTCGGAAGAACATGAGGAACCTCGTCGTCGGAGAAATCTACGTCAACAACCAAGGAGAGAAGATGGTAGACGATTCTGGCTGGGGGCCAGAGTCGGATCACCTCGAAACCGGATCCGTCGTGACAGTCGGCCGCATCAACGTCTTCATCGGTATGGTATGTGCTTCCAATTCAAGCCGTGATAATCTTGAATCTGATTCTGTGTCAGGGGAGGACACGCGTGTTCAATCGGAAAAAGAAGAATCGATCGGAACAACGGGTCCGACAGAGAGGGAGGAAGGTGCCGAGTCTATACGGGATTTATCGGAGGACCGATACGAGAAGGAAAATAGCGAAGAGGAAGAACGGTACGAATCTACGCCAAGCATTATGCGCCGGGTTGCAGTTTATGCGGCCCCCGCAATCAATACCAATCAAGGAAACGCAGCCGCGGCGCCAGTCGGGGCGGCGCAGGTGCTGGCTCAGCAACAAGGTACGGCTGGCCCGATCTTGGCCCAGGTCGATGGAGAATCGGCATCAGTCACCAGTCGCCCAGCGGAGGAGGAGCGACACGCAAATATGTTTGGGTTCCAAGCAAACCGGACACCGGGGGCGGGCCCCTCGAATCCGCGTCACCCAGCTCTGTTTGATAATAATTTGATCTTGGATCCCACAGTCCTAGCTACAGTTATCACCCCAGAAAACGCAGCAGAGCGTGTAAGAGATCTGGACGTGGCTCGTCGTGCATTGGAGCAGCAAAGAAGGCAGGTAGAAGCAGAAAAGCAGGGGATGGCAGCGCGGCAGCGGGAACTGGATGACCTAGAGACCCGGCTTCGGGAGGAAACGACGAGGATTCACCAAAGGCACCGAACTATGTTACCGGCAACAGGAGGGGTTATCAACCCGACTGCCCTGGTGTTCACGCCTCAAGATCAGCCAATCCCACCGGCGAACCAAGGGACCATACCGCAACCAGCAACGGGAGTGCAGCCGGTAAACGCGCCAGCCGGGTTACCCTTGCCTCGGACGGGGGCGACAGCCGGCAACACCATGCCGCCTCCACCATCGCGATTCCGTACCCCAGCAGGTCACTACAACAACCCCATGGACAACGTGTATGCAGCAACACTCGCATTAAACCAGATTCCTGTAAGAGACTCGCCGCACGCAGAAGAAACCCGGCGAGCGATAGATCTGCTGCACACCGCGGTAGCACAGCAAGTCAATTATCCAGATCACAGAAGTGGGATGCATGGGACGCCATACGTGAGTCAACAACAGGGCAACGTCCAAACAAGCGCGGCACGACGAAGGGAAGAGCAACAGCAGATGCCACCCCCACCGCGCGTCCAGACAGTACCGGCAGTATCAGCAGCACAGGCAGTAGTGGACAGCTCCAGGGCCAGAAGAGCCGGGGCCGGGTCTGCAGCACACGATCCACCGGTGGCTCCTCACCCCGTGGCACCCCCGGCCGGGTCACGCATTTCCCGGGCGAGACCAGCCCCAACCACCCTTGCGGGACCCAAGTGTCTCTCGGATGATATCAGAGCGGAACCTTACCCGGAAAAGTTCAAAGAACCGGGGAAAGTAGTGAATTACGAGCCAACGATGGATCCGGAAACGTGGTTAAGCAGCTACGAGATGGCAATGTCAATTCGCAACGCATCCGAGAATCTCCAAGCCAAGTTCATGTACTTAATGATGTCAGAGGGAGCAGCAAAGTTATGGTTCACCAATTTACCGGAAAAGTCGATCAAGTCGTGGGAGGAGCTAAAAACCGCATTTATCAAGCACTTCCATGGGACCTGTAGGAAGTTATTTACTATTGATGACTTAGAAAGGTGCGTCCAGAAGAAAGGAGAGTCAGCACGAAGCTGGGTACGCCGGGTTATGGAGATACTCCACTCATCTACAGATATCCAACCAAAGGACGCACTACAAGCTATGGCGAAAACATGTAAGTATGTTCCTTTAGTACAAAAGCTAACCCGCATGAAATCCAGCAGAAATGCAGCGGAGGTTACGATGGGAGAGTTAATGGATGCATGCAACAAACACGCTGCAACGGATACTACAGAAGAGGAAGTTGATGACAAGAAGGCAAAAGCAAACGCAAGTAGCAGTGGGAAGACCGGCAATGGATCGGCACCAAACAACAATGGAAATAGCCAGAACAAGCGCCCGTTTGAGGGGAGTTCCGAGTTTGTGGCCAATACAGAGGCCGGGTCTTCGAGACCTAGATCCGAAGGGAATTTTAATACCGGAAATCACAATGGGGGACACTACCAAGTACCCCCAAGACCAAGCAACAGTTGGGACATATTTAGGATGGCGTGCCCGAAGCATAGCAGGAATGGCAAGCCGGCCAATCATTCATTGGAGCAGTGTGCCGACTTACAAAGGTGGAAGAACGAGGAAGTGAACAGGGCCATGCGAGGTGCGGGCCGAGGAGGAGGTCCGGGTCTAGGTGGAAATTCGGGCAACGGGCCGCCCCCAGCCGGCAATCCGCCAGTTGGAAATCAAGGTAACAATCAAGGGGGAGCGGGAGGATTTCAAGCTAACCCCAAACAGCTGGGTCAGTATCATGTGCACACTACTGGAGGTTCTAGCAAGGACAAGAAGATACTGAAACAAGCAGTTAATTCAGTCTCCTCCGCTGTTCCAAGATATTTGAGGTGGTCAGAGCAAGAGGTAACATGGAGCAGAAGAGATCACCCGGATAGGATTGATCACCCGGGAGTCCTGGCTTTGGTAGTGGCGCCACAGGTCAATGGTTACGAGCTGAAGAAAGTCTTGATGGATGGAGGGAGTAGTATCAATATCCTATACTGGGAAACTTTTCTGCGCATGGGCTTAAAGGAATCACAGTTGCAAAAAAGTACAACAGTTTTTCACGGGATAGTGCCGGGTCATTCGGCATGCCCCGAAGGAAAAGTGGCATTGGAGGTAGCTTTCGGGGAGTCAAAGGACAATTATCGAATCGAGTGGCTTACCTTTGAGGTAGTAAAGTTGCGCAGCCCTTATCATGCATTGTTTGGAAGGCCGGCTTATGCCAAGTTCATGGCAAGACCATGTTATGTGTACCTACAGCTGAAGATCCCGGGTCCTAAAAAGACCATCACCGTACACGGAAACCGAGATATAGCAGCTGAGTGTGATGAAGGAGACGCGGCAATGGCCGAGCAAGCCTGTAGGAAGGAAGAGCTCAAACATTACCGTTCTCAGGTGGACCTAGAAGAGAGAGCAACGTCAAAAAAGCCAACTCCTGAGGGGGACAAAGCAAAAGTTAGGGCAGAACAAAACCCTAAGATGGTAGGCTTCATCGGGAACGATATTTTCAAAACTCTCAGTAGGGAAGAAGAAGACGTACCACCATCCGCAGCTGATCACGTGTCAAGGGCGATATACCCGGAATGGCTAGCAAATCCGGTACTCATTACGAAAGGGCATAGCAAGTGGAGAATGTGTATCGGCCGTACCAACGCGAGGCCGATTCTCGAGAATAACTAAAGCAGTGTAATGGGCGGCAGGTTTCATACGCACTCTTTTCCTATCCAGGGTACCTAAGGGGACTGGAAGGTTTTTAATGAGGCGGCCTGCTGATTCAAATAAGAAATTTTTATCAATAAAAGAAGATGGTTTCGAGTCTTATCATGATCCTTGCTTCAGTTACAAGTAAGTAACATTGTTATTATCAATACATCAATATCATCGAAATACATTACGTGAATATAGGTCTCCGGAGGGTTGATCTACTTCAATAAGTAATCACAAACCCGGAGACCCGGCCATGATGCCTATAAGTTATGGGGGCTGGTTACTCGTACAAACGGGTGCGGCTACAATCCTATAACTGGACGAAGGAGCCAATTTTCTTGATTATTCTTACTTAAGCTCGATGTGACTCGCACCAAAGTGGCATGATCTGTTCACTTACGATTACAATCAAACTATGCAGCCCAATGGAGCGTGCTTGATTTTGTTTTTCGTATAGATGCAACGACATGGTATCCACGCGAAAGCCGGCTTATAGTACAAGGTAATCAAAAGGGTCATCTAAACCACAAGTCCATGCAGAGTATAAGGCTAACATAGCCGGAAACTCAACAAATATTAAGCATGACTTCAGTATTTATGAGAACAGCTATTGGTCTTCAGCTTGGTAAACAGCAGTATGTCATCTGAGAAAGCCCACGCCCCCATAGCTCGTACTTTGGGTCATGGGGACTGGGGACTTCGAAACAGAAACAAACTATTTAACTACCAAGGTTTGTAAACCTTAGTTGCCGAGTATTGGGGACTTAAAGAAAAGTCCATCTATCAAAACCTACGATACTCGGTTAACCGAGTCTCAAAAGGAAATTGAAAGCAAGAGTTCGAAGTATCGAGAATAAGCTCATAAGTAACACAAGGATGGATATTATCAAAAGCCAGGGAAGGCAAAGAGTTATCATGAATTAACAAAGCATACAGTCATGGTATCAGCATCAATGGCGCACAGGCGCACTACAAAAATCATATCAGTATCGAGAAACGAAAAGCACAAGGTAGCATCCTACTCGGCATCCTGAGAGCGGCCCTCCGGGTCTAGATCTTGGACTTGCTCCTTGGCCTTGCCAGCAGTTTTGCTCGGGCTCTTCACATCTGGACGGACAGGCGGAGGCACGGCCGGTGTAGAGGTGGACGGCTTTGCGCCTAGCTCTGCTTCTCTCTTTGCGGCCTCTTCTTTCCTCCTGGCCAGGTCAGTCGACCATCTTTCCACCATATCAAAAGGAGGAGGTGCATCCACCAAAATAACTTTGCCCTCAGCGTCATATGAACTCATGATCTGGTCCAGCTCCATTTTGTCGGCCAAGGTAGTGGCTGAGGGGCGTACAGCACGTTGAATATCTTTGAAGTCCTTGGGCTCAAACTTGGACCCGTCAGCTTTGAATTCTGGAAACCCGGATGTTACCTTGGCCGGGTCAAGCTTAGGAAAATAAGCCTTCGCCAGTGTAAGGGCCCGGGTCATTCCAATCCGGCAAGCTGAGCGCTTCATTATCTCAATCCATCCAGGCACCGTTGAGAAGGCCTGCATAAGATTATCTTCTCCCGGGTATACCTCAGAAGGCCACTTGATAGCATCCAGCAAAAGTTTCGTGCCGGCAAAAAACGTCCGGAGCATAGTCTTCAGAGTTTTAACTTGAGTAATGGCATTCTCCTCCGGAGCAGCAAGGTTAGCACCTGCAATCGAAACATGCAAGAGCATATCAGTAATGTTGGTTATTACAGCAGCAAGATAGAGATACGCAAATTAATCGCAAATAGCAAACTTACTTAGCAAGATACGGTAAGTGTCCGTAAGCTGAGTCGACAGGTTATTCAGCGAAGACTGGGCAGTATTGTATTTCTTCTTGTAAATGGAGACATCTTTTTTCAATGTCTTTATCTCCGCTTCAAGGGCCTCCCTACGCTTAACTTCAGCCAGCAAGAGCTGCTCAGCTTTAAGTAACGCTTCATCTGACTGAGTAATCTCTGCCTGCAAAGGCCGGGTAAAGCTGTGAGCCGGATATCATGAGAGTGTTTCATCTGAGGAAATGAGTACCGGAAAGTACTATGCGAAGTACCGAGGATAATTAAAGAAAATTATACTCGGGACTTGGGGACTGGACGTATAATAAGGAGTATCACGTGAAAGTTACCTGATGTGCTGCAGCCATACGTTCTAAGACAGTCCCTTCTGAAGCTTTCATGGCGAGAAGAGCGCTCATAAGCTGGTTAAAGTCAGCGTTATCCGGGTTAGATGGCTCGGGTACCTGGAAAGTGGGAAAAGGAGCATTTCTTGTAACAGGAGGTGGCACCCGGGTCATCCGAATGTCGGAGTCTGGTCCCCCTCCCGCGCTTGAAGCTGCTCCCTTCTCCTTCTCGCTTGCGTGCGAAGCAGTTGGATACTCGGCGTCATGCCTAGCTGGCTCCGGTGGCGACACTTGCTCGTCGCCAGTCGTGGTGAAGGCATCATCAGCCGGCTCGCTCTCGACCCGGACCCTAGCCCCGGAGTCCTCCTGGTCGCTACTAATAACCGTGGCTCTGAAGAAGGCGCAAGGGCGCAATTAGTCTTTGATTTTAAAAAAAAAAAAGGATGAAAGTTCGGTGTAATATCAGGAAAAGGCGCTTACCCGGTGTTCACCGGGAAGTCCGAGGGAAAGCCGTCACTAGACCCGGAAGAGACTGGAAAATGGCAAGAAAGACCTGGGATTATGTTACAAAGGAACGATCGGAAAGAAATTTTGTTTACAACAAATACCAGGGTGTTGAACCGGGGGCGGCGAAGCGACCGGGTTAGGGGTCTCGTTGCCCGGATGATTCCGGGTTACTCGGCGCCTAGTCGCGGGCGGCTCCTTCAGTTACGATCAAAAGGGGTGGAGATGGGGTTAGCCCCGGAGTGACGTTATGGAAACAGAAAACCAAAGTGTGAGGATATGAAGTAAAAACCTGGAGGGCTATCCTCTGGGATTTCCTCTTTGTTCCGGCTTTGGTGGCCGGCTCCGGCTCTTCCTCCTCGCTGGTGGACCCGCCCCTGCTGTCTGTTTCTTCTTCTTCGCTTTGGTCCTCTCGCTCTGAAAAATATCCGAGTTCCCGCATAAAGAAGAAGAAGTGGCAGGATATAACGTGTGCAAGGGAATCAAGTGTGTACCTTCATTCGAGTCAATGACATCGTCTTCCTCCTCCGCGTCTTCGGAACTAGGAGAGGTGTCGACCTTCCAGAAGGCGTCATCGGCCTGAGGAGAGAATGCCAGAGTAATGGTTAATATCAAGACAAGAGAAGCGGATAAAAGTAAGCTGTCAGAAGTCAAAATCAAAAGGCAGGGAACTTACTGCGGGGGCTGGATTCTCGAGGGTAAAAGGTTCTAATCCGGCTATGCCCCGGATTACCTCGAGTTTCTCTGTCAGGAAACCCTTAATCGTTTTGTTGATGTCACCCGGAGCAAGGGTGCTGGTAGAGAAGCGGATTGGGTCCGTGGTTTGACCCGAGTATTCGCACATCAGCTTCTCACGAAGGGAGTTTGGCTGAATGCGGAAGCTAACCCAGGTCTTCACCAGGTTTAGTCCGACGAGGCCTCGGGCGGACAAGATGGAGATCCTAGCTAACAAAGGCAAGATCGCCTCCCTGTCTGAGTCAGGGGCGAAGGCGTTGAATTTCTCGGAGATGTCAAGTTGACCCTCCGAGTAACCCGGCAACTTTTTTTCGCCGGGTGGAGAGGTATCCTGGCAGTAGAAGTAAGAAAGCTGCCAGTGTTTTACGTGAGAATTGAGAGAAATGGGAGGCATAAGGGAGTTCTTGCGGCGCTGGATAGAAACCCCGCCGCAAGTAAGAAGTGCGCCGTCGCCGCTTTCGCGACACGGCTTGCACTGGAAAAGTTCGACAAAAAGAGCCAGACTTGGCGGAGTGCACAAGTAAGACTCGGAAAGAACGATAAAATGGGAGATGTTTAAAATGGAGTTCGGGCCTATATCAAAGATACGGAGTTTGTAGTGGTCTAAGACGTCACGGAAGAAGGGATGACCCGGAGGCCTGAAGCCCCGGGTCACGTGTTCAACGAAGCATATTACCTCATCCGTGGCTGGAGAAGGCCGGGTTTCGTTGCCAGGTGCTCTCCAGCGGATGGATTCCTGTGGAGGTAGGATTCCAAGCTCTACCAATTCCTCCAGTTTGGTCTTGGTGATGGAGGACTTCCCCCAGTTGGCTGAAATGGCGTTTGTGGATTTAGCCTTAGCCGGCTGTTTCCCCTGCCTCTTGGGCGCCATGGGATTGACCTGGTGAAACATTGAAGAAAAGGACGTAAGAAACAAAAACTTGGAAGTTAGCAGGTAAGCAGCTATCGGCAATTTAAACGTAATCCGGCTATTGCCTCGCCGGGTTAAGTATGGTTCGTCCGGGTATCAAGTGACTTTACAAAACCCAAAGAGCTTTCCGCAAAAGCAAATGTTTGGAGAAGCTAGGGGGATACTTATACGCATACTATCTGCGAATGAGCCGGAGAAGTAAGATTTTCTGAGGAGGGAGAGCAAAGGCGGAAACTCTAGATGGCCCGAGCCTAGATTGGGGATCTTATTTCTAAATTTGTGACCAAATTAGTGATTACTGGAGTTAGGGAAGCAATACAAGCTATAAATCCTATCTATGGGAGTGATTATAGTGGAAATCGGTGAGTTAATTTGGCGCAGCCCGAGAAATCGCGGACCGCTCGATTCAGATCCAATCTGAGGAAGAACTAAGAAATTGCGAGAATAAGCTGGAGGGTGTAAGGAACTTACCGAAGAGGATTGGAGTAAGGCCTTGCGGAGACAGATAGCGCAAGATTCGTGCCCTTTCGTGACCGTTGGCCGGCGAATCGGAGGCTTGGCGGCGGATTCGGGAGCTGGAGCGGTTCGTGCGGTGGCGGAGCGCAAACGAAGTCGGATGGGCTCCGGCGAGATGCGTGGGGTTCCCGTGGTGGCACTCTGCGAGCTCGAGCTTGGGAAGAAGTGGAATGGGGGAAATGAGCCGTTAAGAGTTGGATTTGCTCATTGGTCTTTATTTATAACCGTCCGGGTGGAAAGGCTTGGCCTAACGGTCGAGACCCGGGGAATGCGGAGTAATTGGTGATTTCGAAATTTGAAAGGCGCATTTTATGCGCAGGCCAATATGATCCAGAGAAAAAGGGAAGGGGAAATTGCCTTCCCTGTATCAGCGGTAGTTATCAAGAAGGATGTGGAGTCAGGGAGTTTCCTATTGAGATTTAAGTTTGAGAGATTAAGGAAGAACCTAAAAAGAAGAGCCGGGTTTTTACCTGGCTCCCTTGGCGCCAGTCTCGGCTATTCATAGACGCGCTGCGTCTTAATCCTCATGTGTTTGCATCTGATATTTCTGTAGGGAATAGCCAGCGCTTCGAAGAGTAAATCTTGGAAGCCCCAGCTATTCTGGGGACTACTGATGAGGGGAAAGTAACTCGGTATGCCAACCCCAGGTGTAATCCGGCCCAAACGGCGTATGGACCAAATCCGGCTAAGGACGCAGAAGCTTCCGGAAGGCCCAGGGCTTGTAAGGATCGTAACCCGGATTGTGGGTTACGATAAGGAAAGCTAGGATACGTATGTAGAGTTCGAGTAGGACTCAAGGAGCGCTTTGTATGGCAAGCCAAAGGGGGTATGAGTACTATATAAACCAACCCCTAGGCTTCGCCTGAGAGAGATTCAAGTCATAACTGTAACACCTATTATCGAGTATCCAGTATAATCATATCGAGATCCGGCGAGTTGTGTTCCGGCTCTTAGATTGCTTTTCGCCATGTCTTCCTTCAAGCTAAACCCTCTCCCAAATACCTGTGTCGACTTGCCCCTAGATCAGTTACCCCCGGTAACATCTGCCGTGATTATCCCACGACACACCCCTTAGCCGGAAAACTCCGAGTCTCAATTTCCAATTCTCTGTCAGTGTCTTCCGGGTCAAGCAACGATCTCCCGAGCGATTTCGTCGTGAACACTGGGTAAATCTTATAACTTATATGACTACGTCTCATACACTTAGCAAGTTTATCAACCACTAAACATATTGCTTTTCCTCCCTCAGAGCCAAGGTCACACTCAGTGACTCGGTCAAAACCCCCGCCGAAGACTCGATGGCGGTTGACCCGGAAATTCTTGGCGCTAATCCCTAGCCCACCGAAGAGCCGGCTGATGAAGCCAACCCAGGAGTCGAGTCTTCTCCTCCCGCCCCCCAGCCGACTGATCCCAAGGTTGAATACCTTGGAACAAGGCAGCTGCTACTCCAAATTCCGCCGCTGCCAAATTTGACACGGGGGAACAGAAGGCAACACCGCCACCGGCTGACCGGGATGCTAGCTCTTCCAGGCCGACTCTTAGTGGCCATGATTTTGAAAAGCCATTGAAGGAGTATCGCACCTTGAAAGCAACTGAAGACGATATTGTCGAGTCTTTGGCAGCTGAGCACCAGGTTTGTTTAACTGATGTTATTTATATGCTTATCATAGTCCCCAAGTTCTGAGTAAACTGTCCACAGTCACTCGGTACTTGCAAATATATAGTCTTTCTTATACAAGCTTCAGAATACTCTAGTCCCTAAGTTTCGAGTAAACTGTCCACAGTCACTCGGTACTTCCAAATATATTTGAGAAGTGGTAGAACTTGTTTTCTGTGCATTAAACTGGACAGCCAAATCCAGTCCCCATGTATCTCTTGAAGCTCATTACCGACTGATATTGCTTTTCCCTTTTCAGTCTTATGTAACTCGTACTAACAAAGTACTTGCAAAAACAAATGAATCCTGCAAGCTGAAGTGAAGCTCCGTGAAGAACTGGAGGCCAACCTCAAGGATCTCTCCAAGAAACATAACAAGCATAAGAAGAAACTCTGGAACACTGAGGAGTTCGTCAAGAAACTCACAACTTCCATAACCGAGACCTATGACTCCATCATAGGTAAGGCACAGCTATTTTCCCACTGTCGCTTTGTGTTAATCGGATTTCCCTATTTTACGAGGTTTAGACCCGGACCACACTATCTTATTCCCCTTCTTGTATTGCAGGTCCGAATGAGGTTGCTGGCGAACACGACGACCTCCAGAAGCTTAAAATACTCAAGAATGTCATCCGACAATTTGAGGTAGGGAAAGAATGGACACTCGAAGCTGTGAAGTTATCCCGTGACTACACTGGTATAACACACTTTCTTGAAGCATACTCGATAGTCCCTGCTTGGGTTGATGCCTGGAAGCGCTCAGCATGCCGGGTTGGCGTGATACGCGGCCTTGCCTTGGCTAAGGCCTAATACCCCAAAATTGAGCCGACAAAGCTTGTAGACGGGTTTCCCGAGTTCAAGACCGATGGTACTAAATTCTCGGGAAAAGATCTCAAGACCATCAACACCCAGATTCGACATTCGGCTAGCTTGATCGCAGAAAACCTTGACGTGAACAAGCTTACCGCCCCATTCGATGATGAGGATAAGCCTGTTCCCTTCCATGCTCCTGCGCCCTTTGACATGTTATCTCGCTTCAAGGCGGAGCTTGCCAAGAAAAAGGCCGAGGCCGGTACTGCACCAACTTCATCAACTCCGGTAGTTCCTCCTCCATCTCGTGCTCCCTCCACGGGTGACCCGGACATTGACACGGAGAAAGCATCAGAGGGGACTACTGAAGACCCGAACACCAAGACCACGCACGATGGCTCAGCTGCAGTGGACGAGTAATGCTACCCCCTCTTATCAGTAAACAATCGCCAATGGGCATTGTAATATGCCTTTTAAACACTGCTATTTGATAGTGCATATGTGCACTTTTTGATATTCTTCCTAAGGCTTGTAATACTTTAAACTTCTGCGGTTTCGATGACCCTTATGGTTGTCTCTTTGGTATGAACTTTATAAACAAACTTTTGCACAGGTTTACTGTTATATGCTTTGTGAGAAAGATGCCGAGTCTTGGTCTTAGGATTGTGAAATTTTTTACTCACATGTCCCCAAGACCTGGACTCTGGGTCTGAGGATTCTTGACTTGAGAAATTTTATTTTCTCAAGTCCCCAAGTCCCAAACTTTCATGGACATGAAGGTGAAGGCTTAATTTGTGCAACATCACCCCTTATAAATTCCTGATATCTATGTACGCTTGTACGTTTTGAAGTTATGCGTAATATGTAATGAGTTTCCGGCTGTCGCCTTTGCTCTGCATAACTTATGGTTTAGATGACCCTTTTGACCCTTCTGAAGCTATAAGCCGGTTCTCGCATGGATTTTCAATATTGCTATAACTCTAATAAAACCATGGTCAGGCAAGTCCCAATGGGCGTCATGACTGATTGGATTTATGGGTTAGCAAACACGCCATTTTGTTGCAAGTCACATCAAGCTTAAACCAAAGAGATCAAAAATTAATTTGTCTCTATTGTCAGGGTTAAGAGATTGCAACTGTACTTATTGCAAGTAATCAGTCCTCACAACCTAATGGCATCGTGGCCGGGTGTGAGTATGCAACTGTGCTATTCAAGCAATCAGCCCCCAAGACCTACATATGTGTACTACGCAACAGTAGGCTTTCTGCTCTACCGTCTTAAAGATAGCTTGAACACTAAAAAAGGAAAAGATGCGCAAATTTAGACCCACTAAATCATACGCCTTACTAATGGAAAACATAATTGAATAAAACAACACACTAGTAAATACAAAGCATGATCAATTACAGAAAAATATGCAAGAAACTGACAAATATTAAGGAACATAATAACTATCATGATTTAACCATTTCTTTATTGATATGAAAAGGTTAGGTCAGTAGGCCGCCTCACTAAAAACCCTCCAGTTCCCGTAGGTACCCTGGATAGGAAAAGAGCACGTCTAAAACCTGCTGCCTGTTACATTGTGTAATACAATTTACAAACCGAGTCTATGCTAAGTGTAGTAAGGGCACAGCTGGGCCACATTCCATGGTCGTTCGCGCTCTTGCATGGAGAAGATGGAATGATGTAACATCCCAAATTTGCTAATTTAGGGTGTGTGGTGTTGTGTTCATATCATACATGCATGAACCAAAAATTTAACCATGTTTGAAACAATTTAAATGGTTTGAGAAAATCTCATAAATAGTACTTAATTTGGTTTCCAAAATCTTGTATTGGGAAATATTTCAATTTCACCAAAGAAAAATATGGTTAGATTGGAAATTTCACAAGGTTTTCAAAAACTATTTTTGCCAATTTTTCTGTTTGCAAAAAGACCTCAAACTTTCAAATCCCTTCCCCTTTTGAAACAGCAGAAGGGCTTCTTTATAATTTTTGGGAAAAACAGGAGGTTATCGAAAATGCTCCTTTGTCTTCTTCTCAGGACAGTAGGAGCACCTACGTGGCCTCTGCGTGGGTCGTCGTTGCCACGTCCTGCTTCGGTCTTTTCGTCGCGGATAAGGCCACGAAGAGAGGCGTGCTCCCTCACTCTCCCTCTGTTGCGTTCGTGTTGCCTATCTCTCTGTAATTCTTCCCAGGAGAAAAGCCTAACCCTAGTTACTGTGCCTCCGGCCGCCACGAATCGCCGCCAACTCCGGCCTTCCCCGTAGAATTTGAAGACACCATCGGCCCTGCCGTGCTCCCCTCTACCTCTGGGCTGAACGCCGCTTCCCGGGACGTCCGGAAACACGCAAGTCGGCCCTTCTTCTTCAAGTCCGGCCGCCGGCTCGCCGGGCTCGACGCCGTCGACTCCGGCCGCCACTGCCCCCTCCGACCCCTCCACGAGCTTCCCAGCGTCGTGGTGAGCATCCCCGTCCCCATCAATCGCTCTCTCCCCCTCAGTTTCCTCTCCCCGTCGAGCTCCGCCGCCCGCCGCCGCGCCTATGGTCGCCGCCGGTCTATCCGGTGGCCATCCGACCAGCCGCCGGCACCTAATGGTCGCCCTCAAGCCCCTCTACCTAGGCCCCCAACCAATTCCACACTTTATCAATCGAGGCATTTGAATTCGAGAGAAACAGAGAAGTTATTCTCTGGATGATGCAAGAATGATGTTATCCTGACGTCGTAATTCCCCTGTTTAATAATTCCAGAAAAATGATTAAATTTAGAAAATCAATAACTATTGTTTTATACCTCATAAAAATAAAAGGAAAGTATCAAAATGTTCATAAAAAATATAATCTACATGTTTATGTCACTTTCACACATGTTTGGCAAACTTTAGTTTTGGACATTATTTAAATGTTGTTTAATTCTTTTAAAAATAGAAAAATAAGGTTTTATTCGGTATAATTAGAAACTTACAAGTTATATACCAAATTGCTCAAAATGACAAATTCAACCTGTTTATGATGTTTTCAAACACATTTGAGCAATTAAAATTTGTACTCATTTTCAGATTTGTCCGAAGTGCCCCTCGGGGGTCTATTTTCGGGATGAACTCATTAAAATTGCATAACTGACATACGAACCCTAGCAACCCATCAAACATGTTAGGGCTTTATTTCAGTGCATTAACTTGCTCATGCATACATATTGCGCATTGCATCGATGCCATGGTTGATTGTTCTTCTTTGTTTCGGTGTTGTTTCCCCCTCGGTAGAACGCGACTCCGAAGTGAAGGCCAACAATTCCATGATGAATACTTGATCCTAACCGACAAGTCAAGCACTTCTGGAATGTGAGATCTTTATCTGGTTTTCTTATAACCAAGGCAAGCATAACCTCTTATCTGCTCATATATGTTTTCCAGCATCATTTGATTCTCGTACTTTGCATTCGATTCCAAAGTATTTGATGCGAGTAGATGTAGTTCACCTATATACTGCATCGCCTCATTATCCTGATCCACTGCTCCTAGCTGCCATAGAATTGCTTGTGCGCATCGCGAGAGCCTCATATCTGCTTCGCTTAGTCATACATGTTCGTTTACCTCTGCTCCATCCGGTTGATGAATCAGAGCTGCGATAACCTAGTATGATATGATGACGTGGTGAGATGAGCATTGTGTGGTTAACCTGACTAAGGCGAGGACGGGAGGCCACTTGGGAAGTGGTTCTTTGTCCTGTACTTGCCAACCCTAGGATTAAGGTCTCTCCGCGGAAACCAAGACTAAGCGTGCAACCACACGAGCGAGCCAATGAACCTCGCCTGACTAACTAACTTGTTTGGTTCTATCCGTGAGTCACGTAGTTTGGGAGTTCCATCTGCGTGTGAGTCAAAAACCTTTTGGAGGTGTTTAGGGCGTGACCGGGACAAGTGATGGACGTACACGAATCTTGATCCCGACTCACAGAACAGGTGCCGTCAGGAGGTGGCCAACTCCCTGTTGACGGGGTGGCCCTGTTTGGGTTGACTCATGGATAGGGCTCGACAAGGTAAAGGTCGGAGCCAGCCACCCTCTGCCGCGCTCCATGGAAGAGCGTACATGTGGCGTTAAGAGTCGGAGAGTACGTGTGGGTAAAGTGTACCTCCCTGCAGGGATAAATCTTTCGGAAAGCCGTGTCCACGGTTTAGGACGACTTGGTGAAAGTCACGGGTTCATAGATAACTTGAAAGTGGCGTAAAAGATGTTGGTAATGAATGAAGGGTGCCTCCCCGGAGATGCCGGGAGGGGTGATCCTTGTAGAATGTGAGATGCTGGGAAATGATGTTGGTGGATGAAAAGATGATGATTTCAGAAGTTGAGTAGTCTTCTCAACCGTTTTTTGACAATACTCCATGAGACGTGCTATTCTTCCTCGATTTGGAAAACAAAGATTGCTTTACGCAAAATAGCCATCATAAAACTCTTTCTGAAAATAAGCAGATATATAATAGGTTAACTAAGTCTTGTTGAGTACCTCCCGTACTCATGTTTGCTTCAATTTGGTTCAGGTGAAGTTACTCACTTCGGTGGTGTTTAACCATGGACATCGACGAGTAGTTTGGGGTTCCCAGGTAGCAGCCTGGAATCTATGGGCTGGGACGTCGCCTTATGTTGCGGCCTCTTAGGACTTTTTGGTTCTTGTTGATTAGCAACATAATTTGCCTTCCGTTGTCTGATGTAATGTTGGGTCGTGTGACCTCTGTTTGTAAAGCTATACTCTAGTAACACCTGTTTAATACAGCTTTCATGTCTAGAGTGCTGCTTTGATCGGTTGTTGGTTTCGAGCCCGTTGTTATACAGTTTTGGCTATGCCTGCATAGTTGTCGCAGTCGAGGGGTTGTGGAGCCGATGATCCATGTCCGAGCCCGCCTGCCGATGTGATTCGGCCTGGGGCGAGGTAACCCCAGTAACCCTCGATTGTTGGTGCACTTTCTGGACACATAGCAGCTCTGTATAACTTTGGTCCCGTTCCTTCAGTTTCATCCGACTCGTGGATGCTTGGGTATACATATCTGGTTATGACTAGCATGGACACAAGGAGTAGTAGACCGGGGATCCGGACTACGTGCCGATGAATCCGGTCTGCCTGCCGTTGTTTGTTGCGGCCGGGGCTGGTAACCCTGAAGTCCTTGTGAGTCCATTGCTAGGAGCACATGACAGTTTGTATATCCCTGGGTCCGGGGTCCGACAAATGAGTGTCATTCACATGGTCCGACTCTTTCATTGCATCCACTAGGTAATACGACTCGTTGTGCAGATTCCGGCTTAAAATGAACGAACCCTCCCATGGGGGAGATAACTTGTGTTTTCCCTCTTTGAATTGCGCCAAATGCAGCACCAGGTCTCCTTCTTGAAAAACACGCGTCTTGACCCAGCGGCTATGATATCGCCGTAAATCCTGCTGATATATAGCGAACCGTTCCAATGCTTGCTCCCTATTTTCTTCTAACATGTCCACAGCGTCATGCCGGGTGTTCTCGTTTTCCACCTCAACATAGGCCGCCACTCGTGGCGAGTCATGGATAATATCACTTGGGAGGACCGCCTCTGCACCATAAACCATAAAAAACGGGGTCATTTGAGTAGACATGTTAGATGTAGTATTGATTCCCCAAACCACAGAGGGTAACTTCTCAACCCATGCTCCAGCAGCTCGGAGACACGGGACTCGTAATCGTGGTTTTAACCCACGAAGTAGCTCTTGGTTTGCTCTCTCCACCTGACCATTGGCTTGTGGATGGGCCACCGAGGCTACATCAAGTCGAATGCCATTGTTTCCACAGAACTTCTCCATCTCTCCTAAGGACATATTGGTTCCATTGTCTGTGATTATGCTGTGGGGGGGTATCCAAACCGATATATGATCTTCTTCAAGAATTGCACAGTTGTGGCCGCTTCATAGTTCGTAACCGGCATGACCTCAACCCACTTTGTGAACTTATCGACGGCCACCAGTAAATGAGTCTTTTTAAATGGTTTTAAATGGTTTTTACCATATCATAAGAGTTACATCTCAGTTAACAATCTAAGTGTAAGGTAGTTTTGTGGATGCCAATGAATAATACAATTTGTACAAATTCACTTTGATTGGTTATTCATGATAAATAAGTTCAAGTTAATTCAAAATTATGCCATGAACTCCCACTCAAAAACAACATCCCTCTTAGTCGTCTTTAGTGATTACACGAACCAAATTCACTACACCAAAACCAATCATCACGTGAGATGATGTAGCTTCAAAGGCGAACATCGACATGTTCATCATATCATCCATATGAATCATGCTTTACCTTTCGGTTACGTGTTCCGAGGCCATGTCTGTACATGCTAGGTTTCAAAACAATCGTTGTATGCGAACATTGAGTCTGTCACACCCGATCATCACGTGGTGTCTCGAAACGACGAACTTTCTTAACGGTGCATACTTAAGGAAGAACACATTATTATCTTGATATTAAGTGAGAGGGATCATCTTATAATGCTACCGTCGCTATCTATGCAAAACAAGATGCATAAAAGGATTAACATCACAGACATCACATGTAAGGATAACATGATATGATATGGTCGTCCTTGCACTTGATCTTCATCATGTGCATTATGGTATGATCTCCATAATTCCACCGGCGTGGTACCAAGTACCATGGCGCCCCAATCTTGATTGTCTATCAATAATAAGACAACCATATGGATACCTTCCGGTATATCAATAATTTAAAAAATAGATCATCTCATAATTAAATTTGTAACATTGACCATATCACATCACATGCCCAGCAAAAAACTAGTTAGACGGCTCTACTTTAGTTTTGCATATTTTACGTGTCTTAGGGCTTTCAAGGATAGAACCGTTCATACCTACGAACATCAACCAAAACTTTGATAAACATATTTTTACCAACCTTTCGTAAATTCAATCTTAACTATAGTTGGAGAAACAGACACCCCCTCAGCAACAAGTGATACAATTCTCGCGTACATAGTACACGTAAACTTAGTCTAGGACAGATTCATCCAACTATGCCACTAAGATCATAAAATACTCAAGGAGGAAATAACATAATCATCAACGCCCACATACACCTATGTGTTCTATCCGTACAAAACATCTACGCATAGATCCGGCTCTGTTACCACTTAAGGGGTCGTTGCATAGAAAACAACAATTTTCCTACGCGAGAGACACCCGAAAGGCCAAGATCTAATCTAGGAGATGAAGTGCAACGGGAAAAGAGAGGGTTAAGGAGAACTGTAGGGTCCGCGCCAGAACCACTGTTCAAGGACACCCCCGATATGCATACATTCACGATCCCAGGAATTCAGTCGTGAACAACATATCAAGTTGGTACACAGATACAACATCCATTACACGGTTGCATAAAACACATACAAAGAGACATGGTCACTTGACCAAGCCTACACGGCTGCCACACAGGGCAACACACAACACACACAGCGGAAGACTGAACAAACGCAAAACACGGTTGAACCCAAGTCACGCCTTAACCTACAAGCTGCTGGCCGGGAGACGATCCTAGTTCGCAAAGCCATCAGCTCCGTACTCCTCTTCCTTGATCTTTCTCTGAGACTCCTTCTGAAAGTATGGCAAGTAAATACCAGGGGCGAAACCATATGAGTACGTTTGAATGTACTCAGCAAGACATCCTTCTAGTAGCTTACAAAAAATGCAAGTATGCTTATATAGTGTAATAGGTAGGCTATAAATAGGGTTTACTATCAATGGTGTTCATATAGGATGACACCACATTTGCAGTCAGGTTAATCCGTATCTTTGTTGAAGTAGATACTTCAGAAGAAAATAATATAGTTTTTATTTCTCTTGTAGATATCACATGTACAAGAGGTTTTGTAAAAACTTTGTTAAAAGAAAGTTTTCTCTTTGCAAAACTTCTTGGAATCAATTTCCAGAATTCTTGCTTAGAGGAAAAAGGTTTTGTTTGCAAAACTTTTGTAAAAACAACTTCTGGCTTTTCATCATCGGTACCTCCACGGTACAAGATTTTGTTCCTTTCCGAGCTTCACAAGTTCAAATCCTTTTTGAATACATCCTTTTTGAAAACATTGACACAATGCTAGCTACATGGCCATTCAACTGTCCATATCCAAGGATGCGGCTTCTTCGAAAACGTTGTACTCTGCAGAGGTGTACACATCCACCAGATCCAGTACACCTGCCGTGAACAACCACGAACTGTAACAATAGTATGTAAACATCAGATAACTGATCCTAATCATCCACTATGTTCAAGCTAGAATGTGCCTATCTCTTCAGTTGAGTTTAATCTCCCCGGCACCATGTCGCACATCGCCATGATAGGAGACTCAACCGGTGCGACCGGAGGAGAACTTAATCCCACACTTTTTATGTCTCAACATTGGGAGTTTTGATGACATTCGGTTCGAGGGTAAGACGTCCCTTATAGATATTGAGATAGAACACACACTAACAAGAACAAACTTCCAGTTAAGCCCCATGCCCATGTTGGGGTAGGGTGGCAGTACGGTAAAGGTTGTCCGGCGAAGACTAGGTTATGTGTCATTTTTTAAAACACGTTTTTCCCCAAAAATGACCACTTCCACATTCCTACGGTGAATAAGGCTTTGCCTTTTCTCCGGGTTTTCCATAAAGCCTTTGTTTTGTAAAAACACATTTTTAGGATGTCCACTTAGGGACTAGTATTTGTGATGGTAATAAATACCATATGGTGGCTATGGGCTTGGTAACTCCAAGTAGCAACTACTGGCATAGTAGTAGTATATATATATATCATAATAGTAGTATCAAAAAAATAGTTTTTTGGAAATCAAAGTTTTGGAAAACTTTTCAGAAGTAAAAACATGCATGATAGATAATGATAAGTGTAGTAATAGCTAGCATCAGGATGGCTTGCCTTAAATCTCTTAATGTCCCTGGCCTTGAAGCAACTTTAACTAGACGCACAACTCCACAACTGCTTCTTCTTTTTCTTCGTTTTCTAGCGTTGTAAAAGAATAAAGGACACACATGCAGGCCTAAAGGGCAAATGACTAAGCTATACAACACATACAGCAAGCAAACGTTCACTCACGATTTCTCTCGAAACGTTATCGCGAAAACTATCTCACATAACTTTCACGGTCCAAAACTATTGTCAGACACTATGTATGGTTTAGAAAACCATATCCCACATCATAAATACCATATAAGGAGTGGTGTACCACTCCCATAATAAGATATACAAGAAGCTAAAAATATATCTTGTGGGTGAAAAATGTTAGGTTGCTAAGGTAACTAACGGTCAACAGAACAATACCCATGGCAGTGGGTATTAACAACACACAAACGATTTATCCCTTAATGTGTTCTTGATTTAGTTGGATGTTTAGTTTCATAAGATACTCCTAAGCACAACAAAACACTAGCACAAGTATAACACTCATGCAAAGGTAAACACTCAAACAAAATCCAATCAACAGGCAAACACACAACAAAAGAATGGACTATTTATTTACTATATTAATGTTTACTTGAAGTTATGGAATCCATCAAACATGAAAATTTAACAAACAACCAGTATATAAAATCCAATGAATAAAGTCATAAAAATAATCAAAAACACAAACATCACTCAAGAAAACTCCTATCAAAACTCACAAACTAAAAGAGCAATAATACTAGAGCAAAAATCACAATTTCTAGTGGTGACACTAGTTCAACACTAGAGAAACAAACAATGCTACAATGATGCATAACTCTAAACAAGAAAGTTATGAACATTAATGCACCTACTAACAGTACAAAAATCTTAAACATGCTAGTAAGCACAAACAATCAAAATAATCCTATGAAACAACTATTAAGCATGCATAAACCAATTCTAGTAATTTCTGTTTTTCCTAATTAATTACTAGCAAGCAAGAAAGGTATGAACTACACAACCAGTAGCTATGCACTAAATGGAAAGTTATCTAAACCTTTTCAAAAATCCAAACACTCAATATAAAGTTATTCACAAACATCTATCAATCACAAGGAATTATTTTATTTGCAATTAATTTAATTTAGCACACAATAGTGAATCATTTCTTAACATGATACCCCTAAGGAATATTATGCTAACAAATAGATCACATCTAAACATACTAGTATTCACAAATAAGAATTAAACTTTTCACTTGTATAAGTGAAAACAACCAATTTATTTTCCATGGTGGAAAATAATAATCAATCACATAATAAAACATGTTATTTTTACCCACATGTATGGTTAGGGATTTCATCCTCAACACAATATGCAATGGGACTAGTGGGTTACGGTCCCACTAATACCAAGGAAAAATAGGTACTAGGCCTCGTGTTACTTATGAAAAACATTTGTGTACAAGACAAATAACACAAGGCTTATTAATTTTAGGGAAAACAAGACTAGTGCATATTAATAACAAAATCCTACACATGCTTTACTATAAAATGATATGCAAGCTAATAGATATAACACTGTTGAAGAGCTATCCAAAACATTTTAGTTTGTTCATGTTTGTTATGTATTTTAAAAGTTATGTTCAAAACATCCTCATAGGCACTCTGTGCCAAAACAGTCCTTGTGTCCAAAATAATAGTCCAAACTCAGTTCTACAAATTTTATATGGTTAGGATTTCATATTATTCGTTCCATGATTTTTGTCAGATTTTATTTCGCAAGTTCTATATTTTTCAAACGTCCAAAGTGAATTCTCATGTTTCTATTAAAACTTTAAAAGAATAAAGCAAACATCACACGGGCTGGCTTGGATTGGGCGCGACCCAGCGCAGCCAGGCGAGCGCACGCGGCGCGGGAAACGTTTCGCGTTTAAACGCGGCCGTGGATCTAAGATCCAACGGCCCGTGATCATATTCCTCACCGCGACTCTCCTCTATCTCTCTCTCCCGCGTACGGTCAGCGGCGAAAAGGCTCGGGAGGCTCACCTAGGGCTCAGGGATGGGTGACGCGGGCTCGGTGAGGCTCCTGGAGGTCGAGGGCATCGAGGAGGACGGTCGGTGGCGACGGGCGCGACCCCGAGCGGCGGCGTGAAGCAGATGCCCGTGGCGGCGCTCCCGGATGGTGGCGGCGACTCCGGCGAGCAGAAATCAAAGGAACAAGTCCGGGAGGCTCAGGGGGTGTGCGGAGCTGGTCTAGTGCAGTGGAGGGAGTGGGGAGGGAGGGAATCGAGCATAGCCACGCCGTGGCCGTGGTGGTCACCGGCGGCAAGGGCACGGCCCGTGCATGCTCCCAGGGCTCTGGCTTGGTTCCTAATCGACTTGGGGAGGCAGGGGGTATGAGGAAGGGCAGAGGCGCAAGGGCATGGCTTGTGGTACTTGTACCCGTGGGGGTGAGGGCAAGGGCAAGATGGGGAGCTCGGGTTGATGCCACTCAATGGCATGAGCTAGCCCTAGGGTTTTTGGTCATTTCCTTTTTGGTGCAGTGTCTGTCCTAGTCATCTAGCACATGGTTGCAGGTCAAGGGCTGGCCTTTGGGTGCAATTGGAGGCAAGGATAGGGTCAACTAGGTCAAAGGCATGGGCTTCCATACCCATCCACATCATCACCTTCTCTCTCCTTTTCCTTCATGCACAAGGCTTCTAGAAGCATACAAATGCATCCTGGCTCGAGTCTACTAGTTAGTCAACAAGTTATATCAGGCCAAAACTCAAAATGTGCAAAGAAACATCAAGGAAACAATTGTTAAAAAGTGTATCTCTTACTATTCACAAAATTGAGAAAATTCAGTTTAGGACTTAGAAATTTTCTAGGTGTTGGGAACACATGAAATGTTCAAAAAGTTGAGTTTGTTTTCAAGGTTCAAATGATTCCCCAAATTGGTTTTCAAAGTATGGACTTGTTAACCATGTTATAAAATTTCAGAAACATCTTTTGAAAACAATTTTGAAATATTTTAAGGCCATGAAAACAATTTTGAAAAAGGTATACTTTCTGTTTTTATCTGTTTTTCAAAAGTGTCTTTTTTTGCCTTAATTTTATACCACAAAAACAACAAGAAAAATATATTTTTTATTTGTTCAAAAATAAAACTAAGCTTATGGATTTGTAGTACATATATCAAGGATTGATTAAAATTCAAGAAATAATAAAATAACAATTTATAGCCTAGTGAAAACAAAGGTAGAAAACAGGTACTTGGCTATATTTTAAGGAATTGTTTTCCATAGAAATCCTTAAGTAGAAACTTCCATAAATCATTTTGAAAACTTGTTTTCTTGGATCCAACAAAGTTAAAAGGTTGTTTAAAGATGCAAACAAGAATGATCCAAGTCTTGGAATAAAAATCCACTCAAGTAATAATAGGAAAACATCATAAAAAATATCAGGAAAATTAATAGGAATGTTTTCAGAAACATTTGGTATTGGTTTTGTAAAGAAAAAACCTTGTGTTGCAAATATGATTAAGATCATAAACACAATGTTAGTTCAAACAATCAGCTGTTAGAAAAAAAATTGCTGGCCCTAATTTTTGTCTTCTTGAGCACAGTCCAAGAATCCAAAAACTGGGGTGTGACAGACCTTCCCCCCTTAAAAGAATCTCGTCCCGAGATTCGGAGGCAAGCGAAAAGATGGTATGGTCAAAACAACAATGTTAGATGATTTGTTTGCAAAACATGTGTTGGTGATTTGTAACATTATTTACAGGGGCTTCCCCCCTTTGATAAATCTTACCAGAATCCACCAGCAAATTAGTTTTCTTTTCAAAGGTTTGGGTGCCATGTTCTAAACCTCGAACTTTTTTTTCCTCAAAACCATGCTATCCCTCCAGGGTTTATCCTTCATACACTGGTCTACTAGCTTCCATCCTAACAGGATTGTTATGCCACTATATCTCCCTTGGGGCATAAACTCTCTTATCACTATATAGATCAATCAATCGGATATCCACCAATATTTATTAAGCATGAGCTTTCCATTGCTCATCTCCAAAAATCCAGGAAAATCCACTATCTTCCTCTTAATCTAATATAATCTACAACTCAAATCATTTGTTTCCCTCAAAGGTCTTTTATCGAGATCATATAGCTAAAGCTAAACCATCAAATTCAACAAGCATGTACCAACTCTGTACCACGTCTATAAATCCTGTCGAATACTCCAAACTCTTATCTCATGATTAATGTTAAATCATTTTCCCCAAATAATCTCAATAGAGCGTGACAAACTTTGAACAATCATCTACTAAATCCAAGTCATATTGATTTTTCCTAAAATCCAACATCATCATTTTATATCCACAAATATCTTCCTATATAAAATCCAGTATTTATTCAATCCATCTTTAATCATACACCTATCCCAATCCAACACGACCTTTTCACTACCACCAATCTTTCCACTAAAAATCCAGGATAAGAATCACCTAAGCAAAGCATGATCATCATCATTTTGAATTATTCTCATCACACTCTTTCTAATCAATCCAACTCTCTATATATCATGTGCTTCCTAAATTCAAATAATTTCCACCAACCTTTCTAAACCTAAATCCTTCTTCAGAAACTCCAAATTTCAGTTACTGATACTTCTAAATTTTTGGGGTCCACAACTGGTTATCCCCGGATATTATATCATAATTCATCTCCACTAAAATCATAAGATCCTCAGTCTTTCATTCTAAAGCTAAACCTCAAATGAGTTTTCCACCATCTCAATTTCGAAAATCTGGTTCCTCCAGAACATATATACGAGAGATCTTGTTGTCTAGTAACGATCATAGTTTTATCCATCCAATATTTTTTCCAACCTTTCACCATCTTCAAGAGTCGTAGAACATCCTAAGGCACCTTTCTCTTTGGTTTTGGAAAAATTGATTATACATTTTCTTTTAAACGGGTGATACCAACTCCGTAACATACCAACCCTCTAAGTTACTCTGTAAGGTATTAGGATTTAGGTACCAACTATGTAGGGTTTTAAGCTTAAAAATTAGATGAGGTTATATTACCAACTCTGTAAGGTCTCCAATTCTGTAAGGTTTCGAACTAGAATTTGATGAAGCCATTTTACCAACTCTGTAGGGTGTTTCTGTAGGGTGATATGAGATTTTGTTCGTATCCTTAATTTTTTAAGATTTCGTTTAGTCCGACGTGACACTTCTAGTGTTCCATTTATGTCGGATTTTCTAGGGTACGACGACTGTCAAAACTAGGGGGGTTCACAGGTTTGGTTTGAAAGCGTACCGTTGGCTATGGCATAAGTCGCAGGTGCTCCTGCAACATCATATTGGTCTCGAGGTTCACTCATCAGATTCTTGCGTTTCTTCCTGGATGGATCTTGGGTTTCTTGGGGCTCTTCAGGATGAACTAGAATACGGTTCTTCTTGGGACAATCACGAGCGAAATGTCCTTCCCGTCCACAGGTAAAGCAAACCGTGTGTTTAGGCTTTACTTTCACACGTCTCCTTGAAGATTGTGGCATCACAGGCAAAACGCTGCGAGTCACCCATGAACTAGTTTCTCCTGGCGTCACTATCTTCCATTTGCGGCTCTCTCCAGCAAGCAGTTGCTGGTATCCTCTCGTAGGGATTGCAGTATTCTCAGCGTTGGTGATGACAAGCTGAGTCAACTATTCCAGGGCAGCATGGGTGGCTATGTGTTCAGCACGAGCGGCTTCACTTTCTTCCCGCAACAGAGCAAACAGTTGAGCAGCTGTCGGCTCCGGTGATGGAGGTAGATCGATGGCCATGCTGAAGACAAAGAACAGTGTAAGACGAGAGCAACTAAAGGTGGTTTTGGGTTTGAACACTTAGCTACACATACCGGCTCACAAGGGAGATGAAAACGGTAGGTAACACAACAACAAGCAAGCGTCTAAGAAACAAACGCCAACTCAAACAAGGACTAACATGCATGTGAAACCGAGTCTTAACTTGAAGGTTCACAGGGCTAAAGCATAAGGCTTAGAACGCAACTGGCACACTTAACGCTCTAACAGAGGATCTCACATGACACGAACACACACACGCGTTGGGGACGGAAATAACAACATAAATCCTAACATCCTGCGGCAATCCTAAGTGCTCGTGGAAGCGCGTAGCTGTTCCTCCAGCTCTTCAACTCTGGTCTTGCTGGCTGCAAGCTGAAGCTGAAGGGCTTTCACTCGTGTGCGGTGCTGGGATTCAGTGTACTTCATGGTCTTTTTTAGTACCTTGAGACGATGCTCGCAGTAGCCGAAGATGCACCCAGACTGGCTTCTAGCTGGTCTATCTCTCTGCCTCGGAGGTCATAATCTGCTCTAACTGTGTCAAGGGAGAGCTGGGTGTTGTACATCTGTCCTTCCAGGTGCTGCGAGTGACGTGCAAACACAAAGTCTCCAGTGACTTCTATTGGCTTGTCGTCCTCGTCGCGTCTTCCAAAGTAGTTGTAGGGGGTTCGTGCAAACTTGCGGTGGAAGAAGTTCGCGAGCTTGGCAATGGTTAGCTGCATCACTCTAAGGATACCATTTTCCCAACTGTTCTCCACCACTTCCCAAGTGATCTCTGGGGTTGACGGTGCTAGCAAAGGTTCTCGGATGGTGCAGACCACCAACCAGGACATTCCTCGTCCATCCTTGTGAAACTGGGCTCCCTTCAACTCAGGTATGGGACGACCGATAAGACGAGTTATCTTGATCAAATCCTCCTCAAAGCGGCGGTAGCAGGGTGCTTGTGATCCTATCCGGAAGGAATGGGTGAAGGCAACTGCCATCTACACAAGATTTTAGAGTAGATTAAGTGAGGTATCGGTGTGCAAAATTTTAAGATGCACCTTCTTAACTTTAGTCTAAATAGAGTTTTTGAAACACAGAGGGGATGGTGTATGGAATTATTTTTGAAAAATACTAATCTTATTGACCTGGTTTTATTAACTTTTATTATTAGAATACTAGCTAACGTCCATGCTAACTAAGGTCTCCAAAGGTCAGGATAGCTCTGATATCAACTCTGTAGGGTCCGCCCCAGAACCACTGTTCAAGGACACCCCCGATATGCATACATTCACGATCCAAGGAATTCAGTCGTGAACAACATATCAAGTTGGTACACAGATACAATCATTACACGGTTGCATAAAACACTTACAAAGAGACATGGTCACTTGACCAAGCCTACACGGCTGCCACGTAGGGCAACACACAACACACACAGCGGAAGACTAAACACATGCAAAACACGGTTGAGCCCAAGTCACGCCTTAACCTACAGGCTGCTGACCGGGAGGCGATCCTAGTTTGCAAAGCCATCAGCTCCGTACTCCTCTTCGTTGATCTTCCTCCGAGACTCCTTCTCAAAGTCGGGCAAGTAAATACCAGGGACGAAACCATATGAGTACGTTTGAATGTACTCAGCAAGACATCCATCATGTAGCTTACCAAAAATGCAAGTATGCTTATATAGTGTAATAGGTAGGCTATAAATAGGGTTCACTGTCAATGGTGTTCATATAGGATGGCACCACAGTTGCAGTCAGGTTAATCTGTATCTTCGTTGAAGAAGATACTTCAGAAGAAAATAATATAGTTTTTCTTTCTCTTGTAGATATCACATGTACAAGAGGTTTTGTAAAAACTTTGTTAAAAGAAAGTTTTCTCTTTGCAAAACTTCTTGGAATCAATTTCCAGAATTCTTGCTTAGAGGAGAAAGGTTTTGTTTGCAAAACTTTTGTAAAAAAAACTTCTGGCTTTTCATCATCGGTACCTCCACTGTACAAGATTTACTTACTTTCCGAACTTCACAAGTTCAACTCCTTTTTGAAAACTCCTTTTTGAAAACATTGACACAATGCTAGCTGCATGGCCATTCAACTGTCCATATCCGAGGACGCGGGTTCTTCGAAAAAGTTGTACTCTGCAGAGGTGTACACATCCACTAGATCCAGTACACCTGCCGTGAACAACCACAGACTGTAACAACAGTATGTAAACATCAGATAACTGATCCTAATCATCCACTATGTTCAAGCTAGAATATTTCTATCTCTTCAGTTGAGTTTAATCTCCCCGGCACCATGTCGCACATTGCCATGACAGGAGACTCAACCGATGCGACCGGAGGAGAACTTAATCCCACACTTTTTATGTCTCAACACTGGGAGTTGTGACGACATTCGGTTCGAGGGTACGGCGTCCCTAATAGCAATTGAGATAGAAAACACACTAACAAGAACAAACTTCCAGTTAAGCCCTGTGCCCATGTTGGGGTAGGGTGGCAGTACGGTAAAGGTTGTCCGGCAAAGACTAGGTTATGTGTCATTTTTGAAAACACGTTTTTCCCCAAAAATGACCACTTCCACATTCCTCCGGTGAATAAGGCTCTGCCTTTTTTCCGGGTTTTCCATAAAGCCTTTGTTTTGTAAAAACACATTTTTAGGGTGTCTACTTAGGGACTAGTATTTGTGATGGTAATAAATACCATATGGTGGCTATGGGCTTGGTAACTCCAAGTAGCAACTAGTGGCATAGTAGTAGTATATATATATATATATATATATATATATATATATATATCATAATAGTAGTATAAAAAAATAGTTTTTGGAAATCAAAGTTTTGGAAAACTTTTCAGAATTAAAAACATGCATGATAGATAATGATAAGTGTAGTAATAGCAAGCATCAGGATGGCTTTCCTTAAATCCCTTAATGTCCCTGGCCTTGAAGAAACTTGAACTAGACGCACAGCTCCACAACTGCTTCTTCTTCTTCTTCTTCTTCTTCTTTGTTTTCTAGCGTCGTCAAAGAATAAAGGACACACACTCATGCCTAAAGGGCAAACGACTAAGCTAAACCACACATCCAGCAAGTAAACGTTCACTCACGATTTCTCTCAAAATGTTATCGCGAAAACTATCTCACATAACTCTCACGGTCCAAAACTATCGTCAGACACTATGTATGGTTTAGAAAACCATATCCCACATCTTACATACCATATAAGGAGTGGTGTGACACTCTCATAATAAGATATACAAAAAGCTAAAAATATAGCTTGTGGGTGCAAAAGGTTAGGTTTCTAAGGTAACTAACGGTCAAAAGAACAATACCCATGGCAGTTGGTATTAACAACACACAAACGATTTATCCTTTAATGTGTTCTTGATTTAGTTGGATGTTTAGTTTCATAAGATACTCCTAAGAACAAAAAACATTAGCACAAGTATAACACTCATGAAAAGGTAAACACTCAAACAAAATCCAATCAACAAGCAAACACACAACAAAAGAATGGACTATTTATTTACTATATTAATGTTTACTTGAAGTTATGGAATCTGTCAAACATGAAAATTTAACAAACAACCAGTAGCTAAAATCCAATGAATAAAGTCATAAAAATAATCCAAAACACAAACATCACTCAAGAAAACTCCTATCAAAACTCACAAACTAAAAGAGCAATAATACTAGAGCAAAAATCACAATTTCTAGTGGTGACACTAGTTCAACACTAGAGAAGCAAACAATGCTACAATGATGCATAACTCTAAACAAGAAAGTTATGAACATGAATGAAACTACTAACAGTACACAAATCTTACACATGCTAGTAAGCACAAACAATCAAAATAATCCTATGAAACAACTATTAAGCATGCATAAACCAATTCTAGCAATTTCTGTTTTTCCTAATTAATTACTAGCAAGCAAGCAAGGTATGAACCACACAACCAATAGCTATGCACTCAATGGAAATTTATCTAAACCTTTTAAAAAATCGAAACACTCAATATAAAGTTATTCACAAACATCTAACAATCACAATGAATTATTTTATTTGCAATTAATTTAATTTAGCACACAATAGTGAATCATCTCTTAACATGATACTCCTAAGGAATATTATGCTAACAAATAGATAACATCTAAACATACTAGTATTCACAAAGAAGAATTAAACTTTTCACTTGCATAAGTGAAAACAACCAATTTATTTTCCATGGTGGAAAATAATAATCAATCACATAATAAAACATGTTATTTTTACCCACATGTATGCTTAGGGATTTTCATCCTCAACATAATATGCAATGGGACCTGTGGGTTATGGGCCCACTAATAACAAGGAAAAGGAGGTACTAGGCCTCTGGTTACTTATGGCAAACATTTGTGTACAAGACAAATAACACAAGGCTTATTAATTCTAGTGAAAATAAGACTAGTGCATATTAATAACAAAATCCTACACATGCTTTACTATAAAATGATATGCAAGCTAAAAGAGACAACACCATCAAAATAACAGTACCAAAATGGTACTGTACTCAAACCAAACATAGCACAAAATTTACTAAAGCAAGCACACAAGGATCTAGCTCACACAAAAATTCTAAAGGATAAAACTAGAAAACAACCAATGCTAGTTCCATTTGTATTTGGGTTTTCAATCATGAACACACTTCCTAAGGTAGATGTACTGAAATAAAACAACTTAATAACAAGTCGTAACAACTTTATAAAAGCTAGGAAACAAAAAAAAATCAAACACAAATTTCATTCCAACAAAAACACACAAAGAAACAAAAACAGAGAAGCTGTTGTTTCTAGATCTATCCACAAAAATTAATCTAGAGCTCCAAAATTTAATCTAAGCTAGTATTAGATAGATATAGTCAATATCAAACTCATCCAGTTGGATTTACTTCAAAATTAATTTTTTAACCCATTCGAAAAATCATAGAAGAGCCTACTTGTCTTTTAGTAAAATGGAGGGCATTTCCATTTGGTTGCTCACCTTGATGTGAGGACAAGTTCTATGGATAGATATGTTGAAGAGCTATCTAAAACATTTTAGTTTGTTCATTTTAAAAGTTATGTTCAAAACATTCTCACAGGCACTCTTTGCCAAAACAGTCCTTGTGTCCAAAATAATAGTCCAAACCTAGTTCCGTAAATTTTATATGGTTAGGATTTCATATTATTCGTTCCATGATTTTGTCAGATTTTATTTCGTAAGTTCTATATTTTTCAAACGTCCAAAGTGAATGCTCATGTTTCTATTAAAACTTTAAAAGAATAAAGCAAACAGCACACGGGCTGGCTTGGATTGGGCGCGGCCCAGAGCAGCCAGGGGAGCGCGCGCGGCGCGGGAAACGTTTCACGTTTAAACGCGACCGTGGATCTAAGATCCAACGGCGCGTGATCATCTTCCTCACCGCGACTCTCCTCTCTCTCTCCCGCGTACAGCCGGCGGCGAAAATGCTCGGGTGGCTCACCTAGGGCTCGGGGATGGGTGGCACGGGCTCGGTGAGGCTCCTGGAGGTCGAGTACGTCGAGGGGGACGGTCGGTGGCGACGGGCGCGGCCCAGAGTGGCGGCGCGAAGAAGATGCCCGTGGCGGCACTCCTGGATGGCGGTGGCGACTCCGGCGGGCAGAAGGCGAGGGAACAAGTCCGGGAGGCTCAGGGGGTGCGGGGAGCTGGTCTAGGGCGGTGGAGGGACTGGGGAGGGAGGGGATCGAGCAGAGCCACGCCGTGGCCATGGTGGTCACCAGCGGCAAGGGCATGGCCCGTGCACGCTCCCAGGGCTCTGGCTTGGTTCCTAATCGACTTGGGGAGGCAGGGGGTATGAAGGAGGGCAGAGGCGCAAGGGAACGACTTGGGGTACTTGTACCCGTGGGGGTGAGGGCAAGGGCAAGATGGGGAGCTCGGGTTCATGCCACTCAATGGCATGAGCTAGCCCTAGGGTTTTTGGTCATTTCCTTTTTGGTGCACTGGTTGTCCTAGTCATCTAGCACATGGTTGCAGGTCAAAGGCTGGCCTTTGGGTGCAAGTGGAGGCAAGGATAGGGTCAACTAGGTCAAAGGCATGGGCTTCCATACCAATCCACATCATCACCTTCTCTCTCCTTTTGCTTCATGCACAAGGCTTCTAGAAGCATACAAATGCATCCTGGCTCGAGTCTACTAGTTCGTCAACAAGTTAGATCAGGGCAAATCTCAAAATTTGCAAAGAAACATCAAGGAAACAATTGTGCAAAAGTGTATCTCTTACTGTTCACAAAATTCAAAAAATGTTCAAATGATTCCCAAAATTGGTTCAAATGAAATGTTCCAAAAGTTGAGTTTGTTTTCAAGGTTCAAATGATTCCCAAAATTGGTTTTCAAAGTATGGACTTGTTAACCATGTTATAAAATTTCGGAAACATCTTTTCAAAACAATTTTAAAATATTTTAAGGCCATGAAAACAATTTTTAAAAAGGTATACTTTCTGCTTTTATCTGTTTTTCAAAAGTGTCTTTTTCTGCCTTAATTTTATACCACAAAAACAACAAGCAAAAGAAATTTTTTATTTGTTCAAAAATAAAACTAAGCTTATGGATTTGTAGTACATATATCAAGGATTAATTAAAAGTCAAGAAATAATAAAATAACAATTTATAGCCTAGTGAAAATAAAGGTAGAAAACAGGCATTTGGCTATATTTTCAGGAATTGTTTTCCATAGAAATCCTTAAATACAAACTTCCATAAATCATTTTGAAAACGTGTTTTCTTGGATCCAACAAAGTTAAAATGTTTTTTTAAGATGCAAACAAGAATGATCCAAGTATTGGAATAAAAATTCACTCAAGTAATAATAGGAAAACATCAGGGAAAAATATGAGGAAAAATAATAGGAGTGTTTTCAGAAATATTTGGTATTGGTTTTATAAAGAAATAAAACTTGTGTTGCAAATATTATTAAGATCATAAACACAATGTTAGTTCAAACAATCATGTTGTTAGAAAAAAAATTGTTGGCCCTAATTTTTATCTTCTTGAGCACAGTCCAAGAATCCAAAAACTGGGGTGTGACAAGAACACATACCCTCGAAGACACAAAGCGTTACAAGATCAAATCTCGTTGTTGGCATAGTCGTACTCACACCGATCTCGATAGCGAGAAGATGTTCACCGCAATCCGGCGGTGCCTCCATGACCGGTCACACGTACAGTTGATGACGACCTCCGTTTCCTCGATCCAGCGGGGCGCGGAAGTAGAGGATGTCTCGGAACTCCAGCAGCACGGCGACGTGGTGGTGGTGAAGAATCCCCCGATCAGGGCTTCGCCAAGCCAGAGACCATGTAATTGAGCAGCGGGTGAAGTGGAAGGGAGGTGGGACAAGTGTATGGAGAAGAGGAGGTCTCACCCTCCTTTTATAGGGGAGGGGGAGGCAGCCCAAAGAGGGGTTGCGGCCAGCCATGGTGGTGCCCCCACCTCTTGCCTCTTCATGTGAGTGGAAGCTCCACTCATACCCACTCATTCTCCCATATTTCCCACTTGGGGGTTTTCCTTTAAGAAATAAATAAACATTTTTATTTCTTTATTTATATTTGTTAATTCCATTAACAAACATTTTCATATAGCACCTCGAATAATTTTTTAATTCTATTAACAACAATTCGATGAAAAACCCCTTGAACTATTTCAATTTTCCTTGAAACAATTTCGGTGATGCCCAAAATATTCTTCGATATTCCTCTCTCAAATGCGTCATCGAACCTTTAGTGCGTCACCCTACGGTTCGCGAATAAGATAGACATGATCAAGACTCCTCTCCGATCAATAATCAACAGTGGGATCTGGAGATCTGTGATGACTCCTATATATTCAACGATGACTCTCGTGATCGTGTGAACCATCAACGTCGTGAACTATTCCCTTTGTCTCGCGATATTTTACTTGTCCGAGATTCGATAATTGGTATCAAACATACCTTGTTCAATCTCGTTACTGACAAGTACTCCTTTCTCGTTCCCATGATATAACATCCTTGTGATCATATCACGTGCTTGCAAGCAGTCTCGATGTGATATCACCGAGAGGGCCCAGAGTATATCTCTCCGTCATTTTGGATGGACAAATCCCACTCTTGGTCCATGATCCTCAACTAATAGTTTCCGAATACCTAACGGAACCTTTATAGTCACCCTGTTATGGTGTGACGTTCGCTGACATCAAAGCACCCTTCCGGTATCAGTGATTGACATGATCTCATGTTCTAAGGAATAAGTTACTCCGTATGCTATATATAACAATGTAAACTTAATGAATTGATTGCATTGCAATATTTGGTATATGTTCATCACATCATTCTTCTAATGACATGACCCCGTTATTAACAACATCCAATGTTCATGATCAGGAAACCTTGATCATCTATTAATCAACGAGCTAGTTAAAAGAGAGGCTTTACTAGGAACCATTGTTTGTTTATTAAACACACATGTATCAACGTTTCCAGTTAATACAATTCTAGCATGAGAAATAAACATTCATCATAAACAAGGAATAAGATAATAACCATTTTATTATTGCCTCTCGGGCATATTCCCTTCACGTATGTGTGATAGCTCTAAGAGGGGTAACATGTGATACCCTCACTCTGCTGGATCTAGAAGGTGGGATAGAGGGAATTGGCAACAGTCCCATCACAAGGCCTAGCCATGGGACTCTTCATCAGGCATAACTGACATTGTCATCGACACTGCTTTCGCGCTCTGTATCGGTAACAAATCAAGTCTATCCACGTCTTCACCTACATAGTAGATCATGTGTGTTACGTAATGTAGAGTTCTTACATTTAAGTAATGCAATAATACATGTGTTATTGTGCTAGTCCTTGGATCAAATGCTAACACCACAGTAAAAATGAAATACCATGCAAATGCATCAAATTCTATTACATCGCATGATCCAGTCTTTACAAAATAACATTACAACTTGCATAGTCTGAGAAGACTAGCAGAAAACTGTGGTGACCCAGCACACAACTGCATGTGTAGTGCGCAAGTCGGTGACATAATACTCACAGAAGGACTTATCCGTGAATATTACATCTCTCAGAGTGGTACAACAGAAACACAGCGGGTCCAAGCAAAGCTATAGGATACAAACTTCATTACAAAATCTTGAGACTCTCTTTGATGAATCAAAGAAGATCTCATGCAAATGAAACATCAAAAGAAGCAATGCGAAGCTCCAGGCTGGAGATTAACTCTAGCTCAGAACTAATCCACTACGGCTGATGTCAGCCCTAATCTATGGCTTATAACTGCTAAGTCCAAGAATGGTCTCTACCTACACCTTGATAGCTTCTCCTCCACCAGCATTATTGATGATGATGCTTTTACCGACTAAGTAGTAGATCAGTCCACCTAGCTCCGGTAGACAGCGATGGCTTCTCGATGACGACTTCAATAGGGCTTCAACTCTAAGCATGGGTGTCGAATCCCTGACTCAACAAGTCCCTTCGGTGAACCTATCGGGTTTCAAATAGGAGAACCCATGAGCGCTGGTGGAATCGTCGGCTAGACAGGGGGCGAGATTTACCCAGGTTCGGGGCCCTCGTAGAGGTAAAACCCTTACTCCTGCCTCTTGTCGATCTGTATTGAAGATGAGATCGGTTACAATGGTCGTGCTTGAATCGAGAGTAGGTCTCGAGTTCAAGGCTTTGGGTCATGCGGTTGTTGCCTGGTCCTCTCCTGGGGGCTCTCCCGGCCTTATATAGATGGCCAGGTCTCGAGTCCTATCCGGAGCGGACTCGAACTCTAACTAGGTCGGTTACAAGTTTCCTATCTTAACCCGCAAGTTAGTGCGAGTGGGCTTCACGTGGGCCTTCTGGAGTATTCCAAGGGCGCCTCTTCTTGGGCCTTATCCTCGGGCCTGAGATGGGGTGTCCTTATCCGCAGGGTCCAGGATCCATATCTTCGTCAGTAGCCCCCGAGCATTTGCTCGAGTGGGATTTTTCCAGTCGAGTAGACGGTCAAACCTTTCTTGGTCTTTATGGATAACCAGTTTGGTAGTTTTCTGTTTTTAAAGGGTGTGTTCCCTGTGCAACAAGTCTTCATGCTCGAGTATCGAGCAACATAAGTGCCTGTTTTTGCGGCTTTATTGCAGAAGGATGTGGCACAGTAGCTTGGCTCTCCCGAGAGATCAGGGCCAATTAATTGCGACTAGGGCAAAAACATTCCTGGCCTACACAGATTCGAGACCTCCGACTCGAACCCGATAAGGTGATTGTTACGACTGGGCCGTTGTGGACTTATCGAGTCGAACTTAACCTAAGGGGGTACCCGGCGCGTCCGCTAGGATTTTTCTTCGTGTTGTTGACACGGAATTATACCCGGAGGACGCAACTTTCGAGTGCGATTCCAGGCCCTAAAGAGAGATCTTTTTGGGTCTTACCTTCATATTCGAAGAATATGGCATCCGGATGTGCCTAGTTGGCTGCACCAATCCAGGTTCTTATGATGTAAAAATTATCATGTGTAAAAGAGGTAGGTTCTTCCTACCCGATCGATTGTTTGAGTTCCACACGAAAGAAGTTTCGTGCTGAGGAAAAGTTATGTCCATATGAAAGAATTTTCATGTTTGGAATGTAGCGCCCATACGAAAGAGTTTTCGTGTGTAGGGTATTTCTCTTTTGTTCAAAAGAGGTCTTGTTCCATGATTTGTTCACAGAAGAATTGCTTTTATTCGAAGGAGTTCATGTTCGTACGAAGTTATTTTCGCGATTTGAACTTCAACCGAAAATATCTTGATTTTGATGATGCACGCCATGACGTCATGACGCATTTTTCTCCTCCCGATGGGACGTGACGGAGTGGTAGCAGGTGGGTGGCCCAACTAGTCAGCTTTTTGACCGGGAAACGAGACGCCGCTCCCGTTTTTACGCGAACTACGCAGTAAATGCGCACGATCTTCTGTTAAGATCGTGGCACAGAACAGCGTCCACCGTCCCTTCGTTTCATCTTCACATGTGGTGGCCGTGATTAGTGCCACGTAGCGCATCGTACGGCTGGGATTCACTCGCTCCGTGTATAAATACGGATCTTAGTGCTGCGGTAAAATTTTCCCAGCCTTTGCCTTCGTCCATCTTCTTCCTCGTGCTCATCTCCTTCTTCCTTGCGCTCGAGCTCGTTCCGCTAGCCATGGCCGGAGGAAAAAGACGTGGCGCTGCCGCCTCTGTATCCGGAGAGGCCTCCGCGCAGCCTGCGCCCCACGCCGGCGATTGGCGCTCTCCTAACACCACCGCGAAGAGCATCAAGGAGATGCAGCGGGAGGGGCTGCTTCCGGCGGAGACGGAGAAGCGGGTGCGCCTCGGGAAGAAGGAAGAGGTACCGAACCCGCAGTAGAATGAGCGCGTGGTCTTTGCGGACCACGTGTCTCGAGGTCTTTCCTTCCCTCTTCATCCTTTTCTCCTCGGGTTGCTGTATGTCTATGGCATACAGCTTCACGATCTTCCTCCGAACGCGGTGCAGCACATATCGTGCTTCATCGTGTTATGCGAATGTTTCCTTGGCATTCGCCCGCATTGGGCGCTCTGGAAGGCGCTCTTCAAGGTTCGAATTTTCCGCGAGAAATCGCGGGTAGATTCTGAGCCTGGCGAGCCGCTTCGCACGGGTGGCTTCGGGATCCAGGCGCGACTGGAGAGCAGCTACTTCAACATGCACTTCATCGACTCCGCCCAAGGCTGGCGAAAAAAGTGGTTTTACGTCATCGACAACAGCTCGGGTGGGATCGTAGAGTTCCACCCGTTCGCTGTTCTGAAGAGGCGAAAATCTTGGGGGCACAAGATGTGTCGCACCCTGATTTCTAGGGGATACTCACCGTACGAACTGGATAGCAGATGCTTGGATTATGGGGCATAACTGCTCCCACGTCCCAGCTTCCTGGTAGGCCTGCGCTTATGCGCGACAACACAAGCCCTGCTATTCCATCGTCGATGTAAACTATCCACTAGAGATCAAAGGCACTTCCATCGACGTACTTCAACCATACACACATGGTACGTCAACGGCGTTGAACAACTGATATCACAACAGATCTCTACGACACAAAAGATTGAAATAAGTTGCAACTGGCTCTCATTAGAGCAGAGATAGCAAATACAATCATTCAGAGGGCACATGCCCCAACAATACATCATTACAATACAGCGGAAGCATTCAACATGTCTGAGTACAGACAAGAACCAAATAGGCCTAAGAGGCCGGAAACGAAAAGACGGAGCCCATCCACGAAGTCTCGGATCCTGCCCGGGTCCGCTATCTACTCGTCAGCAGTCTCGTCATGATCCACGTAGTAGCCACCATGTAGATCCTCGGAAACGTCGTCTGCGTAAACCACAGCCCCAAAGGGGTCAGTACACCAACGTACTGGCAAGCAAGACTCACAGTTCACCAAAGTGTAACCCGTCAACACCAAGCACAGATGCTTTGGGTTCAACGGAAGGAAAGGGGATATAAAAGATGCTGCAACTGGATGCGCTAACCAACTACAGAGAACTACAACTTCCAACTAACAGAAAAGGGATAAGATCGAGTATTGTAACCAACTGAAAGATAACTTCAAGCAAACCCATCCTGGATCTCGCCCCTTATCCAAAGAAGCAATCCGAGGATAACTCACACAGTTGTATTAAAGGTGAATCAAGTTATTGTGTCATCAACCTATTACTAGTCAAGTTATTAATCATGGGGTGTAACATGTTTGATCATTATGTTTAAGTTGTCCTGAGTACTTGTTAGCCAGTACTTTCACCAAGTAATCCATAACCGCGGAAAACACGGCTTCTCGAGAAGATTATCCCTGCAGGGTTGCACCAATTTGGCCGTACACTCATGAATATCCCGCCAGATGGGATGCCTCCCACCAAGCGGGACACTCAACACAACCAACCATTCTTCGCATCAAGCCCAAAGAACCTTGGGCGCACGGCTAATCAAGCCCCGAAGAAAAGGGACCCTCATAGCACTCTAAGACCGTGTCCCCCTATATGCCGACTACAAAAGTTCCACCCTGGCCTGGGCTCGCAAAAACATGCATGCGGCAAATGGAAAACACGAACTAAATGAGGCGATTTGGACGAGATGCGAGTCAGGTCAAGTTGAGGGGGGCGCCCATACTCGCTTCCCAAATGCGGGTAGTGCGCTCATCATGGATCAGTAGACAAGACCCTTTTCCTATTAGGGTCGACACTAGCAGGCTTCAAAACCTCTCATGGGCCTCCTGCCGGTGCCTTATCATCAAATTTATTATTAATAGTAACATTAGCATGATTGATCGATTAAACAACGAGCCCCCAGAACATAATGGAATAGTAACTGAAAGTAACGGGTAACAGACTCGAGCAAAAACAACCTAAGCATGCTAGTAAGACACGGGCAACAAGCAATGGTTATAGGTATGGAGGTGAGGCAATATCAGGGTTAAGGGATTCATGTGATAGGTTCGCAATAGAAACAACTACTACTAAGGCTAGCAGAAATAGACAACGGAAAGTATCGGTAACCAATGTTGAAAGGAACACAGTGGTTCATGTGAGTGATAACTTGCCTGCAAAACCCAGTAGCCTGGTACTGAGCTAACTCCTTAGAAGGGGTGTCGTAAGTATCGTCGGTCTCAACGTCGTCGTATATCCGAGAAGAAGCAAACAAACATTGCAGAAAGATAAGCAATCATTATCATGGCATAGTGCACAATCAAATATGATGCATGTCATGTTAATAGATGCAACAAAGTAAACTAGTGGATATGATACACAAGTTTAAATGGATTCCATAGGCAAAGATTGCATATGGCAAACCCATGCCTTATGGTTGAATTAGTTGTTCTACCACTAAGCATCAGGTGTAGGTGAGTTAGCATGATGCATGCATGATGAAGAACAAGAAGATAACAACAAAATAACAATATTAATTGCAATTGTAATGAGGGTTAACAAGTTAAGAAAACAATTATTAAGTTTTGGAAATTATTGGTTACTTAATGATGTTAAACAAGTAATTGTTGTTTTCAACAAGTTAAAGTGTTCAAAACAAATAACAAGGTTTATATTTGAAAAGGTCATGCTTTGATGGTTTGAAAACATATTTTATATGTCCCAAAAGAATTTGTTTTGATCAAGTTATGAAATTACCAATTTTAAATGAATTAAACAAGGATTAAAATATTTAACCAATTTTAATTATTCAAAACAGAAAACAAAGTTTATATTTGGAAAGAGGGTTTAATTTTGCATGGAAAACATATTTCATTTGTGGAAATTGGATTTAAAATGAGCAAGTTATTATTTTGGCAATTTTAAATGCAATAAATAAGAAACAGTTGTTTTCAGCAATTTAAATTATTCAAAACAGCAAACAAAATTTATATTTGGAAAGTACATGAAAAATTGATTGGAAAACATATTTGGTTTGTGAAATTTGGAATTTTTATGAACAAGTTATGAATTTTGCAAATTTAAGTGAATTTGACAAGTTTTCAAATATTTCAACAATTTAAAATATTCAAAACAGGAAATAAATTTTATATTTGGATATAACATTTAATTTGGTATTGAAAACATATTTAAAAAGTTAAATTTGGAGTTAAAATGATTTTATTATGCCATTTACAAGAAATAGTGCAAATCTGCCATTTTTTTAATGAACCAAGGACTTAGAAATAATTTTCCAGGGCTAGAATTAATGTGCAAGGGCCTAGGTGTGATTCTGAGATTTGTGCAGGATTGGAAAAATAGAAAAGAAAAAGTGGGATTAATCCCGTGGGGGGTGGGATTCGATCCCCCCACCTCCTGCTTCCTGCACAGGGAGCTAACCAGTGGGACTGAACTGAACTTGTGTTAGGAGGGGGAAGCGAGGGAGGATAAGGTGTGGTGCGTGCGCTGGACTGAAAAAAAATGAACTGAACCTGACTGCTTCATCACGGACAGAGATCGATTGGAAACAGGAGATCGCTAGTCGTTTCACTGGATCATGGCGCGTGATCGATGGTCGAGGTGTAGCCATGCTTGTGTGCCGAGTGGGGCGTGGTGCGTGGCACACACGTGCGGTGTGGGGCGCAGGGGACGGGAGCAGCTCACGGCGTGGAGGTTCTTCTCGGCATCCATGGCGAACAGGACCACAGCAAAGAGGAAACGGAGCAGGAGGGGGAAGGGAGAGGCGTCCAGCGGGGTAGCTCACCTAGGGGAAGGTTGACGGCGCGACGGGGCGGTTCCATTCCCGCCAACGGCGGAGCTTCGCGGCGGCTGTGGCGATGGGGCGGTGGAGGTACTGGTGGTTTCCGGTTCAGATACAGAAGAGAAATCGGTGGGGAGAGTGGAGCGACGGCGGCGCTAGCGGGAGAGGTCTAGGGTTAGCAAGCAGAGGGTGGAGGGTGGTTTTATGGAGGGAGAGGCATGGGTACGGCAGCAAATCCGTGGAGGGAGGCGAGGATCGCAGGGATGAGATGGATTCGTACAGTAGGTGACATCACCACGAGGAAGAAGACAACGTTGAAGGGGTACTGGGCTTGTGGGGGAAAGGCCAAAGGGAAAAATTAGATGGGCTAGGAGGGAAAAGTGGGCCTGCTGCTCTCTCTCTCCCTTTTGTTATTTTTATTTTTGTTTTACTGTTTTTTTTTGTAGCCTTAGCTTTAGGAAGAAAATGAGGGTTTTTAAATAAGTAAAAAATTCTGGAAAAATTAGGTTAGGCTAGTTAGGTGATTAGAAACCATATTCCAAGATTTGATTTCAAAAAGTTAAGTTTTAAAATGATATTTGTATTTGAATCCAAATAGAAACAATTTTCATTATTAAAAACACAATATTGAAACAACAAGTTAAATAGGGTTACCCCTATGAATTAATGTGTTTAAGGATTACAATTGTGAGGTGAATTTCATGGTTTCAATTAGGTACGGATTTGAAATACATTTGATTTGAAATTGGATTGAAATAGAATTAATTGATTGAAATAAAAGCACCATTTTATTAGTTGATCAACATGGAATAAAATGGAACAATTTGGTTGTTTTCACTTGTTATTTTTATTCTAAAAATTGTAACAGAACAAGTATGAAAACATTGTTTGAGTAAGGTTTGAATTTGAGTTGTGAAAACAGTGGAAAACAAATGCAACAAATAAGAATCAAATGCAAACAACATGGAAACAATATGATGACATGATGCAATACTTAAGTAACAAGAAATCAAACATTCTAAATGGTAGGTTTTCATACTTGGGCTGTTACAAAACGCCCCCCCTTGAAGGAATCGCGCCCCGAGATTCCTACTGAGAAAAGAGAAGGTCCGGAAACTTCTTGGAAAGATCCACTTGAGCTGTGACACGTGAAACACATCGTGCACCTTGGATAGACGTCAGGGAATTTGCAAACCACCGGAACATTTTCAAGTAAAGGGGAGAGATTTTGCACCAAGGGTGTATAGCTGAATGGAACTTGATTCATTTGGAGAATAGATTATCTGGCTAGAATGGTGGAACAGAGTTATTGACATCAATGCAACACCAAGAATAACATCAATGTCAGAATCATCAACATGAGAGTAACGAGGAATATGTGGCCTCCCATTAGAATTGGATTGTTCTTACTTATCTTGGAAGTCAACATTTGAGATCCGGGAGAGTGAACGGTGATTTGATTGCTTAGTGGAACCACAACTTGGGTTTTATGTTGTGGAAAAGATTGTTGACACAAGGGAATGTGATGCTCCGGTATCAAATAACACTTTAGTTGGACAAGAGTTTACGAGGAAGTTTTGATTAGACGCCGGTAGAAGATCTGAAATGGAAAACAACAACAAGATTTCAACGGACGAAAAGGATGTTGAGAAGAACAGAATATCAACATCGGGGAAAACGAGAACAAAACTCCTGAGGTACTATGGAAAACCCATCCGGGCTTCTAGAGGATCAATATCTACTGCTTAAGGAATAGAGGATCTGCTTCCGGGGCTTACACGCCTCCGTTCTCAATCGTGAGTAGGCAACATGATAAATCATGTCACAACCACCTCCATTCCTATGGTCTAGTAGATATAACCATCCTAGAGAAACCAGGATTCGTGAAATCCTAACTTGAAAGTTTAGATGAGAAGGGAAAAAAAAACAACGTTGCACTTCCTTACCAGAAAAAGGGAGGGAGGGTGGGGAAAAGAAGAAAAAGAACAGAATTCCTACTCTCACGTTTCATTTTTCCTATATAGCTACAAAATAGTTTCTAGACTCAACTGCGACCAGTAAAAAGGGATCCTACAGGCAGACAGGCTCTGATACCATTTGTCGCACCCTGATTTCTAGGGGATACTCACCGTACGAACTGGATAGCAGATGCTTGGATTATGGGGCATAACTGCTCCCACGTCCCAGCTTCCTGGTAGGCCTGCGCTTATGCGCGACAACACAAGCCCTGCTATTCCATCGTCGATGTAAACTATCCACTAGAGATCAAAGGCACTTCCGTCGACGTACTTCAACCATACACACATGGTACGTCAACGGCGTTGAATAACTGATATCACAACAGATCTCTACGACACAAAAGATTGAAATAAGTTGCAACTGGCTCTCATTAGAGCAGAGATAGCAAATACAATCATTCAGAGGGCACATGCCCCAACAATACATCATTACAATACAGCGGAAGCATTCAACATGTCTGAGTACAGACAAGAACCAAATAGGCCTAAGAGGCCGGAAACGAAAAGACGGAGCCCATCCACGAAGTCTCGGATCCTGCCCGGGTCCGCTATCTACTCGTCAGCAGTCTCGTCATGATCCACGTAGTAGCCACCATGTAGATCCTCGGAAACGTCGTCTGCGTAAACCACAGCCCCAAAGGGGTCAGTACACCAACGTACTGGCAAGCAAGACTCACAGTTCACCAAAGTGTAACCCGTCAACACCAAGCACAGATGCTTTGGGTTCAACGGAAGGAAAGGGGATATAAAAGATGCTGCAACTGGATGCGCTAACCAACTACAGAGAACTACAACTTCCAACTAACAGAAAAGGGATAAGATCGAGTATTGTAACCAACTGAAAGATAACTTCAAGCAAACCCATCCTGGATCTCGCCCCTTATCCAAAGAAGCAATCCGAGGATAACTCACACAGTTGTATTAAAGGTGAATCAAGTTATTGTGTCATCAACCTATTACTAGTCAAGTTATTAATCATGGGGTGTAACATGTTTGATCATTATGTTTAAGTTGTCCTGAGTACTTGTTAGCCAGTACTTTCACCAAGTAATCCATAACCGCGGAAAACACGGCTTCTCGAGAAGATTATCCCTGCAGGGTTGCACCAATTTGGCCGTACACTCATGAATATCCCGCCAGATGGGATGCCTCCCACCAAGCGGGACACTCAACACAACCAACCATTCTTCGCATCAAGCCCAAAGAACCTTGGGCGCACGGCTAATCAAGCCCCGAAGAAAAGGGACCCTCATAGCACTCTAAGACCGTGTCCCCCTATATGCCGACTACAAAAGTTCCACCCTGGCCTGGGCTCGCAAAAACATGCATGCGGCAAATGGAAAACACGAACTAAATGAGGCGATTTGGACGAGATGCGAGTCAGGTCAAGTTGAGGGGGGCGCCCATACTCGCTTCCCAAATGCGGGTAGTGCGCTCATCATGGATCAGTAGACAAGACCCTTTTCCTATTAGGGTCGACACTAGCAGGCTTCAAAACCTCTCATGGGCCTCCTGCCGGTGCCTTATCATCAAATTTATTATTAATAGTAACATTAGCATGATTGATCGATTAAACAACGAGCCCCCAGAACATAATGGAATAGTAACTGAAAGTAACGGGTAACAGACTCGAGCAAAAACAACCTAAGCATGCTAGTAAGACACGGGCAACAAGCAATGGTTATAGGTATGGAGGTGAGGCAATATCAGGGTTAAGGGATTCATGTGATAGGTTCGCAACAGAAACAACTACTACTAAGGCTAGCAGAAATAGACAACGGAAAGTATCGGTAACCAATGTTGAAAGGAACACAGTGGTTCATGTGAGTGATAACTTGCCTGCAAAACCCAGTAGCCTGGTACTGAGCTAACTCCTTAGAAGGGGTGTCGTAAGTATCGTCGGTCTCAACGTCGTCGTATATCCGAGAAGAAGCAAACAAACATTGCAGAAAGATAAGCAATCATTATCATGGCATAGTGCACAATCAAATATGATGCATGTCATGTTAATAGATGCAACAAAGTAAACTAGTGGATATGATACACAAGTTTAAATGGATTCCATAGGCAAAGATTGCATATGGCAAACCCATGCCTTATGGTTGAATTAGTTGTTCTACCACTAAGCATCAGGTGTAGGTGAGTTAGCATGATGCATGCATGATGAAGAACAAGAAGATAACAACAAAATAACAATATTAATTGCAATTGTAATGAGGGTTAACAAGTTAAGAAAACAATTATTAAGTTTTGGAAATTATTGGTTACTTAATGATGTTAAACAAGTAATTGTTGTTTTCAACAAGTTAAAGTGTTCAAAACAAATAACAAGGTTTATATTTGAAAAGGTCATGCTTTGATGGTTTGAAAACATATTTTATATGTCCCAAAAGAATTTGTTTTGATCAAGTTATGAAATTACCAATTTTAAATGAATTAAACAAGGATTAAAATATTTAACCAATTTTAATTATTCAAAACAGAAAACAAAGTTTATATTTGGAAAGAGGGTTTAATTTTGCATGGAAAACATATTTCATTTGTGGAAATTGGATTTAAAATGAGCAAGTTATTATTTTGGCAATTTTAAATGCAATAAATAAGAAACAGTTGTTTTCAGCAATTTAAATTATTCAAAACAGCAAACAAAATTTATATTTGGAAAGTACATGAAAAATTGATTGGAAAACATATTTGGTTTGTGAAATTTGGAATTTTTATGAACAAGTTATGAATTTTGCAAATTTAAGTGAATTTGACAAGTTTTCAAATATTTCAACAATTTAAAATATTCAAAACAGGAAATAAATTTTATATTTGGATATAACATTTAATTTGGTATTGAAAACATATTTAAAAAGTTAAATTTGGAGTTAAAATGATTTTATTATGCCATTTACAAGAAATAGTGCAAATCTGCCATTTTTTTAATGAACCAAGGACTTAGAAATAATTTTCCAGGGCTAGAATTAATGTGCAAGGGCCTAGGTGTGATTCTGAGATTTGTGCAGGATTGGAAAAATAGAAAAGAAAAAGTGGGATTAATCCCGTGGGGGGTGGGATTCGATCCCCCCACCTCCTGCTTCCTGCACAGGGAGCTAACCAGTGGGACTGAACTGAACTTGTGTTAGGAGGGGGAAGCGAGGGAGGATAAGGTGTGGTGCGTGCGCTGGACTGAAAAAAAATGAACTGAACCTGACTGCTTCATCACGGACAGAGATCGATTGGAAACAGGAGATCGCTAGTCGTTTCGCTGGATCATGGCGCGTGATCGATGGTCGAGGTGTAGCCATGCTTGTGTGCCGAGTGGGGCGTGGTGCGTGGCACACACGTGCGGTGTGGGGCGCAGGGGACGGGAGCAGCTCACGGCGTGGAGGTTCTTCTCGGCATCCATGGCGAACAGGACCACAGCAGAGAGGAAACGGAGCAGGAGGGGGAAGGGAGAGGCGTCCAGCGGGGTAGCTCACCTAGGGGAAGGTTGACGGCGCGACGGGGCGGTTCCATTCCCGCCAACGGCGGAGCTTCGCGGCGGCTGTGGCGATGGGGCGGTGGAGGTACTGGTGGTTTCCGGTTCAGATACAGAAGAGAAATCGGTGGGGAGAGTGGAGCGACGGCGGCGCTAGCGGGAGAGGTCTAGGGTTAGCAAGCAGAGGGTGGAGGGTGGTTTTATGGAGGGAGAGGCATGGGTACGGCAGCAAATCCGTGGAGGGAGGCGAGGATCGCAGGGATGAGATGGATTCGTACAGTAGGTGACATCACCACGAGGAAGAAGACAACGTTGAAGGGGTACTGGGCTTGTGGGGGAAAGGCCAAAGGGAAAAATTAGATGGGCTAGGAGGGAAAAGTGGGCCTGCTGCTCTCTCTCTCCCTTTTGTTATTTTTATTTTTGTTTTACTGTTTTTTTTTTGTAGCCTTAGCTTTAGGAAGAAAATGAGGGTTTTTAAATAAGTAAAAAATTCTGGAAAAATTAGGTTAGGCTAGTTAGGTGATTAGAAACCATATTCCAAGATTTGATTTCAAAAAGTTAAGTTTTAAAATGATATTTGTATTTGAATCCAAATAGAAACAATTTTCATTATTAAAAACACAATATTGAAACAACAAGTTAAATAGGGTTACCCCTATGAATTAATGTGTTTAAGGATTACAATTGTGAGGTGAATTTCATGGTTTCAATTAGGTACGGATTTGAAATACATTTGATTTGAAATTGGATTGAAATAGAATTAATTGATTGAAATAAAAGCACCATTTTATTAGTTGATCAACATGGAATAAAATGGAACAATTTGGTTGTTTTCACTTGTTATTTTTATTCTAAAAATTGTAACAGAACAAGTATGAAAACATTGTTTGAGTAAGGTTTGAATTTGAGTTGTGAAAACAGTGGAAAACAAATGCAACAAATAAGAATCAAATGCAAACAACATGGAAACAATATGATGACATGATGCAATACTTAAGTAACAAGAAATCAAACATTCTAAATGGTAGGTTTTCATACTTGGGCTGTTACAAGATGTCAGCCGAGGAAACTCAAACTGTTGCACCTTTACTAGCAAGGGTGGCCGCTCTCCGGGATCAAACTGCGGGAGTCGTGCTCAATGGAATGCATCTGGCGAGCATCTTCTTGAAGCGCAGGATCCAACCCTTGCAGCAAAGGCCTTCCACTATGTGGGAGTACCAAGGCTCAGAAGACCCCAGTCGAGTGAGCCGCGAGGAACTTTCGAATGTTGAATTCGAGAAGAAAATCGCGGCTATCACTCGATTGAAGGTGGGGGAGAAATTCCCCGATTGTACAGTTGAAGCCTTTGCCGCTTCGAAGCCTCCTCCAGCCACGGTTAGCTTTTCCCTCTTGTCTTCTGTTGTTTTCTTTTTTGTTCTGAGTTTTGGTCGATAAAGTTTTCTCTCGCCTTCTATCTGTCTTTGCAGAGCCTGGCTATGGCAGACTGCTACCCGCCTGTTGCGGGAGAGGACGCCTCAGAGCTATTGGCGAGTCACCAGGATGGTGCGGCTGATACCAGCGTCGCCGACGCTTCTTCGAGCTCCGAGCGCGATTCTTCGGATGGCGCAGAGGACTCGAATGGCGGCCCCCACAAACGTCGTCGGGTGGACGATAATGAGGCCACTTCCAAGGACAAATCCGTGGAAGAATCGCCCGGGCAAGCCCCTATATCCGCGACTCCACTTCGTTCTCTCGCCCCTTCACCTTCGTTTCAGACGATTGTAACCGCTTGGAACGCGGACTTGCTGGATGACGACGAAGATGATGAGTAAGCTTCTTTCTTTGTTCTTTAGTCGAACGTTCTTCTATGTTTCAATGCTGATGCTTTCTGTTCTTTGCTGCAGCCTGCAGACCATCAGTCCTTGCAGGTACGCTTCTTCCGTTCCTCCCAAAAAGAGGAACAGGACGGGGGCCGCGGGTGAAACTCCCACTGCTGGCACCGTCCAAAATTCTCCTGGCGTAGCCCCCAATGCTGCGACTGCGGAACGTGAAGCCCCCAGCTTTGCCGCCAGGACTTCAGCTTCAAAAGAAGTGACGGATAGCTCCGCAGATCCCCTCTCTCGCGCCACAGGCCAGGTGAACTTTTGCCTTTTGTTTTCCAAATATATTTTTTATCGGGTGCACGACAGTGCTCCCGATGGGAGTAGCCCCCGAGGCTGTAGTCGATTGCGTGCGATCGGCTACAGGCTCAAAGTTTGGTTTCTTTCTTCTTCGTGATTTTATTTTTATCGGGTGCACGGCAGTGCTCCCGATGGGAGTAGCCCCCGAGGCTGTAGTCGATTGATTTCAATCGGGTACAGGCTCCAATTGATCCTTTTTAACTCTTCTATGTTCGTGCCTCTGCAGTCGCTTGTTGATTCCCTTGCGGCGATTGGTCGCCGCGTTGTTCTCGCCGAAACGGATTGCGAGTCGCTTCGAGCGGATTGCAGCCGACTTCGTACTGATGTAACATCCCAGGATTTTCAAAAAAATTCAATAACATCATGCATACATTTACATCATGGCATCATCTCATATTTTCATCTTGCATATTTTCACAACAAGACAATAAACTCATTTTCACCACATAAGCACACAAAAAGGGACAATTGAAGTCTTCATATTTGACCTATGTGAAATTATTTTATTTTTGAAAAAGAGCAATACCAAAATACTCCTTATGTCACTAGCTTTTCAAAACATATTTTTAATTATTTTTCTGATTAAGTTTCAGGGGTTTATGGTTGGTTAAAGTTTTAAAAAAAAGAGAACAAAAAAATAAAGAGAAATCCTATTCTACCGCACCCCCTGGGCCGAGCCCATTCCTTTTCTCTCTCCCTCCCGCGCAGCCCGCAGTTAGCAACACTTCCCAGCCCAACGGGCCAGACCGAAGGAATCGGCGCACGCTCACTGACCCTCTCTCTACCCCCTCTCTCTGATACGTGGCCCCGAGGCCCACGTCTGGATCACGTCATCATGACGCACCGTCGTCTTCCCCAGCGCGGTGACTGCGCTCGCGATTAGAGACCGGAAACGGCTGACTAAAATCCAGCGATAACGCACGCGTTTAAGACACCATTAACATCCCCTCCTCGCTCTACTTAAGCGCCACCCCTCCTCTTCACTCTGACCCACAGAAAGCCGAAGGGAAGCCCCTAGGCCGCACGGTTTTGAGCTCGTCCACCGTCGGCTAGGTCTGTGGTATCCGGCGAACTCCGGCCATCCCGGGCTCTCTCTCCCTCTCCGTTCGTTTCATCTCAGCACGGCGCATCATTTTGACATCGTTTGCGCGTTTGTTTTCCCCCAGGTCGACGGCGCCATCCTCGACGTCCATCACCGTCGCCTCGGGTGGATTCCGGCGAGCAATTTCGCGACATGGAGGTCTTCACCGAGCTCATCGCTGCGCCACCCGGTCCGCACCGTCGAGCTGGTCGTCTATGTACGTCCCCAAGACCCCCTAACCCTACGTAGACCCCGCGCCGTGCTCGCAGAGCCACGCGCTCTGGCTACCGGCGGAATTCCGGCGAGGCCGCGCCGCTCGACTGCTCGGGTTAATCCTGGGCCGTTAGATTGAATCGTAGGGCTGTAATTAGATCACTTAACGAACGGTTACGTTTTAATCCTGGCCGCTCATCTCCCTTTAAATCCTGCGGTTCACGTTCGTCAATCCGTGCGAAGGGGTACGGACCAATCAGAGGGCTCCATTTCACACCCCACGGATCGGTCATTTTCTTTTAAAAACAGAAATAAACAGAATTAGAACTTAAACTTGTAAATTCAATAACTTTCGTTCTGTAACTCCAAATTCAATGATTTTGTACTTTTTGAAATCAGCAAGATGAGTAGAACACAATGGATCTATAGATTTGTATTTTTGACACGTGCACAAACTTGTTATTCACAGATCTTCATTTTGCACTATTTTGATCATAACTTTAATTCTATAACTCCTTTTTGAGAAAATCCAAATGCTATGGTTTTGTTAAGGTGTAAACCTTCCAGAAGGTAGAAAATAACAACTAATAGATCACTTTAAACACCATAGGTTTTGAATCTTAGGTTTATTAGATCTATATAAGAGCACTAAAAATGTTATAATTATTTTAGTATCTATTCTATATTTCTCCAAAAAAATCTTAGACATGTTAGAAAACCAGAGAACCACATCTACTTCTTTTGCATAAATTTTTTTTGTGATGTTAGTGCATCTTACATCATTGCATATCATGCATACATGTTTATGTAATGTTTTCCTTTATTGTTTGTTTATGTGTGGTTATTTTGTTGTCTATATTGTGAGGAGGAGAAATTCTACAATTGTGGTTGCTGTTCTTACTCATCCTACTGCCAAGGCAAGTGACACCCCATATTAGCACCTATATTTTACTAAGCATTAGATATTTTAAAGTAGTGTGCATGATAGGACTTTTTATATAGTTGTATGCTATGCAATACCCTAGCTACATTTATACTTAGTCATAGAACTTAGTAGATGCTATGCAATATTACAAATTGTTTTACTAGATGTTGAGGAAAAAAAAATCCTAAGTATAATTAATGAATGAATCACCTGGGTGGAAGTGGTAAGACTGGTTTATGTTGAGTGTTGCCCCAGGGCCCTTGTCTAAGGGTTATTCCACTTGAGATTGTCACTTGCGGATGGCCACCCAGGAACAAAGAGATTATTATGTCCCTCTAAGTCTAGTAGCTTCCCGTGCAGCCCTTTGACATTATGGGCTCTGTCTTGATCAACTAAGTTGTGAGAGTTCAGCCTAGGCTTGACTAGCAGATGTAGCAAAATTATAGGTGGAACGGTCTCGCCGGTGGGTTTGGACTTCTTCTTCTGAAAGATCTCGTCTCAATTCTCTCCTTTCCATGATGCACTCCGGGTGCATAGGATGTTTGGGCTAATTGAAGACAAAGGGTGAAAGTGCACAACCTCTGCAGAGTCAACAAACTAAGATCTTAGCCGTGTCCCCGGTTATGGATAACTATGAGCAGCTGGACAAGGATTGACAGAAGAATCTCAACACCAATTTATCAAATTAAAATTTGCCCAAGGAAATAATGTATGTGGTGCTTGGAACTTATTCCAATGACGCCACTCCCTTTTAAACAAAAGGACTTTACAAAAATGTTAGGAGAAAATTGGCTTTCTGTAAATAGCCTTAAGATCAACCTAGCCAAAGAAAACATGTAGTACTAGACTTGCCATTTTATATCCACCATAGGTGTCATTTGCCAGTACATCATTGTACTGATCTCCTTCGGGGGCTGCATATTCCAACGTGCAGGATCTTCTGATGAGGAATGAGGATGTTTCTGGACTCGAGTCTACACCCAACATGTTTGCCAGTGACACATGCTTGAAGATGGAGGCTCATTGCTACTTTATTTTTCTGATGTTGAACTCTGAGTGTTAGCTAGCCTATAAGGCTATGCACCTTGTAATAAGTTATATTTGCCTACTCTGGATCCAGTTGTAATAATTTTGACTCTTATGCAATGATACCTTTTAAGTTTTGTACTGTGGTGCTAGCATTGATCCAGGGACTAGCATATAACACATGTATTTCACTTTTGATAAAAAGTGGGATGCTACAAAATGGTATCAGAGCGAAGTGTTGCCTGTAGGTTCGAGTCCATAGGTTTGGAAAACCCTTGTTGATCAAATTTATTGACTCCTATGAGTACGTTTGGATCCTAGCGGCATAGTGAGATTGAAGCGGCCCGGACAACTTTACGTGTCCACGGACACGAGACCGTTCCCTGATTGGCTTGCGGGTGTCTGTATCTCTCACTATAGTGAATATCCAAATTTACAATAAGTTGTTAATAACCCATGATCACCTTAGAGAAAGTTTGATATTTTCTAAGTATTTATGCACTTCCTAGTACTCCTTTACCTTATGCATTAAAACTTATGTTCCTTTATTCTTATGACTCAAGATGGAGAGCTTCAACTTCAACGGCACCAAGGACATCATCAACACTCACTTTGGAGGCCATGTTCTCGAGATAGTCACACTGCTGGCGCTGCCCACACCCACCATCAGAGGGAAACACCTGAACAAGTTTAGCAAGGAAGGTTGCTGGGGAGTTAGACTTCTTCAACCAGGACGCCAAACCGAGCCCACAACCGAAGACATCACGATCAAAGTGATCAGCGACTCCATGGAGAGAGGCCTCAACCTCGTCATGCAAGAGCTGATAGGACGCCTCTGTGGAAGACATTATCGGGAGTTGAGGAATCACTACTCTTTTTCTATAGGAAGACGTAATGAAGATGGGGAACCCTACATCTTAGCCCCAGAAACCAAAGCTACTCCTTTACGCCAGTATCTTCAAAACTTAGAGATTCATGTCAAGGACCTCGAGGAAGAAAAGTACAACGAGCTACTGTTGAATGATGAATTACGCGGCCAACTCAAGGAGGCAGAAGAGAAGGTGAAGACTCTAGAAGAGGTAGTCCACACTCAAGATGAGAATTTGAAGACTCAAGACAAGAAGTTGCTGGGTCAAGAAAAGAGAATCAAGACGAAGAACCAAGAGATTAGAGACCTGGAGTCAAAACTAGAAGACAACGACTTGTACTTAGAAGCTGATTATGAGTTGATAGGAAAGATACGTGGTGAGAAGAGAGAGTTACAAGAGAAGAATGATACCCTGGAGAAAGAAGTGAAGGAACTCAAGGCCATCCTCGCGGGTGAAGGAATCACGATTGAAGAAGTTGAAGAAGAAGAAGACGTCATGGTTGAAGAGTAGATTCTTTAGTTCGATCACCAAGTTGATGTTTTTCGAGCTTAAATTTGACCTATCAATTTTGTGATAAGGCAAAATTACTTGTTCTAGCAAAATAAATCCTTTATAAGTTTTCTTTCCAAGCTTTACCCTTGTGTATTACCTTTATGTCTGTGCATGGGTAGGAAGAATTTTCTCCTTAGATCTATCTATCTTAACTTACCTATGCTGAAAACCACCGCCGATGCCTCCTCGTCGTGACCCCGAGAACAACAACAATGACGCAATGCAACAGATGATGGCAGCCCAGAGTCAGCTTATGCAAATGATGACACAGATTTTGGCAGCAAACAATAACAATAACAACAACGATAACAACCCTCCACCACCACCCCCAGTGGACAGACTAGCGAGATTCCTAAGGCTTAAACCCACCAAGTTTTCCTTTGCCATAGAACCAATAGTGGTAGATGACTGGCTCCGCTCAGTTAATAAGGATTTGGTTACTTGTGAATGCTCGGAGGCTGAAAAGGTGAGGTTCACCGCTCATCTTCTGGAAGGACCCGCTGCAATGTGGTGGGAGACTTATCAAGTGACACATCCTTTAGAGGGAATGACTTGGGATGCTTTCAAGGAAGGTTTTCGTAATGCCCATATTTCTTCAGGGATAATGAGTCTGAAGAGGGATGAGTTCCGTAGTCTGAAACAGGGAGGTAGGACTTTGAAGGAATATATGGATGATTTCTACACCTTATCAAGGTATGCACCAGAGGATATTGATACTGATGCCAAGAGGAAGGATAAATTCCTTAGTGGACTTAAGGGATAATTGAAGATACCTCTGTATGTGGCTTATGCTCCAAATTATCAAACTCTGCTGGACCAAGCCATCACTCTGGATAACAATATGAGGAAGGAAGAGAACAGAAAGAGAAAGTTTGGAGTTAGTAAGACGCACTCTGAGTTGTCACACAAGAAGCAGCATCTCCCTGAAAGTAGTGGTCACAAATCCTGGAGCCACCACAACAATGGCCATGGACAGAAGCATCATGGACAAAGTCACAATGGTGGATACAGGGGTAACAATGGAGGATTCAAAGGAAATAATCACAATGGACATAGCCATGGAAATGGACATCATCGTCATAATACTGAAGGGAGGAGAGATGTTTCCCAAGTGACCTGCTTCAAGTGCAAGAAGACAGGACATTATGCTAATGAATGCCCAGAGAGGAAAGTGGATGAGAATGCCAAGCCCAACCCATTTCAGAAGGGACATGTGAACCATGTCAATGTGGAGGAACTGATGGATGAACCTGATGCTGTAATTGGTACGTTTCTACTCAACTCCTTTACAGCATTGGTTTTATTTGATACTGGAGCATCTCATTCATTCATATCAAGAGCATTTGTAAATAAAAATGGGATACCCACTGAAAACATAAGGAAAACCCTTAGAGTAAGCTCCCCAGGTGGAGAAATGCTCGTCAATGCCGGTTGCAGGCAGCTTACCTTAGAAATTGGGAAATACAAATTTCCAACCCATCTCGTAATTCTAGAGTCTCAAGGACTAGATGTTATTCTGGGGATGGATTGGATGACCACTTTTGGAGGAGTCATAGATTGTGCAAAAAAAAGCAATTACACTCACTACCCCACAGGGAAAGAGAATTAGATTCAAATCCAACATGGAATTAAAAGGGATTAGACTCAATTATCTTAATGGTGTTAGCCTAGATAAGGTATGTCGCACCCTGACTTCTAGGGGATACTCACCGGTCCGAACTGAATAGTAGATGATTGGATTACGGGGCTTATCTGCTCCCGCGTCCTCTTACGAGTAGGCCAACACTTATATGTGACAACCAATCTCTACTATCCACCATCGATGTAAACTATCCCATAGAGATCAGGATACTACCATTGACGTACTTCATACCATACACACATGGTACGTCAACGGTGTTGAACAAAATGATAACACAACATATCTCTAAGACACAAAAGATGGAAATAAGTTGCAGATAGCTCTCATTAGAGCAGAGATAGCAAATACAATCATCCAGAGGACACATGTCCCAACAATTCATCATTACATCACAGTGGAAGCATCCAAAGTGTCTGAGTACAGACAAGATCCACAGAGGCCTAAGAGGACGGCAATGAAAGGAAAACGGAGCCCATCCACGTAGTCTCGGATCCTGCCCGGGTCCGCTATCTACTCGTCAGCAGTCTCGTCAAACTCCACGTAGTAGCCACCATGGAGATCCTCGGAATCGTAGTCTGCGGAAACCACAGCCCCAAAGGGGTCAGTACATAAACGTACTGGAAAGCAAGACTCACAGTTCACCAAAGTGTAACCCGTCAACACCAAGCACAGATGCTTTGGGTTCAACGGAAGAAATAGGGGATATAAAAGATGCTGCAACTGGCTGCTCTAACCAACTACAGAGTTACTACCACTTCCGGCTAAACAGAAAGAAGATAAGATAGCGTATCGTAGCCAACTAACAACTAACTCCAAACAAACCCATCCTGGATCTCGCCCCTTATCCAAAGAAGCAATCCGAGGATAACTCACACAGTTGGATTAATGATGAATCAGGTTGTTGTGTCAATAAGCCTATTACCAGTCACATTGTTAATCCTTAGGTGTAAGTTGTTCTGAGTACTTGTTAGCCAGTACTTTCACCAAGTCAACCATAACCGCGGAAAACACGGCTTCTCGAGAAGATTTATCCCTGCAGGGGTGCACCAATTTGGCCGTACACGTAAGAATAACCCGCCAGATGGAACGGCCATTCCACCAAGCGGGGCACTCAACACAACTCAACTCTGCTTCGCATCAAGCCCAAAGAACCACATGTTGTGCGTGCGCGGCTAATCGAGCCCCACGAAGAAAAGGGGACCCTCATAGCACTCTAAGACCACGCCTCCCTAAATGCCGACTACAAAAAATTCCACCCTGGCGCCAAGGGTTCGCACCTGCACATGCATGCATCAAATGGAAAGCCCGAACTAAGTGTGGCGATTTGGACGAGATGCGAATCGAATCAAATTGAGGGGGGCGCCCATACACGCTTCCCACATGCGGTTAGTGCGCTCATCATGGATCAGTAGACAAGACCCTTTTCCTAATTAGGGTCGACACTAGCAGGCCTCAAAACCACGCCGGGCCTCCTGCCGGTGCCTTATCAGCAAATTATTATTACCCAAACATTAACAGGTTGATTGATTAACATCGAGCCCCAGAACATAGTAAAAGATGATAACAGAAAGTAACTGACAACAGACTCGAGCAAAAACAACCATAAGCATGCTAGTAAGACACGGGCTCAAACAACAGGGTTATAGGAGTGGAGGTGAGGCAATATCAGGGTTAAAGGATACATGTAATAGGATCGAACACAAGCAACGATACATAAGGCTAGCAGAATAGACAATGGAAAGTATCGGTATCCAGTGTGGAAAGGAACACGATGGTTCATGTGAGTGAATACTTGCCTGCAAGCTCAGCAGCCTGGTACTGAGCTAGATCCTCAGAAGGGGTGTCGTAAGTATCGTCGGTCTCAACATCGTCGTTTATCCGAGAAGAAGCAAACAAACAACGCAGAGAAATAAACAATCAATAACATGGCATAGTGCACAATCATGGGATGATGCATGGCCACTTAATTTATGCATCAAAATAAACTAGTTGACATGGTAACATAACATGATTAAATGGACCCACATGCAATTTGGATTGCATATGGAAAGCCCATGAATTAAGATGGAAATAATTGTTCTACAACTAAACAACATGTGAAAGTGGATTAGCATGATGCATGGATGAGGAAAACAGAAAGAAAACAACAATAGGATCAATTTGAAATAAGGTTTACCAAGTTTGGAATTTTATTTATCAAGTTATGAAATGTTGGTTTCTTAAAGGTGCCACACAAGCATTTGTTGTTTTCATCAAGTTTAATTGTGCAAAACAGAATACAAAGTTCATATTTGGAAAGTACACCAAATTTTAGGTGGATTACATGTTTCACTTATTGAAAAAGGAATTAGAATGAATTACTTATGGATTAAACAAGTTTGAACAAGTTTTAATTGAATTTAATTCAAGCATGAACTTATTTGAATTTTTTATTTGTGGAAAACATTGAGTGAAGTTCATATTTTAAAAGTTTATGTTTTTCTGGTTTGAAAACATCTTTTATATGTCCCAAAAGAATTTAATTTGAGCAAGTTAAGAATTTAGCAATATAAAATGATTTAAACAAGGTTTAAATTATTTAACCAATTTTAATTATTCAGAACATGAAACAAAGTTTATATTGGAAAAGGTGGTTCAATTTAGCATGGAAAACATACTTTATTTGTTGAAAATGGATTTAAATTGAGCAAGTTATTAATTTGGCAATTTTAAATGCATTAATTAAGAAACAGATGTTTTCAGCAATTTAAATTATTCAAAACAGAAAACAAAGCTGATATTTGCAAAGTACATGAAAAATGGAATGGAAAACATATTTAGTTTGTTGAATTTGGAATTTTTATGCCCAAGTTATGATTTTTGCAAAATTAAATGAATTAAACAAGTATTCAAATATTTCACCAATTTAAAATATTCAAAACAGTAAACAAATTTATATTTGGGTAGAGAATTCAATTTGGTACAGAATACATATTTAAAATGTTGAAATTGGAGTTAAAATGATTTATTTAGGCAATTTACAAGATTAAGGTGTAATCTGCCATTTTATTTACAGTTAGGGGCTTAGAAAATAATTACAGGGCCTAAGAAGAAATTAGTAAGGACTTGGGTGCAATTAGCAGTTTGTTTGGGTTGTGAAAAATAAAAATGGAAAAAATGGGGTTTAATCCCGTGGGGGTTGGGATTCGAACCCCCCACCTCTGCTGTGAGCGCAAGGGGTACTGCCAGTGCGGTAGTGCTGTGTGTTGTTGATGGGAAGGGGAGCGAGGGGGTATATGCTTCAGTTAGGCTGTTTAACTGAATCTGAAAACAGATTCAGTTATCTGACTGTCTGACGGACGCGGAAGGCCGCCGGCGGTGAGGAGCGATGATGTGCTCGTGGTGCGTGTGCTGCGAGCGTGTAGGGTAGGTGTTCGTGTGCGTGCCGTGGAGATACAGAGAGGGAAGGGAAAACGTGGGCGACGGGCTCACCGTGGGGTGGCAGAAGATGAAGGCGAGCTCGGTGCAGAGGTCTTAGCCGGCGATGGCGTTGGACGGCGGCGGCGCTCCGGTGCCTCCCGGCCCGTGCTGTGGGGTGGAGGAGGAAGCTGGAGGGGAGGGGAATCCATTCCCGTACTCGCCCTGGCCGGTGGGTGGCCCAAACGGCGGCGATCACCGGAGGGAAAACGAGTGGTGGCTTGGGTTCAGAGTTTCAGAGAGAGGGAGGGGTGAAGAGAGAAGAGAGCAGAGGGGGAGGAGAGAAAATGGAGGCGGGGGAGAGGGAAGAGAGGGGGAAGGTAGGGTTAGGGAAGGAGCCCTAGGGCTTGAGCTCGAGTTATAGGGGCGAGGAGGGGCTGCTCAGCCGTTGCTGCTCCTCTCTTTCAACGTGGACAGGTTGGATGCGCAGCCGTACGAGAGGTAGAAGAAAGGATCAAAGGGGTATGGGCCTGAGGGGGAGATGGGCTGGGCCTGCCCCTCTCTCTGCTGAAACGTTTCCTTTTTTTTGTTGTTTTTTTTTTGCTAAAAGGAAAAGGGAGAAAAGGAGGCTTTTTAGGGTTTAGAAAATTAGTATAAAAATTGTATGAGTTATTTATAGTAACAACAACAATTTTGCAAACTTTGGTTTTCAAAAACTTAATTATGTTGTTGTTTGCAATTGGTTTGAAATTTGAGTGAAATTAATATTAATTGAATAATTGTAATTAAGCAATTAAAAGATTTTAAATTCAAGTGTATTTGGAACAAAGGATTGATTTGTGTTGTAATTTTCATAAAGTTCGAAAGGGGTGCTGTTTGGAAAATTAATTGAATTTGAAAGGAATTTGAATTAAGTGGATGTTGCTATTAAATGAATTATGGAAACTTAAACAATTTAATGGTTTGAGCTTTATAGTTTAATGAAAACAACTTGATGTTTTGATTTGGATGATTTTATTTGAAAATTGTAACAGCACAAGTATGAAACAAAAGGTTTGAAATTTGATTTGAAATTCAAATAGAAAACAAAGGAAAACAGAGGAAAACAATTGGAAAACAAATGAAAACAGAGGAAAACAAATGGAAAACAAGCAAAACAAATGCAATGAACATGATGTCATGATGCAAAACATAAAATAACAGAGAGCAAACATTCTAATGTCTATTTTTCATACTTGGGATGTTACAAAACGCCCCCCCTTGAAGGAATCGCGCCCCGAGATTCCTACTAAGAAAAGAAAAGGTCCATATACTTCTTGCGAAGATCCTCTTGAGCTGTGACACGTGGAACACATCGTGCACCTTGGATAGTTTTTCTGGAAGTTCAAGACGATAGGCATCCCTGGCAACTCTTCTGGAAAGACGTCAGGGAATTCGCAAACCACCGGAACATTTTCAAGTAAAGGGAGAGGTCTTGCATCGAGGGTGTATAGCTGAATAGAACTTGATTCATTTGGAGAATAGACTATCTGGCCAGAAGGGTGGAACAGAGTTATTGATTAGACGCCGGTAACAGAACTGAAGTGGAAAGCAACAACAAGATTTCAACGAACGAAAAGGATGTTGAGAAGAACAGGATATCGAAGCAACATCGGGAAAACACGAGATCAAAACACTCCTGAGGTACTACGGAAAACCCATCCGGGCTTCTAGATGATCAATATCTACTGCTTAAGGAATAGAGGATCTGCTTCCGGGGCTTACACGCCTCCGTTCTCAATCGTGAGTAGGCAACATGATAAATCATGTCACAACCACCTCCATTCCTATGGTCTAGTAGATATAACTATCCCAGAGAAACCAGGATTCGTGAAATCCTAACTTGAAAGTTTAGATGAGAAGAGAAAACAACGTTGCACTTCCTTACCAGAAAAGGGGGGTGGGTGGGGAAAGAAGAAAAAGAACAGAATTCCTACTCTCACGTTTCATTTTTCCTATATAGCTACAAAATAGTTTCTAGACTCAACTGCGACCAGTAAAAGGGATCCTACAGGCAGACAGGGTCTGATACCATTTGTCGCACCCTGACTTCTAGGGGATACTCACCGGTCCGAACTGAATAGTAGATGATTGGATTACGGGGCTTATCTGCTCCCGCGTCCTCTTACGAGTAGGCCAACACTTATGTGTGATAACCAATCTCTACTATCCACCGTCGATGTAAACTATCCCATAGAGATCAGGATACTACCATTGACGTACTTCATACCATACACACATGGTACGTCAACGGCGTTGAACAAAATGATAACACAACATATCTCTAAGACACAAAAGATGGAAATAAGTTGCAAATAGCTCTCATTAGAGCAGAGATAGCAAATACAATCATCCAGAGGACACATGTCCCAACAATTCATCATTACATCACAGTGGAAGCATCCAAAGTGTCTGAGTACAGACAAGATCCAAAGAGGCCTAAGAGGCCGGCAATGAAAGGAAAATGGAGCCCATCCACGTAGTCTCGGATCCTGCCCGGGTCCGCTATCTACTCGTCAGCAGTCTCGTCAAACTCCACGTAGTAGCCACCATGGGGATCCTCGGAATCGTAGTCTGCGGAAACCACAACCCCAAAGGGGTCAGTACATAAACGTACAGGCAAGCAAGACTCACAGTTCACCAAAGTGTAACCCGTCAACACCAAGCACAGATGCTTTGGGTTCAACGGAAGAAATAGGGGATATAAAAGATGCTGCAACTGGCTGCTCTAACCAACTACAGAGTTACTACCACTTCCGGCTAAACAGAAAGAAGATAAGATAGCTTATCGTAGCCAAATAACAACTAACTCCAAACAAACCCATCCTGGATCTCGCCCCTTATCCAAAGAAGCAATCCGAGGATAACTCACACAGTTGGATTAATGATGAATCAGGTTGTTGTGTCAATAAGCCTATTACCAGTCACATTGTTAATCCTTAGGTGTAAGTTGTTCTGAGTACTTGTTAGCCAGTACTTTCACCAAGTCAACCATAACCGCGGAAAACACGGCTTCTCGAGAAGATTTATCCCTGCAGGGGTGCACCAATTTGGCCGTACACGTAAGAATAACTCGCCAGATGGAACGGCCATTCCACCAAGCGGGGCACTCAACACAACTCAACTCTGCTTTGCATCAAGCCCAAAGAACCACATGTTGTGCGTGCGCGGCTAATCGAGCCCCACGAAGAAAAGGGGACCCTCATAGCACTCTAAGACCACGCCTCCCTAAATGCCGACTACAAAAAATTCCACCCTGGCGCCAAGGGTTCGCACCTGCACATGCATGCATCAAATGGAAAGCCCGAACTAAGTGTGGCGATTTGGACGAGATGTGAATCGAATCAAATTGAGGGGGGCGCCCATACACGCTTCCCACATGCGGTTAGTGCGCTCATCATGGATCAGTAGACAAGACCCTTTTCCTAATTAGGGTCGACACTAGCAGGCCTCAAAACCACGTCGGGCCTCCTGCCGGTGCCTTATCAGCAAATTATTATTACCCAAACATTAACAGGTTGATTGATTAACATCGAGCCCCAGAACATAGTAAAAGATGATAACAGAAAGTAACTGACAACAGACTCGAGCAAAAACAACCATAAGCATTCTAGTAAGACACGGGCTCAAACAACGGGGTTATAGGAGTGGAGGTGAGGCAATATCAGGGTTAAAGGATACATGTAATAGGATCGAACACAAGCAACGATACATAAGGCTAGCAGAATAGACAATTGAAATATCGGTATCCAGTGTGGAAAGGAACACGATGGTTCATGTGAGTGAATACTTGCCTGCAAGCTCAGCAGCCTGGTACTGAGCTAGATCCTCAGAAGGGGTGTCGTAAGTATCGTCGGTCTCAACGTCATCGTTTATCCGAGAAGAAGCAAACAAACAACACAGAGAAACAAACAATCAATAACATGGCATAGTGCACAATCATGGGATGATGCATGGCCATTTAATTTATGCATCAAAATAAACTAGTTGACATGGTAACATAACATGATTAAATGGACCCACATGCAATTTGGATTGCATATGGAAAGCCCATGAATTAAGATGGAAATAATTGTTCTACAACTAAACAACATGTGAAAGTGGATTAGCATGATGCATGGATGAGGAAAACAGAAAGAAAACAACAATAGGATCAATTTGAAATAAGGTTTACCAAGTTTGGAATTTTATTTATCAAGTTATGAAATGTTGGTTTCTTAAAGGTGCCACACAAGCATTTGTTGTTTTCATCAAGTTTAATTGTGCAAAACAGAATACAAAGTTCATATTTGGAAAGTACACCAAATTTTAGGTGGATTACATGTTTCACTTATTGAAAAAGGAATTAGAATGAATTACTTATGGATTAAACAAGTTTGAACAAGTTTTAATTGAATTTAACTCAAGCATGAACTTATTTGAATTTTTTATTTGTGCAAAACATTGAGTGAAGTTCATATTTGAAAAGTTTATGTTTTTCTGGTTTGAAAACATCTTTTATATGTCCCAAAAGAATTTAATTTGAGCAAGTTAAGAATTTAGCAATATAAAATGATTTAAACAAGGTTTAAATTATTTAATCAATTTTAATTATTCAGAACATGAAACAAAGTTTATATTGGAAAAGGTGGTTCAATTTAGCATGGAAAACATACTTTATTTGTTGAAAATGGATTTAAATTGAGCAAGTTATTAATTTGGCAATTTTAAATGCATTAATTAAGAAACAATTGTTTTCAGCAATTTAAATTATTCAAAATAGAAAACAAAGTTCATATTTTCAAAGTACATGAAAAATGGAATGGAAAACATATTTAGTTTGTTGAATTTCGAATTTTTATGCCCAAGTTATGATTTTTGCAAAATTAAATGAATTAAACAAGTATTCAAATATTTCACCAATTTAAAATATTCAAAACAGTAAACAGATTTTATATTTGGGTAGAGAATTCAATTTGGTACAGAATACATATTTAAAATGTTGAAATTGGAGTTAAAATGATTTATTTAGGCAATTTACAAGATTAAGGTGTAATCTGCCATTTTATTTACAGTTAGGGGCTTAGAAAATAATTACAGGGCCTAAGAAGAAATTAGTAAGGACTTGGGTGCAATTAGCAGTTTGTTTGGGTTGTGAAAAATAAAAAGGAAAAAAATGGGGTTTAATCCCGTGGGGGGTGGGATTCGAACCCCCCACCTCTGCTGTGAGCGCAAGGGGTACTGCCAGTGCGGTAGTGCTGTGTGTTGTTGATAGGAAGGGGAGCGAGGGGGTATATTCTTCAGTTAGGCTGTTTAACTGAATCTGAAAACAGATTCAGTTATCTGACTGTCTGACGGACGCGGAAGGCCGCCGGCGGGGAGGAGCGATGTTGTGCTTGTGGTGCGTGTGTTGCGAGCGTGTAGGGTAGGTGTTCGTGTGCGTGCCGTGGAGATATAGAGAGGGAAGGGAAAACGTGGGCGACGGGCTCACCGTGGGGTGGCAGAAGATGAAGGCGAGCTCGGTGCAGAGGTCTTGGCCGGCGATGGCGTTGGACGGCGGCGGCGCTCCGGTGCCTCCCGGCCCGTGCTGTGGGGTGGAGGAGGAAGCTGGAGGGGAGGGGAATCCATTCCCGTACCGCCCTGGCCGGTGGGTGGCCCAAACAGCGGCGATCACTGGAGGGAAAACGAGTGGTGGCTCGGGTTCAGAGTTTCAGAGAGAGGGAGGGGTGCAGAGAGAAGAGAGCAGAGGGGGAGGAGAGAAAATGGAGGCGGGGGAGAGGGAAGAGAGGGGGAAGGTAGGGTTAGGGCAGGAGCCCTAGGGCTTGAGCTCGAGTTATAGGGGCGAGGAGGGGCTGCTCAGCCGTTGCTGCTCCTCTCTGTCAACGTGGACAGGTTGGATGCGCAGCCGTACGAGAGGTAGAAGAAAGGATCGAAGGGGTATGGGTCTGAGGGGGAGATGGGCTGAGCCTGCCCCTCTCTCTGCTGAAACGTTTCCTTTTTTTGTTTCTGTTTTTTTTTTGCTAAAAGGAAAAGGGAGAAAAGGAGGGTTTTTAGGGTTTAGAAAATTAGTAGAAAAATTGTATGAGTTATTTATAGTAACAACAACAATTTTGCAAACTTTGGTTTTCAAAAACTTAATTATGTTGCTGTTTGCAATTGGTTTGAAATTTGAGTGAAATTAATATTAATTGAATAATTGTAATTAAGCAATTAAAAGATTTTAAATTCAAGTGTATTTGGAAAAAAGGATTGATTTTTGTTGTAATTTTCATAAAGTTCGAAAGGGGTGCTGTTTGGAAAATTAATTGAATTTGAAAGGAATTTGAATTAAGTGGATGTTGCTATTAAATGAATTATGGAAACTTAAACAATTTAATGGTTTGAGCTTTATAGTTTAATGAAAACAACTTGATGTTTTGATTTGGATAATTTTATTTGAAAATTGTAACAGCACAAGTATGAAACAAAAGGTTTGAAATTAAAATAGAAAACAAAGGAAAATAGAGGAAAACAATTGGAAACCAAATGAAAACAGAGGAAAACAAATGGAAAACAAGCAAAACAAATGCAATGAACATGATGTCATGATGCAAAACATAAAATAACAGAGAGCAAACATTCTAATGGCTATTTTTCATACTTGGGATGTTACAAAGTATCCATAGTAAGGGAATACCCTGATGTTTTCCCCGAGGAATTACTAGGAATGCCACCTGATAGAGATGTGGAGTTTCTCATTGAACTATTACCATGCACTGGCCCCATAGCAAAAAGACCTTACCCCATGTCTACTGATGAGCTAAAGGAACTTAAGAAACAATTAGAAGAACAACTTGGGAAAGGTTTTATTCGTGAAAGTTCATCGCCATGGGGAGCACCAGTTCTGTTTGTGGAGAAGAAAGACAGGAGTCAGCGTTTACTTATGGATTACCGTTCTCTGAATGAAGTGACTATCAAGAACAAGTATCCTTTGCCTAGAATCAACGACCTGTTTGATCAATTAGAGGGAGCATGTGTGTTTTCCAAGATTGATCTTCGATCTGGATATTTCCAATTGAAGATTAGGGAACATGATATACCCAAGACAGCCTTTGTTACCAGATATGGATTGTATGAGTATACGGTGATGCCATTTGGATTAACCAATGCCCCTTCATACTTCATGAATATGATGAACAAAGTGTTCATGGAATTTCTAGACAAGTTTGTCGTAGTCTTCATTGACGACATTCTGATCTATTCCAAGAGCACCAAGGAACATGAGACTCACCTCCGTTTGATTCTGGAGAAGCTTAGAGAACACAAACTTTATGCCAAGTTTAGTAAGTGTGAGTTCTGGCTAAGTGAAGTGGGTTTTCTTGGACACATAGTATCAAAAGAAGGAATTTCTGTTGATCCTTCCAAAGTAGCAGCAGTAATGGAATGGGAACCACCCAAAAATGTCGGAGAGATTCGTAGCTTCCTAGGTTTGGCAGGCTACTACCGGAGGTTCATTGAGAATTTCTCCAAAATTGCCAAGCCCATGACTGAATTATTGAAGAAGGAAAAGAAGTTTGAGTGGACTGATGCTTGTGAAGCCAGCTTTCAAGAGTTGAAGAAACGATTAGTGACAGCCCCAGTTCTATGCCTACCAGATTTAGAGAAGGAATTCCAAGTTTATTGTGATGCCTCACGCCAAGGACTTGGAAGTGTTCTTATGCAAGGAGGAAAGGTGGCATCTTATGCCTCTAGACAACTCAAGAAGCATGAGGTTAACTATCCAACACATGATCTAGAATTAGCTTCAGTGGTCCATGCCTTGAAAACCTGGAGACATTATTTGATGGGGAAGAGGTGTGAAGTCTTCACAGATCACAAGAGTTTAAAATACATTTTCACGCAGAAGGATTTGAACATGAGACAAAGAAGATGGTTAGAACTTATTAAGGATTATGACCTGAGTCTGCAATACCATCCTGGTAAGGCTAATGTAGTAGCTGATGCTCTAAGCCGCAAGGTTTACGTTAATGGCCTCGCGGCAGGAGAACTACCAGAGGATTTGTGCAAGGCATTCAAGGATCTTAGACTAGAAATAGTACCCGAGGGTTTCATAACATCATTGGTGGTACTACCAACTCTGATGGACAGAATACGTGAAGCCCAGAAAGGAGATAAAGATATAGAGGAAATAAAAGCCAACCTAAGCATAAGCAAGGCTAAGGGATTTCATGAGGATGAGCGAGGAACCTTATGGTTTGAGAAGCGTGTTTGTGTAGCCAATGACATAGATCTTAGGAAGCTGATTTTGCAAGAAGCACATGAAACACCCTACTTGATTCATCCAGGTAATACCAAAATGTACATGGATGTGAAGGAGAGATTCTGGTGGAATAACTTGAAGAAAGACATCGCAGAGTTTATAGCGAAATGTGATGTGTGTAGTAGAGTGAAAGCAAAACATCAAAAACCAGCGGGACTATTACAACCATTGAAGGTACCAGATTGGAAGTGGGAACAAATTGGAAAGGATTTTATTACTGGATTACCCAGGACTAAGTCTGGTTATGACTCTATTTGGGTAGTAGTCGATCGTTTAACAAAGGTAGCTCATTTTCTACCAGTAAAAACCACCTACACTAGTGCTAAGCTAGCAGAAATTTACATGAAGAGAATTGTATGTCTGCATGGTGTAACCAAGGGCATTGTTTCTGATAGAGGTACCCAATTTACATCTCATTTTTGGAAACAAATACATGAGTCCTTAGGTACCAGACTGGAATTTAGTACAACATTTCACCCACAGACCGATGGACAAACTGAAAGAGTGAACCAAATATTGGAGGATATGCTGAGAGCATGTGCCCTAGACTATGGTTCCAGCTGGGAGGATAACTTGCCTTACGCAGAATTCTCTTACAACAACAGTTATCAGGCAAGTATTGAGATGGCACCGTTTGAAGCGTTATACGGGAAAAAGTGCACTACACCATTACTATGGAGTGGTGTAGGAGAACGAAGTTTCTTTGGTCCGGATATAATTCAAGATGCAGAGGAGAAAGTTAGGTTGATTAAGGATAGACTCAAGATAGCCCAGTCAAGACAGAAGAGCTATGCGGATAACAAACGCAGAGATGTCACTTATGAAGTTGGTGATAGAACTTACCTAAGAGTATCACCACTTCGTGGTGTCAAGATATTTGGAATCAAAGGAAAATTAGCACCTCGATTCATAGGACCATTCAAGATTTTGTCTCGCAAAGGTGAAGTGGCTTATGAGATAGAATTGCCTGAGGTTTTGTCTGCAGTCCATAATGTGTTTCATGTCAGTCAACTAAAGAAGTGTCACCCTGAGATGCTGGAAACTGCTTTGAAAGATACTGTACCTCTTGAGGAAGTACAATTGGAGAGTGATCTGACTTACGAAGAGAAGCCAATCAAGATACTAGAAACTGCAGAAAGAGTTACCCGCACCAAAACCCTCAAATTTTGCAAAGTTCAGTGGAGTCACCACACTGTAGAAGAAGCTACGTGGGAGCGAGAAGATGATCTTCGAGAAGACCACCCACACCTATTTGCTGACCTTTCCGAAGCTCGAGGGTGAGCTTCATCTTAAGGGGGTTAGTCTGTAACATCCCAGGATTTTCAAAAAAAATCAATAACATCATGCATACATTTACATCATGGCATCATCTCATATCTTCATCTTGCATCTTTTCACAACAAGACAATAAACTCATTTTCACCACATAAGCACACAAAAAGGGACAATTGAAGTCTTCATATTTGACCTATGTGAAATTATTTTATTTTTGAAAAAGAGCAATACCAAAATACTCCTTATGTCACTAGCTTTTCAAAACATATTTTTAATTATTTTTCTGATTAAGTTTGAGGGGTTTATGGTTGGTTAAAGTTAAAAAAAAAGAGAACAAAAAAATAAAGAGAAATCCTATTCTACCGCACCCCCTGGGCCGAGCCCATTCCTTTTCCCTCTCCCTCCCGCGCAGCCCGCAGGGAGCAACACTTGCCAGCCCAATGGGCCAGCCCGAAGGAATCGGCGCATGCTCACTGACCCTCTCTCTACCCCCTCTCTCTGATACGTGGCCCCGAGGCCCACGTCTGGATCACGTCATCATGACGCACCGTCGTCTTCCCCTGCGCGGTGACTGCGCTCGCGATTAGAGACCGGAAACGGCCGATTAAAATCCAGCAATAACGCACGCGTTTAAGACACCATTAACATCCCCTCCTCGCTCTACTTAAGCGCCACCCCCTCCTCTTCACTCTGCCCCACAGAAAGCCGAAGGGAAGCCCCTAGGCCGCACGGTTTTGAGCTCGTCCCCGTCGGCTAGGTCTGTGGTTTCCGGCAAACTCCGGCCATCCCGGGCTCTCTCCCTCTCCGTTCGTTTCATCTCACCACGGCGCATCATTTTGACATCGTTTGCGCGTTTGTTTTCCCCCAGGTCGACGGTGCCATCCTCAACGTCCATCACCGTCGCCTCGGGTGGATTCCGGCGAGCAATTTCGCGACGTGGAGGTCTTCACCGAGCTCATCGCTGCGCCACCCGGTCCGCACCGTCGAGCTGGTCGTCTAGGTACGTCCCCAAGACCCCCTAACCCTACGTAGACCCCGCGCCGTGCTCGCAGAGCCATGCGCTCTGGCTTCCGGCGGAATTCCGGCGAGGCCGCGCCGCTCGACTGCTCGGGTTAATCCTGGGCCGTTAGATTGAATCGTAGGGCTGTAATTAGATCACTTAACGAACGGTTACGTTTTAATCCTGGCCGCTCATCTCCCTTTAAATCCCGCGGTTCACGTTCGTCAATCCGTGCGAAGGGGTACGGACCAATCAGAGGGCTCCATTTCAGACCCCACGGATCGGTCATTTTCTTTTAAAAACAGAAATAATCAGAATTAGAACTTAAACTTGTAAATTCAATAACTTTCGTTCTGTAACTCCAAATTCAATGATTTTGTACTTTTTAAAATCAGCAAGATGAGTAGAACACAATGGATCTATAGATTTGTATTTTTGACACGTGCACAAACTTGTTATTCACAGATCTTCATTTTTCACTATTTTGATCATAACTTTAATTCTATAACTCCTTTTTGAGCAAATCCAAATGCTATGGTCTTGTTAAGGTGTAATCCTTCCAGAAGGTAGAAAATAACAACTAATAGATCACTTTAAACACCATAGGTTTTGAATCTTAGGTTTATTAGATCTATATAAGAGCACTAAAAATGTTATAATTATTTTAGTATCTATTCTATATTTCTCCAAACAAATCTTAGACATGTTAGAAAACCAGAGAACCACATCTACTTCTTTTGCATAATTTTTTTTTGTGATTTTAGTGCATCTTACATCATTGCATATCATGCATACATGTTTATGTAATATTTTCCTTTATTGTTTTTTTATGTGTGGTTATTTTGTTGTCTAGATTGTGAGGAGGAGCAATTCTACAATTGTGGTTGCTGTTCTTACTCATCCTACTGCCAAGGCAAGTGACACCCCATATTAGCACCTATATTTTACTAAGCATTAGATATTTTAAAGTAGTGTGCATGATAGGACTTTTTATATAGTTGTATGCTATGCAATACCCTAGCTACATTTATACTTAGTCATAGAACTTAGTAGATGCTATGCAATATTACAAATTGTTTTACTAGATGTTGAGGAAAAAAAATCCTAAGTATAATTAATGAATGAATCACCTGGGTGGAAGTGGTAAGACTGGTTTATGTTGAGTGTTGCCTCAGGGCCCTTGTCTAAGGGTTATTCCACTTGAGGTTGTCACTTGCGGATGGCCACCCAGGAACAAAGAGATTATTATGTCCCTCTAAGTATAGTAGCTTCCCGTGCAGCCCTTTGACATTATGGGCTCTGTCTTGATCAACTAAGTTGTGAGAGTTCAGCCCAGGCTTGACTAGCAGATGTAGCAAAATTATAGGTGGAACGGTCTCGCCGGTGGGTTTGGACTTCTTCTTCTGAAAGATCTCGTCTCAATTCTCTCCTTTCCATGATGCACTCTGGGTGTATAGGATGTTTGGGCTAATTGAAGACAAAGGGTGAAAGTGCACAACCTCTGCAGAGTCAACAAACTAAGATCTTAGCCGTGTCCCCGGTTATGGACAACTATGAGCAGCTGGACAAGGATTGACAGAAGAATCTCAACACCAATTTATCAAATTAAAATTTGCCCAAGGAAATAATGTATGTGGTGCTTGGAACTTATTCCAATGATGCCACTCCCTTTTAAACAAAAGGACTTTACAAAAATGTTAGGAGAAAATTGGCTTTCTGCAAATAGCCTTAAGATCCACCTAGCCAAAGAAAACATGTAGTACTAGACTTGCCATTTTATATCCACCATAGGTGTCATTTGCCAGTACATCATTGTACTGATCTCCTTCGGGGGCTGCATATTCCAACGTGCAGGATCTTCTGATGAGGAATGAGGATGTTTCTGGACTCGAGTCTACACCCAACATGTTTGCCAGTGGCACATGCTTGAAGATGGAGGCTCATTGCTACTTTATTTTTCTGATGTTGAACTCTGAGTGTTAGCTAGCCTATAAGGCTATGCACCTTGTAATAAGTTATATTTGCCTACTCTGGATCCAGTTGTAATAATTTTGACTCTTATGCAATGATACCTTTTAAGTTTTGTACTGTGGTGCTAGCATTGATCCAGGGACTAGCATATAACACAGGTATTTCACTTTTGATAAAAAGTGGGATGCTACAACTGAGAACGATCTTCTTAAGGGTAAGTTGTTATCATATCCTCGTCTTCATTCTTCCGTCCATTCTTGATTTCTGACAAGTGTCTCTCTGTAGCTCGACTTGAATTTTCGGAGTCCGAGAAGGTCAAACTCTCTGAGCAGGTAACCGCTCGAGAGGCTGACCTGACAGTCATCCGACAAGAGCTAGAAGCTTCCCGCATGCGGTTAGAAGATCTTGAAAGACAACTTGCGGATGCGCGGAAGGCCCTGAAGGACTTAGAGGATGCTGGCAGTAAGGCCGATGGTGACCTTGTCACGTTCCTCCGTCCCCTCGCTGAACATCTTGCGGGTAAGTATTTTGGGCTCTCGTGACTTGATCCTTTATCCAGCTCAATCTTGCCAAGTCTTAGTATTTGCTTCTCTTGTAGGTCTTCTGGATGTTCCCCTAGAGATCCCTGGGCTTCAGCGGATAGATGTGCTAACCGACACTCTTGCTCAACTCAAGAGGCACGCTGAAGGAGTTTGCTCCTTGATTAGCGATGCTACTCAAGTGTTGACGCAACTACGTAGTCGCCTCGTTGCCAATGCTGCTCCTACACCCGCGCTAGATGATCTGCTTAAGGTCCTTTAGGAGGGCAATCTTCTGGACGCCTTCGCGGTTGCTCAGTCAAAGTCCGGCGCGAAGACCGCAATTCAATTTGCGCTGGCGCATGGAGTCGAAGGCTTGGAGGAGGCTTATTCAGCTCTTCCAGTCGACCCCTCCACGGGCAAAAAGGTACGGCTCTCTCGTTTTGGCGAGCAAGCCGCCATTCTTGCTCGGAAGTTGTCTGAGCTATTTGCTCGACTCAAAGGAGGGGCGACTGCCGCTAGCGGGAGCACTACTGTAGCTTCATAGTTTTGTTTTTTCTTTTTTCACCTTGATTGTAATGAACCTTGGGATGTATTCCCGTATTCTCATTGTCCTTAATCGAAATATTTATCTGGAAATTACTTCTTGCTCGTGTGTTGGCTCCGGATGGGAGTAGCCCCCGAGCTCTCGTCAAACGTGCGACTAGAGATGCCTCGAGTAGGGCGTCTTACTTCTTTCCTTGTATTCTTCCAGGCTACTGGGTTTGCCGCGGAAACTTCGGGTGGACGTGCTGCTCCAGTAAATCCACTTGTTGCCGCTGTTGGTACTTTTGCGGGTCTTCGTGATAAAGTCCAGGAGGGTGAGCGCAGGCTAAAAGCTCTGCGCGGTGTAGCCGATGTGGCGAAGTCCAAGCAGAAATTGGCGGCTGAACGCGAACAGTTTCTGATGGACGAGTTGACTTCAGTCGCGAGGGATTTGCTGTGTAAGTAGTGCAGCCCCTTTGTCTTCTTCTGCCTTGTTGTCTTAGCTGATTAAGCATGTTTTGATCTTCAGTTGTTAAACCGGATGACAGGGAAGAAAAGCAGTGGGTGGAAAACCACATTCTTCAAGAGGCTAGCAGCTCAAAGCCTCATGCGAACAATTTTTGGTCTGATCGCAGTCGAGGATTTGCGATGGCCACCTTGAAGTTCCGAGTTATCCAGGCGAGAATTCTCGTGAGCTCTTTTCACGAGGTCTTGCTTGCGATGAACGCTGCCTTTTACCCACTCGAAAGGGGTCCCGAAGACTGGAGCCATCTTCTCAGGTTCTTCGGACGTGAAGGAGAAGTTCGCGCGTGTGTGCGCAATCAGATGACTTGCGGCGCGGTTGTAGCTCTCTCTTTTGTCCGGATATGGCATCCTGAAATAGATTTTAACTCCGTAGCTAAGCTCCCAGATTATTCAATCGATGATATTTCGCCTTACTATGATGCTGTGCATCCTGCAGCAGAGAAAATCATCCGATTGACCTCTTAGGAAGTAGATAGAGTCTTAGCGACTGAGAATGCTCAGCGTTTTGATTGATTGTCGGATGTGTATATCCTGTAATCTTTTTATAGTTTGTAAAAACTGTTGTAAGGTGTGTAACCTTGTATGTATGATATTTTTCTGTGATGCTTAGTTGTAGGTGTAGCCCCCGTGTGCTTGTGGGGTGTGTACCTGTAACTTTTATCATGTAAAGAATAGGAAGCTTCGAGTGAGTATGATGAAGAAATCATGTTTTTATTGCAATGACTGAGAAGCCATGTATTCGAGCTACAAGACTGGCTAGTATAGCCTTATTTTGTTGTGATAACAAGTAAACCTAGGGATAAAATTTGCGGATATGTGCGATATTCCAAGGATTGGAATAGATTCCTCCAGTCGATGGATTCTTCAGCCTGTAGGCTCCACCTGGAATGACTTCGTGTATGATGTAGGGTCCTTACCAGGGCGGTTCGAGCTTGTGTCCTTCCTTCTGCTTGAGCCGGAGTACTAGATCTCCAATCGCGAATGCTCTGTGGCGTATGCGGCGACTATGATAATTTCGCAGTGATTGTTGATATACTGCGGATCTTGCGAGCGCGATGTCGCGCATCTCGTCGAGTGCGTCCATGTCTTCTGCGAGTGCCTTGTTGGAGGTTTCTTCACTGTAGGCCACAACTCGTGGGGCGCTGAATCGAACGTCCTCGGGAAGGACTGCTTCTGCCCCGTATACCATGAAGAATGGCGTGTATTTCGTGGATCGGTTTGGAGTTGTGCGGAGGCTCCATAGTACGGAGGGTAGCTCTTCTGCCCAATGTCCTGCGGCGGGGTGTAGACGATCGAGTAGCCGTTTCTTGATACCAGCCGAAACTAAGCCGTTGGATCTTTCGACTTGTCCGTTCGTTTGCGGGTGGGCAACTGAAGCAAATTTGAAGTTGATGCCTTTTTCCTCGCAGAACTGCTGTGTTTCCTTTGCTGTGAAGTTTGTACCATTGTCTGTAATGATGTCGTGCGGCACACCAAATCTGCATACAATGGAATCGAGGAACTTGACGGCGCATTGGGCGCTAGCCGAAGTTACTGGCATAGCCTCGATCCATTTTGTGAATTTGTCTACTGCGACCAGCAAGTGAGTATATCCACCGGGCGTGGACTTGCGTAGTGGTCCAACCATGTCTAACCCCCATTGTGCAAAGGGCCATGCGATGGGTATCATGTGCAATTCCGTAGCAGGTGCGTGTGGCCTTGGTGCGAATCGCTGGCAGGCGTCGCATCGTTCGACCAGGCCTTTTGCATCGGTGGCTGCTGTTAGCCAGTAGAATCCTGCTCGAAAGGCTTTTCCCATTATTGTTTTCCAGCTAGCATGATGTCCGCAGTCTCCTTGGTGTATATCCTGGAGCAGTTCCTTGCCATCTTCGGGTGCGATGCAGCGCTGAAGTATCCCCGAGATGCTTTGCTTGTATAATTCTCCATTGACTACCCGAAAGGATTTGCTACGCCTGATTATTTGTCGAGCCTCGCGTGGGTCGGCCGGGAGCTGTCTGTTGAGCAGGTAGTCGAGATATTTCTGCGTCCAGGTTGGCTCGACCAGAAAGACCTGTCGTGATATGTTATGAATGAGCTCGAGAAGGGCGACTTGCGGGCTGACCTCTGTTTCTGGTGTTGCGGGTGTTCCGGCAGCTTTCTTCACTTTGACCGATCGTTTGATCATTCGTTCGAAATATATTCCTGGCGGTATGGGTGTATTCGTGGAACCCATGTTTGCCAGTCTGTCCGCTTCTTCGTTGCTAAATCTTGCAATGTGCCTCAGCTCGCACCCTTTAAAACTTCCTTCGAGTAGATTGTACATGTCACGATATGCGACCATGTTTTCAGCAATGGCGTCGCATTCTTTCATTGTCTGCTGCACAATGAGATTGGAATCGCCGTAGATCATTAATCGGGTAGCTCCACAGGTGATTGCCATCTTCATCCCATGCAACAGGGCTTCATATTCTGCGTCGTTGTTCGATGCTGGATCATCTGGTGGAAAGTCCAGTCGCAGGACGTATTGCAGCTTGTCTCCTCGAGGCGAAATAAGAACGATTCCAGCTCCTGCTCCTTTGTTTCTCTTGGATCCATCAAAGTACATTATCCAATTGCTCGTGTACTCAGGCGGTCCGGGCATTTGCAATTCTGTGCATTCGCTGAGAAATTCGACGAGTACCTGAGATTTGACTGCGTTGCGTCCTGCATAGGTGATGTCCCAAGCGCCCAATTCGATGCTCCATTTAGCTATTCTTCCGGATGCCATAGGGTTGTTCATGATTGTCCCGAGTGACGCATCATTAACCACTGTGATGGCGTGTTCCTGGAAATAATGTTTGAGCTTTCGGGCCGTAAGAACAACTCCATATGCGAGCTTCTGGTAATGAGGGTATTGTTGCTTGCACGGCGAGAGCACTTCACTGATGTAATATATTGGTCGTTGGACTCCGTAGGCTTTGCCATCTTCAGGTCGTTCGACTACGATTGCCGTGCTGATGACCTGGTTTGTAGCGGCTAAGTATAAGAAAAGTGGCTCCCTTTCTTGCGGTGTTGCAAGGACGCGCCTGCTTTGCAACGATCGCTTTAAGTCTGCGAACGCTTGTTTGGCTTCGGGTGTCCACTCGAATTTGTCCGTCTTCTTCAACAATTTATAGAAGGGTAACGCTTGCTCTCCCAATCGTGCGATGAACCTTCTTAGGGCGGCCAGTCGCCCTGCGAGCTGTTGAACTCCGCGTAAATTGGTCGGCTCCTTCATGGTTAATATAGGCTTGTATTTTCTCCGGGTTGGCTTCGATGCCTCTGGCGGATACCAGGTACCCGAGAAGTTTTCCTGCGGGAACGCCAAAGACGCATTTGGTTGGATTGAGCTTGATCCGATATGCATTAAGGGCGTCGAATGTTTCTCTAATGTCCTCGAGGAGTGTGTCCTCCACTCGAGTCTTGATGACGATGTCGTCTACGTACACTTGTACGTTCTTACCAATGAGATTGGCGAGGCATCTTTGCATGCAGCGCTTATATGTTGCGCCTGCGTTCTTCAGCCCGAAGGGCATTGTCGTGTAGCAGTAGACACCGTGAGGTGTGCTGAATGCTGTCTTCTCTTCATCTTCCCTTTTCATCCGGATCTGATTATATCCCGAATAGGCGTCCAGGAAAGAGAGGCGTTGACAGCCTGCTGTGGAGTCCACAATCTGGTCGATTCGCGGGAGACGAAAATTGTCCTTGGGGCAATGCTTATTTAACGACGTGTAGTCGATGCACACCCGAAGGATATCCGTGTTCTTTTTGGGGACCAACACCGGGTTTGCTAACCAAGTGGATATCTTGATCTCCCTAATGAAATTTGCAGCTAACAATCTGTTTACTTCTTCTCCAAGCGCCTTCTGCTTGGGTTCTGAAAATCGTCGAGTCATCTGTTTGATGGGCTTGGCATCAGGAAAAACTTCGAGTGAGTGCTCGGCAAACTCCCTGGGTATTCCTGGCATGTCTGAGGGCTGCCAGGCGAAAATTTCCCAGTACTCACGGAGGAGCTTGACGAGCGCGCCTTCCTATGCTTGCGAGAGGGTTGTTGAGACCATCGCTGTCTTCGCAGAATCTATCGGGTGCACTTGATGCTTTCGGGTGTCGCTGTTGGTGCTAAACTCCATTTCAGGCGCGTTTTTCTTCGTTAGGGGCATCACGGAGTGACCCGTGGGTTTGATTCCCACAGACGGCGCCAATTGTCGAATCCCTGACTCAACAAGTCCCTTCGGTGAACCTATCGGGTTTCGAATAGGAGAACCCATGAGCGCTGGTGGAATCGTCGGCTAGACAGGGGGCGAGATTTACCCAGGTTCGGGGCCCTCGTAGAGGTAAAACCCTTACTCCTGCCTCTTGTCGATCTGTATTGAAGATGAGATCGGTTACAATGGTCGTGCTCGAATCGAGAGTAGGTATCGAGTTCAAGGCTTTGGGTCGTGCGGTTGTTTCCTGGTCCTCTCCTGGGGGCTCTCCCGGCCTTATATAGATGGCCAGGTCTCGAGTCCTATCTGGAGAGGACTCGAACTCTAACTAGGTCGGTTACAAGTTTCCTATCTTAACCCACAAGTTAGTGCGAGTGGGCTTCACGTGGGCCTTCTGGAGTATTCCAAGGGCGCCTCTTATTGGGCCTTATCCTCAGGCCTGAGATGGGGTATCCTTATCCGCAGGGTCCAGGATCCATATCTTCGTCAATGGGGTCAAACGGGAACGAATGAGTAACAAGCGTTACTCAGCAAGGTCATGATATATAATGGGTAGTTTGATGCACTAACTACAGCTTTAGACTCGAAAGAGTCATAAGCTAATGCAAGGTTTTGTAAACCTTTCTTCAAACGGTTCTTTTAATTCTGAAAACTATGCCCGCCAGATCTTCACAGGACTAGAACTTTCATGGAGTTGCCTTTCCTGCGGCGTTCGCATGCAGCTCCTTCCCGGAACAGGGGGTAACATTCAGGCTGGGCGTTCGGGTTACCCGAAAATTTCGGGTCGGGAAATTCGGGTTTTTACTAATTCAGGTTACTAGAATTGATACCCGAAATTTAGCCTAAAAAATAAAAACCCGACTATTCGGGTACCCGACATTTCGGGTTCGGGTTCGGGTTTTCCCGAATTTCCCGAATTATAGCATGATTAGCTAAAAAAATTAGCAATCCAGGAGAGGTAGACGGAGGACATGCCAATATTGAACACTGGACAACGTCGTTTCGTCGCCGGTGTGGTGCTGCTTGGAGGCAGGTGGGGCCACTAAACGTTTACATTTTTATGGCTAGGAAAGGAGCTAGAACGTGCGGCAAGGGATAGGGATAGAAAATAGGACACGTGCACGTCACGTGAATTGGGCCAGATATTCTTATTGGGCTGCTAAGCTAGCTACTCATGAACACTGCCTTTGCATATATCGGGTAATTCGGGCTGATCGGGTACCGTAGTCTGTTTCCCGAACTACCCAAAATTAATTCGGGATTTGGATTTTAACACCCGATTTTACACCAGATTTTCGGGCTTCGGGTAATTCGGGTTCGGGTTCGGGTTCTTCGGGTTCGGGCTTCGGGTATCGGGTTTTATGCCCACCGTGAGGTAACATGCCACATCCTTTTACACTCTGCAGAGGTGCGTTACTTTACCAATGGACGACAAAGACCATGTTGCACAACCAGGTGTACATTCCTGTCCACTCCCACTCAGTTGTGGGCCCGGTTGTTGGTCCAAGCCAAACCGTGCTTCTCCGCACAACGCATGCCCACCCATTTCCGCCAGCAGGTTGAACGCCTGATTCCACCCCTCACGATGGAGATCTACGCGCCCCTGGCAGACACTCATAGACCCAGAGTCCGTGGGACGTAAGGGCTCCCACCCATGTGCATGCAGTCCCGCAAAACCTACAGCGTACGTCTCTGGCAGTCCGTTGACATGCGAACAAGAAAAGATCACAACTGACTTACTCCCCCCATAGAAGACCCATGGTTAACGCGAATTTACGGCGCAAGAATCCTGACGGCAGTTGTGATTAATCCTAGGTAATAGGTTCCCATGCAGATGGAACCTTCCTTTGACCTATTCATCTTACCATGGTCCCATCCGCCCACCAAACAGAACACTACCACTCAGGTAGTCATTCAATTAGTCATATTATTATAAAAATAGGATCATGCATTCTTTTGAGAGTAGGTGATAATACGATAGGGTTTTCGCAAATAGTTTGTTATGAAGTATTGCAAAGGATATGAGTAAGTGATGAACTTGCCTGAGATTGAAACAATAATAATAATCCAGGACTTCGTGTTCAAGGGTCTCGTAGAAAATCCCTACATCTGAAAGATAGCAAAGTAGTCCCGGTAAGGACTACAGAAAACATTGGCAAGATGATACATTCATAGTAATGAGATGCATCGTGAATTACCCTGGAAAACATCCCAGCTTACAAGTGTAAGCCACGTTTGATACGATAGCTTACTCACAAAGGTTTTAGGTGAATGGCTTCATTACTTGTGGTGATGTGGTTATTACTTCTTTTAGACTTACATGTGTTTCACTTTTACTTAGAAAAAAATTGTTATCATGTTTAGATAGAAGTGGTTATTACTTGGTTAGGCAATAAGACAATGTCATATGGAAAACAACTATTGAAAAGATAACAATTACATTTTGTTTTATATTTTAAAAAATGTAGAACATATGACAAAGAATTTAATTGAAAATGATGAACTAATACATCTAACTCTATCATCACAATATTTTCTAATGACTTGTGATGATAGGTTTTAGTAGGTGTGAAAATGTGAGGGTTTTATTAATAAGGAAAATAATGATGTGGTAGTCATCTCTGGTTTTTAATAGACATTTATAAACTTTCAGTATACTTATAAAAGCAAGTTTAGAAATTAAGGAAAATGTTTTAAAATTGACATATTTGAGTTGGAAATGTTGTTCTTTTTAATTTGGTATATCAATTGATGTTTTTCTGAAAAATATTTAAAGAAGTTATTAATTTATTAATTTTAAATGAATTAAATGACTAGGAAAAAATATTGCACACATAAAACTTGATCAAATGACTTTGAAAACATCATAGATGAGTTGCATTTGTAACTTGGAGCATTTTGGTATATAACTTGTATTTTTCTGACTTTCTAAATTATTTGTTATTTTTCTCAATTTTAATTGATTTAATTTAATTAAAGAAAATATTTTATTTTAAACATTTTTTAAAAGTTGATAAACATTTGGATTACATTTTTCTGATTAACTTGGTATATTATTTATCTTTTTCGATTTATAGAATTTAAGTTATTGAATTAATAAGATTTAAGTATTTTCTATCATTTTTAGATTGACAGGTGGGGTCCACGTGGCAGTTCTAATTCAATTAAATGGAAAAACAATATGTGACGTCATGCTGACGTCGGCCCTGCGTCATCACCTGGAGGGGATTTCTACTGTGATCACAAAATCGATGGATTCTTCAGGAATTGGCATGATTTGTTTGTACTACTGGATAGAGGTTGAAGTGAGGAGTCTAGGGGTGGCGGCGACTTGACCAATAGGTCACCGGAGACTCGCCTGCGTGCGGTTTTGTGGTGGCCGGCGGTGGTGCATGATGAGATGACGAATTTAGGCGATGGAATTCTAAACGGAGGGCACCCAGAGGTTCCCTACCTCGCCGCGAAGCTCGTGGTAGCGTTGAGGAAGCAAAATGAGGTCAGGGTCGCCGGCGGCGTGCTCCTTTCCGTGGCGGCCGGACTTGGGAACGGCGGCGGAGTTCCCACTGCTTGAGGCATCTCCAACCGTGCGCTTGCTCGAGGAGGTCGAGGAACATCCCGCGCACCCCGTGGTGGCCTTAGTTTGTCCCGGCGTGGTAGGAGGCAACGGCGCAGAGCGGCGGCCGTGGGGCGCTAGGGTTAGGGTTTTGGGGTAGTTCTCTGCCTAGAGAGAGAGACAGAGAGAGATGGAGTGAGTGAGGAGGAAGAGAGGAAGTGAGGCACGGCCTCTCGGCCTGGAGGTCTTATCCTCGCGCGAAGCGGCAAGCAGGTTGTGGCACCGACCATGCCACGGCGGCGTTCTCCTCTGCCTTCTAGCAGAGGAAGAAGAAAGGAAAATATAACTGCGATTTTTGATACCCCCTGTAGTTTCTATAATTTGCAATCAAGTCCTACTATTACTAAAACTGAGAAGAGACCTATGTTTTCAGGACCTTTTTGTGAAGATAAAAATTATTAAAGAATATATTTGGAAAGCTCCTCAAATTTGCAATCTCACCATGTTTTGTTTTGGTGAAGTTGAGCAATATTTGTATTTTTTATTTAGGGTGCTAAATTAAGTAGTTTTGTTGTTCTCTCCTAATTTAATTTATTAAATGGCTATTTAAATTAATTTAGGCATGATTATTAGGATTAGACACAACAACTGTAGTAGTACAGCCCATCACAAGCTATATTGTTGCGTGTAGTACTGGTCCCTGGACCGTTCACCAGCACACACAACTAGATAGATATCCAAAGAAGCAAATGTATCTCATATCTAGCGAATAATCCAGAGTACAAAATACTTTACAAGTTGCATAGCGGGAGCTAGCTCAAAACTTATTCAAGTATAACAAAGAGAATATAAGGGCTCCAGTCTTCAATTTGTGCCACAGGCGAACAAACATGTTGAGTGGAGTCACGAGACCTACGTCGATCACTCCGGATACGAACAACCTGCATGTTGGAATATGCAGCCCACAAATGGAGGTCAGATCATTCTGAGCAATGGTGGCAAGTGACACTATGGTGGTATATAAATGGCAAGTGCTAGTCTACATGCATATTTGAGTGGTGGAGTTTGTAGGCTATTTTGCATAAATGCATTTGTCCTATCTTTTGATATAAAGTAATTTTGCACATATTCTGGACACTTTGGTTGATAGCAAAGTGCTCCTATATAATTGGACACTTTGGTTGATAGCAAAGTGCTCCTACCCTTTGGATTAGCACACTGAAACACCATCAGGCACTTCTCCAATAACCCATAGTCAAATTGGTAGTAATCAATAAAACAAGATGAACGAGATATGTCATGTTTCCCATCTAGTTGTTGAATTGTCCCTAACCAATGGAGCACGGCTAAGATCTTAGTTTTAACCCTCGCGAGGTTTGTGCCCTTTACCCGTGTTGCCCAATCGACTCCAAACACCATGATACACCATTAGTACCACGGAAGGAAAGAAGATTAAGCCACAACTCCAAGAAGTAGATCCCCAAACCCTCCACGAGCCGGACCATCCTACCACTATTCTACATCTCTGGACACGTTGTGTTCGAGTCACCACAACTCCTACTTGGGGTAACATGTGATTACTCCACTTGGGTGTTAGTGAAGAAATCTAGCATAGCGATAACACACAACTCCTACTAATGCATAGCTACAATAAAACTCTAATGCATATATTAAAATAGTAGGATCATGTGTGTCACTTACCTTGACAGAAATTGGAGTCGGTCACGCACTCGAGTCAGTCGCAACCGTAACAACCACGGTCCTCACACGAACAACAACCGCAACTCTCGCAATCTACACGTTGCAAGCATACCTCAATAAATAACACAAACCAGAAAAAACAACAATGCAACATATGTATGCATGATAATTTAATAATGCAAGACAACTAATTTACTAATTCTCTGGTTGCCTAAACAATATATGATGCATGAAAAAGTTTGTAATGCAACAAGAGGCAAAGAAGCAGCTTAACCAAATTAAATAGGGTTAATTAACTATCTACAAGATCTTATCGAAATAAAGTTCATAAAACGGTGGATCTAAATCTAACAAACTAATAAGATCATAAAAAACAAATAAAACACTCAACGACAACTTTTTGAATGAATAAGAACGGAGTATAGATTTGAAATTTCGAGTTACTCCGGTGGTCAAAAGTAGATCGGAATTATATAAACATATCTGTAGCTCAATTCGAAAAACTCAAAGAACGAAATTTGTAGATAATGATGAGATGCAAATATAGTAGAAATTTGAGCGAAAACAGACAAAGGTTTGAAGAGTAATTGAACTTTTCCCGCTTCAGATCTGAGAGAGTAAATCTCGAAATTCTCCGGCTGTGGTGGATGAAAAGAGGTGAAGTTTCTTAGGATGGATCGGTATTGACGATCTCTAAAACTCTCGTGAAGACGTGAACGTCAACCGAGGAACTCACGGATCGTGGCGAGCAAAATACCACGAAATAGATCTGAAATCAAAGTTTCAATTTTGGGACGACCTCACGGCCGGGGATGGGATATTTATAGGTGGGTAGGTCGGTGTAAAATTGCTTCTTTGAGTAGGGAACAAATAGAAAGAAGTGGATTCGAATTTGGACTCTCCAATGAAGAGATATGCGAGTTTGAATAGGGATAGGTGAGGGAAAACGGGATTGGTAAGTGTTCGTGAGTTTCAGACCGGTGCGGTCACGCTCGTTGATCGTGTGGAGGTGCCGGCAGGCTTGCTGGGCCGGCCCATGCGGTGCGAGCCAAGCCAAGTTTTTTTTTCTTTCCTCTTTTTCTTAAAACTTTCATAACTTTTGAAATATAACTCAAAATCGAGTCAAAAAAAAATTTAAAAATTTGAAATTCGAAACTCTATCATATTAGACTATTAGGGAGTAATTTTGAGAAAAATAAAATATCCAAATATCCTTTAGCTTATAAACGCCTTATAGGAGGATTTTGGGCTTTTTAAATCATGATTTTGTTTTGGGATTTACAATGCGACAATCAAATGCAAGTTTTGAAATGATGTCATGCTATGCATATGCTCTAAATGCAAAATATTTCAAATGTAAAATTTGGGATGTTACAAAGTAACTCCCTTAAGATGAATCTCGTCCCGAGATTCGGAATGGCTAGCAAATAGGTGTGGATGGTTTTCTAAATTTGTAGGCTAACCCCCTTAAGAGAAATCTACTTGGTATCACCAGAGCCATGCACCGATAAATATATGCTGATCTTCACTCCTTGTTTTGTCAATTGTGTTGTGCATCCTTCACCGATATGGAGCATCTCCGCCTATAGGTTGTGTGGCATAATGAAGCATCACATTGGCGTCAACGTTGGCATCCTCCACTGTTTCTTCTATATCTTGAATCCGTGTCGTTGTCTCGTATGAGTCCCTTGTATTTCTTCCTGGCTAGGTTCTAGGTAATAGGTTGAGTAAACTGAGTTGGATCATCTAATAGTTTCTACATAGTAAGTGGCATCTTGGGGTGGTTGATATAGAGAGTATTGTGGAAAGGCATCTACTGGGGTTAGAATAGATGAGTTTAGATAGATAGGACTAAAGGAAATAGCTACCCATACTAGTAGTATGAACAAAGCAGCACTTAACAATCATCAAACAAGCAACCAATCAATTTTAAAATACTTTTCAAAATAGGGTATAATTTCCTGAGAAAATACCCATAAAATTTTGAAAACAAAACTGTTGAAAATACACGGACTATCATTGCCATATCATCTAATTAGGATATGGTCAACACCTAACACGATCTCGATAACTAGGAACCTACATGGTGGGCAACCTAGTGTCTTCACATGGCTCGAAAAGTTGCATCGTGTTTCCTTCTTGTAGTAAGACTTCTTATCTATCTTGAGGTGAATCTCCTTTATATTGAATTGAATCTTCTTCTCTATGGGAATTCTCACTATGATTTGAAAAAGAAGAGATTGAAGTAGGAGATAAAGATAAGAAGATTACAAGAATGGAGTGAAAGGAAGAATGTATAAACGATTTGGAAAAATAAGATTTCATCATATTGCTTTTCCTAATCCATTTTCTAAGGTCTCGTTCCTACAGTCAACACATTGCTCTGATACCATCTGTAGTAGTAAAGCCCATCACAAGCTATACTTTTGCGTGTAGTACTGGCCCCTGGACCGTTCACCAGCACACACAACTAGATAGATATCCAAAGAAGCAAATGTATCTCATATCTAGCGAATAATCCAGAGTACAAAATACTTTACAAGTTGCATAGCGGAAGCTAGCTCTAAACTTATTCAAGTATAACAAGACGAATATAAGGACTCCAGTCTTCAATTTGTTCCACAGGCGAACAAACATGTTGAGTGGAGTCACGATACTTACGTCGATCACTTGGGATACGAACAACCTGCACGTTAGAATATGCAGCACCCAAATGGAGGTCAGATCATTCTGAGCAATGGTGGCAAGTGACACTATGGTGGTATATAAATGGCAAGTGCTAGTCTACATGCATATTTGGCTGGTGGAGTTTGTAGGCTATTTTTCATAAATGCATTTGTCCTATCTTTTGATATAAAGTAATTTTGCACATATTCTGGAAACTTTGGTTGATAGCAAAGTGCTCCTATATAATTGGACACTTTGGTTGATAGCAAAGTGCTCCTACCCTTTGGATTAGCACACTGAAACACCATCAGGCACTTCTCCAATAACCCATAGTCAAATTGGTAGTAATCAATAAAACAAGATGAACGAGATATGTCATGTTTCCCATCTAGTTGTTGAATTGTCCCTAACCAATGGAGCACGGCTAAGATCTTAGTTTTAACCCTCGCGAGGTTTGTGCCCTTTACCCGTGTTGCCCAATCGACCCCAAACACCATGATACACCATTAGTACCACGAAAGGAAAGAAGATTAAGCCACAACTCATAAGAAGTAGATCCCCAAACCCTCCACGAGCCGGACCATCCTACCACTATTCTACATCTCTGGACACGTTGGGTTCGAGTCACCACAACCTACAAATTATGTCTAGCCCATACTAATATGAAACACGGCTGCACGCAAGAACAACTACATAAAGAAAATAAACATAGTCTCAAGATACTGGGCGGCGGTCCCCACCAAACTTTGTACTCTGATGACACTCTAGCAATCCGCCCAGTGGTTAATTAATTATCATGTTGTTTTCATAAGCAATTAAAATAATGGTTTTCATCATAACATGATAATAATCCCAACCACGGATAACTAGATCATGTCTAAGCAATCTACAAGTACGGTGTTTGCCTATCATATGGATGCTACAATCTAGGGTAACATGTGATTACTCCACTTGGGTGTTAGTGAAGAAATCTAGCACAGCGATAACACACAACTCCTACTAATGCATAGCTACAATAAAACTCTAATGCATATATTAAAATAGTAGGATCATGTGTGTCACTTGCCTTGACAGAAATTGGAGTCGTTCACGCACTCGAGTCAGTCGCAACCGTAACAACCACGGTCCTCACACGAACAACAACCGCAACTCTCGCAATCTACACGTTGCAAGTATACCTCAATAAATAACCAAACCAGACAAAACAACAATGCAACATATGGATGCATGATGATTTAATAATGCAAGACAACTAATTTACTAATTCTCTGGTTGTCTAAACAATATATGATGCATGAAAAAGTTTGTAATGCAACAAGAGGCAAAGAAGCAGCTTAACCAAATTAAATAGAGTTAATTAACTATCTACAAGATCTTATCGAAATAAAGTTCATAAAACGGTGGATCTAAACCTAACATACTAATAAGATCATAAAAAGCAAATAAAACACTCAACGACAACTTTTTGAATGAATAAGAACGGAGTATAGATTTGAAATTTCGAGTTACTTCGGTGGGCAAAAGTAGATCAGAATTATATAAACAGATCTGTAGCTCAAATCGAAAAACTCAAAGAACAAAAGTTGTAGATAATGATGAGATGCAAATACAGTAGAAATTTGAGCGAAAACGGACAAAGGGTTGAAGAGTAATTGAACTTTTCCCGCTTCAGATCTGAGAGAATAGATCTCGAAATTCTCCGGCTATGGTGGATGAAAAGAGGTGAGGTTTCTTGGGATGGATCGGTATTGACGATCTCTAAAACTCTCGTGAAGACGTGAACGTCAACCGAGGAACTCACGGATCGTGGCGAGTAAAATACCACGAAGCAGATGTGAAATCAAAGTTTCGACTTTGTGACGACCTCACGGCCGGGGATGGGCTATTTATAGGTGGGTAGGTCGGTGGAAAGTTACTCCTTTGAGTAGGGAACAAGTAGAGAGAAGCAGATTCGATTTTGGACTCTCCAATGAAGAGATATGCGAGTTTGAATAGGGATAGGTGAGGGAAACGGGGTTGGTAGGTGTTTCAGACCCGTGCGGTCACGCTCGTTCATCGTGTGGAGGGGCTTGCTGGGCCGGCCCATGCGGTGCGAGCCAAGCCAAGTTTTTTTTTATTTTCTCTTTTTCTTAAAACTTTCATAACTTTTGAAATATAACTCGAAATGGAGTCAAACAAATTTTTAAAATTTTTAAATTAGAAACTCTATCATATTAGACTATTAGGGAGTAATTTTGAGAAAAATATAGTATCCAAATATCCTTTAGATTATAAACGTCTTATAGTAGGATTTTGGGCTTTTTAAATCATGATTTTGTTTTGGGATTTACAATGCGACAATCAAATGCAAGTTTTGAAATGATGTCATGCTATGCATATGCTCTAAATGCAAAATATTCCAAATGTAAAATTTGGGATGTTACAACAACCAAGTGGTCATCAAGGTGGTGTATCATAATTGGACAATTTTAGATACAATTTCTTACATAAAGTAATTTGGTAAAACTACTTGGTAATGTTTCTATACTCTGTTATGAAAATCACTTAATAGTGAATTGTATTCCATGTCAAACCAAATGATGTTGGTTAATGAATGGACTTGTTTTCTCTTTATAAAACTATGTTATTTTCATAGTTAATCTCTTAGCAATCTTGGTTGACATTTTACTTAGGTGAATGTAAGTCATGTTAGTTGTTTTTAGTACTTGACTAGGTGGAAAACATATGTGGTTTTGGGATCTTATTTTCTTGTTTTCCACATAGGTTCCAATATGGATATTATCCCATGTTTTCTTTAGAGCATGTAATTATTTTACATGGTTATGGGTTGATGAATTTTTGCTATCATCTGTTAGTCTTGTGTGTGAAAAAGATTTGGAAAACAAGGTATTAGGCTTGTTTTCATCTACCTCCACATATCAAGACATGTGGATGCAATACCTTGTTGTTATTTATTACTGGATACTTGTTTCCATTTAAGAGATTTACTATTTGTTCCTCATCTCTGTTGAGCTTGACAAGACATAGAGGTTATGGATTCTCTAACATTAACTAATGCTTCACTGAATAAATTCTTCCTGAGACAGTGTTGCTCCTTGTTGACTTATGTTGCTTGTTGTTCTTCTCTCTAGTTGCCACTTGTCTTCAAATTGCCTTTGTCCATTGCAGGTAGGTTCCTCTCTTGGTTTCCAACCTCAACTGTCTCACCATTGTGGTGAAAACTACCAATTTCTCCAAACAAAGATTTTACTTAGATGATTATAAAAGAATGTGAGTTTATTTAATGACATCAAATTACTCTATGCATATAAGAAGAATTTGTTAACAAGGTAGCTAGTCTTGCCTCCAAATTACTTCTCATATACAATATGCTGAGATGCAGCATGTAATTCAACCATTTGTTTGTTTATGTATGACACTCAATTGTTTGAGTATACAGAAGTGTTTTGTTAACAAGGCATACTGCTTGTTACCAAACTACTTCTCTATAACACTAACATTGGAATATCACACTATTTCAAGAGGAGTTACTAATATCAGATCACGATAGAAGAGTTCCCAGGTACTCTTATAGTAGATTGGAGTAGCACTTCTAAAACACTCTAAATAATCTTCTTGAAGATCTTCATGTGGTAGTTCCTACTTTCTTGTGGTTTCTTCTCTTGCAGAATGATTCAGAGAAGATTGGAAAACAAGATAATCTAGACAAAGTAGAAAGATCTTGATTTAAGAGTTAGTTCATGCTTTTATTATCCTTCCATATACTTCTTATTTTATTTCCCAAAAGATATGCTCTTATATCATACATGATTGGCTTACTTAGCTTCCAATTAACTTCCTCTCATAGAGGTTATAACTTGTTGTTATTCCTTAGTTGTATCTAGAGATACTTTAGTTGTGGAATGATGATTTGGATAAAAGTGTGGAGTGTTTGTGGAATGGTGACTTAAGATAGTAAGTTGATCAAATGGTTCATTGATGTATTGAGATTTGATATGCTCCCTTATATAAGATGAATGAGACAATGAGCATATGAAAGTTATTGAGCTTAATGTCTTTGATCATGGTTGTTAGTTGGTTACTCAGGGTGTCATGTTCTACTTTATATTCATCACTTTGTTGACTTTGTCATTCATAATGCATATATAGAGATTTGGGAATATTATATGTAATGGTCAGGGTTTATCAGTGGTTGAAGAAGATTTATTTCTTCTTGTAGATACTTCTTTTATGATTGATGAGATATGTACATATTCGATAAATATGTTAATACAATTATTATATCATTTTCCGCTTGTGGGTTTTGAGTTAACACTTGCTTGTATCAGTAGTGTTCTATTGATTCTTTGTTATGTACTTGTGATGGTTCACCTGATAGTTATGAGATGATTTTATAGAGATGTTGTGGAAATGAATTGATAACTTAGGGAGTTGTTGTTTTATAGGAGATCGCATCTCTGTTGATGAGATGGTTCAATTATGCATTACTCATTGGTGGAAGTATGATCATCAGATATGTGATTTGGATACTCACCCCTCTTTGAGTTATAGTTTCCTAGTGAATTATCCCAAGTCACTTATAGACTTGTGGTTAAGGTGGTTGATAGTTTGTGTTGGTCAAAACCAATTTATGGTTTGTGTAACCAGATGATTTGATTTCCTAAGATACTTGTTATAAAGATCATTCCAAATGCACTCTTGACTAGATGAACTAGACCTATTTCATCATGCCAAGTGAAACTTTGGTCACTTTGATTCGTTTAAACTTTCGCGCCAAAATTTCCCGTACTTTTAGATGCATGCTTTGCAAATGCACATATTATATTAGATCCTTATAACTTCCCATACATTGGGGTGTTACAAAAACGAAGTATTACAGCGGATACATAGAACATCGTTGAGCCTCATATCCTTCATGTGCCACATGCAAAACATGTTGGCGATAGACGAGAGATCCTAAACGAAATCCTCACTCGTCTTTACTACATCCACAGGATGGAATATGTAGCCTCAAGGGAGTCAATACAGTTTAATGTATTGGCAAGTAACACTATGGTGGATATAAATGGCAAGACTAACACTACATGCTTATTTGGTCGAGTGGAGTTTTGGCTAAGTTTGCATAATTCCAGTTTTCTCCTATGTCTTTTGTAAAGTTATTTTATTTTAAAAGGGGTAGCAACATTGGATTAAGATCCAAGCACCACAACTACTGTTTACTTAGTAAAAAAATTACTTATTGAAAATGGTTTTGAGATTCTACCGTCATTCCTTGTCCAGCTTCTCATAGTTTTACATACCCGGGGACACGACTAAGATCTTAGTTTGATGACTCTCTAGAGTTTGTGCACTTTCAAATTTAGACTCAAATCAACCCAAACATTCTATACACCTTGAGTGCATTAAGGAAAGGAGAAGATCGTTACACCACAGTTTGTCTTACCCGTTCTACCTATAATTATGCTACATATGCTTGTAAGCCTGGTGAGTTTATTCAACTTAGTTAATAAAGACATAGCCCATATGACAAAAGGCTACACAGGAAGCTACTAAACTTAAAAGTACATATTAATCTCTTTGTTCCTGGGTGGCCATCCGCAAGTGTATCCTTCGATGAAAAACACCATATATATGGCCCTAGGGAGCCACTCAACATAAACCAATCACATCCAAATTCTAACCAGGTGTTTCATTGATATTTATACTTAGAATTTTCCACAACATCAAGTAAAACAATTTGTAACATTGGATAGCATCTGCCAAGTTCAAAGGATATAAAGATAAGGTAAAATAGATGGCTACACAATACTAGGAAAATAGCATAACATAACATAACTTAGTAAAAATTCCTATCATGAATAGTACTCAAAAATCTATAGCATGCATATAGAAAATAATGGGTGGATGAATGTATCACTTTCCTTTGAAGTTGGTGAAGAAATCACACTCTTCACAAAATATCGTTGCTCTCCATACAATCTAAACAATACAAGTAAACAACAATGAACACACAATCACAAACAAAGAAAACAAAGTATAATAATCAAAAAACTTAGAACAACAATTTATTTTACCAAAGGAATTATTGTGCTTAGGTTATGTGTATAGCAAATGGCCGAGGGTTGGTAAAGGATTGTGTTTTGAAATGTTCAAACTTATTGATCAAAACTTTCACTAAGGATTATCACATTTACTCTAATATGCAAAAACTTGTGATTTCAATACACAAAGACAAACTAAGTAATTGGAGTTGGTCTTTGATCAAAACATAAAAGAAAGTTCTTGGTCTAATCTATTTCCGTCTCGGTTTCTTCAAGACTTATTTGCTTCCTTGAATTGCTTTTGATGGGTAAGTCTTGTATGCATCTACTTCAATGGCCTTGCATGTAGTCCTCCTTCTTGATTCTAGGATTTATGGACTTAGTCATATATAAAGATAAATACATGGGATTTGCTAGAGTTCCCTAAAACGACTTGTAAATTCTTCCTCTTATTCTTCTTCTTCTTCTTCAGGGAGAATATTGAGTTGTCTTCTTGTTGAAGTTGTTCTTCTTGTTGAAGTGTTGGTCAAAAGCTCTCGTTTCACTTGGGAAAACAAATTCTATGTCTGGAAAAAAAAACTTGACACTAATCATCTTGACAACAAATTCTAAGTCTTGGAAAACAAATTATAAACTCCAAGCCTTCACATTGGTCTGTCTTCTTAAGAATCATCTTCAAGCTTCTTTGTAGCTCCCTCCTTGGTGGTGACTTCATTATTTCCAATACTTGATGGTTTTGATACAAATTAGGGGCTAGTCTTAATCTAACTTATCCATAGCACAATATCTAAGGGAACAGAAAAGTAAGTGGAGAATAACTTAGAGAAAAAAAGGGTTGGTGTTCTTGAAATTACTCTTGATTTCTTCTAGTACTTCCACTTCCTAGAGTTTCGTCTGATTGTGTTGAAGTCTATGTTCTTCTCTAAGTGCTTCAACGTTCTCCCATGTAGTGTTTCTTGTCGAGTTGAAAAATAACATAAGAGTTGTCCTCTAGCACCTTAGAGACTTAATCATATTAGAACATGATAGAAATTTTGAGAGGTAGATAGAAGTTATGGGTATTAGGTTTTAGGGTTCACTAGTTAGTCTAGTATTTGATGGACACACACTAAGCACTTTATTCTTGGATCCAAAATAGCCACAACATCAAACATTAAAAAATGGACACAAATATCATGGCATGATCAACTAGGTGGTTCACTATGATGGATTTTTGGCCAAACATTCATGGATATGTTTTAAGGGTGTCCAAAAGGTTTAGTTTCTAATGTCTCTGGTTCAAGGTTACCAAATGGAGCAATTTTTCTTAACGAACCATTTTCAAATTATTTATGGAATTAAATATATGTCAAAATTACTCAAATGACCTACTTAAATCTAAAATAAATATAAACTTCTCAAAAAATTATTTTGAGCAGTGGGTACTGTTAGTACACATTATAAGGATCGCAAAAAAAATTGGTTTTCTTAAAAATTATTTCTATAATTTGAATTATGTAAAAAATCATCAAACGAGCACATTTGAATTTGAATAATTTTTAGATGATCAAATTTAATTTTGTACAGTGCCAAAAGTTTCTACAGATCCATAGGTGTCGTGGTGGTATCACGGCAGATGCCATGGGATGGCCAAAGTGTTGGGGCCGATGGACGCTGGAGGTATCCGGGGAGTGATCGCACGGCTTGTAGACGTGCTAAGGAATCTCTAGTACTGCAAACAACAAGATCTACCCAGGTTCAGGGCCCTCGTGTGGAGGTAACACCCCTACTCCTGCCTTTCTCTCTATATGTGTGTAATCCGAGTAGCCACAATACAATGTATGTCTCCTGGCCGAGTAGCCACTATGCTGCTCTCTCTAGCTCTGGTGTTGTCTCTAGTAAATAAATGCGAGGTGAAGCAACGTCCCTCGCACATGAGGGGGCAGGGTACCTTATATACTGGTGCCCGACCGAATAAACAAAGACTAAAAGGTACAGTGATGGGACTTGACCACTGTGACGTTGGCACGCCTCCGAGATCTCGCGCGGAGAAGTGCCGCGCCGTACGGCTGACAGCCCCTGTCCGCTCTGTCAGCCTCATAGCGTAGACCTCCATCCCGTCATGTCCCCTCTGTACTTGACAAGACTGGACAACTGCCTAACCCTGCGTCACGGATGATCACAAACCTAGTAAGTTGAACCGCACGCGGGTACGGACGCAGGATACGCGGGATCTCTTGTCAGAACGGCTCCATTGACTTCTGGACCGAGTAGGATTGCCATCCGTCTACTCAGACCAACTTATTTACTCGATCGAACATAACTTCCTTGATATCTTCTCTTGGCCTTCGGTGGGTACGTCCGGATAGAAACCTACCGGGTAGCAAGTACCCGGGTAGCCGTCTACCCGGTTAACAACACCTTGACCTTCACTTTAGCACTTGCCTTGCCCCTACTCGGGGGTAACCCCCCGACATTAGTCCCCGAAGCTGGTAGAGTCCAATGAACTTGTTCGCTGGGCCCTGCCAGCTTAAAACAAAACTTGTCTTCATAACTGAAAGAGGCCGAGTAACACCTCCAAATGCCCCCTTAAGTTTTGCTTGAATCTCTTCTTCTCTGAGTAGAACCTCCTTTCCTGCCCACGATCCTGCGGGATCAGACCAAATCCAACTACTCGTGCGACTAAGGGGCACGTGGCACACGCAGAGACCGCGACACCTCGGTTCAAACGCAGGCCACACGCCAGCCTCTGCGAGTAGGGCCCACGGCTCGTTAGGTCACCTCAACCGTACTCGAGAGCCCACGATCCGGACGTGGGATTAACTGCGCCCGTTACGTGCGTGTTTTGCGATGTGTGTGTTTCTAACGGTCGATTAACCCACGCCGCACGATCATTTACCACGATCAATGCCACGTTCAATCCACCAGTAACGGCAATCCGCAAGGGAGAAATAAATACATTGCGCCGCCCTCTTTTCCTCTTTCCTGCTCTTTCCGCTCTCTCGCTCTTCGCCTTCATCGAGCACTTCGCCACCGCGAATACCCGTTGCGCCGCCGTGAGAGAGAGAGAGAAAAGAGCGCATCCGCCCAACGCCGTCGAGATCTCCACCTACTTTGAGCAACTCCGCCTCCATGGCGCCCAGAAATCCCACTGCTGCCGCCCGAGCCGGATGGGAAGGCTCGGACGTGACGGCGGAGGACTGCACATGGCTCGTCAATACGCGCCGCATCCCTCCCGGCGTCGTCTGCCGCCATCCCGGCGACGAGATCGAGCCGGAACCACAAGAAGGTGAGTACGTCATCTTCTTGTCCCACTTCAAATGTGGATTTGGCCTTCCCGTCTCAGATTTCTTTGCCAAATTTCTCCGCCACTTTGGCCTCCAACCCCATCATCTACCTCCCAATGCCATAGTCATGCTCTCTACACACGCCGCCGTGTGTGAGGCTTTTATGGGAGTTTATCACACAATCCACACCTGGGCCCGCTATTTTTTCCTTCGCCGCCAAAAGGTTCCAAATCCTGGCGGCACCACTGGCCCTCGCAAGATGACAAAAACCGGTGGCGCCATGATGCTCCAAAGAACGACTGGCCATCACCCGAGAGTGAAGGGACTAGACACCGTGCGCAAATGGTAGCGGGGGTTCCTCTACGTCAAGAACGTAGCCTCTAAGGAAGGACAAGCCATAGAGAATAGGATAGGGCTTCTCGCATTCGTCAACTCACCGCCCTCTGGACAGAACTGGGGTTACGACCCGTCGAAGAATGTACCAGATGTCCTCTCGGTTGAGAAGCGCCTCACCGAGTTGGTGAAGGCAGGGATGATGCAGGACGACCCCATCGCCTGCTGGGTCTCGCGCCGAGTGCTCCCGCTACAGAGCCGAGTGCACAAGATGTGCTATATGAGTGGTGCTCGGGACTGCACTTGGATGACTACGTTCAAGCTGAGCAAGGCGGAGGTGGCCATCTGGGCCCGATCCATCATGCAGACATCCCTCACCGAGAACTGGGCGTACGACTTCGAGCCGTATAGCCGCACCAGGCCCATCGAGCAGGTTAGTACATTGTTCCTTGTATTTCACTTTGATGCCGAATAGAATCTCTTAGCTTAATATGCTTTGTGTTTGCACGCTATTCTGATTAGAACTCCTTAGCTTAATATGCTTTGTGTTTGCATGCTATTCCGAGTAGAACTCCTTAGCTTTATATGCTTTATGTTTGCATGCTATCCCGAGTAGAACTCCTTAGCCGAGAACTCAACTAACTTTGCTATCTGTTTGTAATCACAACACATCCCGCGCCAGCGAGAAGAGGACAGTGAGGTCTTTACTGCCGACTGGACCAAAGCCTGAGATGATGATGACACAATAGCCTACGACACTCAGGATACCTTGTGTATCCCCAATGCCGTCCAACCCGGTAAGTCACGCGCTGGTCCCTCTATTCGGGATTGGTCAGAAAACGAAGAAGGTGACCAAGTTCATCTCTCTGCTTCTTAGTAGAATCCTTTGCTTTTCTTCTATGTCTCTAACTTCCTACCTTCCTTCCTTTACTCTGCAGAGGATCCTGACGCGGACGATGAGGAGGAACCTATGGATGTTGATCCTCTGTCCGTGGCTGCTCCCAGCACTCGGAAGAGAGTTGGCACCGATGCCCAGGAACCTCACCCCCCCCAAAGAGAACCAGGAAGACCGCCGGAAAGGAAGCTGTCGCTTCTAGAAGAAAACCCCCTACCAGCAAAGGGTAAGTGTTCCATCCGAGTAACACTCTGTTGCCGCTTCTTGTTGCGCTTTTCTCCTTCTGCCTCTCTGGACTTCTTTCTTCTTTCAGCGCCCCTCTCGATGCTGATGCTGCTATAGCCCCAAGTCGGCCCAAGAGAAAAGTATCCGTGCCCTGAGATCAGCTCGTAGATCTCTCGGATGATGATGAAGAGCAAGACCAGCAGGAAAGGACGCGCGCGTCCTCCCCTGTTGACGTAGAAGAAGATACTGGTGCCGAGGACACTGGCGCCGATGACGATGTTGATCCCCTCTCCGAGCAGCAGCAGCCTGACACGCAGCAAACTGCGTAGGATGCTGCTCATGACGAGACGCCGCCCTCTCCCCCAGCTGCATCAGCTGGGGAAAATATTGAAGAAAACACCGAGCAGCAAGACGGTGCCGCCCTGGAGCGGCCAGACGGCACCCCCGAGCAGCAGGACACCAATGCTGCAGCCCAAGATGATCCCGCGGCCGGGCCACGGGTAGAAGATGTTGCTGATACCAGGCATGATCCCGCTGCAGAGCAGCGGGTAGAAGAGAACGTGCTGGCCCCCTGTGCCGCCTACCCAGCAGGCGACTCCACCCAACGCGCCGATTCCTCCTCCAACTCAGACTACGCCATCGCCTCCACCAACTCAGTCTACTCACCAAGTGCCACCAGCTGCTCCTCGGCCAGACATTGCTCATAGCACCCGGAAGATCATTACGTCTGGAACCGAGCCTACTCGGAAGCAGCCAAAGCGCAACGCTGCGCAAGTTGGGCAGCGGATGCCGCCCCCCAAGCCACAAGGTGGGCAAGCCACGAAGTAGGTGGTGAAGATCAAGCAGCTGACTCTCTCCGCGCCCACCTCCAGCACCAACCCGGCTGCTTCTGGGTCTACTGGCCCCGTCGAGAGGCAGAGCTCTGGCGCTGGCGGCCGCGCGGAAGTCATCTATCCAGAATACATGATGAATCTGTCCCAGCGCCATGAGATCGCACTGGCAAAGGGAGAGAAGAAACTGGCCGTCCTGAAAGAAGGGCAAGCCGTGGCAACCAGCACCAAGTCCAAGGGCCAGGAGGCAGCAGCAGTTCCTGAGCTCTTCTCGCGTGACGAAGGAGATAGCGGGATTGAGTCAGAAGGCCTTACTGCGATCCTGGACCGAGTAGGGTTTGTTGATCCAGCTTTGAACAGCAAGGCACACGGCAACCCCAAATGGCATGGACTTGAGCTGGGTCAGATCGACCACTACCGCGTCGATTGGAACAAGGCCGATGTTGGTTCTGTTCCCATGACGATCGCCAGCCCCACCTGTACCTTGGTCGGGAAGCTATTCATCATGCGCAAAGCTGCCGAGGATATCGAGCAAACTTATGTTGTAAGTATTTTCTCTTCTTCTTGCATTTTCCGAGTTGCTATTTTTCCTTTCTCTTCTCTTTTCCTCTTAGCCATTCCTCCCGTCCCCGAGATTCGGGCCGAGTAGGTGGAAACTCAACCGAGTTGCCATCTGCTCAGGCCAAATCTTCCAAAATACTCAGATTCTTTCTCTTCTTTTCTACAGAATAGCCTCCAGAAGAGGACGAGATTGTTCCGCCGGCTACTCTGGAACCATCGCATTGCCAAGGACCGTATTGAGACTCCTGAGAATGAGAAGAGAGATGGCGATGGGATGGAGCAGATGGCATTGGATCGCACTCTGCAAATCTTGGAAGTTGAAGGTAAGATCTTAGCATTTCGGTTTGTGCGTTTTGTGTTTACGCCCGTGTTTGCTTTTTGCTTTATCATTGTTTTCTATGCAGGCAAGCTGAAGGACCTGGTGGAAAGACATCGCGACTGCAAAGTCTTTGCTGCCTCTGCCGAGAGCAAGATTGCTAGCTTGGAGGGTGAGTTTTTCTCTCTTCTCTGCTCTTGTGTTTCTTTTCACTTGGTTACTCTGCTGACACTATTCTTTGCAGAAGAATACAAGAACTTCCGGGAGCAACACCTGAACTGCCTCATACCTGCCGAGGTGCAGCAGCAGTTGCAAACCCGCGAAGCCGAGATCCAGAAGGAGCGCACCGCTGAGAACGCGGAGTACGAGAAGATGCAAATCCAACTGAAAGCTGCTCTCGAGGCTGCCGTCCAGCAAGGCAACGAGAAACAAGAGATTTTGAAGACGGCCAAGGCCAGGGAGAAAACGCTCGAGATGGAACTCTCGATGGTGAAGGAGCACAACCGGCAACTCATTCTCCAGATCGCAGACTCCCGCCGTATCCAAGACAGACACATCTCCAATGAAACTGATTGGAAGATCAAGCTGGGCGCCCTGTTGGTAGACTTGGAGTGTGAGTTTCCTTTACTCTGCTTTTGACTTGATTTTCTCTTGTCGGGGGGTTACCCCCGAGTAGGGTAAAGGCAAGTGCTAAGGGCAAGATCAGAAGGGATGTTTGGCCGAGTAGCTGGCTACCCGGTCGACTGCTATTCGGTCATACATATTGATGGCCAGAAGGAAGAATCAAGGAAGTTATATTTCTCCGAGTATAGGAAGAGGCCCGAGTAAGAGGGAGCGGTTTCCTACTCGGGCCAAAAGTCAAAGGAGCCGTTCTGACACAGGATCCCGCGTATCCTGGGTCCGTACTGAGGCACTGTTCATCTGCAGAGAGCGTGCCTGACCGCGCCAGGGTGTCATCAGGGCGTCGCAGGTTAGGGGGGGCTACTCTATGTTCATGGCAGTGATAACAGATCAGCTTCCTGGTTTTGCACAACGACTTTCCACACAAGACAAATTAGGAAGCCAAAGCTGTCAGCGGGAAGCCGGAAGTACGCAGTGTGCACACTATGTCGACATCTGTTTGTACTTTTCCCTGTTGGCTGTATCCGGCTGGGCACCAGTATATAAGGTGCCCTGCCCCCTCCTGCGCGAGGGATCCAAGGATCGGTTCACATTCTTGACCTAGTTCATCACAAAGAGAGAGTGGCTACTCGGCCGTAGGCCAAGCTTGTACTGTGGCTACTCGGTGAGACACTAATATACAGAGAGAAAGGCAGGAGTAGTGGTTTTACCTCCTCACGAGGGCCCTGAACCTGGGTAGATCTTGTTGTCTGTAGGGATTGATTCGTACCAGACGCGGCTACTCGCTGCGTGGTCCCTCCCCGAGCACCTCCAGCGTCCATCGTCCCCACATCTTTAGCCATCCCATGGCATCTGCCGTGACACCACCACGACAGTTGGCGCCCACCGTGGGGCAACCAGCAGCGCTGGCTGGAGTTCACGTTCGGACGGGATCTACTTCTGGGGAGCGCGTGGACTGTGGCCTTGTCCACAGATTCGGCTCCTTCGACTTCGTCATCAACAACGCCGACGATTTCGGCGGCAGGGCCATGCCGGAGGGCGGCACGGTGCTCTCCTTTGGATCGCATCTTGTCTACATCGCCACCGCCGTCGTCCGCGAGTTCCCGGAGGAGGTGCTGGTCGCGGAGGATCCTCCTGCTGTGATTGCTGCCCGTGGAAGGCCTATGGGTCGTTCTGCGGACAGCGCGGAGGTGATGGTGGCCGGCTTGGCTGCGGATGCCAGAAAGGGCACGGCTGTCGCCGCGGGCGTCATCGAGGATCTCGCTGTCTCGAGTGCTGGCGGGAAGACCCACAAGCCCTACGAGAAGGACTGCAACCTCCCCCTCTCCACTACTCCGACAATACCTGTGTCCGCTGCGCGGACAGGCATGCCACCTCCCACCGATCTTGAGCTCTTGACCATGAAGGCGCAGCTCGACCGGCAGCGCCAGGAGTTGCTCGCCGAGCAAGCGGAGTTGGAGAAGGTTAGGCTTGAGCTTAGTCTAGATCAGAACGAGTACAACAAGGCTCACGGTTTTACACCAGTTGCTAGGAAGGCTAGCAAAGTAGGTACTATGCGTCGCAACTTAGGCGCCAAGATGGCGACGGTTGTAGAGGCTCCTAGCCAATCTGCCACCGCAAACACCTCCACCAGGCCTAGGTACAGCACCCCCCCGCCAAAACACTAAGAGCCGCTGAGGCTGTAGCTGCTGAGTTGCCGCATCTCGATGGCGACGCGCGCGCTAGGCAACAGGAGAGGCTCAATGAGCTAGTGCTAGAGGCTGCTAGGCAGAACGAGGAGTTCCGGAAAGCCAATCCGGGTGCTAGAGCTTCTCAGGTGGTGCACTTGCATGCGGTCAGATCTAACAATCAGGCCTCATCACCGCATCCCAGTCGTGAGAGGGAGCGTAGTGGCTACTCTGGTAGAGACAGACAGATGCAGGTGTACGACCCGGCTGTCGCCGCGAAACAGCAAGCTGTGCCGCGGCAGTCCGGTCAGAAACACAACTCTGCAGGAGCAGGCTTGCAAGCCTATAAAGCTCACAGCAAGACGCGAGGTGGAGATCGTTCGTGCCCTTCTCGGCAACAGGTTGCTCAGCCTACTCGGCGGAGGCCGCAACAGGCAGTTGCTGCTCAGCCACGTGCGGCTGCCCGAGTAGCCAACCTGGTGGAGCAGCCTGTGGCCATGGAGGTGGACAGGTATGATGATGGCTACTCGGCTATGGGGTTAGCTGGTTATGATATCATGGATCATGTGGGTGAGCGTGTGCTGGAGCCCAATGATGTTCGGTACAAGCTGGACCGGATCAATCTATCCGCACGGCTCGAGAACACGGGGCCTCCTGGCCCTGAGTGCTTCGGCCCACGCATCATGAACGAGCCGTCCGTGAAGAACTTCCAGCTTGCTAGGGGCACTGATGGAGGGATAATGACCCGGTAGGCCAACTCAAAGGTGTAATCCGGCCCAAAGGACGCTGCGCAAGATCCGGCTAAGGATAAAGGAACTTCTGGAAGGCCCAAGTTTGTAGGCCTCGTAACCCGGATTGTGGGTTACGGTAAGGAAAGTTAGGGTTTTGTACGTAGTGTCCGGGTAGGATTCAGGGTGCGCCTTGGAGGGCAAGCCAAGGGGTCTGGGTGCTTTATAAACCGGCCCCTAAGTTAGGTTAAAAAAGATCCAAGAGTTCTAGCAAGATCGCATTATATCGAATATCCAGTGTAACACGAGAGTTGAGTTAATATATCGAGATCGGAGACTCGGCGACTTGATTGCCGGCTACCAGATCGAGTTTCATCATGTTTTCCTCTGAGCTAAACCCTCTCCCAAACGCCTGTGTCGTCTTGCCCCAAGATAAGTTACCCCCGGTAACGTCTGCCGTGATTATCCCACGACAGTTGGCGCCCATCGTGGGGCCTGCGTCCAAAGGTGTTTACATCACGGGAGAAGCTCGGAAGAATATGGAGAATCTAGTCGTCGGCGAGATCTACACCGACCACGAAGGAGAGAAGATGGTGGACGATTCCGGCTGGGGGCCAGAATCGGATCGCCTCGAATCCGGATCTATCGTAACAATTGGCCAGATCAGCATCTTCATTGGTATGGTACGTACATCTGGTTTAAAAGGACAATATCATGTGCATACTACAGGAACTTCTAACAGGGACAAAAAGATACTAAAGCAAGCGGTAAACTCGGTTTCCTCGGCTGTCCCGGGATACCTGAGATGGTCAGAACAAGATGTAACATGGAGCAGAAGAGATCACCCGGAAAGAATAGAACACCCGGGAGTCTTAGCATTGGTAGTTGCACCACAGGTCAATGGTTACGAGCTGAAAAAGGTCCTGATGGATGGCGGGAGCAGTATCAATATTTTGTACTGGGAAACCTTTTTACGCATGGGTCTCAAGGAATCTCAGCTACAGAAAAGTTCAACAATTTTTCATGGGATAGTGCCGGGTCACTCAGCGTGCCCCGAGGGAAAAATCGCATTGGAGGTAGCTTTTGGAGAATCAAAGGATAATTATCGAGTCGAGTGGCTTACTTTCGAGGTGGTAAAGTTGCGCAGCCCTTATCACGCACTGTTCGGAAGGCCGGCTTACGCTAAATTCATGGCTAGGCCGTGTTACGTGTATCTACAGCTAAAAATCCCGGGTCCTAAGCAGATCATCACCATACATGGAAGCCGGGATATAGCGGCTGAGTGCGATGAAGGAGATTCAGTAATGGCCGAGCAAGCTTGCAGAAAAGAGGAACTCAAGTATTACCGGTCCCAAGTAGATCCGGATGACAGAACAGCATTGAAAAGGCCGAATACTGAGGACGAAAGAGCAAAATTCAAAGCAGCACAAGACACCAAGATGATATCTTTTGTCGAAGGTGATCCCACTAAGCAATTTACTATAGGGTCTAACTTGGACAGCGAGCAGGAGAAGGCACTTGTGGAGTTTATTCGCTCGAATGCGGACGTATTCGCCTAGACGCCTAGCGATATGCCGGGTATCCCTACTGAGTTGGCAGAACACAGTTTGCACGTAGATCCCAAGTCCAGGCCTGTGAAGCAGGGATTGAGGAAGATGAATGAAGAGAGAAGGAAAGCTATAGGAGAAGAAATTGCTCGGCTGCTGACAGCCGGCTTTATTATGGAAGTATTTCACCTGGATTGGTTGGCAAATCCGGTCCTCGTAATGAAAAAGACCAACGAATGGAGAATGTGCATTGATTTTACGAGTCTCAACAAGCATTGCCCAAAGGATCCGTTTGCACTACCAAGGATAGATCAGATCATAGATGCAGTAGCTGGAAGTGACCTATTATGCTTCCTGGACGCATATTCCGGGTATCATCAGATTAAACTCAAGAGGGAGGATTGGGAGAAAACATCATTTATAACCCCTTTTTGGGCCTTTTGTTACAAAACCATGACATTTGGATTGAAGAATGCTGGCGCAACTTATCAACGGTGTATTCAGAAGTGCTTCGAGGACCAAATTGGACGCAACGTCCACGCTTATGTGGATGATGTGGTTATCAAGACCAGGAAGGCGGAGACATTTATTGATGATCTGAAGGAGACGTTCAAGAACTTGAGGAGGTATCAGATGAAGCTTAACCCGACAAAGTGCGTGTTTGGAGTTCCAGCCGGGAAATTACTCGGCTTTATCGTTTCCGAGAGAGGAATTGAGGCAAACCCGGACAAAATCAAAGCTATCCAGAGTTTGAAAAAGCCGGAAAACTTGAAGCATGTTCAAAAGCTCACGGGCTGCGTAGCAGCCTTGAGCCGATTTATATCCAGACTCGGAGAAAAAGCAATACCCTTGTACCGGCTATTGAGGAAATCCGATAAATTCGTATGGGATCAAGAGGCGGACGAGGCGTTTGAGGCACTAAAGAAGCAGTTATCTGAAGCACCAGTACTAGCGGCTCCGGGTCCTAAAGAGCCTATGTTGCTATACGTAGCAGCTGGCCCCCGAGCCGTCAGTGCAGTAGTTGTTGTGGAGCGTAAAGAGGATGGGAAAGGTTACCCGGTTCAGAGACCGGTTTATTACGTCAGCGAGGTATTATCAGAGGCAAAGTAGCGCTATCCGCATTGGCAAAAGCTGGTTTTCGGGGTCTTTATGGCCAGCCGGAAACTGAAGCCGTATTTCCAGGAACACCCCATAACAGTGGTTAGTTCAATACCAATGTCTGATATCATCAGAAACTCGGACGCAACAGGAAGAATAGCCAAATGGGCGATAGAGATGGGGGATTATCACATCAGCTACGAGCCCAGATCAGCAATCAAGTCTCAGGCTTTGGTTGATTTTGTCGTGGGATAATCACGGCAGATGTTACCGGGGGTAACTGATCTTGGGGCAAGTCGACACAGGTATTCGGGAGAGGGTTTAGCTCAAAGGAAGACATGGCGGAAAGCAATCTAAGAACCGGAAAATAACTCGCCGGATCTTAATATGAATTATGTTGGATACTCGATAACAGGTGTTACAACTATGACTTGAATCTCTGGCAAACTAAACCTAGGGGCCGGTTTATAAAGCACCCGTACACCCCTAACTTGCCCTTCAAGGCACATCTTGAGTCCTACTCGAACTCCACATACAAACCCTAACTTTCCTTATCGCAGCCCACAATCCGGGTTACGAATCTCACAAGCCTTTGGGCCTTCCGGTAATCTCTTTACCCCTAGCCGGATATCGCTCAGCACACCTCGGGCCGGATTATATCTTGAAGTGGGCCTACCGGGTTACTATCCCCCCATCAGTAGTCCCCAGAATAGCCTGGGCTTCCAAGATTTACTCTTCGAAGTGCTGGCTATTCCCTGCAGAAATATTGGATACAAGAACACATGAAGATCAAGATACAATATGTTGACAAATGGCTGGGATTAGCACCAAGGGGATCAGGTAGAAACCCGGCTCTCCCTCAAAGGCTCTCCCTCAATCTTCCAGACTTGGGTCTTAATAGGAAACTCGATGATTTCACATCTTCCTCGATAACTATCGCTGATACTAGGAAAGTAATTTCCCCTTCCTTTTTCTCTGGATTATATCGATCTATGCATAAGGCGCGTCTTTCAAATTTCAAAATAGCCAACTATTACTCCGCACCTCCCGGGTTTCATCCGTTAGGTTAGGCTTTTCCACCCGGGCTATTATAAATAGACCCCAAGGAGCAAACTCAACCCTAACGGCTCATTTCCCCCACTCCTCTTCTCCTCAAGCTCGAGTTCGCGGAGTGCCACCACGGAAGCCCTACGCACATCGCCGGAGCCCATCCGCCGTCGCTTGCGCTCCGCCACCGTCCAACCCACTCCAGCTCCCAAATCCACCACCAAGCCCCCGATTCGCCGGCCGGAAATCGCGAAAGGGCATCAATCTTGCGCCATCTGTCTCCGCAAATCCCTACTTCAACCTCCTCCGGTAAGCTCTTGATATCCTCCAGCCCAACCTTGCAATCTCTTAGCTTTTCCTTAGATCAGATCTGAATCGAGTCGCCTGCAATTTCTCGGGTCCTGCCGAATTGACTTACTAGTGTTTACCATAACCACTCCCATAGATAGGATGCGCAGCTTATCTTACTCCCCTACCACTAAGTATCATTAGATTGGCCTTAAATACAGAAATTGGATTTCCCATCTGGGCTCGGGTCACCAAAAATTTCCGCCCTTGTTCTTATCATCCGGAAAATCTCACTTCTCCGGCTCACTTGCTGATAATAGACATAAGGGTATCCTTCTACCTTCCCCAGACACTTACTTTACGGAAAAACTTCACAGCTTCCGTAACGACATGCGATACCCGGACAGATCGCACTTGATCCGGCAAGGCAATACCCGGATCATTTTTAAGTTACCGGTAACTGACTATTCATTAATTTCCGAGTTTTCGCTTCTCACCTCCTTTCCCTTTGATGTTTTAACAGGTCAACCCCATGGCACCCAAGAGGCAGGGGAAACAGCCGGCTAAAACTAAGCCCACTAACTCCATTTCAGCCAATTGGGGGAGATCCTCCGTTACCAAGGCCAAACTGGAGGAGTTGGTCGAGCTTGGAATCCTTCCTCCCCAGGAATCTATCCACTGGAGAGTACCAGGCAGCGAAACCCGGCCTTCTCCAGCAACGGATGAGGTAATATGTTTCGTCGAACACGTGACCCGAGGCTTCAGGCCCCCGGGTCACCCTTTCTTTCGTGACGTCCTAGATCACTACAACCTCCGTATTTTCGATATAGGCCCGAACTCCGTCCTGAACATCACCCACTTTATCGTTCTTTCCGAGTCTTACTTGTGCACTCCGCCAAGTCTGGCTCTCTTTGTTGAACTCTTTCAGTGCAAGCCGTGCCGCGAAAGCGGTGACGGCGCACTTCTTACTTGCGGCGGGGTTTCTATCCAGCGCCGCAAGAATTCCTTGATGCCTCCCCTCACTCTCAATTCTCATGTAAAGCACTGGCAGCTCTCATACTTCTACTGCCAGGACACCTCCCCACCCGGCGAAAAGAAGTTGCCGGGTTACTCGGAGGGTCAGCTTGACATTTCCGAATCTTTCAATGCCTTCGCCTCTGACTCGGACAGGGAGGCGATCTTGCCTTCGTTGGCTAAGATCTCCATCTTATCAGCCCGAGGCCTCATCGGGCTAAACTTGGTGAAGACCTGGGTTAACTTCCGCATCCAGCCAAACTCCATTCGTGAGAAGCTGATGTGTGAATATTCGGGTCAAACCTCGGACCCGATCCGATACTCTGCCAGCACCTTTGCCCCTAATGACATGAACAAAACGATCAAGGGTTTTTTAACAGAGAAGCTCGAGGTAATCCGGAACATAGCCGGGTTAGAACCTTTTACACTCGAGAACCCCGCCCCCGCTGTAAGCTTTCTACCTCTTGATTTTGGATTTTAACAAGCTTACCTTTATCCGCTTTTCATGACTCAATATTAACCATTACCCTGGCATTTTCACCTCAGGCCGATAATGACTTTTGGACAATCGATACTCCTCCCAATTCTGGAGACGCGGAGGATGAAGATGACGCCGTTAATTCGGACGAAGGTGCATACTTAACCCCCTTGCACACATTATATCCTATCTCCTCTTTTTCCTTATGCTATATCTTCAATACCTTTCAGAACGAGAGGACCAAGACGAGGAAGAAGAGACAGATGGCTGGGAAGAGTCCGCCAGCGAGGAGGACGAGCCGGAGCCGGCCACCAAAGCTGGATCCAAAAGGAAATCCCAGAGGATCGCCCTCCAGGTTTTTATTTCGTTCCCTTGCACTTTAATTTTTGTTCCCATAACGTCATTTCGGGGCTAACCCCACCTTCACCCCTTTTGATCATAAATGAAGGAGCCACCCGCGACTAGGCGCCGAGTAACCCGGAACCATCCAGGCAACGAGGGCCTTAACCCGGGCACCTCATCGCCCCCGGCTCGACACTCTGGTATTTATATCGTAAATAAAAACCCTTTCCGGACATTCCTTCGCAACATAATCTCAAACCTTGCTTGGCATTTTTCAGTATCTTCCGGATCTAGCAGCGGCTTTCCTTCGGACTTCCCGGTGAACACCGGGTAAGCGCCTTTTCCTGATATTATACCGAGCTTTTATCGCCTTTTTTCATAACCAAAGATTAATTGTGCCTTCGCACCTTCTTCAGAGCCACGGTTGTTACTAGCGACCAGGAGGACACCGAGGCTAAGGTCCGGGTCGAGAACGAGCCGGCTGATGATGCCTTCACCACAACTGGCGACGAGCAAGCGTCGCCACCGGAGCCAGCTAGGCATGACGCCGGGTATCCAATCGCTTCGCACGCAGGCGAGGAGGAGAAGGGAGCAGCTTCGAGCGCGGGAGGGGGACCAGACTCCGATATTCGGATGACCCGGATGCCACCTCCTGTTACAAGAAAAGCTCCTTTTCCCACTTTCCAGGTACCCGAGTCATCTAACTCGGATAACGCTGATTTTAACCAGCTAATGAGCGCTCTTCTCGCCATGAAAGCTTCGGAAGGAAATATCCTAGAGCGTATGGCTGCAGCACATCAGGTAATCTTATTTGACGCTTCTTACTATACATCCAGTCCCCAAGTTCCGAGCATAATTTTCTGTGATTATTCTCGGTACTTCGCATAATAATTTTCTGTAATTAATTTCTCAGAAGGAAATATTCTCGCGATATCCGGCTTACAGTTGCACTCATTCTTTGCAGGCGGAGATAACTCAGTCGGATGAAACATTACTTAAAACTGAGCAGCTCTTGCTTGCGGAAACAAAGCGCAGGGAAACCCTTGAAGCGGAGATAAAGACTTTGAAAACAGATGTCTCCAAATACAAGAACAAATACAATGCTGCCCAATCCTCGTTGAATAACCTGTCGACTCAAATTACGGACACTTACCGTATCTTGCTAAGTAAGTTTGCTATTTGCGATTAACTTGCGTATCTCTATCTTGCCGCTGTAATAACCAATATTACTGATATGCTTTTGTGTGTTTCGATTGCAGGTGCTAACCTTGCTGCTCCGGAGGAGAACACCGTTACTCAGGGTAAAACTCTGAAGACTGTGCTCCGGACATTTTTTGCCGGCACGAAACTTTTGCTGGATGCTATAAAGTGGCCTTCGGAGGTATACCCGGGCGAAGAAAATCTCATGCAGGCCTTGTCCACAGCGCCTGGATGGATTGAAATATTGAAGCGTTCGTCTTGCCGGATTGGGATGACCCGGGCTTTGACGCTGGCGAAGGCTTATTTTCCTAAGCTTGACCCGGCCAAGGTAGTATCCGGGTTCCCGGAATTCAAGGCTGACGGGTCTAAGTTTAAACCCCAGGACTTCAAAGCTATACAATCTTCGGTACGTCACTCGGCCACAACTTTGGCAGATAAAATGGATCTAAACACAATTATGAGCTCATATGACTCTGAGGGCAAGGTTATTCTGGTGGAGGCATCCCCTCCTTTTGATATGCTGGAAAAGTGGTCGACTGACCTGGCCAGGAGGAAAGAAGAGGCTGCGAAGAGAGAGGCCGAACTAGGCGTAAAGCCGTCTACCTCAACACCAGCCGTTCCTCCGCCTGTCCGTCCTGACGTGAAGAGTCCGAGTAAAACTGCTGGCAAAGCCAAGGAGCAAGTCCGAGACGAAGACCCGGAGAACCACTCCCGGGATGCCGAGTAGGATGATACCTAACGCTTTTGCGTTTCTCGAGACTGATATGACTTTTAGCGGTGCGCCTGTGCAACATTGATACTGATATTATGACTTTGCGCTTGTTAATTTATGATAACTCTTTGCCTCTCCCGGCTTTTGATAATCTCGGTCCTTGTATTACATGTAAGCTTATTCTCGATACTTTGAACTCTTGCTTTTGATTCCCTTTTGAGACTCGGCTAACCGAGTATCGTAGGTTTTGATAGACGGACTTTTCTTTAAGTCCCCAAGACTCGGAAACTAAGGTTTACGAGCTTTAGTAGTTAAGTAGTCTGTTTCTGTCTCGAAGTCCCCAGTCCCCATGACTCAAAGTACGAGCTAAGGGGGCGTGGCCTTTCTCAGATGACAAACTGCTCCTTACCAAGCTGAAGACCAATAGCTGTTCACATAAATACTGAAGTCATGCTTAATACTTGTTGAGTTTCCGGCTATTTGAGCCTTATACTCTGCATGGAATTGTGGTTTAGATGACCCTTTTGATTATCTTGTACTGTAAGCCGGCTTTCGCGTGGATACCATGCTGTTACATCTATACGAAAAACAGGGTCAAGCAAGTCCCATTGGGCTGCATAGTTTGATTGTAATCGTAAGTGAACAGAGCATGCCACTTTAGCGCGAGTCACATCAAGCTTAAGTAAGAATAATCAAGAAATTTGGCTCCTTTGTCCGGTTATAAGATTGCAGCCGTACCCGTTTTTTCGAGTAATCAGCCCTCATAACTCATAGGCATCGAGGCCGGGTCTCCGGGTTTGTGATTACTTATTTAAGCACACCAATCCCCGAAGACCTATATGCACGTGACGTATTTTGATGATATTGACGTATTGATAATAACAAGCATTACTTACTTGTAACTGAAGCAAAGACCATGATAAGACTCGAGACCATCTTCTTTTATTGATAAAAATTTCTTTTTTGAATCAGCAGGCCGCCTCATTAAAAACCTTCCAGTCCCCTTAGGTACCCTGGATAGGAAAAGAGTGCGTACGAAACCTGCCGCCCATTACACTGCTTTAGTTATTCTCGAAAGTCGGCCCCACGTTGGTACGGCCGATGCACATTCTCCACTTGCTAGGCCCTTTCATAATGAGTACCGGATTTGCTAGCCAATCCGGGTATATCGTCCTTGAAGCTTGATCAGCTGCGGATGGCGGTACGTCTTCTTCTTCCCTGCTAGGAGTTTTGGAAGGATCGCTCCTGATGAAGCCTACCATCTTAGGGTTTTGTTCTGCCCTAACTTTTGCTTTGTCCCCCTCAGGAGTTGGCTTTTTTGACGTTGTCCTCTCTTCTAGGTCTACCTGAGAACGGTAATGTTTGAGTTCTTCCTTCCTGCAGGCTTGCTCGGCCATTGCCGCATCTCCCTCATCGCATTCAGCTGCTATATCTCGATTTCCGTGTATTGTAATGGTCTTCTTAGGACCCGGGATTTTCAGCTGTAGGTACACATAACACGGTCTCGCCATGAACTTGGCATAAGCCGGCCTTCCAAACAATGCATGATAAGGACTGCGCAACTTTACTACTTCAAAGGTAAGCCACTCGACTCGGTAATTGTCCTTTGACTCTCCAAAAGCTACTTCCAGGGCCACCTTTCCTTCGGGGCATGCCGAATGGCCCGGCACTATCCCGTGAAAAACTGTTGTACTCTTTTGCAGCTGCGATTCCTTTAAGCCCATACGCAAAAAGGTTTCCCAGTACAGGATATTGATACTACTTCCTCCATCCATCAAGACTTTTTTCAGCTCGTAGCCGTTGACCTGTGGTGCCACTACCAAAGCCAAGACTCCCGGGTGGTCAACTCTGTCCGGGTGATCCTTCCTGCTCCATGTTACCTCTTGTTCTGACCATCTCAAATATCTTGGAACAGCGGAGGAGACCGAATTAACTGCTTGTTTCAGTATCTTCTTATCCTTGTTAGAGCCTCCCGTAGTGTGCACATGATACTGACCCAGCTGTTTGGGGTTAGCTTGAAAACCTCCCGCTCCTCCTTGATTGTTACCTTGATTTCCAGCTGGCGGGTTGCCAGCTGGGGGCGGTCCGTTGCCCAAATTTCCACCTAGGCCCGGGCCTCCTCCTCGGCCTGCACCTCGCATGGCTCTGTTCACTTCCTCGTTCTTCCACCTTTGTAGGTCGGCACATTGCTCCAATGAATGATTGGCCGGCTTGCCGTTCCTGCTATGCTTCGGGCATGCCATCCTAAATATGTCCCAACTGTTGCTTGGTCTTGGTGGTCCTTGGTAGTGTCCCCCATTGTGATTTCCAGCATTAAAATTTCCTTCGGATCTAGGTCTTGAAGACCCGGCCTCCGTGTTGGCTACAAACTCGGAATTCCCTTCAAACGGTCGTTTGTTCTGGCTGTTTCCATTATTGTTTGGCGCCGATACATTGCCGGTTTTCCCACTGCTACTTGTGTTTGCTTTTGCCTTCTTGTCATCAACTTCCTCCTCTGTGGTATCCGTTGCAGCGTGTTTGTTGCACGCATCCATTAACTCTCCCATCGTAACCTCCGCTGCATTCCTACTAGATTTCATGCGAGTTAGCTTTTGCACTAAAGGAACATACTTACATGTTTTTGCCATAGCTTGTAGCGCGTCCTTAGGCTGGATATCTGTAGACGAGTGGAGTATCTCCATAACCCGGCGCACCCAGCTGCGTGCTGACTCTCCTTTCTTCTGAACGCATCTTTCTAAATCATCAATAGTAAATAACTTTCTGCATGTCCCATGAAAGTGCTTGATAAACGCGGTCTTTAACTCCTCCCACGATTTGATCGACTTTTCCGGTAAATTGGCGAACCATAACTTTGCTGCTCCTTCTGACATCATTAAGTACATGAATTTGGCTTGGAGGTTCTCGGATGCGTTGCGAATTGACATCGCCATCTCGTAGCTGCTCAGCCACGTTTCTGGATCCATTGTTGGCTCATAATTTACTACTTTCCCGGTTCTTTGAACTTCTCCGGGTAAGGTTCTGCTCTGATATCGTCCGAGAGGCACTTGGGTCCCGCCAGGGTGGTTGGGGGTGGTCTTACTCGGGAGGCGCGTGACCCGGCTGGGGGTGCCTCGAGGTGCGGCGCCACCGGCAATTCGTGCCCAGCAGACCCGGCCCCGGCTCTTCTGGCCCTGGAACTGTCCACCACCGCCTGCGCTGCTGATGCTACCGGTACTGTCTGGATACGCGGTGGAAGCGGCATTTGCTGCTGCTCTTCCCTTCGTCGTGCCGCACTTGCTTGGACATTGCCCTGTTGCTGACTGGCGTACGGCGTCCCATGCATTCCGCTTCTATGATCCGGATAATTGGCTTGCTGTGCTACCGCGGTGTGTAGCAGATCGATTGCTCGTCGGGTTCCTTCCGCATGGGGCGAATCTCCCACAGGAACCTGGTTTAATGCGAGCGTTGCTGCGTACACGTTGTCCATGGGATTGTTGTAATGACCTGCTGGTGTGCGGAATCGTGATGGTGGTGGCGGCATGGTATTGCCGGCTGTCACCCCCGTCTGTGGCAAAGGTAACCCGGCTGGCGCGTTTACCGGATGTGCTCCCGTTGTTGGTCGCGGTATGGTCCCTTGGTTCGCCGGTGGAATCGGCTGATCTTGAGGCGTGAACACCAGGGCAGTCGGGTTAATAACCCCTCCTGTTGCCGGCAGCATAGTTCGGTGCCTTTGGTGCATCCTTGTCGTTTCCTCCCGGAGCCGGGTCTCTCGGTCATCCAATTCGCGCTGCCGCGCGACCATCCCCTGCCTTTCTGCTTCCACTTGCCTTCTTTGCTGCTCCAATGCACGACGAGCCACGTCCAGGTCTCTTACGCGCTCTGCCGCGTTTTCTGGGGTAATAACTGTGGCCAAGACTGTGGGGTCCAAGATCAAATTATTATCAAACAGAGCCGGGTGGCGCGGATTCGAGGGGCCCGCCCCCGGTGTCCGGTTTGCTTGGAACCCGAACATATTTGCGTGTCGCTCCTCGTCTGCTGGGCGACTGGTGACTGATGCCGACTCTCCATCGACCTGGACCAAGACCGGGTCAACTGCACCTTGCTGCTGGGCCACTGCCTGAGCCGCCCCGACTGGCGCCGCGGCCGCGTTTTCTTGATTGAGATTGGTCGCGGGAGCCGCATAAACTGCAACCCGGCGCATGATGCCCGGTGTAGATTCGTATTGTTCTTCCTCGCTGTTTCCCCTTTCATATCGATCCTCCGACAAATCCCGTATAGACTCGGTATCATCCTCCCTCTCTATCTGACCCGTTGTTCCAATCGACTCTTCTTTTTCCGATCGGACATACGTGTCTTCTCCTGACACAGAATCAGATCCAATATTATCACAATTCGAACTGGAAGTACATACCATACCGACGAAGAGGTTGATGCTGCCGACTGTCACGATGGATCCGGTTTCGAGGTGATCCGACTCTGGCCCCCAGCCAGAATCGTCTACCATCTTCTCTCCTTTGCTGTTGACGTAGATTTCTCCGACGATGAGGTTCTTCATGCCATTCCGAGCTTCTCCCGTGATGTAAACACCTTTGGACGCAGGCCCCACGGTGGGCGCCAACTGTCGTGGGATAATCACGGCAGATGTTACCGGGGGTAACTGATCTTGGGGCAAGTCGACACAGGTATTCGGGAGAGGGTTTAGCTCAAAGGAAGACATGGCGGAAAGCAATCTAAGAACCGGAAAATAACTCGCCGGATCTTAATATGAATTATGCTGGATACTCGATAACAGGTGTTACAACTATGACTTGAATCTCTGGCAAACTAAACCTAGGGGCCGGTTTATAAAGCACCCGTACACCCCTAACTTGCCCTTCAAGGCACATCTTGAGTCCTACTCGAACTCCACATACAAACCCTAACTTTCCTTATCGCAGCCCACAATCCGGGTTACGAATCTCACAAGCCTTTGGGCCTTCCGGTAATCTCTTTACCCCTAGCCGGATATCGCTCAGCACACCTCGGGCCGGATTATATCTTGAAGTGGGCCTACCGGGTTACTATCCCCCCATCAGATTTCGTTAATGATTGGACACACATAGGCATGGCCACCATGGCTCCAAGCTCCGAGTCATGGATCATGCACTTCGATGGATCAAAGCAATACGAGGGATCAGGAGCTGGAGTGGTGCTAACATCAGCCAAAGGAGACAAATTAAGTTACGTACTACAGATTCACTTTGATTGTTCCAACAACGTGGCCGAATATGAGGCCCTATTGCATGGCTTAAAGGTAGCCAAGGAGATGAACATTAAGAGGATACGATGCTTTGGAGATTCGGACCTTGTGGTACAGCATGTATCAGGAACTTGGGATAGAAAGGACGCAACTATGGCAGCATACCGTAGGGAGGTTGATAGGGTTGCAGGATGCTTTTCCGGGTATGAGGTGGAGCACATAGACAGAAGAAAGAATGAGGCAGCAGACACCCTCGCTAGACTCGGCTCGCGCAGAGAGCCGGTCCCACCCAACGTTTTCCTGGATGAATTATGGCGACCATCAGTTAAAACCGAGTCTGAGGAAGAACTGGCAAATCAGGACCCGGATTTGGAGCTCGTGGCCACCATACGCGCTGTTCCTGAGTGGACAGAACCGTTTTTGGCCTACCTATCACGAGAAGAGCTACCACAGCAGGAGGTGTTAGCAAGGCAAGTTTTGAGGAGAGCAAAGGGATATTCTATCATCAATGGGGAATTATACAAGAGAGGTGCAGCAGGAGTCTTTTTGCGCTGCGTAGCACCAGAAGAGGGCCGACAGATTCTTAAGGAAATCCATGAAGGTGATTGTGGACATCATGCATCCACAAGATCCCTTGTGGCCAAAGCTTATCGACACGGATTCTTCTGGCTCACGGCTCTAGCAGATGCGGAGCGCTTAGTGGCAAGGTGCGACGGATGTCAAAGGTACGCTCGCCAAACCCATGTGCCGGCTATGGAATTACGGACTATCCCGTTAACTTGGCCGTTTGCTGTTTGGGGTATGGACATGGTTGGTCCCTTTCACATGTCACCTTGCAAGAAGACACATCTTTTAGTGGCTATCGATAAGTTTACCAAGTGGGTTGAGGTTATGCCAGTTACTAATTGTGAAGCAGTTACAGCAGTCATGTTCCTGAAAAGAATTATCTATCGGTTCGGGTATCCACACAGCATAATTACCGACAACGGAACCAACATGTCCCTTGGCGAGATGGAGAAGTTCTGTGGCAACAATGGAATCCGGCTTGACGTAGCATCAGTGGCTCATCCACAGGACAATGGACAAGTGGAGAGGGCAAACCAAGAGTTGCTTCGTGGATTAAAACCACGACTGCGAGTCCCTTGCATCAGGGCTGCGGGTGCATGGGTTGAAGAACTACCTTCCGTGGTTTGGGGTATCAACACTACACGTAACAGATCTACTCAGATGACACCATTCTTCATGGTCTATGGTGCGGAAGCGGTGTTACCGAGCGATATTATCCATGATTCACCTCGAGTATCAGCTTACGTCGAGGTGGAGAACGAAAAGACCCGGCAGGATGCCGTAGATATGTTAGAAGAACAAAGGGAACAAGCCCTGGAAAGATCAGCCATATATCAGCAAGATTTACGGAGGTATCATAGCCGACGCGTGAAAATCCGGGTCTTCCAGGAAGGAGACCTGGTCCTGCGCCTGGTACAGTCAAACGAGGGAAAACACAAGTTATCACCACCATGGGAAGGACCGTTTATCATAAGCCGGAATCTGCATAATGGATCATATTACTTGATAGATGCAAGGGAAGAGTCGGCTACAGTTAACGACACCGCTCGCACCACTTCATCTATGCAAGAAAGAGACAGACCATGGAACGTGGCTCAGCTACGTCCCTACTATACTTAGTATAGACTATATTGGCAAGTGGAATTGCACGATGTAACAGGCAGCAGGTTTCAGACGTACTCTTTTCCTATCCAGGGTACCTTTGGGGACTGGACGGGTTTTTAATGAGGCGGCTTGCTGATCTAACTTTCTCATATCAAGAAAAGAGGTGGTTATTCTTATGTTCTTTACTCTCCGTATGTTGCATATATTTAGGTCTTGGGGGCTGATTGCTTGAATAGCACAGTTACAAACTCAAAGACCCGGCCTTGATGCCTATGCGTTATGAGGGCCGATTACTCGCAAACGAGTACGGCTGCAATCTTATAACCGGACGAAGGAGCCAAATTTTTCTTGACTTTTCTTACTTAAGCTCGATGTGACTCGCACTAAAGTGGCATGATTTTCTCGCTTACGATTACAATCAGTCATGAAGCCCAATGGGACTTGACTGACCCTGTTCTCGTATAGATGTAACAACATGATATCCATGCGAAAGCCGGCTTATAGTACAAGATAGTCAAAAGGGTCATCTAAACCACAAGTTATGCAGAGTACAGGGCTAATAACCGAAAACTCAACGATTATTAAGCATAACTTCAAAACCTATGTGAAACGGCTCTAGGTTTTGGGCTTAGCAGCAAACAATTTGTCCTCTTCGAAAGACCAAGTATCCCAGACTCGGAACTTCGGGTCTTGGGGACTCGGGATTTCGAAAAAGAAAAGTTGCTTAGTTGCTAAGGCTCAAAAAACCCAAACATCCGAGTCTTGGGGACTTGGGGACTTAGAAGAAAGTCCGCTTGTCAACACCCATGAAACTCGGAAACCGAGTCTCACAAAAGGAACAATAAAGAAAGTCGGATATCAAGAACAAAATGGGTTCAAAAGTAGATAAATTTAAAACTTATCCAAAAGGCCAGAAGAGGCGCAATGAGTATCGAGAAACTAGGGTGCATTACAAACTTCGGCAAATAGTATCAAAAGGTGCACATGCACACCATCTAAAAATAATTGTTTTAAACGGCACATCGGCCGACTGACGCGTATGAAGTGGCATCAAGTAGCAGGTATCACTCGGCGTTTGGAGCTGAGGCGTCCATCTTCGCCTTGCCCTTGCCGTCACTTGTGGTAGCAGCAGCACCCGGATCAGCAGTGCCGGCTCGCGCAGGAGGAGGAACGACTGGTGTGGAGGTAGCGGGCGCAGAGTCGGCTTCAGCCTTCTTTTTGGCAGCTTCCTCCCTGAACTTAGCAGCTTCCTCATTCCATCGGGCAAGCATATCAAATGGCTTGGGACGATCTGCCTTAACCACCTTCTCATCAGCATCATAGGCAGGGAGGATAGAGTTGACATCCAATCTGTCAGCAATCACACTGGCCGGGTGGCGAACTTCCTTCTGGATGGCCTTGAAATTCTTTGGTAAGAACTTAGACCCGTCTTGGTTAAATTCTGGAAACCCGCCCATAAGCTTGGCCGGCTCTAGCTTAGGAAAATAAGCTTTAGCCGGTGCAAGTCCCCGGGTTACTCCAACCCGGCATGAAGAGCGCTTCCAATGCCAAATCCACTAGGGAATGGTGGAGCAGACATCCAGCAGCTTTTTCATGTTACCTGGCCCAACACCCGGCAGTCGCAGTTCATCAAGGATCCATCCGATTCCGGCACAGAGCTGCCGGACAGTATCCTTAATGGTCTTCAGCTTAGCAATATCATCTTCATCAGGGATTGTATCATCCGGGCCTGCAAAGAACAAGAAAAGCAATGAGTAAGGAAATCCGGCTATTTATCCAAAGGAGAATCCGGGTCTTAATTACTAAAGTCAAGGATTGTACCAGTTGCTACACGATAGGTATCGGCAATCTGAACAGAAAGTGTCGTCAGCTTGTCCTCTGCTGCGTGAGCCCTCTTTCTATATTTCCTTGTGATCTTCCCGCTCCTCCGAGCTTCAGCTTCAGCTGCCTCGCGTAGAGCCGTCTCCTTTTCAATGCGTTTGGCGGCCTTCGCCAATTTCTTCTCAGATTGGGCCACGAAAGCCTGAGTGGAGATGCAAGGAAGGATTAGTCGGGCATACCACAAAGTTCCAAGCAAATTATTAATAAGTTTACTCGGAACTTGGGGACTAGACAAAGATACAAGCAAGGTTATTCGGAATTACCTCATGTTTTGCTATTAAGGCTTCAAGAATATTTTCTTCATCAGCCCTCAAGGTGTGGAGAGCGCTAAGCATCTGGGCGAATGTCATATCTTCGGGGCGAACACCAGAAGGGCCGGCAGATTGGTCGTCTGGCTGATGAACTTTTCCTGATCTTGGGGTCGAGACCCGGACCGTCTGGGTATCCGGGTTAGGCGAACCCGTCCTCGTCTCCAGGACCTCGATCTCCTCATCCATTTCTACGGAGGATTTAGGAGATCCGGCTTCCTGATGAGCCGGGTCACTAAAGGGGTCCTGGCCCTGGCCGTCTTCAGCCTCATCCCCAGCCGCAGCATTCGCGTCATCAGTCGGCCCCTCCGCATCTCGTTTCTCTGTTTCTATGTTCTCCGGGTCACTAATGGTGACTTGGGCGCTAAGGAAAAAAAGAGAGAAGCAGTTAGTAATAATGGCTGAAAGATTATCAGGTATGAAAAGGTATCATGCAGCGGAGGCTTACCCGGCATTCACGCCGTAATCCGGTGGAAGCTCGCTGCTGGAAGCGGACGAGATTGTCACAGGATCTGTTAGTGGGGCCCGGAATTGCCCGGCCAAAGGATGGTTGGGAGAAGGGTGGCGCCGAGGAGAATTGGAAGGGCGAGGCGGAGGAGTACCGGCACGATGGACTGGGGAGGTAGTGATGCTCGGGTTAAGGGGATCGTCACCGGGAGAACTCTGGGTCACCCTACGTTTAGCCGGGAGAGGGTCCTTCAAGTGTGATGAGTGTGACAACTGCTGGTTAAGTCTATGCATGGTATCGAAGGAGTAAGGTTTAGAGGATACGGAAGACAAAGGAACCTTGGACACCACCCCTCTGGCCTTCCTCTTGGCCCCGACTGTTGCTTCTGGATCAGATTCGGTAGCCTCCGGGTCGCCCTCGTCCTTTTCATCTTCGTCCTCCAGCCCTGCAAGTCGGGTATGTATCAGTGGGAAAAGGTTAAATGAGAGGAAAATGATGTAAGTAAAGATGATACAAGATCCGGGTAAATACCTTCATCACCATCAGCCGGCTCATCTTCTTCCGGGTCTCTGGAAGGGGGGAGGTTTCAATTCTCCAGAAAGGATCATCAGCCTGAGACAAAAAGATAAAAGTGAGAATTAGAAGCTGTGTCAAGTTGAAGTGCGGAAATAAGTTTATGAGTATCGGGTCTTACCGCTGGAGCCGGGTTTTCCCGAGTGAATGGAGGTAACCCGACAATGTTCTTTATCACCTCCAACTTCTCCGTCAAGAAGCCCTTGATGGTTTTGTTGGTATCGCCGGTCGCAAAGCTCTTGGTGGAGTATAGGAGCGCGTCCGTGGTGTGCCCCGAGTACTCGCACATCAATTTGGAGCGGATAGAATTGGGTTGGATCCGGAAATCAACCCACGTTTTCACTAAATTGAGCCCAAGAAGGCCTTGGGCTGAGAGGACGGCTATCTTAGCAAGCAAAGGCTGGATCGCCTCTTTGTCCGAGTCAGAGGCAAAAGCATTGAAAGACTCGGAAGGCTCGAGGAGGCTCTCCGAGTAACCCGGCAGTTTCTTCTCGCCGTCTGGGGAGGTGTCGTGGCAGTAAAAGAAGGACAATTGCCAGTGTTTGACGTGGGAGTTTAGATTGAGGGTTGGCATTGGTGAATTCTTGCGGCGTTGGATGGACACCCCGCCGCAAGTGAGAAGTGCTCCGTCACCGCTTTCGCGGCACGGCTTGCACTGGAAGAGTTCAATAAACAGAGCCAAACTTGGCGGAGTGCACAAGTATGACTCAGACAAAACGATAAAGTGGGTAATATTCAACATAGAGTTAGGCCCTATGTCGAATACCCGGAGGCCATAATGGCTTAGGACCTCCCGAAAGAAAGGGTGACCCGGAGGACGGAATCCCCGGGTCACGTGCTCTATGAAGCAGATTACCTCATTATCGGCGGGTGTGGGCCGGGTCTCGTCACCCGGTGCCCTCCAAAGAATATCTTTCTGAGAGGGGAGAACCCCCAACTCGGCCAGCCCTTCCAGCCTGGCCTTCGTGACCGTGGATCGCCCCCAATTGGCGGATATGGATTGGTTTGTCTTCGCCGGGGCCGGCTGCTTCCCTTGCTTTTTGGGAGCCATGGGGTCAACCTGCGAAGCGCAAGGAAAAAAGACACAGGAAATGAGACTCGGAAATATTGGGTTACCCGAGTATATACATGGAGCATCAAGACGATATGAAAAGTAAGAGTTATCCGGGTATTATGCTGCAGAGTGAAAACGAGCTATCCGGGTATCAAGTATAATCATAGAGACTATTGGTTACTTACATATTGAAAAGTATTTGGGGAAGACGGATGATTGCCCATGTATCTACTGCAAGCAAAAAAGCCGGAAGAGGAGGATTTTCCGGGTATCAATGATATGCGCGGAAAATTAGGATGAAATGGACCTAGATTGGAAAACTTGCGGACGATTCTACGAAGAAATTGGTGATAAATAATGGTAGGAGGGTGGTGTGTGATCATCAAACAGGCTGTTGAAGGAGTTAGCAAGCATCTAAACGAACTAATCCGGTGCGACAAGAAAGACGGCCAGTGGGTTGACCTAGATCCAATCTAACGTAAATCGAAAAATTGCGAGGCTAAGTTAACGAATACAAGAAACTTACTGAAAGAGATTGGAGTCTAGTGCGGCGGCGGCGGACGGCACGGTCTGGATTCCCCTTTGCAACCCTTGATGAGCAGGATGAGGGCGCGTTGGCGGAGCTTGGCGGCGGCGCGGAACGATTCGAGGACGAACGTAGCCGGCGGCGTCTTCGCTCCGGTGGCAAGCTTGAGATTCCTGTGGTGGTATTGCGAGAGCGCGAGAAATGAGGAAGGAGAGGGGAAGTTGGAATGAAGCGTTGGGGTTTAGGTTACCTTCTGGGCGCTATTTATAAGGTGCGAGCGGATAAATCTATCCCAACGGGCGGAAGCCGGAAATTTTGGGGATAACGGCTATCTGCGCGGATTTTGCGAGATATGCTTTAAGTGTTGAACGAGATATCGGGCAGAAATAAGAAGGAGATCTTCTCCGCAACATCAGGGTTAATTATCGAGTAGAGTAATCCGGATTTTTAACATTCTTATCAGGGTGTTAACCCGGAAAACTAAGCAAAGGATTTGGAGAAAGCCGGGTTACCATATGGCCACCGTGGAGTTAGGCCTAGCTGTTTATCAAAGCAATTCAACCCGGCCTCCATTGAATTTGTAAGTTTGATAATTTTGCAGGGAATAGCATGCGCTTCAAAGAGAGTCTCGTGAAGCCCAAGCTATTCTGGGGACTACTGATGGAGGGATAATGACCCGGTAGGCCAACTCCAAGGTGTAATCCGGCCCAAAGGACGCTGCGCAAGATCCGGCTAAGGATAAAGGAACTTCTAGAAGGCCCAAGTTTGTAGGCCTCGTAACCCGGATTGTGGGTTACGGTAAGGAAAGTTAGGGTTTTGTACGCAGTGTCCGGGTAGGATTCAGGGTGCGCCTTGGAGGGCAAGCCAAGGGGTCTGGGTGCTTTATAAACCGGCCCCTAAGTTAGGTTAAAAAAGATCCAAGAGTTCTAGCAAGATCGCATTATATCGAATATCGAGTGTAACACGAGAGTTGAGTTAATATATCGAGATCGGAGACTCAGCGACTTGATTGCCGGCTACCAGATCGAGTTTCATCATGTTTTCCTCTGAGCTAAACCCTCTCCCAAACGCCTGTGTCGTCTTGCCCCAAGATAAGTTACCCCCGGTAACGTCTGCCGTGATTATCCCACGACAAGTGTAACAGCCCAAGTATGAAAACCTACCATTTAGAATTTTTGATTTCTTGTTATTAAAGTATTGCATCATGTCATCATATTGTTTCCATGTTGTTTGCATTTGTTTCTTATTTGGTGCATTTGTTTTCCACTGTTTTCACAACTCAAATCAAACCTTACTCAAACAATGTTTTCATACTTGTTCTGTTACAACTTTTGGAATAAAAATCACAAATGAAAACAACCAAATTGTTCCTTTTTCTTTCATGTTGATCACTCATTAAATAGTTGGTTTTAATCAAACCATTAATTCAATCAATTAATTAATTCACCATCAAATTCAAAACAAATATTTTCAAACAAAACCAATTTGAAACTATAACAATAATAACTAAAACTTTCCCTCTTGTTGAAAACCCTAATGGTAACTTTCCAATTCAACTTAAATTTCAAATCATTTCAATCATAATGGGCATGATCAAATGGTGGTTTAAAAATCAAATTCTTGCAAACTATTAAATTCATTAATGTTTGCATAATTGCTTGAGTTTATTAAATAAAAATTGTTGCTTTCCAAATTTTTTTTTCCAAATCAAACTAATAGTCGAAATCCAACTAACCATTTAAAACCAAACTAATTTTCCAAATTTAAAAAATCATTACTAACCTTGCTTTTACTCATTGTTTGCAAATCAATAAAATTTAATTATAAAATAAAAAACCACCCCAAAACCCCTATCCTTTCTCTCTCTTTTATTCTTTACAAACAAAATCAACTAACAGAAAAAAAAAGAATAGAAGGAGGCCGGCCCAACCTTTTCCCTAGCCCACTTCCCCTGCTGGCCCAGTACCTCTTCGAGGGGGCATCTTCTTCCTCACGGTGATGTCATCCCTGTACGAACACAGAAACCACCGCAGGATCCTTCCTTCCCCTCCTTGATGAGCTGCCGTACAGGCCTCTCCCCCCATAAGACCACCTCCTCCCCCTCTCCCAACCCTAAACCCTAGCTCCCTCTAACCCCAGCCGCCGCCATCTTCCCTCCCACCTCCTTCCCTCTCTCTGAAAACCTCTCAGACTCTGAACCCCCAACCGAGCTTTGCCACCACCTCCTCCTCTCACCGCAGATAGCCAGGGTCACCTCGAGGAGCCACGGATCCCGGGAATGGAACCGCGGCATCCTCCTGCTTCTCCCCGTGTCCTCGTCGCTTGCTAGGAGGCACCACGGTGGCCGCGCCGTCGCCGGCAATTCCCTCCGTTCCTGCCTCGATGTATGATCGACGACGACTAGCAGAGGTGAGCGCCCCCTGTCATCGCCTCTCTCTCTCTCTCTGTCCGCCTCCGCGCTGCACCCCGCCCACACACGCACCCCTACATCCATCGCCAGCACCCTGCACATCACCAACCCATCGCTCGCCGCGGTCAGTCGCTGCCTCGCCGCCGTTTCTTCTTTCCGTCAGAGAACTGCATGTTTTCTTTTGGGGTTCAGTTAAGCCACGCACGGAGTACGCCTCACGCTCGCTCACATCCGATGCAGAAACGCACGCCTCGATGCACAGCGACCCACGCGCAGCGAGCGGCACAGCAGATCGCCGGCGGGCGCCGTTGCTCCGTCCGGTTTCAGTACGCACGAACTGCACGGGATTCAGTTAAAAGTTCAGTAACAATCCCGCGAGTGCACCTCAAACCCCCACCCTACCTGTACCTGTTAACGAACCGCAAGCCACCGCAGTGGTACTGTGACCGTGCGCGCGAGCAGCGCGTCTCGGGGTCGAATCCCCTTGGCCGCGCGGAGGCCAACACTTTTTTGTGGATTATTTCGCGCGCAGCAGGCCCACCTGTCATCCACCCTCGCTGCCACACCAGCGCCACGCTGGCCCCCAGGCCCACGCTGCAGTGGCAGTGGCTAGGGGCCAGTACGGTGCCAAAACGTTTTAAACATTTCTGTTATTTTCCAAATCTTTTTTTAAATAACAGAATTAACCCCTGAAAGCAAAACTTTAATAACTTTTAATCCCTAACTCTAAATAATAAAAGTTATATATGTTTTCTGTTCAAAATTAAATGATCTTTCCAATTATTCCATTTGTGTTCTGTTTTGAATTTTCAAAAGGCATTTAAAATTCAAATTTGGGTAATTCAAATGTAATTTGCAATAATTCATAAATAATTCACACTAATTCCAAATAAGGCAAATAAAATATGTTTTCCATACCATTTTGAATAACCTATTCAAATAATTTTTTTGTTTCCTGGTTTGAATAATTTAAATTGCCTAAATAATTTAATACTTGTTTAATCCAATTAAAATTGCTAAAATCATAACTTGCTTAATATAAAATATTTTTGAACATGCAAAATATGTTTTCAAACCATCAAAGTGTGAACTTTTCAAATGTGAGTTTGAATTTATGTTTTGAACAAATAAAACTTCAATTAAATTCAAACTTGTTTTAAAATCATTTAAAACTTGTTTAATACTGTTTAATTCATAATAAATTCATCCTAATCCAAATTTCAATATTTGAAACATGTAATCCAACTAAAATTTGATGTTCTTTTCAAATATAAACTTTGTTATTTGTTTTGAACACTTTAACTTGTTGAAAACAACAATTACTTGTGTGACATGTTTTAAGTAACCAAACTTTCCAAACTTAATCAATGATTTCCAAAACTTGTTCCAATCCTTTTTCACTTGCATCTATCATTGTTATTTGTTGTTATTTTGTTGTTATCTTATTGTTTTTCATCATGCATGCATCATGATAAACCACTTACACATGTTAACTAATGGTAGATCATTGCTTCAACCTTAACATGTGCATCCATATGCAACCCAAATTGCATATGGGTCCATTTAATTTGTGTTATCTTGTCAAGTAGTTTACTTTGATGCATCCTTTAACTTGACATGCATCATCCCATGTTTGTGCACCTATGCCATGTATTGATTGCCCGTCTTCTTTCGTTGTTTGTTTTTGCTTCTTCTCGATTAGACGACGACGTTGAGACGGACGATCTTTACGGTACTTCTTCACAAGATTTTTAGCTCAGTACCGGGCTACTGGGTTTGTAGGCAAGTTATCACTCACATGAATCATCGAGTTCCTTTCCACACTTGTTGTCGATACTATCCTTTGTCTACTTTTGCTAGCCCTATGTATCGTTGCTTGTTCTCCGAACCTATCACATGATACCCTGAACCCTGATATTGCCTCACCTCCATACCTACAACCATTGCTTGTGCCTGTTCCTATCTAGCATGCTTAGGGTTGCTTTTGCTCGAGTCTGTTGTCGGTTACTTCTTTTACTATTATTATTGTACCGGGGGCTCGAATGTTAATCAATCAATCCTGTTAATGCTATGGTAATAATAATAATTTGATGATAAGGCACCGGCAGGAGGCCCATGAGAGGTTTTGAAGCCTGCTAGTGTCGACCCTAATAGGAAAAGGGTCTTGTCTACTGATCCATGATGAGCGCACTACCCGCATGTGGGAAGCGAGTATGGGCGCCCCCCTCAGTTTGACCCGATTCGCATCTCGTCCAAATCGCCTCATTTAGTTCGAGTGTTCCATTTGCCGCATGCATGTTTTTACGAGCCCATGCCAGGGTGGAAATTTTTGTAGTCGGCATATAGGGGGACACGGTCTTAGAGTGCTATGAGGGTCCCTTTTCTTCGGGGCTCGAGTAGCCGTGCGCCCAAGGTGCTTTGGGCTTGATGCGAAGAAGGGTTGGATTGTGTTGAGTGCCCTGCTTGGTGGGGTGATCTCCCATCTGGCGGGATATTCATGCGTGTACGGTTACTATGGTGCAACCCTGCAGGGATAATCTTCTCGAGAAGCCGTGTTTTCCGCGGTTATGGATTACTTGGTGAAAGTACTGGCTAACAAGTACTCAGGACAACTTAAACCTAATGATCAATCATGTTACACCCAATGACTAATAACTTGACTAGTAATAGGTTTATTCACACAATAACTTGATTCACCTTTAATCCAACTGTGTGAGTTATCCTCGGACTGCTTCTTTGGATAAGAGGTGAGATCCAGGATGGGTTTGTTTGAAGTTATCTTTCAGTTGGTTACAATTCCTCGATCTTATCTTATTCTGTTAGCCGGAACTTGTAGTTATCTTCTGTAGTTGGTTAGAGCAGCCCGCTGCAGCTTTTATAATACCTATCTCTTCCGTTGATCCCAAGCATCCATGCTTGTGTTGACGGGTAACTCTTTGATGAAGTGTGAGTCTTGCTTGCCAGTACTTGGATGTACTGACCCCGTTGGGGCTGTGGTTTACGCAGACTACGACTACGACTACGATGATCACCAGGTTGGCTACTTCGTGGAGTTGGACGAGGCTGCTGACGAGTAGATAGCGGACCCGGGCAGGATCCAGGACTACGTGGATGGGCTCCGTTTTCCTTTCATTGCCGGCCTCTTAGGCCTATTTGGCTTTTGTCTGTACTCAGACACCATTGTTTGTTTCCGCTGCGATGTAATGATGAATTGTTGGGACATGTGTCCTCTGTATGAATGTATTTGCTATCTCTGCTCTAATGAGAGCCATTCGCAACTTATTTCAATCTTTTGTGTCGTAGAGATATGTTGTGTTATCATTTTGTTTAACGCCGTTGACGTACCATGTGTGTATGGTTTGAAGTACGTCGACGGTAGTGCCTTTGATCTCTAGTGGATAGTTTACAGCGACGATGGAATAGCAGGGCTTGTGTTGTCGCGCATAAGCGCAGGCCTACCAGGAAGCTGGGACGTGGGAGCAGGTATGCCCCATAATCCAAGCACCTGCTATCTAGTTCGGCCCGATGAGTATCCCCTAGAAATCAGGGTGCGACAAATGGTATCAGAGCCTGTCTGCCCGTAGGATCCCTTTTTACTGGTCGCAGTTGAGTCTAGAAACTATTTTGTAGCTATACAGGAAAAATGAAACGTGAGAGTAGGAATTCTGTTCTTTTTCTTCTTTTCCCCACCCTCCCTCCCTTTTCTGGTAAGGAAGTGCAACGTTGATTTTTCCCTTCTCATCTAAACTTTCAAGTTAGGATTTCACGTGTTTTGGGGTTCTCCGTAGTATCTCAGGATTCTTGTTCTCGTTTTCCCGGTGTTGCTTCAATATCATGTTCTTCTAAACATTTCCATTTCGTCCGTTGAAATCTTGTTGTTGTTTCCCACTTCAATTGTTCTACCGGCGTCTAATCAAAACTTCCTCGTAAACTCTACTCCAGCTAAAGTGTTGTTTGATACCGGAGCATCACATTTCTTTTGTGTCAAAAATCCTTGCCACAACAAACTACCTAATTCTGGTTCCACTAAGCAATCAAATCACCGTTCACTCTCCGGGATCTCAAATGCTGACTTCCAACATAAGTAAGAACAATCCAATTCTAATGGGAGGCCACATATTCCTCGTTACTCTCATGTTGCTGATTCTAACATTGATGTCATTCTTGGTGTTGCATTGATGTCAATAACTCTGTTCCACCCTTATTACAGATAGTCTATTCTCCAAATGAATCAAATTCTATCCAGCTATACACCCTCCATACAAAACCTATACCTATACTAATAATGTTCCGGTGGTTTCCAAATTCCCTGACGTCTATCCAATGTGCACGATGTGTTTCACGTGTCACAGCTCAAGTGGATCTTCCCAAGAAGTATCCGGATCTTTTCTTTTCTCAGTAGGAATCTCGGGGCGCGATTCCTTCAAGGGGGGGCGTTTTGTAACAGCCCAAGTATGAAAACCTACCATTTAGAATGTTTGATTTCTTGTTATTAAAGTATTGCATCATGTCATCATATTGTTTCCATGTTGTTTGCATTTGTTTCTTATTTGGTGCATTTGTTTTCCACTGTTTTCACAACTCAAATTCAAACCTTACTCAAACAATGTTTTCATACTTGTTCTGTTACAACTTTTGGAATAAAAATCACAAATGAAAACAACCAAATTGTTCCGTTTTCTTTCATGTTGATCACTCATTAAATTGTTGGTTTTAATCAAACCATTAATTCAATCAATTAATTAATTCACCATCAAATTCAAAACAAATATTTTCAAACAAAACCAATTTGAAACTATAACAATAATAACTAAAACTTTCCCTCTTGTTGAAAACCCTAATGGTAACTTTCCAATTCAACTTAAATTTCAAATCATTTCAATCATAATGGGCATGATCAAATGGTGGTTTAAAAATCAAATTCTTGCAAACTATTAAATTCATTAATGTTTGCATAATTGCTTGAGTTTATTAAATAAAAATTGTTGCTTTCCAATTTTTTTTTTCCAAATCAAACTAATAGTCGAAATCCAACTAACCATTTAAAACCAAACTAATTTTCCAAATTTTAAAAATCATTACTAACCTTGCTTTTACTCATTGTTTGCAAATCAATAAAATTTAATTATAAAATAAAAAACCACCCCAAAACCCCTATCCTTTCTCTCTCTTTTATTCTTTACAAACAAAATCAACTAATAGAAAAAAATAAAAAAATAAAAGAATAGAAGGAGGCCGGCCCAACCTTTTCCCTAGCCCACTTCCCCTGCTGGCCCAGTACCTCTTCGAGGGGGCATCTTCTTCCTCGCGGTGATGTCATCCCTGTACGAACACAGAAACCACCGCAGGATCCTTCCTTCCCCTCCTCGATGAGCTGCCGTACAGGCCTCTCCCCCCATAAGACCACCTCCTCCCCCTCTCCCAACCCTAAACCCTAGCTCCCTCTAACCCCAGCCGCCGCCATCTTCCCTCCCACCTCCTTCCCTCTCTCTGAAAACCTCTCAGACTCTGAACCCCCAACCGAGCTTTGCCACCACCTCCTCCTCTCACCGCAGATAGCCAGGGTCACCTCGAGGAGCCACGGATCCCGGGAATGGAACCGCGGCATCCTCCTGCTTCTCCCCGTGTCCTCGTCGCTTGCCGGGAGGCACCACGGTGGCCGCGCCGTCGCCGGCAATTCCCTCCGTTCCTGCCTCGATGTCTGATCGACGACGACTAGCAGAGGTGAGCGCCCCCTGTCATCGCCTCTCTCTCTCTCTGTCCGCCTCCGCGCTGCACCCCGCCCACACACGCACCCCCACATCCATCGCCAGCACCCTGCACATCACCAACCCATCGCTCGCCGCGGCCAGTCGCTGCCTCGCCGTCGTTTCTTCTTTCCGTCAGAGAACTGCAGGTTTTCTTTTGGGGTTCAGTTAAGCCACGCACGGAGTACGCCTCACGCTCGCTCACATCCGATGCAGAAACGCACGCCTCGATGCACAGCGACCCACGCGCAGCGAGCGGCACAGCAGATCGCCGGCGGGCGCCGTTGCTCCGTCCGGTTTCAGTACGCACGAACTGCACGGGATTCAGTTAAAAGTTCAGTAACAATCCCGCGAGTGCACCTCAAACCCCCACCCTACCTGTACCTGTTAACAAACCGCAAGCCACCGCAGTGGTACTGCGACCGTGCGCGCGAGCAGCGCGTCTCGGGGTCGAATCCCCTTGGCCGCGCGGAGGCCAACACTTTTTTGTGGATTATTTCGCGCGCAGCAGGCCCACCTGTCATCCACCCTCGCTGCCACACCAGCGCCACGCTGGCCCCCAGGCTTACGCTGCAGTGGCAGTGGCTAGGGGCCAGTACGGTGCCAAAACGTTTTAAACATTTCTGTTATTTTCCAAATCTTTTTTTAAATAACAGAATTAACCCCTGAAAGCAAAACTTTAATAACTTTTAATCCCTAACTCTAAATAATAAAAGTTATATATGTTTTCTGTTCAAAATTAAATGATCTTTCCTATTATTCCATTTGTGTTCTGTTTTGAATTTTCAAAAGGCATTTAAAATTCAAATTTGGGTAATTCAAATGTAATTTGCAATAATTCATAAATAATTCATACTAATTCCAAATAAGGCAAATAAAATATGTTTTCCATACCATTTTGAATAACCTATTCAAATAATTTTTTTTGTTTCCTGGTTTGAATAATTTAAATTGCCTAAATAATTTAATACTTGTTTAATCCAATTAAAATTGCTAAAATCATAACTTGCTTAATATAAAATATTTTTGAACATGCAAAATATGTTTTCAAACCATCAAAGTGTGAACTTTTCAAATGTGAGTTTGAATTTATGTTTTGAACAAATAAAACTTCAATTAAATTCAAACTTGTTTTAAAATCATTTAAAACTTGTTTAATATTGTTTAATTCATAATAAATTCATCCTAATCCAAATTTCAATGTTTGAAACATGTAATCCAACTAAAATTTGATGTTCTTTTCAAATATAAACTTTGTTATTTGTTTTGAACACTTTAACTTGTTGAAAACAACAATTACTTGTGTGACATGTTTTAAGTAACCAAACTTTCCAAACTTAATCAATGACTAGCAAATTTGCCCGTGCGTTGCAACGGTATTCTACCCCCTATCATCTCGTGAGGATTATCGTAGTATTTGTTTACTGAAAGATTAGCACTCCTTGAGCAATATATGGAGGGTTTTGTTTAATGTATGCGGGTGATTTTCATTTAATCAGGAACCGGGCTCTAGACATGTTGCCATACATTAGTTTTCTAAGTTCACATGAGTGAACTACAATAAATGGTTAATGCCAAGATTGTTTGGAGAAGCACATGAAAAGAATGCATGTTTAGAAACACCACCGTACTAACCTGGAGCATCCTAGCGTTACCCATTGACTTTGACACGTCTGTTCGTAAGGCGGATTAATGCAAGCCCACGTCAGCCAACATCACAAATCTGAGACATACGGGTATTTGAGGTAATGGATTCCTACCAAGCAGGATGGATTGTAGAAGTGATTAAGTATGCCGAGAGGCAATTCATGGCCTAGAGCCTAAAGCGCGTCGATTCTTTTTCTTCGGAGAGTCGTTGCACGATTGTTCGAACAACATCTGTACCAATGTATTATTTTGGATTCGGATTCAGGACTATAACTTTGAATATTCTTCTAAATGACACCATCATTGACCCTAACGCGAAGAACTTCTTCCAACCAACCTCGCAAGCGGCAACCACAACTTCCGTTGTATGTGCTCCTCTCCCGCCTGCTGCAACGGGGACGCAGATGGCCGCGGCCAGTCCTCGATAATGCCCGCTAGCGCTGGGTTTTTGTGGCGCGGAGAAAAACGGAGAGACATACGCTGGGTTGACATAATTAACTCTAATGCTTTTTATAGTCTATTTTTTTCCTTTGCAATATGAAAAGATACATCACATTGAGGATGTATTCTGTATCGATTCAGAGACGGCATATTGGGCTGGCGCCTAAGTCCAAACTCGATGTGTTGCTGCTTGCGGGCTCTCATCGGGATAGTGTAGGATGCTTGGGGGCGCTCTTTCGACGGCGCGATTTTGTCCACACATGGACCTATTTATTTCAGCCGTAGCTTGGACAATTAAATCATGTATGAACTTGAGCGCTCATCCGGCTCTAATCCCTCCTCGTCCTCATATTGGCCATGGAGAGCCGCTGGTGGCATGGCCTCCTTGAGCAGCTCGACATCGTTCTCATCCGGCTCCACATACGGCTCCAATACCTACCCCTTTGTGTCTCCGTCGCATTAGTCATCGCATTCGTCATAGTCTCGCTTGTCATTGCGAATCACCCGGCAGCGGGTGTCCTCACCGAGCAGCACGGTTTTGTCCTCGTAGAACTCCCAGGTTCTGATCCCTACTAATTCTCGTCCTCGTAGTCGTTTTCGATGGCCACGGCGAGTCGCCGGCGGTGTGGACTCCTCGAGCATACCTACATCGTCCTCGTACTCGTTATCGTTGTCCATGGCGAGCCGTCGGCGGCCTCCTCGAGCAGCCCGATGTCGCTAGCCATGGCGAGCCTCCGCCGGTGGCCTTCTCGAGCAGCCCGCCGTCGTCCTCGCCCATGTTGATGCTGGCCATGGCGAGCCGCCGGGAGCGTTCGATTGATGACGTGTGGCGGCGAGTAAACGACGTGATAGGATTAGTAGTTATTTGAGGACAATATCCGATCACGTTCGAACCGGATTCGGCTGCCATCACCTACAATTGTTAGTTTCAAGACAGTATCAATTTTCGATGGCCATGGCGAGTCGCCGGTGGTGTGTCCTCCTCGAGCAATGCATGTCGCGCACGCACTCGTTGACGTTGGCCATGGCGAGCCGCCGGCTGCCTCCTCGAGCAGCCCGATGTTGGCCAAATGGTGTTGGGGACGTCCCATGGCCTCCTCGAGTAGGATGAGCAGAGCACATGAGGAGTAGGACGCCTCTTCCACTCCTCGTTTTTCTTTTTTGCCGTTCATCCGAATTGGGATCGGGACTCATTTTCCAGTATGTACAGTATGGAGACACAGCCGACCAATTCCTCCAATTGCTACGTACACCAAGGCCATGGACTGCCGGTGAGCTGTTGAGATCGGCATACATGTCTCCATTGATGTGGCCGGCCATCGGGTTGTTTTTGACCAGGTCGATGATCTTGTCTCGTGGATCTCACTTGTATATAGCGAACCAGGGTGTGGGAGATAGGAAACGCGCCCGTTACGGACGCCCACTTCGAGTCTTTTTTTTTCTCGAGAGCCTAGACCAACCTGTAGACGTAAAACGTACCATGAGTGGAAACGACGTACGACGTACGGACGTATATAGTAGAGATTAGGCAGAGATAGATCCAATAGATATAACTTACCGGTGGCAAGGTGGGTAATTTGTGTCAAGTTTGAGGGTAGTTTCAATGACCTACCAAACCAAACCAAACCAGGGAAGCCTTAATGCCTTTATTATTAGGTACAGATTTCCAAAACTTGTTCCAATCCTTTTTCACTTGCATCTATCATTGTTATTTGTTGTTATTTTGTTGTTATCTTATTGTTTTTCATCATGCATGCATCATGATAAACCACTTACACATGTTAACTAATGGTAGATCATTGCTTCAACCTTAACATGTGCATCCATATGCAACCCAAATTGCATATGGGTCTATTTAATTTGTGTTATCTTGTCAAGTAGTTTACTTTGATGCATCCTTTAACTTGACATGCATCATCCCATGTTTGTGCACCTATGCCATGTATTGATTGCCCGTCTTCTTTCGTTGTTTGTTTTTGCTTCTTCTCGATTAGACGACGACGTTGAGACGGACGATCTTTACGGTACTTCTTCACAGGATTTTTAGCTCAGTACCGGGCTACTGGGTTTGCAGGCAAGTTATCACTCACATGAATCATCGAGTTCCTTTCCACACTTGTTGTCGATACTATCCTTTGTCTACTTTTGCTAGCCCTATGTATCGTTGCTTGTTCTCCGAAGCTATCACATGATACCCTGAACCCTGATATTGCCTCACCTCCATACCTACAGCCATTGCTTGTGCCTGTTCCTATCTAGCATGCTTAGGGTTGCTTTTGCTCGAGTCTGTTGTCGGTTACTTCTTTTACTATTATTATTGTACCGGGGGCTCGAATGTTAATCAATCAATCCTGTTAATGCTATGGTAATAATAATAATTTGATGATAAGGCACCGGCAGGAGGCCCATGAGAGGTTTTGAAGCCTGCTAGTGTCGACCCTAATAGGAAAAGGGTCTTGTCTACTGATCCATGATGAGCGCACTACCCGCATGTGGGAAGCGAGTATGGGCGCCCCCCTCAGTTTGACCCGATTCGCATCTCGTCCAAATCGCCTCATTTAGTTCGAGTGTTCCATTTGCCGCATGCATGTTTTTGCGAGCCCAGGCCAGGGTGGAAATTTTTGTAGTCGGCATATAGGGGGACACGGTCTTAGAGTGCTATGAGGGTCCCTTTTCTTCGGGGCTCGAGTAGCCGTGCGCCCAAGGTGCTTTGGGCTTGATGCGAAGAAGGGTTGGATTGTGTTGAGTGCCCTGCTTGGTGGGGTGATCTCCCATCTGGCGGGATATTCATGCGTGTACGGTTACTATGGTGCAACCCTGCAGGGATAATCTTCTCGAGAAGCCGTGTTTTCCGCGGTTATGGATTACTTGGTGAAAGTACTGGCTAACAAGTACTCAGGACAACTTAAACCTAATGATCAATCATGTTACACCCAATGACTAATAACTTGACTAGTAATAGGTTTATTCACACAATAACTTGATTCACCTTTAATCCAACTGTGTGAGTTATCCTCGGACTGCTTCTTTGGATAAGAGGTGAGATCCAGGATGGGTTTGTTTGAAGTTATCTTTCAGTTGGTTACAATTCCTCGATCTTATCTTATTCTGTTAGCCGGAACTTGTAGTTATCTTCTGTAGTTGGTTAGAGCAGCCCGCTGCAGCTTTTATAATACCTATCTCTTCCGTTGATCCCAAGCATCCATGCTTGTGTTGACGAGTAACTCTTTGATGAAGTGTGAGTCTTGCTTGCCAGTACTTGGATGTACTGACCCCGTTGGGGCTGTGGTTTACGCAGACTACGACTACGACTACGATGATCACCAGGTTGGCTACTTCGTGGAGTTGGACGAGGCTGCTGACGAGTAGATAGCGGACCCGGGCAGGATCCAGGACTACGTGGATGGGCTCCGTTTTCCTTTCATTACCGGCCTCTTAGGCCTATTTGGCTTTTGTCTGTACTCAGACACTATTGTTTGTTTCCGCTGCGATGTAATGATGAATTGTTGGGACATGTGTCCTCTGTATGAATGTATTTGCTATCTCTGCTCTAATGAGAGCCATTCGCAACTTATTTCAATCTTTTGTGTCGTAGAGATATGTTGTGTTATCATTTTGTTTAACGCCGTTGACGTACCATGTGTGTATGGTTTGAAGTACGTCGACGGTAGTGCCTTTGATCTCTAGTGGATAGTTTACAGCGACGATGGAATAGCAGGGCTTGTGTTGTCGCGCATAAGCGCAGGCCTACCAGGAAGCTGGGACGTGGGAGCAGGTATGCCCCATAATCCAAGCACCTGCTATCCAGTTCGGCCCGATGAGTATCCCCTAGAAATCGGGGTGCGACAACAGGCACCAAGACTTACAATGGCAGCACCAAGCCGGAAGATTGGCTCAATGACTATGTCACCGCGGTTCATATCGCGAACGGCAACCGGAGATGGGCTGTGCGGTACGTTCCGCAGATGCTTGAGGGCCCAGCTCGCACTTGGCTCAACAACTTGCCCAAGAACAGCATCAATTGCTGGCTGGACTTCTCGGAGGCCTTCGTCAGCAACTTCACCAGCACCTACAAGAGGCCGAATAGGCCGCAGCAGTTGTCCGCTTGCAAGCATCGGGAAGACGAGACGGACCGCGAGTATCTTACTCGTTGGAGCACATTGAGGAACACCTGTGAAGGTGTGAATGAGGCCCAAGCCATCACTTGGTTTGCGCAGGGTTGCAGACATGGCAGCATGTTGTGGCAAAGGTTGCAGAGGGAGATGCCAAACACTCTCGCAGAGACCATCAAGATCGCGGATCATTACGCACTGGGTGATCCCACTCAACCCTTGATGGACTCCGCGGAGCCGAGAAGAAACTTCAACAGCAGCAAGCGCAACGAATTCCACAACAAGCGCAGGGGTGACCCGATAGATACTCGGTATGACCCTGAGGAGGTGAATGCTGTGGTTACCGGAGCTGGGAGTAGCCAAAGGCAGAAACCTGCTGGAGCCCAGTACGGGCAGAACAAGAATCAGGGCCAGGGCAACAAGAATCCATACCGCGCTCCTCAACCGGGTAGCAGCAATCCGGATCCGGGTAAGAAGTTCGTCTTCGACGACATGAGGGATGGCCCATGCAGCTTCCATACTCAGCATCCTTCGAGGCCTGCCAACCACACTACTCGGCAATGCGACTGGTGGGATTTGATCAGGAATGAAGGCTTGCCTCCTCCTCCTCCTCTGCTAGCTGCGAATGCCAATGTGCAGCCTGCTCGCGCACCCGCAGCTCGGCCTCCAGTATTCCCGAGAAGAGAGAACGTGAACCAGGTGGCTTTAGGAGCCAACCGCTACTTCAACAATGATGGCTACCGCAACCACAACAACAACTGCAACCGCAACAACAACAGAGGCAACAACAACTACCAGGGCAACAACAATGGTAACAATGATGATGGAGGCCGCAACCAGTACCAGGAGCACCACGAGAGCTATATGATCTTCACTTCTGAGCCCGTCGACAAGCAATCTCAGCACAGGCGTGCCATGGAGGTCAATGTTGTGATCCCTGCTGTCCCACACTACATGCACTGGTACAACCAAGAGATCGTATGGTCCAGAGCGGATCATCCTAAGGTGAGGCCCAACCCGGGTAGCTACGCCTTGGTGCTGGACCCTACTTTCTTAGGTCCTGAGAAGAACGTGAGGTTCAGCAAGGTACTGATCGACAACGGCAGCAGCATCAACATCGTGTACAAGGACACGCTTGAGAAGCTCGGTATTGCCGAGAACATGCTGCTACCCAGCAAGACCACCTTCCACGGCATTGTGCCGGGAATTTCTTGTTCTCCAATGGGCCGAGTGTGGATAGACGTTCTATTAGGTACCAGGTAGAACTGCCGCACGGAGAGGCTGCAGTTCGAGGTGGTTGATCATCAAAGCCCCTACCACGCCCTACTCGGCAGGCCTGCTCTGAGCAAGTTCATGGCCTCTACTCACACTGCATATCTGAAGATGAAGATCCCTGGTCCCAATGGCGTGATTACCATCTCTGGTGATTACAAGAAGTCTATGGAGTGTGCCTCTGCTGGTTCTCAGTTGGCGGAGTCAATGGTGATTGCTGCCGAGAAGAAGATACATGAAGTGGTGGCTATGGCGCAGGCAGCACAAGGTGTTGCACCCGGGATGCCGAGCTCCCAATACGGGACCGCGTTCCAGGCATCCGAGGAAACAAAGAAGATCCAGGTTGACCCTGAGTTCCCCGACCGTGTTGCCATCATTGGCTCCGGGTTGGCGGAGAAATAGGAAAGCGGGCTCATCCACTTCCTCCGTGAGAATCGGGACATGTTCGCCTGGTCCAATGAAGATCTGCAAGGTGTCCCGAGGGAGATGGTTGAGCACTCACTACATGTGCATCCTGACGCCAAACCAGTGAAGCAGGCTATGTGCCGCTTCGGAGATGAGAGAAGGAAGGCTATTGGTGATCAGATCACCAAGCTGCTGATAAGCAATTTCATCATGGAGGTGCTGCATCCGGATTGGCTAGCCAATCCGGTCATGGTTGAGAAGAAGAAGGAGGATCCCAAGGCCGCTACCGCGTGGCTCATGTGCGTCGACTACACCGACTTGAACAAGGCCTACCCCAAGGATCCCTTTCCGCTACCTCGCATCGATCAGGTGATCGATTCCACCGCTGGTTGTGAGCTTTTGTCTTTCATAGATGCCTACTCTGGTTTTCATCAGATAGCTCTCAACCCTGCTGATCAAATAAAGACTGCTTTGATTACCCCGTACGGGGCTTATTGCTATCGTGTCATGTGTTTCGGGTTGCGGAATGCGGGTGCTACTTATCAGAGATGCATGCAGAAATGCTTGCACGATCAACTCGGCAAAAATGTGCAGGTGTACGTAGATGACATTGTCATCAAAACGAATAAAACACAAACTCTGCTTGCCGATCTTGAGAAAACCTTTGCCAATTTGCGCAAATATAAGATGAAGCTGAACCCGAGTAAATGCACATTTGGCATCCCGGCTGGCAAGCTACTCGGTTTCTTGGTATCCAGTCGGGGTATTGAAGCCAATCCTTCAAAGATAAAGGCTATTGAGAGCATGTATTTGCCGAGATCCCTGAAGGACGTGCAAAAATTCACTGGTTGCTTGGCATCTCTGAGTCGTTTCTTGGGCAGAATGGGCGAGAAGGCCCTGCCTTTGTACCAGTTGATGAAGAAAAGCGACAAATTCGTCTGGACACCGCAAGCGGATGTGGCATTCAATGAGCTGAAGGCAATGCTGGGTAGCGCTCCCATCTTGGCTAGTCCGCTACCCAAAGAGCCAATGCTGTTGTACATTGCTGCTACCAACCGGGTAGTCAGCATGGTGATTGTAGTTGAGCGAGAAGAGGAAGGCAAAAGTGTGCAGCGGCCAGTATATTATCTCAGTGAGGTGCTATCCAGCTCCAAGCAGAACTACCCGCATTACCAGAAGATGACTTACGACGTGTACCTGGGCGCCAAGAAGCTGAAGCATTATTTCCAAGAGCATCCCATCACTGTTGTGAGCTCTGCTCCCATCTCGGATATCATGGGCAACAAGGAAGCAAGTGGCAGAGTAGCCAAGTGGGCAATCGAGCTAGCCGCGTACGCTCCTGCGTATGCGAGAAGAGAAGCCATCAAGTCACAAATTCTGGCGGAGTTTCTGGTGGATTGGGCTGAGGTGCAGTACGAACCTCCTTCTCCCGCAACCAATTACTGGAAGATGCACTTTGATGGCTCCAAAGTGAAAGAAGGCCTTGGTGCTGGCGTGGTGCTTACGTCACCCAAGCGAGATCAACTCAAGTACGTACTGCAGATCCATTTCAAGGCATCCAACAACGTTGAAGAGTACGAGGCCGTGGTACACGGCTTGCGAGTAGCCAAGGAGGTTGGTACAGCAAGTCTCTGGCACGTGGGATGCTCTGGATGCCAACATGGCATCATATCGCTTCCTGGTGCAGTCTATGACTGGATTTTTTGAAGGCTGCGAGTTCCAACACATCCACCGGGCAGAGAATGAAGCAGCAGACGAGTTGTCCAAATTGGGGTCTTCTCGGCAATCCATCCCGGCGGGAATTGCCTTGGAGCATTTGAGAAAGCCATCCCCCAACTCAGAATCCATATTTGTTCCTTCTCTGCCAAATGAGGAAGTTGTTCCCATGGAGATTGACTGGGAGAATGCAACAGAGAACCCGGGGACTGCGGTCTCCATCCCGGGGACTGGCGCCTGCAACCCGGGGACTGCCTCTCTCTACTCGGGGACTGCCCTTCCTTACTCGGGGACTGCCCCTCTCAACCCGGGGATTGTCGCATTCATTGAGGAAGTTCTTGCCAATCGCTCAGGTCTTCAAAGAAGTGCTCCCAACTCTGAAGAGCAAACAGTGGTGGCTGTTCCAATGGAAGTGGACGAACCAGTGTTTCCCACGCGGGAGACACCGAGTTGGGCTATGCCCATGTTATCCTTTCTAAAGGACGGCACCCTGCCAGAAGATGAAGTTACTGCGAGGCAAAGTCAGAGAAGATCCAAGGGCTACACCATATTCAGAGAAGTGCTACACAAGAGAAGTCCCACTAGCGTGCTGCAATGCTGTGTGGAACCGGAAGAAGGAGAAGAGATTGTGGTGGAAATACATCAGGGAGAATGCGGACACCACGCCTCTTCTCGGGCTTTGGTCAAGAAGGATTTTCGGCATGGTTTCTTTTGGATCACTGCCTTGAAGCAAGCTGAAGATATTACGAGAAAGTGCAACGGCTGCCAGAGATTTGCAAGTAAGATCCATTTGCCTCCTTCCGAGTTGAAAACCATTCCCATTACTTGGCCATTTTCTGTTTGGTGCTTGGATATGGTTGGTCCCTTCAAGCCGGCTAGAGGCAACATGACACATATCTTGGTCATGGTTGATAAGTTCACCAAGTGGATTGAAGTGAAGCCTATTCGGAAGTGTGATGGAGCCACAGCTGTAAGTTTCCTGAAGGATGTGATCCTGAGATACGGCTATCCGCACAGCATCATCACGGATAACGGCACAAATTTTTCTGAGGGTGCAATGGTGCGGTTCTGCAGAGATAAGCATATCCGGCTAGATGTCGCATCCGTTACGCATCCCGCCTCAAACGGGCAAGTTGAAAGAGCAAATGGCATGGTACTGGCAGGTATAAAGCCAAGGCTGATTGAGCCGCTACTGAAAACACCTGGGTGTTGGCTAGACGAGTTGCCAGCGGTGCTGTGGAGTCTAAGGACTACCCCTAACCGGTCAACCGGCTACACACCATTCTTCTTGGTATACGGGGCTGAGGCCGTGTTGCCAATCGACCCAGAGCATGACTCCCCCCGAGTAACCCTCTACACTAAGGCGGAGGCGAGAGAAGCTCGAGAAGATGACTTTGACCTGCTAGAAGAAGCAAGAGAGCTTACTCTGTCACGTTCAGCTGTTTACCAGCAAAACTTGAGGCGTTATCATAGCCGAAAAGTGAAACCAAGTGTTTTCCGAGAAGGAGACATGGTCCTTAGGCTCGTGCAACGCACAGCCGGGATGCACAAGCTATCCCCTCCGTGGGAAGGACCTTTCATTGTGAGAAAGGCTCTGCACAATGATGCCTATTACCTGGTAGACGTGCAGCCATCACAGAAGAACATGGCGGATAAAGCTGGAGAGGAATCTAAGCGCCCCTGGAATGTAGCTCTACTCCGTCTCTTTCACTCATGAGCAAAAGTGTGTATGTACTCTCTTGTCCGAGTTAAACTTCTACTTTGCAATCTGAAATTGAACTCGGGGACTGCCCTCGTCCAAAATTGTTCTAAGTGTTTCTATTCTGCTGTGCCTTTGCCTACTCGGTTGCTCTGCTTAGAATTTCAGAAGTACATTTAGTACTGTGTTAAAACCTAAATGCCAACTCTTCGACTCTGCTGTTGTCCACAACCCGGCTTCATGGCAAGCAAGAGAACAAGCAAGTGGTCAATGAGCACATGAAAAATGACTAAGGAAAAGAGAAGTGCAGGAACTGGGTAGAAGCGTCCTTTACTACTGATTTTTGTTAACCTTTTCGGCTAAGTGGTGGGTAGCGTTACTATGACTGTTTCTAAGTGGCTAAGTATTTGAAACTCCAACTTTGGACTCTTGTGACTTGAATACCAAAAAAGCAACAAGTTGCAGGTAAGAGCTGAGATAAAAAGGAAGAGTGAATGAGAAATGCAACTCGGGGACTTGCACGATAACGCAACCCGGCATCGATCCAAGGATGCTCAAATTACTAAGTATAAAACATCAAATGGGAATAAAAACTGAGTAGCAACGGGAAAGATAATTGTTTGATACATCTGCACCCGGCATCCCGGGGATCTGATAAGAAGTTGCAGCATAGGTGTTTCAGGAAACAATTAATTGGATGTAGCGGTGTTCTTCATGTTGGCATTGGCGGCATCAGCTTCAGTCTTGGCAGCATCCGCTTCGGAGTTGGTGGCAGCTTGATCAGAGGTGGCTGTGGCCACCGATATGGGGTCCGTCTCCGAAGTGGAGGCAGTAGATTGGGTGCGGAGTAGCGCCGCATCGTCAAGGGCCGCGCCGGATGAAGAGCCAAACTCGAGAGCCGCAGTGTCGATCACCATCTTCTGGCTTTCGGTCTCCTCATCGCTATCCGCGACGACCGTGCCCTTCCCCTTCCCGGACTTGTCATCGGCACCAGGGCTATCGAAGAAACTCAAGTTTTCCGACTCGGTGGCCTCGTCCTCATCTTCATCCTCCTCTTCGCCTTCGCTTTCCGGCTCGGTGTCGGGCTCGGTGAGGCCGTCGAGGAAGTGAGCGATGTCCGCATAGGAGGCGACCTCGTACGTGACTGCCTGACGGCGAGCCACGTAGTCGGGATCTTTCTCCCACTTCGAGTCCCGGCGCATCTCGAGGATGGTATTAAGATTTAAATTTTCATACCAGCTGCAAATGAAGAGGAGCAGCATGTCAGCGCCTACCCGAGCTCCGGATGCTCGCCACTTCTTCAACTCGGCTTTAACACCATTCAGCTTCTCGGCGAGCGCGTTTACGGTCTTGGGCATAGGGTATTGGGGCCAGAACAAAGGATGAAGCTTGAAGGCAGTGGACACCAAGTCGGTGCCCAAGCCCCTAAGATGCTTGAGTTGGGTCTGCATGCTCGAGAGATTGTCTTCAATCAAAGACTTGGTATCCGTGGGCAAACCCTTCTCAACTCGGAGTTCTTGTGCCTTAGTCAGGCCTGGCTTGCAAGTCGAGCATAGATCGGGGAAAATTTCTGAAAATGCTATCAGAAAAGATTAGAAACGAAGGCAGAGAAGAGGTGCAAACCGAGTAAAGCAGAAGAAGAAGAGGGAGATAAACAAGTGCAGCAATGCGAGAACTTACTTTTCAGCTCGCAGAGTAGCGATTCCAGCTTTCGCCTCCAAGACTCCTCGTCAGCAACGTGCTTCTCTTCAACCTTCCGGAATTGGGCCAGTTGGAGCATGAGATCCAAGTTGCTCTTCTTCAGCACATCGTTGTCCAACTCGAGGGCCCTTTGCTTAGCCTTGGCGGCTGCCTCCATCTTGTCCTTCTCGGCGGCTATATCTATGGCGTCCTGAAGGGCAGCCCTCAATTGGACCTGCAGTGGCTCCAGCTCGGTGACGTGTTTGTTCTTGAGCTCTACTGCTTGGCTTTCCAATTGCTGCTTCACCTCGGCGGGTTTCAGGCAGTCGAGATGCTCTTCAACGAACTTCTTGTGATCTTCTGTGAGAGAAAAGCACGGTCAGCAGAGTAGCAAAGGCAAAAGAAGGAAGACGAGCCGAAAAGATGGCAACTCACTTTCCATCTTCTTGATCGTGGTCTCAGCGTTGGCAACAAAGACATGGCAGTGCTTGTGATCCTCTGCCATTTCCTCAAACTTGCCTGCAGAGTAGAATCAGTTAGAGCAGAAAGCAAAAGCGGGCATAAACACAAAACACATGAACCGAATAGCTAGAAGCTTACTTTCGAGTTCAGAAAGTTTAAGAGTGCGATCCAGGGCCTCCTTCTCCGTCACAGCATCACTTTTGCGTTCTGCTTCATAGGCCTCAAGGCGTCTTTTCGTGATGCTATGATTCCAGAGCAGATGCCGATAAAGGATCGTTCTCTTCAAGAGGCTATTCTGAGAAGAAGAAAGAAAAGGAGTTAGACAATATTTTGAAGATTCGACCCGAGAAGACGGCAACTCGACTGAGTACCCGTCTACTCTGCCCGAATCTCGAGGACTGGGTAATGGATAAGGAGAAGAAGAAGAATAGAAGAGAAGAAGAGCGCAACTCGGAACAGGCAAACATAACTTATAGCGTAGGTTTGTTCGAGGTCTTCTGCAGCTTTGCGGTGGACGAATAGCTTCGCGGCAAGCGTGCTAGTGGCGGACGAGATGGTCATGGGATTGTAGCCCATGTCCGCCTTATTCCAATCAATGCGCTAGTGGTCCAGCTGGCCCAAGGCCAGGCCATGCCAAGGCTCGTTGCCAAGGACCTCGCTATTCCACTCAGCTTCAATGAAGCCTACCCGGTCGATCATCTGCTCGAGCCCCCGGGACACCACCTCTGTCTCCTGGATCTCGCGCGAGAAGATCAAAAGGGCCTTGTCCTTTGCCGGCAACTTGGAATCCACAGCCGTGGCCTGTTTGCCTTTGGTAAGAGCGAGCTGCTTCTCGGTCTTGTTCAGCTTGATGCCATACTGTTTGCCCATCTGCACCATGTAGGGCAGGTAGCCAGGCGGGTCTTGAGCGCTTGATCTCGCGGCTGCGCCAGTGGCGCTGCCGGAAGCGCCGATGGAGAGCTGCCCGGTCTTCGCGGCAGGCTTTGCAATTGGTTTAGGTGGCGGCATCTTGGCAGCATCCAGCGCAGCATTGCGCGACGGATTCTTGCGGACGGGGACATCAGGCTGGGTAGCTTGCTTCTCGGCAGTTTTCTTCTCGGCAGCATCCTTCTTGCCGGCAGCATCGGAAGTAGTCTTCTTGGTGTTCTGCTTGGCTGGAGGGCTTGCTGCGATCTTGGTCTTCTTAGCGGGGGAGCTTGGAGCGGTAGGTGGAGCAGCCGGCTGGGTAGGCGGCACCAGGGGCTGGCTACTCGGCGCAGCGTCCGGCTGCGCTTGGCTCTGCAGATTCTGCTCCACCGCAACTGTCTCAACCCGCTGCTCGGTAGCGGGATCTGGTTGTGCATCTTCTTGTTCGTCTACCCGCGGCTGGGCCGCGGGGTCATCTTGGTCAGCAACATCAGTATTCTGCTGCTTCTGGGTCTCCTCTTGCCGCTCAAGGGCGGTACGGTCTTGGTACTCGGCGTCTGGTTCAAAATTCTCCCCAGCTGAGGCAGCTGGGGGGGAGGGGGGTCTCGTCTTGAGCAGCATCCTGCGTGTTTTCTTCTGCGCGGGCCTGCTGCTCCGTGTCCATATCTTCGACACCAGCACCCGTGTTGTCAGCGTTGGTGCCCTCATCTTCTTCCTTCACGGGTGAGGACGCACGCGTCCTATCCCGTGTCGCGGTCTCGTCCTCATCGGAGAGATCGATGAGCTCCTCTAGGTCGATGGCGAACTTCTTATTGGATTTGGTGGGAGCGGCAGCAGCATCAGCGTCCAAGGGAGCGCTGAAGAGAAGAGGAAGTTCAGAAAAAGAAGAGGGAAAGAAAACACCAAGGAGCAGCAGCAAAAGATAGCCCGGAGAAAAATCACTCACCCGCTGCGGGAAGGGGGTGGCCGTCTCCCGGAAACCTGCTTTGTCTTCTTCTCGCCTCTCTTGGCCTTCTTGGCAGTGGGCTCTTGAGCGCCGCTACCCGTCCTCTTCCGAGTGGTGGGAGCAGCCACAGCAACTGGATCGACATCGAGGATGTCCTCGTCCTCTTCGTCAACATCAGCATCATCTGCAGAGTAGAGGAGAAGAAAAGGGTTGAGAAGCATGAAGGAAAGTTAGGTTGCGCTACTCGCAACTAGAGAGGCGAACTCAGTCTCCTTCTTCGTCGTCTTCGGACCAGTCCCGAATGGACGCGTCGACGTGGTGCTTACCCTGCTGGTCGGCGTGAGGGATACAGAGGGTATCCTGAGTGTCGTAGGAGACCTCGTCGTCCTCCTTTCGGTCGTCGCTCCAATTGGCCTCGAAGCGCTCCTTGCTCTCAGTGTGCTGGCGAGCAATGTGCTGGAAATATAAGCAAGCAACACAAACCAGTTGAGCAGTATAAGGAATTCTACCCGGTACGGGATGCAAGCACAAAGCATAATTGAGTAAGTGCCCTACTCGACATGGCGTGCAAACACAAAGCACATGAAGCCTAACAGATATTAGCAAGTGCCCTACTCGACATGGCGTGCAAACACAAAGCACATGAAGCCTAACAGATATTAGCAAGTGCCCTTCCCGACATGGCCTACAAACACAAAGCACATGAAGCCTAACAGATACTAGCAAGTGCCCTACTCGACATGGCGTGCAAACACAAAGCACATGAAGCCTAAGGGATACTACTAAGTGTTCTACTCGGCACAGAGTGCGAATACTAAGCAGACCAAGCTAGAAGGCTATCTACTCGGTGTCACTATGCAGAAAACGAGATGTGAAGTACTAACCCGCTCAATTGGCTTCGTGCGGCTATACGGCACGAAGCCGTACTGCCAGTTGTCGTTGAGGCTGGTGCTCATGATGGAGCGTGCCCAGACGGCCATATCCGCGTTGCTCAGCTCGAATGTGGTCGTCCTGGTGCAATCTCTATTGCCGCCCATGTAGCACATGAGGTGCGCACGGCGCTGCAGCGGGAGCACTCGCCTAGAAATCCAGCAGGCGATGGGGTCGTCGCTCTTGAGCCCCAATTCCTTCAGCTGGGCGAGGCGCTTGTTGACTTGCTTAATGTCGCCCTCTAGCGGTGGCTTGTATCCCCAATTCTGCTGAGTGGGGGCCGTGTTGGTCCACTTGGGTAGATTGATCTGGTCCACGGGGGGCACTCCTTCCTTGACAGAGACATTCTTCACGTAGAAGAAGGACCTCTGCCACTTGCGCACGGAGTCGAGGCCCTTGATGCGCGGATGGTTGGTCCCGCTGCGTTGCACCATCATAGCGCTGTCGGTCGCGGTCATGCCACGGGCGCTCTCCGTGCTACCCGGCTTGGGCACGCTCTGCTTCCTAAAGAAGAAGTAACGCGCCTAGGTGAACACCGTGGGGCGCACACCCAAGAACGCCTCGCACACCACGGCGTGGTATGCGAGCGTCACCATGGCGTTCGGCGGCAGGTGGTGCGTCTGGAGCCCGAAGTGATTGAGGAAGGAGCGGAAGAAATCCGAGACGGGCAGCCCGAATCCTCGCTTGAAGTGAGCGAGGAACACGACGAACTCGCCCGCCTCCGGGGTGGGGACGAGCTCGCCGTCGGGGTGCCGGCAGCGGACGCCGGGAGGAACACGCCGGGTGCGCACAAGCCACTGGCAATCGTCTGCCGTGACCTCGGATCCAGCCCATCCGGCGCGGGCATCATCATCGCGGGCCATCGAGAAGAGAGATTCGGTGGAAGATTTGCGGGTATTTGGTGGAAATTGCTAGCCTTCCGGCGTCGCAAGGAGCAGCGGCGCAGTGAGATGCGCGGCGGCGGAGTGCTCGGTGGCGGCGGAGAGGCGAAGAGGCAAGGAGAGAATGAAATCAGGAAGGGGAAAATGGAGTTACCGAGGGGGTATTTATACCTCCCCTCGGGTTGCCGTTACAGGCGGAGTTAGTGGGATCCGTTACGCACGGAGATCGTGCGACGTGGGGTGTGTGGGCCGGTTAGAAACGCACACAGCGCAGGCTGCGCGCGTAACGGACGCAATTGATCCCACGACGCGATCGTGGGGTAATAACTGCGCTTGATGGGACCTAACGGGCCAGTGGGCCCAGGCCGCGGAAAATGGGCGCGTGGCCTGTCAGATCCCGGGAACCGAGGCGTCGGGGGTGTGATAGCGTGACACGTGCCTAGTTGCAGCGCGGAAAGCCGGATTTTGCTCTGCCACGCAGAGATTCTGATTTGAAATTTTGCTAAGTCTTTTTACTCGGCGACAGAGAAGAAAGGTGGTTCTATTCGGAAGAGAAGAAACTCAAAACAAGATTGAGGGCTACTCGGAGGTTCTACTCGGCATCCTAAGGTTCAAAGGCAAGATTGGTTCTTAAGCTGGAAGAGCCCAGTGAACAAGTTCGCAGGACTCTACCAGCTTCGGGGACTAATGTCGGGGGGTTACCCCCGAGTAGGGTAAAGGCAAGTGCTAAGGGCAAGATCAGAAGGGATGTTTGGCCGAGTAGCTGGCTACCCGGTACTTGCTACCCGGTCGACTGCTATTCGGTCGTACATATTGATGGCCAGAAGGAAGAATCAAGGAAGTTATATTTCTCCGAGTAGAGGAAGAGGCCCGAGTAAGAGGGAGTGGTTTCCTACTCGGGCCAAAAGTCAAAGGAGCCGTTCTGACACACGATCCCGCGTATCCTGGGTCCGTACTGAGGCACTTTTCATCTGCAGAGAGCGTGCCTGACCGCGCCAGGGTGTCAGCAGGGCGTCGCAGGTTAGGGGGGCCTACTCTGTGTTCATGGAAGTGATAACAGATCAGCTTCCTGGTTTTGCACAACGACTATCCACACAAGAAAAATTAGGAAGCCAAAGCTGTCAGCGGGAAGCCGGAAGTACGCAGTGTGCACACTATGTCGACATCTGTTTGTACTTTTCCCTGTTGGCTGTATCCGGCTGGGCACCAGTATATAAGGTGCCCTGCCCCCTCCTGCGCGGGGGATCCCAGGATCGGTTCACATTCTTGACCTAGTTCATCACAAAGAGAGGAGAGTGGCTACTCGGCCGTAGGCCAAGCTTCTACTGTGGCTACTCGGTGAGACACTATTATACAGAGAGAAAGGCAAGAGTAGGGGTTTTACCTGCTCACGAGGGCCCTGAACCTGGGTAGATCTTGTTGTCTGCAGTGATTAATTCATACCACACGCGACTACTTGCTGCGTGATCCCTCCCCGAGCACCTCCAGCGTCCATCGTCCCTACATCTTTAGCCATCCCATGGCATCTGCCGTGACACCACCACGACATCTCTATTCTGCCTTCTCCTACTCGGTTTTACTTCTTCTCGGTTTGGCTTCTTCTCTGTTTCTGTTTCTAACTCTTACTAGTTCCTTTTTTAGATATCTTCCCTGAGCTCCGCTCTGCCAGTGTGCCTGCTCTGGAGAAGGCGAGACAGCTCCGTGCTGCATCCGGTCTGCCCATCGATGATACCTCTACTATTGAAGACTATCTCCTCAGCATCAAGACGCAGATCCGCTCCCTCAAGGGCCTGGGCACCTCCATGGTGTCCACTGCATTCAACTTGCACAAGTTCTTCTGGCTGGATCAGGATGCGCCAGCTACCTTCCGTGAGATCACCGAGAAGCTGAATGGAGTGAAGGCCGAGTTGAAGAAATGGCGTGCCTCTGCAGCTCGAGCAGGAGCTGATGAGCTGCTCCACTTTATCATCAGCTGGTATGAAAACTTGTATCTCAGCAGAATCCTCACTATCCGTGAAGACTCCAAGTGGACCACGAAATCCGACTGCGTCACTCTCCGTAAAGCGGTGGCATACGAGATCGCCTCCTACACCGACACCCACCTACATCGATGGCCTCCCCGAGCCAGAGACAAAACCTGAAGACGAGGACGAGGACGATGAAGACGATGACGATGTTGCCAGCGAGGACTTGGCCGAGTTTGAGGAAGGTGCCACAAAGGGAGCATCCGAGAAGGGGAAAGCCAAGGTGAGTGAAGGGACCGAGCAGCTAGGCAACACGGAGGAATCCGAGTTGGCCACCAACACCGAGGCCGAGCAGTCGCAAACCAGCGCTCAGGAGGCCACTATCACCATCGAGATGGTGATCGAGCAGGCGGCTCCCGAGATGGGCGCGACTGTTGCTGCACCAACCGATGTTGACCCGCTACTCAGGACCCAATCTGCTGCGTCCACCTTTGCCACAGATCTCTTCTCGGTCTCCACTGCAACCTCTGATCCAGCGGCCTCCGTCAATACTGATGCTGACAACGCTGATGCGGACAACACCGCCACTACCCTTGAGTGAATCCTGCAAGATTTTTTACCTTGAACTTTTATCAAATCCCCGGGATGCCGGGTGCAGATGTAACCGTACAATTATTGTTTCGTTTCTACTCAGTTTTAATTTAGTTTGATATTTTTAGCGACTCTGGCTTAATGTCGGGTTGCGTTTCTATGCAAGTCCCCGAGTTGCATTTTTTATCCACTCTTTCTTTTTGTCTCAGCTCTTACCTGCAACTTTTTGCTTTTTTGGTAGTCGAGTCACAAGATTTCAAAGTTTGAGTTTCAAATACTTAGCCACTTAGAAAAATGGATGGTAACGCTGCCCACCACTTAGCCGAAAAGGAAAAACAGTAAAAAACGCTCTATTCGGTTGCCACATGTTTCCTTTCCTTAGCAATTTTTCATGTGTTCATTGACCCTTTGGCTTGTTCTCTGGCTTGCCATGAAGCCGGGTTGCGGACAGCAGTAGAATCGCAGAGTTGTCCCGTGGGTTTAAACACACTACTTTATATGCTTTTGAAATTCTAAGTGGTTCAACCGAATAGACAAAGTAAAACAGAGTAAACACAAGGAGCAATCTGAGCAAGGGTTGTCCCCGAGTTCGAATTTGGAGTGCCGACTAGAATTTAACTCGGGTGAGAAAGTACATACACATTTTGCTCATGAATAAAAACGTCGGAGTAGAGCTACATTCCAGGGGCGCTTAGATTCCTCTCCGGATTTATCCGGTCTGTTCTTCTGGGGTGCATGTACGTCAACTAGGTAGTAGGCATCATTGTGCAGAGCCTTGCTCACAATGAAAAGGCCCTTCCCACGGAGGGGAAAGCTTGTGCATCCCGGCCGTGCGCTGCACGAGCCTAAGGACCATGTCTCCTTCTCGGAAAACCCTTGGGTTTACTTTCCGGCTGTGATAACGCCTCAAGTTTTGCTGGTAAACAGCTGAACGTGACAGAGTTAGCTCTCTTGCTTCTTCTAGCAGGTCAACGTCATTTTCTCGAGCTTCTCTAGCCTCTGCCTCAGTGTAGAGGGTTACTCGGGGCGAGTCATGCTCTAGGTCAGTGGGCAACACGGCCTCAGCTCCATATACCAAGAAGAATGGTGTGTATCCGGTTGATCGGTTAGGGGTAGTCCATAGACTCCACAACACCGCCGGCAACTCGTCTAGCCAACACCCAGGTGTTTTCAGCAGTGGCTCAATCAGCCTTGGCTTTATGCCCGATAGCACCATGCCATTTGCTCTCTCAACTTGCCCATTGGAGGCCGGATACGCAACAGATGCAACATCTAGCCGAATCCGCTTCTCTCTGCAGAATCTCGCAAAAGCACCCTCAGCAAATTTTGTGCCATTATCCGTGATGATGTTGTGCGGGTAGCCATATCTCAGGATCACATCCTTCAAGAAACTCACAACTGTGGCTCCATCGCACTTCCGAATAGGCTTCACCTCAATCCACTTGGTGAACTTGTCAACCATGACCAGGATGTGAGTCATGTTGCCTCTAGCCGGCTTGAAAGGGCCAACCATATCCAAACACCAAACTGTAAACGGCCAAGTAATGGGAATTGTCTTCAACTCGGAAGCTGGCATATGAATCTTACTTGCAAATCTTTGGCAGCCGTTGCACTTTCTCACAATGTCTTCAGCTTGCTTCAAGGTAGTGAGCCAAAAGAAACCATGCCAAAAAGCCTTGTTGACTAGAGCCCGAGAAGAGGCATGATGCCCGCATTCTCCCTGATGTATCTCCACTAGAATTTCTTCTCCTTCTTCCGGCTCTATGCAGCGTTGCAGCACGCCAGTAGGACTCCTTCTATGCAGGACTTCCTTGATGATAGTATAGCCCTTGGATCTTCTATGAATTTTCCTAGCAGTAACCTCGTCACTCGGCAAGGTGCCATCCTTTAGAAAGGATAATATGGGCAGAGCCCAACTCGGTGTCTCCCGGATGGGAAACACTGGTTCGTCCGTTTCCATTGGATCAGCCACCAATATCTCTTCTGAGTTGAGGACGAGGTTCCGAGTCCCCGAGTACTCGAAAATGACCCCCTCGATGAATGTGACAGTCCCCGAGTTAGGAGGGGCAGTCCCCGAGTAATAAGGGACAGTCCCCGGGTTGCAAGTGCCAGTCCCCGGGTTGGAGACGGCAGTCCCCGGGTTCTCTTTTGCAGCCTCCCAGTCAATCTCCATAGGAACATCTTCTTCTCCTGGCAGCGAAGGAACAAAGATAGACTCCGAGCTGGGGGGATGGATTGATAGATGGCTTTCTCAAATGCTCCAAGGCAATCCCAGCCGGGATGAACTGCCGAGAAGACCCCAACTTGGACAACTCATCAGATGCGTCATTCTCTGCTTGGTGTATATGTTGGAACTCACATCCTTCAAAGAATCTAGTCATGGTTTGCACCAGAAACCGATATGATTCCATGTTAGCATCCAGAGCATCCCAGGTGTCGGATACCTGCTGCACCACCAAATCCGAGTCGCCATAATAGATGATGCGCTGCACGCCAACCTCCTTGGCTACCCTCAAACTGTGTACCACGGCCTCATACTCGGCCACATTGTTAGATGCCTTGAAATGAATCTGCAGCACATATTTGAGTTGATCTCGCTTGGGTGACGTAAGCACTACGCCAGCACCAAGGCCTTCCTTCACTTTGGAGCCATCAAAATGCATCTTCCAGTAGTTGGTTTCCGGCAATGGAGGATCATATTGCACCTCAGCCCAATCCACTAAAAAAATATGCTAGGATCTGTGACTTCATGGCTTCTCTTCTCGCGTACAAGGGAGTGTACGTGGCTAGCTCGATCGCCCACTTGGCTACTCTGCCACTCGCATCCTTGTTTCCCATGATGTCCGAGATGGGAGCGGAACTCACCACCGTGATGGGATGCTCTTGGAAGTAATGCTTCAGCTTCTTGGCACCCAGGTACACGCCGTATGTCATCTTCTGGTAGTGCGGTTAGTTTTTCTTGGAGTTGGACAGCACTTCACTCAGATAGTACACTCGCCGATGCACAGTCTTGCCTTCCTCTTCTCATTCCACCACAATCACCACACTGACTACTCGGTTGGTAGCCGCAATGTACAACAACATTGGCTCTTTGGGTAGCGGACTAGCCAGGATGGGAGCGCTACCCAGCATGGCCTTCAATTCCTTGAATGCTACATCAGCTTGTGGTGTTCAGACAAACTTGTCACTCTTCTTCATGAGTTGGTAAAGAGGCAAGGCCTTCTCGCCCATTCTGCCCAGGAATAGGCTCAGAGAAGCGAGGCATCCGGTAAACTTCTGCACATCCTTCAGGGATCTCGCCAAAGACATGCTCTCTATAGCTTTTATCTTTGAAGGATTGGCCTCAATGCCCCGACTGGATACCAAGAAGCCGAGTAGCTTGCCATCCGGGACGCCAAAGGTGCATTTAGTTGGATTCTACTTCATTCTATACTTGCGCAAGTTGGCAAAAGTTTTCTCAATATCACTAAGCATAGTATGTGTTTTATTCGTTTTGATGACAATGTCATCTACGTACACCTTAACATTCTTGCCAATTTGGTCATGCAAGAATTTCTGCATGCATCTCTGATAGGTTGCCCCAGCATTCCGCAACCCAAAACACATGACACGATAGCAATAAGCCCCGTACGGGGTAATAAAGGCAGTCTTTATTTGATCATCCGGGTTGAGAGCTATCTGATGAAAACCAGAGTAGGCATCTATGAAAGATAAAAGCTCACAACCAGCAGTGGAATCGATCACCTGATCTATGCGGGGTAGTGGAAACGGATCTTTGGGGCAGGCCTTGTTCAGGTCGGTGTAGTCCACGCACATGCGCCATGCGTTGTCGGCCTTGGGGTCCTCCTTCTTCTTCTCAACCATAACCGGGTTGGCTAGCTAGTCCGGATGCAATACCTCCATGATAAAGTTGCTTATCAGCAACTTGGTGATCTGACCACCGATAGCTTTCCTCCTCTCATCTCCAAAGCTTCGCATAGCCTGCTTAACTGGCTTGGCGTCATGCCGCACATGCAGCGTGTGCTCAACCAACTCCATCGGGACACCCGGCAGATCCTCATTGGACCAGGCAAAGACGTCCCGATTCTCACGGAGAAAGTGGATGAGCTCGCTTTCCTATTTCTCTCCCAACCCGGCGCCTATGATGGCAACACGGTCTGGGAACTCAGGCTCAACCTAGACCTTCTTTGTCTCCTAGGACGCCTGGAACGCAGTCCTGTACTGGGAACTCGGCATGCCAGGCGCACCACCTTGCGCTGCTTGCGCCATAGCCACCACCTCATACATCTTCTTCTTCTCGGCCGCAATGACCATGGATTCCGCCAGCTGAGAACTTGCCGAGGCACACTCCAAAGACCTCTTGTAATCACCCGAGATGGTGATGACTCCATTGGGACCAGGTATCTTCATCTTCAGGTAAGCAGCATGGGTTAAAGCCATGAACTTGGTGAGGGAAGGCCTACCGAGAAGAGCATGGTAGGGGCTCTGAAGATCAACCACCTCGAACTGGATGCACTCGATGCGGCAGTTCTCCCTGGTGCCGAATAGGACATCCATCCAGATGCGGCCGATTGGAGCACAAGATACCCCTGGCACAATTCCGTGGAATGTGGTCTTGCTGGGTAGCAGCATGTTCTCGGCAAGGCCGAGCTTCTCCAGTGTGTCCCGATACATGATGTTGATGCTGCTGCCGTTATCAATCAGCACTTTGCTGAACCAGATGTTCTTCTCAGGTCCCAGGAAAGTGGGATCCACCACCAGAGCATAGCTACCCGGATTAGGCATCACCTTGGGGTGATCCGCCTTGGACCAAGTCACCTCCTGGTCACACCAGTGCAGATAGTGGGGCACAGCCGGGATAACGACATTCACCTGCATTACGCGCCTGCGCTGAGACTGCTTGTCGACTGGTTTTGTGGTGAAGATCATGTAGCTCTCATGGTGTTCCTGGTACTGGTTGCGGTCTCCACCACCATTGTTGCAGTTGTTGTTGTTGTTGCCTTGGTTGTTGTTGTTGTTGTTGTTCCTGTTGTTGCGGGTGTAGAAGTTGCGGTTGCGGTTGTTGCAGTTGTCGTAGTTGTAGTTGCGGTTGGCTCCCTGAGCCACTTGATTCACATTCTCCCTTCTCGGAAACACTGCGGGCCTAGGAGCAGCTGCCCGAATAGGCTGCATATTGGCATTCGCAGCCGGCACATGAGGGGGAGGGGGCAGGTCTTCATTCTTGATGCGGTCCCATCAGCTGCACTGCCAGGTAGTGTGGTTGGCTGGCCTACTCGGATGCCGAGTATGGAAGCTGCATGGCCCATCCTTCATGTTCCCAAAGATAAAGTTCGGAGCTGAATCCGAGTCGCCGCTACTCTGCTGGGGAGCAGCGTAAGGCTTCTTGATGCCTTGGCCCTGATTCTGGTTTTGCCCGTATTGGGCTCCAGCAGTTTTTTGCCTTTGGCTACTCCCAGCAGCCGTGGTCACAGCATTCACCTCCTCTGGATCATACCGAGTATCAATTCGGTCACCTCTGCGCTTGTTGCGGAAGTCATTGCGCATGTTGCCGTCCTGAAACATCCTTCTCAGCTCAGGAGAATTGAGCAGAGGTTGAGTAGGATCACCGAGTGCATACATATCTGCAATCTTGATTGTCTCGGCGAGAGTAGTCGGCATCTCTCTTTGCAACTTCTGCCACAACATGCTGCCATGCCGGTAGCCCTGGGCAAACCAAGTAATGGCCTGAGCCTCATTCACACCTTCACAGGTGTTCCTTAAGGTGCTCCACCGAGTAAGATACTCTCGGTCAGTTTCCTCTTCTCGCTGCTTGCAAGCAGACAGTTGCTGCGGCCTATTCGGCCTCTTGTAGATGCTGGTGAAGTTGCTGATGAAGGCTTCTGAGAAGTCTAGCCAGCAGTTGATACACTCTTTGGGCAGGTTGTTGAGCCAAGTCCTAGCCGGGCCTTCGAGCATCTGCGGAACATACCGCACAGCCCATCTCCGATTGCCGCCTGCAATGTGCACAGCTGTAACATAGTCACTCAGACAGTCTTCCGGCTTGGTGCTGCCATTGTAGGACTTGGTCCCCCTGGCCAGCTGAAAATGGTTCACGGAGGGCTCCTCCATGATACGGCGACCAAAGCATTCTGGGCCGGGTGGCCCCTTGTTCTCGAGATGCGCACACCGATTGATCCGGTCCAGCTTGTACCTTGCATCGCTGGGCTCCAACATGCGGTCACCCACACGATCTGTGACATCTCTCGGGTCAGCGTACCCAGCCAGCCCCATTGCGGAGTAACCATCATCACAGCGGTCTTGCTGCACCGCTGCGGCTTGCACAACCGGGTTGGCTGCCAGCACAGCTGCACGCGGCTGTGCTGCCGCGGGTTGCTGAGCCCTCTGCCGAGTAGGCTGGGCAGCTTGACGCCGAGAAGGCCCTACATGGTTTCCTCCTTGCTTCTTACTGTGATCTTTAGTGGCTTGATAGCCTGCTCCTGCAGAGTTGTGTTTCTCACCGGGCAGCCGCGGAACAGCGTGCTATTTTGCGGCGACAGCCGGGTCGTACACCTGCATCTGTCTACTCTTCCCAGAGTGCACACTCTGGTCCCTCTCATTGCCGGGAAGCGGCGATGAGGCCTGATCCATAGATCCGACCGCACGCGAGTGCACAACCTGAGAAGCGCCACCACCTGGATTGGCTTTCCGGAACTGCTCGTTCTGCCTGCCAGCCTCTAGCACTAGCTCGTTGAGTCTCTCCTGCTGCCTAGCGCGCGCGTCGCCAGTGAGATGCGGCAACTCCGCAGCCACTGCCTCTGCAGCCCTAAGAGTTTTGGCGGGGGTGCTGTATTTAGGAATACCAACAGTGTCCAGACTAGCAGATTGGCTAGCAACCCTACCATCTCTAGCTAGCTCAGCGCCTAAGTTGCGACGAGTAACGCCTATCTTGCTAGGCAGCCTAGAAACATGAGTAAAGCCATGCGCTGCATTGTACTCATTCTGTGCAAGGTTGAGCTCAAGCCTAACCTTCTCCAGCTCCTGGGACTCTGCGAGTAGCGCTTGACGCTGCTGCTCGATTTGCGCCTCATGGCGGCGAGTTCCGCCTCGTTGGGTTGCGGCATACCCAGCGGCACGGTTGCGCCTCCGCGAGCAGCTAGGATCGCCGTGGACGTGGAAGGAAGCAGGTTCTGGTCCTTCTCTTAGGGCTTGTAGACCCTGGCATCCACAGGTTCCTCAATGACACCAGCGGCAGCGCCCTTCCCGGCATCGATAGTCGGGCCTGTCATCATCACCTCCACGCTGTCCGCAGAGCAGCCAGTTGGCTTCTCGCGGGCAGCGAGTACAGCAGGAGGATCTTCCGCAACGAGCACAACCTCTGGAAACTCGCGGATGATGGTGGTGGCGACGTAGACCAGGTGCGTGCCGAAGGAGAGCACCGAGCCACCTGCAGGCATGAGCCTGCCGCCGAAATCTCCGGCGTTGTCGGTGACGAAGTCGAAGGAGCCGAACCTGTGGACAAGGCCACAAACCACGCGTTCCCCCGAAACTGAAATCGGTCCCGTCCGAATGTGAACTCCAGCCAGCGCCGCTGCCGGCCCCACGGTGGGCGCCAACTGTCGTGGTGGTATCACGGCAGATGCCATGGGATGGCTAAAGTGTTGGGGCCGATGGACGCTGGAGGTATCCGGGGAGGGATCGCACGGCTTGTAGCCGTGCTAAGGAATCTCTAGTACTGCAAACAACAAGATCTACCCAGGTTCAGGGCCCTCGTGTGGAGGTAACACCCCTACTCATGCCGTTCTCTCTATATGTGTGTAATCCGAGTAGCCACAATACAATGTATGTCTCCTGGCTGAGTAGCCACTATGCTGCTCCCTCTAGCTATGGTGTTGTCTCTAGTAAATAAATACGAGGTGAAGCAACGTCCCTCGCGCAGGAGGGGGCAGGGCACCTTATGTACTGGTGCCCGGCCGAATAAACAAAGACTAAAAGGTACAGTGATGTGACTTGACCGCTGTGACGTTGGCACGCCTCCGAGATCTCGCGCGGAGAAGTGCCGCGCCGTACGGCTGACAACCCCTGTCCGCTCTATCAGCCTCACAGCGTAGACCTCCATCCCGTCCTGTCCCCTCTGTACTTGTTAAGACTTGACGGCTGCCTAACCCTGCGTCACGGATGATCACAAACCTAGTAAGTTGAACCGCACGCGGGTACGGACGCAGGATACGCGGGATCTCTTGTCAGAACGGCTCCATTGACTTCTGTCCCGAGTAGGATTGCCATCCGTCTACTCAGACCAACTTCTTTACTCGGTCGAACATAACTTCCTTGATATCTTATCTTGGCCTTCGGTGGGTACGGCCGGATAGAAACCTACCGGGTAGAAAGTACCCGGGTAGCCGTCTACCCGGTCAACAACACCTTGACCTTCACTTTAGCACTTGCCTTACCCCTACTCGGGGGTAACCCCCCGACAATAGGATTTCAAAAAGTGTAGGTTTTCTCAATTTGGAGTTATGGATAAAAAGTTATGAAGGTTCCAAGTTACATGGGTGTTTCTATAAAACTGCCATTTAATTCTACTCAGGAAAATCGGAAAAATGGCCAAGCTGACATGGCTGGTGACTGGTTGCTTAGTGGGATGCCACACGAGGCTGACTGGGCGCACTCACTAGCATACTCGTGGCGCTCTATGGTTGGACGATACCGGTTTTCGTAAGTGATTTATTTGTGGCGAGACGATTAGATCGAACGACCGTGGGTGGCTAGGGCTCTCACCGGGCGGCGGGACTGCTAGAAATCATGTGTAACACCTGGGGTGTTACCCTTAGTAGAATTGGTTGCTTTCTTTTTCTTTTGCATCACATGCATCACATAAGCATTGCACCATGTTTTCAAAACCACTGGAAAAATCAAACCAAATTAAACTTTCACACCTTGTTCAAAATTTCCAATTTAAAAATTGCAAACTACAACAACTAAATTGTTTTCAAATAGTTGGAAGTTGATCTATTTAAAATTGCTTGTTAATGAAATTCCCTTTTTTAACACCCCAAATGATAATTTCAAATTCACTTCAAATTCAATCATAATGGGCAAGATCAAATTGTGGGTTTAAGAAAATCAAATTATGGCAAACAATTAATTCAATAAGGTCTCATAAATTGCTTGGGGTTATTGAATAAATTGTTTTAAAAATCAATCTTTATGGAAAAATAATGAAATTTCAAATACCAACTTAGAACTCCAATTAATATTTCAAATTTTTGGAATTAATGTGCACAATTGCTTTTACTCATTGTTTTGCAAATTAATAAAATTTAGTTATAAAATAAACACCCTCAAACCCTATTTGAAAAATTCAACTAACAACTTTAAACAAAAATTAAAATTTCAAACTTGTGAAAATAATGTTAACATTTGCTTCTAATTTCTGTTTTGAAAATTAACACAAATAATCCATAAAAGAAAAACCCTATTTCTTTTCTATCTCTCTCTCCCTTTCATCTTTTACAAAAAAAAAAATGGAAAAATCAAAAGGAAAAAGGAGAGGGGCAGCCAGCCATTCTTTTCTCTCAGCCCAATACCCAAGCCCACCTATCTAGCCCGATACCCCTTCGAGTTGGCGTCTTCCTCCTCGCTTCCGTCAGCAATGGTACGACTGCACCTCCACCGTGAGATCCTTCTCCCCCTCCTCAATGCCTTGCCGTACCAAGCTCGAGCACTCCTTAAAACCTCCACCTTCCCCCTCCCTGGTAACCCTAGACTCCTCATCCTCCACACGCCGCCATCCTCCCTTTCCCCCTCGATTTCCTCCTCCAAAAGCCACTGCACTTTCTCTGAAACTTCTGAACCTGGAGATCGCCGTGGTGGCCGTCGTTGCGCGGGCTTGCCGCCGCCGCCCTAGCCACCCCCGGAGCCATCCGTGCCCGGGAATGGAACCGGGGGGATGTCCTCCGCGCCTCCGTGCCCTCGGCCAGGCCGGGGAGGCGTCACCGCCCCGTCGCCGTGGACCTCTTCCCCCCCGGTGCTGAGGGCACCGTCGCCTTCCTCGCCACCATCCTCGCCTTTCTGCTTCTCTACAGCGGCAGGTGCGCCAGTCTCCTTCCCCTCTCTCTCTTTTCCCCCCCTCCAACTGCACGCACACCTCGACCACACGCACCATGGCGCACTAGCAGCGACCGCCGGTCACCACGATCACCGCAGCGGCGATCGATCCGCGCCCAAGTTTCAGTTTCGTCAGGTGTACCTGACGGAAACAAACCCCAAAAACCTACGCGCGTGTACCCTGTCACCAAACGCATCCTAGTCCAGTGGCAGTGCACACCGGCACGCAGCGCAGCATCCCGGGATCGAGTCCCCGCTCGGGGAATTAACCCCATCTTTTTTTCCCCGCGCGCAGGGGCAGGCCCCACGGGTCAGTGGCCCCTGTTGCCACCTCACAGCGTACCCACGCCCACGTGGCCGCCACTTGGGCACGGGCCCGTGTCGCAGAGGCCCAGGCTGGGTTGCCCTGGGTGGAAAACGCCCCAGGGGCCCCTCTGCGATTCTATTTCTTTCTTTTAGGCCCCTGTTCTTACAGTTTGGTCCCTAGTTTTTAAATGTTAATAACTTTTATTTCCTAAGTCCAAATAATAAAAATAAATATGTTTGTTGAACCAAATTTGATTATCTACCTATTCAAAGCATTTGTTTTCTGTTTTGCACATTTCAAATTGTTTCAAATTTCAAATTCAAACAATTCATTTCAAATTTGGTTAACTCCATAAATAATTCATACCTAATCCAAATACCACAAATAAAATATGTTTTCCATGCCAAATTGAACCACCTTTTCAAATATAAACTTTGTTCCCTGTTTTGAATAATTAAAAGTGGTTAAATAATTTAAACCTTGTTTAATTCATCTAAAATTGCTAAATTCATAACTTGCTCAAATTAAATTATTTCTGAACTTATAAAATATGTTTTCAAACCAGAAAAACTTAACCTTTTCAAATATGAATTTGAATTTATGTTTTGAACAAATAAAATTCAAATAATATTCAAACTTGAATTAAATTCAATTAAAACTTGTTTAATCTTGTTTAATTCATAATTAAATCATGGTAATTCCTTTTCCAATAATTGAAACATGTAATCCACCTAAAATTTTGTGTTCTAATCAAATATGAACTTTGTTATCTGTTTTGACCAATGAAACTTGATGAAAACAACAAATTCTTGTCTGACACCTTTAAGTAACCAAAATTCCAAAACTTAATAAGTGAATTTCAAAATGGGTAAACCTTATTTCCAATTGGTTCTATTGTTGTTATTTTGTTGTTTTCCTCATCCATGCATCATGCTAATCCACTTTCACCTATTGGTTAGTTGTAAAACAATTATTTCAACCATAATCCATGGGCTTTTCATATGCAACTCAAATTGCATCTGTGTCCATTTAAACATGTTATCATGTCAACTAGTTTATTTCTATGCATCCATTAAATTGTCATGCATCCATATCTTGATCATGATGGATCTTTTGCCGTAGTAGTAATTGTTGCATCCGGTGTTTGTTCGAGGTTCGTTGCTTCTTCGCGGATAGGACGTTGAGATGATGTGAGCAACGACAAGTTCTGTGGATGTACCTCTACTTGCTGGATCTCAGGCAAGTATACTCACTTGCTGCCAAATGGCTGCCTTTCATCCCTTGTTACCGATTCTTCTCGTTGCTCTTATTCTAGCCTGTTGATACGATGCTTGTGTCTCGATCCTATTATATGTTTACCTTGCATCCATGATATAGCCTTTTCCTTCCACTTCCTATTAACTGTTGTTTGTTTACCCTGTTGGCCCTCGTGTCGTAGTTGCATGCTTAGTGTTGTTTGCGCTCAAGTCTTGTTGTCCGTCTTATCACCTGTTTAGTTGATAGTGGGGTTTCAATTCAATCAACAACATGTTAATGTTTTGGGTAATAATAATTTGATGATAAGGCACCGGCAGGAGGCCCGGCGTGGTTTTGAAGCCTGCTAGTGTCGACCCTAATTAGGAAAAGGGTCTTGTCTACTGATCCATGATGAGCGCACTAACCGCATGTGGGAAGCGAGTATGGGCGCCCCCCTCAACTTGATTCGATTCGCATCTCGTCCAAATCGCCACACTTAGTTCGGGCTTTCCATTTGATACATGTATGTGCAGGTGCGAACCCTTGGCGCCAGGGTGGAACTTTTGTAGTCGGCATTTAGGGCGGCGTGGTCTTAGAGTGCTATGAGGGTCCCCTTTTCTTCGTGGGGCTCGATTAGCCGCGCATGCACAGCATGTGGATCTTTGGGCTTGATGCGAAGAAGAGTTGGGTTGTGTTGAGTACCTCGCTTGGTGGGTTGATCCCCCGTCTGGCGGGTTATTCTTACGTGTACGGCCAAATTGGTGCACCCCTGCAGGGTTAAATCTTCTCGAGAAGCCGTGTTTTCCGCGGTTATGGTTGACTTGGTGAAAGTACTGGCTAACAAGTACTCAGAACAACTTACACCTAACTAATGATAACTTGACTAGTAATAGTCTTATTGACACAATAACTTGATCCATCCTTAATCCAACAGTGTGAGTTATCCTTGGGTTGCTTCCTTAGTAGGGGGTAACATTGGATGGGTTTGTTTGGTGAGTAGTTGTAGTTGGTTTCGATACGCTATCTTATCCCCCTCTTTTAGCCGAATGTTGTAGTGAGTCTCTGTAGTTGGTTAGTGCAGCCCGCTGCCGCCTATTTGCAATAATCCCTTCCTTTCCGTTGATCCCAAAGTATTTGTATCTTGTGATGACTGGCTATGCCGGTATCTTGTGAGTATGGTTTATCCACTTGCCAGTACTTAACCGTACTGACCCACGAATCTCTTTCGTGGCTGCATAATCAACATTGCAGTCAACAGGTTTGAAGTCTGATGACGTTAGCTTGGGAATCCCTCCGGCTTGGCCTGGGCAGGGATTGGACGCTCTCGGTTATCTTCAGGACTCTTAGTCGAATTTGTATCTTGTCCGTAGTCGGACGCTATGTTGTTTCTTCCGCTGTTATTTGGATCTTTGTATTGTATCAGTTGTATCCTTGACTCATTTGAGTCATCTTGTATATATCTTTTCTGTTGTTGTTGTGGATTATTCGTGAACTGTTGTAATGTTATCAGACGTGGCAACCTGGAATCGGTTATTATGTGGATTTTGGCGGGAATGCTGAAATCTGCATAGTGCCCGATCTCGGGGCGTCACAAATGGTATCAGAGCCTTGGTTCCGATTCCCGATATTGTTTCGATACGAATGGTTATCGAAGCAACGGGTCCGCAAAGCCTGTAGGTTAACCTAGCTAACGGTCATTGTTTAAAAAAACATCTCAATAGGATTCTGGTTTTCTCCTTATCTCTATTATATTCCCCTCCCATCTTATTTGTTCTGGAGTCTTCCCCCACTTGTCTATCTTTCAAAAATTAGGATCCTACGTGGGTGGACGTTTTCTGAGCCTTTAACCTAATAGGTTCGGTCATCGGAAGATTCCTGGTGGAAGAACATCGTAGTCACTCCGAGCAAGAATCCCTTGTTAGTGGTGTCGAGGAGAATCAACTGGAAGCCTGAAGAATCGATAGTCGAACTTCTTTCCCCTCCCGGGTTAGCAGGTGGATTGTGAGGGCGCAATCCCTTGTTAGTGGTGTCGTCTGTAACACCTGGGGTGTTACCCTTAGTAGAATTGGTTGCTTTCTTTTTCTTTTGCATCACATGCATCACATAAGCATTGCACCATGTTTTCAAAACCACTGGAAAACTCAAACCAAATTAAACTTTCACACCTTGTTCAAAATTTCCAATTTAAAAATTGCAAACTACAACAACTCAATTGTTTTCAAATAGTTGGAAGTTGATCTATTTAAAATTGCTTGTTAATGAAATTCCCTTTGTTAACACCCCAAATGATAATTTCGAATTTACTTCAAATTCAATCATAATGGGCAACATCAAATTGTGGGTTTAAGAAAATCAAATTATGGCAAACAATTAATTCAATAAGGTCTCATAAATTGCTTGGGGTTATTGAATAAATTGTTTTAAAAATCAATCTTTATGGAAAAATAATGAAATTTCAAATACCAACTTAGAACTCCAATTAATAATTCAAATTTTTGGAATTAATGTGCACAATTGCTTTTACTCATTGTTTTGCAAATTAATAAAATTTAGTTATAAAATAAACACCCTCAAACCCTATTTGAAAAATTCAACTAACAACTTTAAACAAAAATTAAAATTTCAAACTTGTGAAAATAATGTTAACATTTGCTTCTAATTTCTGTTTTGAAAATTAACACAAATAATCCATAAAAGAAAAACCCTATTTCTTTTCTATCTCTCTCTCCCTTTCATCCTTTACAAAAAAAAAAGGGAAAAAATCAAAAGGAAAAAGGAGAGGGGCAGCCAGCCATTCTTTTCTCTCAGCCCAATACCCAAGCCCACCTATCTAGCCCGATACCCCTTCGAGTTGGCATCTTCCTCCTCGCTTCCGTCAGCAATGGTACGACTGCACCTCCACCGTGAGATCCTTCTCCCCCCTCCTCGATGCCTTGCCGTACCAAGCTCGAGCACTCCTTAAAACCTCCACCTTCCCCCTCCCTGGTAACCCTAGTCTCCTCATCCTCCACACGCCGCCATCCTCCCTCTCCCCGTCGATTTCCTCCTCCAAAAGCCACTGCACTTTCTCTGAAACTTCTGAACCTGGAGATCGCCGTGGTGGCCGTCGTTGCGCAGGCTTGCCGCCGCCGTCCTAGCCACCCCCGGAGCCATCCGTGCCCGGGAATGGAACCGGGGGGATGTCCTCCGCGCCTCCGTGCCCTCGGCCAGGCCGGGGAGGCGTCACCGCCCCGCCGCCGTGGACCTCTTCCCCCCGGTGCAGAGGGCACCGTCGCCTTCCTCGCCACCATCCTCGCCTTTCTGCTTCTCTACAGCGGCAGGTGCGCCCGTCTCCTTCCCCTCTCTCTCTTTTCCCCCCTCCAACTGCACGCACATCTCGACCACACGCACCACGGCGCACTAGCAGCGACCGCCGGTCACCACGATCACCGCAGCAGCGATCGATCTGCGCCCAAGTTTTAGTTTCGTCAAGTGTACCTGACGGAAACAAACCCCAAAAACCTACGCGCGTGTACCCTGTCACCAAACGCATCCTAGCCCAGTGGCAGTGCACACCGGCACGCAGCGCAGCATCCCGGGATCGAGTCCCCGCTCGGGGAATTAACCCCATCTTTTTTCCTCCGCGCGCGCAGGGGCAGGCCCCACGGGTCAGTGGCCCCTGTTGCCACCTCACAGCGTACCCACGCCCACGTGGCCGCCACTTGGGCACGGGCCCGTGTCGCAGAGGCCCAGGCTGGGTTGCCCTGGGTGGAAAACGCCCCAGGGGCCCCTCTGCGATTCTATTTCTTTCTTTTAGGCCCCTGTTTTTACAGTTTGGTCCCCAGTTTTTAAATGTTAATAACTTTTATTTCCTAAGTCCAAATAATAAAAATAAAATATGTTTGTTGAACCAAATTTGATTATCTACCTATTCAAAGCATTTGTTTTCTGTTTTGCACATTTCAAATTGTTTCACATTTCAAATTCAAAAAATTCATTTCAAATTTGGTTAATTCCATAAATAATTCATACCTAATCCAAATACCACAAATAAAATATGTTTTCCATGACAAATTGAACCACCTTTTAACATATAAACTTTGTTCTCTGTTTTGAATAATTAAAAGTGGTTAAATAATTTAAACCTTGTTTAATTCATCTAAAATTTCTAAATTCATAACTTGCTCAAATTAAATTATTTCTGAACTTATAAAATATGTTTTCAAACCAGAAAAACTTAACCTTTTCAAATATGAATTTGAATTTATGTTTTGAACAAATAAAATTCAAATAATATTCAAACTTGAATTAAATTCAATTAAAACTTGTTTAATCTTGTTTAATTCATAATTAAATCATGGTAATTCCTTTTCCAATAATTGAAACATGTAATCCACCTAAAAATTTGTGTTCTAATCAAATATGAACTTTGTTATCTGTTTTGACCAATGAAACTTGATGAAAACAACAAATTCTTGTCTGACACCTTTAAGTAACCAAAATTCCAAAACTTAATAAGTGAATTTCAAAATGGGTAAACCTTATTTCCAATTGGTTCTATTGTTGTTATTTTGTTGTTTTCCTCATCCATGCATCATGCTAATCCACTTTCACCTATTGGTTAGTTGTAAAACAATTATTTCAACCATAATCCATGGGCTTTTCATATGCAACTCAAATTGCATCTGTGTCCATTTAAACATGTTATCATGTCAACTAGTTTATTTCTATGCATCCATTAAATTGTCATGCATCCATATCTTGATCATGCTGGATCTTTTGCCGTAGTAGTAATTGTTGCATCCGGTGTTTGTTCGAGGTTCGTTGCTTCTTCGCGGATAGGACGTTGAGATGATGTGAGCAACGACAAGTTCTGTGGATGTACCTCTACTTGCTGGATCTCAGGCAAGTATACTCACTTGCTGCCAAATGGCTGCCTTTCATCCCTTGTTACCGATTCTTCCCGTTGCTCTTATTCTAGCCTGTTGATACGATGCTTGTGTCTCGATCCTATTATATGTTTACCTTGCAGCCATGATATAGCCTTTTCCTTCCACTTCCTATTAACTGTTGTTTGTTTACCCTGTTGACCCTCGTGTCGTAGTTGCATGCTTAGTGTTGTTTGCGCTCAAGTCTTGTTGTCCGTCTTATCACCTGTTTAGTTGATAGTGGGGTTTCAATTTAATCAACAACATGTTAATGTTTTGGGTAATAATAATTTGATGATAAGGCACCGGCAGGAGGCCCGGCGTGGTTTTTAAGCCTCCTAGTGTCGAACCTAATTAGGAAAAGGGTCTTGCCTACTGATCCATGATGAGCGCACTAACCGCATGTGGGAAGCGAGTATGGGTGCACCCCTCAACTTGATTCGATTCGCATCTCGTCCAAATCGCCACACTTAGTTCGGGCTTTCCATTTGATGCATGCATGTGCAGGTGCGAACCCTTGGCGCCAGGGTGGAACTTTTGTAGTCAGCATTTAGGGCGGCGTGGTCTTAGAGTGCTATGAGGGTCCCCTTTTCTTCGTGGGGCTCGATTAGCCGCGCACGCACAGCATGTGGTTCTTTGGGCTTAATGCGAAGAAGAGTTAGGTTGTGTTGAGTACCTCGCTTGGTTGGTTGATCCCCCGTCTGGCGGGTTATTCTTACATGTACGGCCAAATTGGTGCACCCCTGCAGGGTTAAATCTTCTCGAGAAGCCGTGTTTTCCGCGGTTATGGTTGACTTGGTGAAAGTACTGGCTAACAAGTACTCAGAACAACTTACACCTAACTAATGATAACTTTACTAGTAATAGTCTTATTGACACAATAACTTGATCCATCCTTAATCCAACAATGTGAGTTATCCTTGGGTTGCTTCCTTAGTAGGGGGTAACATTGGATGGGTTTGTTTGGTGAGTAGTTGTAGTTGGTTTCGATACGCTATCTTATCCCCCTCTTTTAGCCGGATGTTGTAGTGAGTCTCTGTAGTTGGTTAGTGCAGCCCGCTGCCGCCTATTTGCAATAATCCCTTCCTTTCCGTTGATCCCAAAGTATTTGTATCTTGTGATGACTGGCTATGCCGGTATCTTGTGAGTATGGTTTATCCACTTGCCAGTACTTAACCGTACTGAGCCACGAATCTCTTTCGTGGCTGCATATTCAACATTGCAGTCAACAGGTTTGAAGTCTGACGACGTTAGCTTGGGAATCCCTCCGGCTTGGCCTGGGCAGGGATTGGACGCTCTCGGTTATCTTCAGGACTCTTAGTCCAATTTGTATCTTGTCGGTAGCCGGCCGCTATGTTGTTTCTTCCGCTGTTATTTGGATCTTTGTATTGTATCAGTTGTATCCTTGACTCATTTGAGTCATCTTGTATATATCTTTTCTGTTGTTGTTGTGGATTATTCGTGAACTGTTGTAATGTTATCAGACGTGGCAACCTGGAATCGGTTATTATGTGGATTTTGGCGGGAATGCTGAAATCTGCATAGTGCCCGATCTCGGGGCGTCACATCATGGCAGGCGGCAACGCTACAGCTCGGGTTGGACGGAGACGATGCTCAATGGGTCTTCTGGCATGACGAAGGGGTCGAGAGCGCTCGGCGCGGCATGACGAGGCAGATGGTGGCGCTGTTTGCTCCTGTCGCTTCCCGGAAGAACGATGCGGTGCAGACGGAGACGAGGCAGATGATGTTGAGCTCAATGCACGGCGCCACAACCCTGTTGCACAAAAAAATTGCCCGAGAGCTTAGGGAAGGGAACGCGCGCACAGGGAGTCGAAAGGAGGAGGTCTCGGCACGGATGGTTGCTGAGAAAGACGGCGGCGGCAGGGGCTACTCTGGCGGGCAGATTCTCAACAACCTAGGGTCTCCTCGGGTGCGGTTTGCGGAAAATTATATAGCGAGCGGCGAGGGTTTAAGGGGGTCTTAATAGGGCAATCAATCTGGCTGAAACGGCCCAAATATATTAGATTGATTTTTCTCTGTTCGGGGATGAAACGACACAAAGAGGAATGGCCAGAGCTTTTTTTGGTGTTTTTCTATTTCCTAAATATCTCATGTTTTATTAATCCAATTAGCCCCAATTTTTTTGTTCTAAATTCATATAAAAACAATGTCTTTCCAATAAGATCAGCTTGGTGATGTATCCATCTCTTTTGAAATTTTCAATTTTGAAAGTTCGAAATAATCATTAATAGCCCTTAATATTATTTTGAATATAAAAATATCAAATAGGTTTAATTAGGGTTTTATAAAATTTCAGAGACATTCTATAAGTCAAATAATATTTTTGAAAGTCCTTTCCATACAATTTCATATTTTATAATTTTTAGAATATGAGGGATTTACTAATAGCAACTTAATGCCATTTTTAAAATAGAAAGTCAAATAAATAGTATTGTGGCTAAAGAAAATTGAGAGTGAACATCATTTGCAAATTTTGTTTCCCAAAGTGTGTAATTCATTTTTCGATCAAAATAATTTATTGGAAACCATTTTATGGCTTAATACTTGATAGTAGTGGATAATGTTTATAATTGAATTTGGCTTCTAAAATAATTTTAAATAAAAAAGTTCACAAATCAAGTATTATTGTTAGTTAGAAGTTTGAACCACCATTTAAAAAACATATGGTTAAGAAAACCATTTTATACTCTTAGGTTGGATAAAACATTTCGTAGTCACTTAACTATTTTCAAAATCCTAAAATACTTAAAGATGGTGAAAATGTTCTTGGGGTTTGTAATCCTCAAATTTGTAATGTTATGAAATCATTTTCAAAGTAATATTGTAGTTGGAAACATTTAAGGTAAAGAGGTTTGCTAAGAAGGAAATATTCCCTTTATATAAAGAATTTTATTTTTGAATAAGGTTTTAGGGTTTAAGGAACAGAGGCATAATTGGATTTCCATTTCCAATAACATTGGATTAATATGTTATATTGCTTTGTGTTTTCATTTTTATTGAGTTTTTGGTGGCTTGCATTAACATGAAAACAAATGTTTCAAAAATTTGTGATTTTTGAACTTTACAAAAATCAAAGATGTTACAAACTACCACCCTTCCAAAAACCATTCATACATGTTCGGAACCATTTTGGGTGCTCCCGGGACTATTCCATACACTTCTAAGATCATCCGGGGTCTCTTGGAACCATCCCGAGACCATTCGAGACACTCTCGGAACCCTTCTCTCTTAACTTCATATAATAACAAAAATCGTATATGCTGCTGAATCTTAAGTGTTTGAATCTATGGGTTCGAATACATGTGGAGATGTACGGAACTCCTTCCGCTACAATAATCATTAGCGGTACCTTGATACACATTATGACCCCCACATATATCATGCAGATCTTTATCGTGAGAAGAAACTATATTACTAAAATTCACTTATCGCATTGCTTATCGATACTTTACAAACACCCGAGGTGAACATCCTCGTTAACCATCATGTACTATTTTACTCATTCTGTATTTCGATGTTTCTTTATGATCATCACCATGACCAATTGTCCGGCTAAGTAATGACAAACAAGGAAATACTTGAGAGGGACAACATTATATCTCTCCATTGTCAGGAGTACTAATTACATCAACTACACCATATAAATACATGGCACACTATCCATTAAGAGTGAAAGACTAAATTTATGATTACCCCATTTCGACTTAAAGTTTGGAGTTCCCAGTCATGACCATATCGTAACTATTCCCACATGTGTCTTACTTTCAAATTATCACAGTAAAGGTAATGCTTAAAATGAGAAACTAACGATATAATATTGTTGTGTGTTCAACGGTATATCAATTGGGTCTATCCATCAAGGTTGTTCCCAACAACTCCTGTCACATATATTATTAGCAACCTCACAACACCTTGTTCCTTGCCACATAGGCAGGAAACTAGGACTATAAAAATATATCAACCATTGACAGAGGCATAAGTGCGGATGTCAATGGTTTTTGTATCCCACATATGTATTAGGGTTTTTCTTAGAATACTCATTATTCCGACCTAACACAATTATAACACATAACATAAACTTAATCATGAAAAATATGAATAGTAATACTTCTATTATTTCCTATGCGAACTATTTCCAACAATTATATGGTGATGGATTTGGTTGTGAAGGAGACGGCCCTAATAGGCTAGGCAGCAGCCAAGGCGAGGCATCGCTAGTAGCCTCGCTGCGACCGAACAACCTCGAGAGTGTCACATCTTTATCATATTCCTCTATAGATTTTTGGGGATGTAGATGAGCCTCACCCTTGTATATGGGAGCCATAGCGGAGGAAAATTCATGAAAATAAGTGGCTGCCCTAATATTTAGGGTTTCCTCTCTTTATATAGATCAAGACAATGCTCCACGGCCCTCCGATCAATGCCCCTTTAATAAAAAGGCTCTTGGGCACGTCTAGAACTTTTTAGGTTCTTGTATGTTCCCCCTTAGTCCTTATAGTAGAACTATGATTGAATTTATCAAGGATGGAAGGAGTTAGAGTCGGCCTCGTCACCAACTTTTGGAATCCCGTAAATAGATTTGGATATTCGATAAATAGGGTTGCAACTCGTGCCTGAACTATGCTTTAGATTTTTCCCATATTTCTACCCATTAGAAAAAATCCTTTAAATTTTTTATGTTGTACATTTTTTGTTTAACCTCATATTCATGCCTTTCCGTGATTATCTCTGCTCACTGTTTAGGGGGAGAAAAATTATAGAAAGTATAGAGTCCAACACAATGAAGACTGCCTTTGATTTTTTTTTGCAATATCCAAGTAATTTCTCATCATATGTAAATAAAAAACTTGTGAACTAATGCAACTATTAGTATGTTAGTCCCAATAAATAAACCAAAATATGAAAAAATAGCATGGAAAACATCATTATGCATGACAATGACCGTCGATATGTTTTCTACATATCAGAGGCACGGATATCTTGACACAATATATTTGAAGCAAAAATTTCACCATATCTGAAGACAGTCCTTAAGTAATATAATCGTTGTTGCCACCATCTATTTAAGTCAGATGTTTACATATAAAATCACTGGTGTTATTACCAGATATATGCAACCATGCTCACTTACACATACTAACCCATTATTCTTGAAAGTGAATCATATCAGATTGCTAGAATTGTCCAAGCTAGTCTTGTTCACTGCTTCTTGTTGGTATTCATGTTGTGAATGACAGTTTGGATATAGACGAGGAATGGATGCTTTCATTTGAGGCATATTGGGAAATCCTCCCTGGCTTGCATGCAATAAATGCTGGAATTCTTACACACTCCCAATAAAACTACCTTCCCGTCGCTCGGGCTGCCAATGGACGACATACACAGGCTTGGAGATGATGAGTTGTTGTTAGTGCTGTCCTCAAAAGTTGTTACTGCCGCTTTCGCTCATGGCTCACAACCACGATCTCACCTCAGACACGTCTATATATCATGAACACAAGCACATCAATGGTTTTATTTTTTAAATGCAACATGAAAAAGACATAAAAGAAGGGATGTTAATTGTTTACCTGAATGAGAAGAGAGAATTATGTGATTTGGTTGTGATGTACTATTATAGATTTATATAGATATATTGACAAGGAGGGAAAATTCAATGGTTTTTGTTTACTCCATTAAATTGTTGGAGAAGTCCAACAAAATAGAGGTCTTTTTACTATTAAAAGATTTCTGGCACTATATCTTGCTTTTACACCAATTCATTTATTCCTTGATTTCAAATGTATCTCAATTACTCTGCCTTTACGTAGTTTACATGTTCTTGTCCGCAAGTTCATCAATCAATTAACTGAGCTATGATGAGCAATAGATGTGCCGCAACATCATGTATTAAAAGTTAGATTACTGATGTTTCATCCAAGAAATGTCACGTTTTAGTAGTATATATTTAGTTATTTGTCCAGGTCTGATACACGGTATGGGGATGGTGACATAGATTTAGCGATATGATATTTTTCAAAAAAAAAAAAATTTAAATGTATGTGAGTTGTACATATTAAACCATATCTACATTTCTGACCCCTTTGCTTAGGGTATGCCCTCAAATTATTTATCTAATGAATAAAGTAGAAGTGTAAAAATACAAGGAAATATGGAGAAACGTTGTGGCACACATGTATCAGTCCCTACCCAATAGAAACAACGGAGGCTGACCTAGACCTTGATGCACGACATGGTGGCTAGGGGCGGGGTCCTTTTGAGGGGGATACCTAACGTGTAGGCTCACGAGGCGAAGCGACTCGAGGAAAAAAATGATTATTCATGGGTCACTCGCAAGATTTAGCCTCTTGGGACTACACATGCTAAGAAGAACCTTCGAGATGATGGTGCGACTCGCGTCATACCACTGGTAGAAAATAGGCCTACAGTCCCGGTTCACCAGGACTATTAATCCCGTCCGGGCAACCGGGACTAGCTATGCGCGACTAAATGCCCCCCCCCCCTATAGTCCCGCCACTTACGGACCGGGACTAAAAGCCCGTCCACGTGGGCGCTAGGGGTCCGTTGCGGCGGAGGACCTTTAGTCCCGGGTCTTGTGGTTAACCGGGACTGAAAACCTGCGCAGGTTTAGGGTTTTAGGCCCCCTAAACCTGTTTCCTTTTTAATTTGTTTTGTTTTAATTTCAGTACACATATTCATGCATATATATATATATGAAATATCAAACAAGGAGAATTCAATAGGAATATATAATATATATTCAATATCGGGTGACCATATATACAACCTCGAACAAGTTTCCATATTACACAATTAAGATGGACGAGCATACACAAATTCGCACAAGTTTGAAAGTACTTAGGGCTTATACATGCTTATAAAAGTCATCGTCGGTGGACGCATGGAACTCTCCTTTCTTCTGGATGACATGCCTAAGGAAAAATCCTGCTATTTCCTCTTGAATTGGTCGGAAGCGAGCTTCTGGAGTAAGCGCCCTCCGCAAGTTATTGAGACCGTTCCGCGTTTGCTCGTCCTTCTTCCTCTCAGATATTTCTTTCCGTATGTTCTCACAGACATAGTATCCACATAGACCGGTCCCCGGTGGCTGCTTATCCACACCTTTGAACACATTTTTAAATTTTAGCGCATCTTTGAATTCACCGACATGTTGATGTGAGAGCCGTCTCCAAACTCTACAATGCAAATAAAATTAAATGAACAAGGGAGTTATTAGCTTAGAAAATGAACAAAAGAGACCGATCGATATAGAGCGCAAATGATTGAAAAATAATTACTTTTGCATCATTTTTCTCATGTCGACCCAAAGATCTGTATTTGAATTCATAGAGTCAATGATGAAAACTATGGACTGGTGAAGATCAATTTTTAGCAGAATCCAGTGGTACCTGCGGACACATTAGATGCAGAGTCATGCATAATTTATCGATTGGACATACCATGCATGGAGTAAACAAAAGAGAATGGGAACATGAGAGAAACACTCACCCAAAATGGTAAGGAAATAGAATATATCTTTTGGATTCATGCTTTTTAAAAAAATTGTACAAGTCTTTCTCCACGTCTATGGGGTGACGTTCTAACATAGTTCCATTAATGATTTGTGGGTCAATGAACCCAATATCATGGATGAGTCTTACTTTGCATTCCCAAATCTTCAATCTGCATAATAGCGTACGGAACAATATAGTTAGGACAATATATATATATATAGTGTAGGCAAATGAAGAACGAGATGAGGTAGAAATAAATCACTTACAGAACGTAGCAACTCAGGATAGATTTGTCGAGCTCACGCATATTGAACAGTTGGAACAATTCACTCAACTCAACTGTTACAGAGTACTTTTTGGTGTGATGCTCCTCTGTATAATCCACATACACATATTCTTTGTCGGTAAAAGTTATGAAATCTTTGTACCAACGTAGCAGACTTTGCATTAGTGGTGGTAGATCCTTTTCCTTCGCAGGCTCGACGAGAGGCCCTTTCTTCACATATTTTAATGCTACATCAGCCACTGGCATATCGTCCATGTCTAAAAAGGCACGGAGAGACATACCGGCCTCGGACGCATTTTGCATGGCAGTAGCTACAGTCAATCCCATTGCTGTCACAGCATTTATGACCTCGGGGTCATGTTCCGGAGCGGCTTTCACTATGAGGGGGGATATCGATTGTTTACTCTGCATCCCGAGCTGGGCAACTTGTTTCCCGCTTTGTATCATTTTTGCTTTTTTTTCTCCTCCTCCAATATTCCTGCTTGCTTACGAAGTTCAATATCATAGTCTTTAGGCAAATTCTTCACGGATTGGGACACTGTCGATAAAAAATCCGTAGCCCAATAGTCTACAATCGGAGGGAATACTTCCTTGGGCTCAGGCTCCTTTAGCGCCTTCAGTTTGCCCTTCCATTTCTCAACGTCAGCCTTCACGACCAATTTGGTTTCAGCATCACTAAGTTCCCAAGGCCTTGGGGTGAGAGGCTTCAGTGATGGCTCCGGTACCCGTGTGGTCTTAGGTACATAAGGGTCCGGGTTAATAGACCAAGAGCGTGTTCCCTTGCTGCCCGCCTGCTTCTGTTTCTTCGCTGGAGGAGGAATGGGGGGCGACGTCTGCTTATCCTCCGGAGGAGGAATGGGGGGCGACGTCCGCTTATCCTCCGGAGGAGGAATGGGGGGCGACGACGTCTGCTTTTCCTCCGGAGGAGGAATAGTGGGAGACGTCTGCTTTTCCTCCGGAGGAGGAATCGTGGGCGACGGCTGCTTAACCACCGGAGGAGGAAGATCGGGGGACGGCGTCGAATGGCGTGAACGAGGCGTAGGTGAACCAGCACTAGCACCACCACCACCACCAGCACCTGCACCATCGTAGGGGGGTGGACTTGTTAGCCTTGGCGTCTCGCCTGGAAACACTATGTACTTCTTTTTCCATAGAATGAACTGGCGCTTGACATCTCCAAGTCTTCTCTCCCCTTCGGGTGTAGCTATGTCAATCTCCAGGTCCTCAAACGCTTGGACTATGTCTTCCACCGTGACACGAGCATAGCCATATGGAATGGGGTTGTTGTGATGGAGTGCTCCAGGTGTATAGGGTAAAGCACTGCCGGTAGCCACCTTCATGGAAATGTTCCCCACGGGATAATGCAGATCACATTCTTTCATCTCCTTTACGTCATCCACGGGGTAGTGAGGCTCCGGTGCACGACTCTCGATCATCGGTGCATTAGCTTCCGTGGAAGCCACGCTGCTTCTCCGCTGCTGGCTTCCGAGATCCGTTGCATGTTCTTGATGCGGCCCTGCAGCCGACGCTTTTTCTTTCTCAAGTATTCCCGCCACGACCTTCTTCAGGTCAGAAACTTCCATTGCAAGATTCGCCAGTTCATCTGCAGCCCGGTCCGTACCTCTCCTACGGCTTCTGTAACAGTACGGGTCACCCTCCTGGGAAAACCCTACTTTCCACGGCATTCTGCCTTTGCCTCGTATATGTCCTCCGTCTTCAGGATTTCCGAGGGCAACTGTCAGTTGGTCTCTCTCTCTGTTGAACGTGATCTTGCCCTGTTGAGCTTTGGTCATTGCGTCAACAAGTTCTTTTGTGGGAGCAAACTTTTTCTGCCGGTGAACACACTCCCCTGTCTCCGGGTCTAGCGATCCCCCATGCCCGTACCACCACATTTTGGCTCTTTCGTCCCATCCCTCTGTACCTAGACGGATTCCTCTTGCCCTTAGGCCGTCCTCCATTGCCTGCCACTTAGGCGCCGAAACGCGGTATCCTCCTGGCCCCATAACATGATGGTACTGTTTCTTTTTCGCATTAGCCTTATTTTTTGCCGACATTTCCTTGAAATGCTCCGATTTATGTTGCGTCACAAATTCTGTCCAATCATCTCTCAGTTTCTCATATTGTCCAGTGAAAATCGGAGTCTTGCCCTGGCTGACATATTCACGGAACAATTTTTTCTTGAAGTTCCGGAATGCTTCGGCCATCTTCTGAAGAGCGAACTCTTTGACTATCCTCCTCCTCTCACGTCCACCCGGAACGTCCTCACCGAATTCATCTTTTTTGTTGTATTCCGGAGGTAGAATGAAATGTGCAATAAGCTTTCTAAACATAATCTTTTTCGTTCTCTTGTCGACATAAGTGAAACCAACACGTGCTTTCTTTGGCTCCTTCCATTCCTGGACGGTGATCGGGACGACGTCTCTAACAATGACTCCGCATTGGTTGATAAACTTTGTGGTGTGCTGTAGGGGCTTGCCGATTTGACTGACTGATTCGATGGTATATATTTCGGAATCTTTCATCGCCTTGGATTTGCCACGCTTTGTCATACTAGATCCGACCGAGGGCTAAAATAAGAAAGAGGAGTCGCGCACGTTAGTCTTTGCAATTGGACCGAGGGCTAAAATAAGACCGAGGGCTAAAATATATACCTCGCCGGAGGTGGTTGTTCTTTGCAATTGGAGATCGTCGTTTGTCGACGGTTGACCTCCGTCATCAATGTCCATTCCTTCATCTCCTTGATCATCGACAATGTCTGTTCCTTCTTCACCTCCTTGATCATCGACAATGTCTGTTCCTCCTTCACCTTCTTGATCCTCAAGGTTCAGATAAGAAGAGATTACATCATCGTCAATGTCTGTTCCTCATCCGGCTATGATATCTAATATATAACCTTCAGCCACCTGTTCCGCCGTCAGGTCTCTATTGTCTGCCATATGTCACTCCTGCAGACATGCATGTAGTAAAAATTAATTAAGTATATAGGAGACTTAGCAAATATTGTCGTAGAAAGAGGGAAAACAGATTGGTAGGGTCGCTCAAATGACTTGGAGAACCCCATAGCTAGGTTGCATTTGCTTTTCTGGTCATTTTGGTATATTATACTTAATATTCTGAATTTATTGAATTAAAACTTACTTTCATTATTTTAATGAATTTAACTTAAATTCAAATATGGTCTCATTTTAAACTTTGTCAAACATGAATGATAATGATATAAACAGATAGCTTACATTTTTGTGAACATTTTGCATATTTTTCCATAATTTTTGGAATTATAAATTAAAAGTTATTTAATTTAGAAGATTTAATTATGTTCTGTAATTCCATATACAGTGGGCCCCACGTGTCATGATGACGTCATTAAAAAAACTCGTCAACACGTGGCCAGGTGACGTCATGATGACGTCACCCCTGGCGTCACACGGTGGCCGGCGGTGGCAGTTCAGGCTCTCGGGTCTCCGGCGATTCCGACGATTCCGGCCACGGGGGAGGGAACGGAGATGGGGAGGAGGCCACTGTGGTGCTCGCCACGGGGGAGGGGACGGAGATGGGGACGAGGCCACGGCCACTGTTGTCTCGCCGGCGGCGAATCTGGCCGCGGTAGCGAGCGCGAGGGCGGCGCGTTCTCAGTTCGTGGTCGCCGTTCGAGGGCGGCGCGTTCGCGCGTGATTCGTGGTCTCTGGCGTTCGCGCGTTGGATCTAGGGCGACGGCGACGGCCCGCGGGGAACCTACCGGAGAGACGGCGACGGGACGGGGGTGGAGCAGGGTGGAGGCGGTGGAGAGAAGGGCTCGACGACGGCGACGGCGACGGCGATGGAGACGGCGCGGTCCTCTGCGCGGGCGACGGCGACGGGGCAGAAAGACGAGCAGGCGCCGGCGCGAGGGAAGAAGAGGGTTTGTGACTTAGAAAATTTTGGGGCAGGAAGGCATCCACATATATAGTTCCAGCCTTTAGTCCCGGGTTGTGTCACGAACCGGGACTAAAGGTCCCCTGGGGTACCCTCCGCGGGCCTTTAGTCCCGGGTGGTGTCACGAACCGGGACTAATGGTGAAAATTTTCGCGGCTTTCTCGTTCCCGCGCAGAACGAGCCTTTAGTCCCGGTTCGTGACACCACCCGGGACTAAAGGTGGTTATTCGAATAGAAATAATAGATGCGTGCAACCTTAAAAATACAAATAATATATCAGAAAATTCAGAAAAATAAAACTAATTCTTTTTCCAATCTTAAAAATACAAATAATATATCAGAAAATTCAGAAAAATAGAACTAATTCTTTTTCCAATCTTAAAAATTCCCATAGATAAAAAAGGCAGTACATAATGGCAAGAGTGGATCTAAACCTAAACGGAGAGCATAGATGCATGCATGATCTGATATCTGCTGCTAGTCATACTCCTGCCTAGGCCTACGACATGAGAAAATTCAGAGCCCAGGACTGGGCCTGAGGGTAGCGCAGGCGGGGGTTATCGCCGGCCCTGATGTAGTCCATGACGCTCTGTAGAGTCCGGCCGGACCACCATAGCCGACGACCGGCCTCGTGAAAGTTCCCAGGAGGCAGGCCGTCCTCCTCATACCTGGCGAGCGCCCTCTCACGCCGATTGATGAAGAAGGCATCCCAAGTATGTTGGTTATCGGGATGCCAGCTGGGATCTCTCCGCTGCTCCGGCGTGAGCTCGTTGTAGTAATGGTTCGTGATGGCCGCCCGACGTGCCACACCTTGAGGAAGAGGAGGGACCGGCACTCCTCCGGCGCTCAGCATCCAACCGGCGGGAACACTGTAGCCGGGCGGGCAGGGGTAGTTCGAGGCGGAAAGTGCCTCGGCCTGGTTGAATGTTAGAGTGGGTACGGTAGAAGCCATGAGAGAGTGGTGAGTTTGTATGTGTTTATGCCAATTGTGTGGCAATGCACATATATATAGCGAGAAGAAAACATCCCTTTAGTCCCGGTTGGGGACACCAACCGGGACTAAATGGGTTAGGGTTTCGTTTGGACCAATCAGATAGAATCACACGGATCGTGTGTTTCTTTAAAGCGCTTCTGAGTCGTTGGATCCGGGGTGTGTTTCTTTTGAGCTGTTGTGAGCCGTTCGATCAGGGCTACGGTGTGTTTCTTTCGAGTTGTTGTGAGCCGTGGATGAGGTGGTTTCTTAACCGTTGGATCAAAACCCTAGCACCACTTTGTGAGCCAGAGGACCCTATATATAGCCCACCTTCATACACCGGTCAGTTCATCGAGCAAATACAAAACATCCGGATTCGCCATCATACGTCCTACCGGGCATTTCGTAGGGCTGTAATGTGCAACTATTTGCTTGGTTGTGTTAGGGTGGCGCGTGGCGTGGGAATTGTGACGCGTGGCGCGGGAGTTGCGACGCGTGGCGCGGTAGTTTGTGACGCGTGGCCAGGAGGGCGCGGTATAAACTGTCGCGCCTCGAGCGCGTCTTCTCCTCTCCACGCACCATCGCGCTTCCACCATGCCTCCGAGGAGGAACAGCACCACCGGCTTCCGCGGCGTGCGAGCACGGCAGAACGGAATGTTCAGCGCAGATATCCGCTGGGGGGACGACCGCATCCCCCTCGGCACCTTTGCGACGGCGGCGGAGGCAGCCCGCGCCTGGGACGCGGCGGCCTGGCGCCTCAACCGCCCGCGGTCGCTGATGAACTTCAACGACTACCACACCGTCTGGGAAGCGGAGGCCAGGGCGCCGAAGCCGCAGATCATCACTGCCGCCGACCACCTCCACCTCCGCCACCGCGCGTTTCAGGGCCTAGTCGACGCCAGGGAAGACCGCGTCGTCCGCGAGTATTACCGGAACAACCCGGGGGAGGAGAGCGCCGACGAGGAGCTCTGGCAGACCCGCGCGGGTCAGCGGGCGGAGCGCCGCCTCGAACGCCACCTCGCGTTAGATGCCGCTCGGGAGGCGAGGACGAGGGCGCTGCAGGAGCTTCGTCGGGCCGACCGCGCCGGCGAAGTCTGGGCCTCCGACGATCCGAGGTGGGGGCCTATCTCGGACATACCATCATGCACCTCCGACGACGACGAGGAGGTCACGGACGAGTTCGGCGACGATGATGACCCGGAGGAGGTCACCGACGAGTTCCCCGACGACGACGGCGAGGAGTAGCTAGTGTTCGTCTGTTTTCTCTTTTTAATAAAAGAATTTGCATTCCGGCGACACTGCGGCGCGCTAGCGCGTCTGTTTTCTGTTTTTAGTAAAAGTTTGGTACAATAAATTAATTAGAGATAATATAATTCAAAATGATCCATTAAACATGATCCATTCAACAAAGTTTGGTACAATAAATTATTACACATCAATTCTTTCCTTGTGTCCCTGCTTTCTTACGATTTGGACGTATCCATGGAGCATCCTCATCATTTAACTTAATGCTTGGGTCAGAGTTCACTTTGAAGGGCGGAATTTCACCAAACATATTATAATCTTCTGACATGTCTGTCTTGTCCTCCACTCCCACGATGTTTCTTTTCCCTGAAAGAACAATGTGACGCTTTGGATCATCGCATGATGCACTGATCGTTTTCTTATCTTTCCGTTTCCTCGGTTTGCTACTCATGTCCTTCAAATAGAAAACCTGAGCGACATCTTTGGCTAGGACGAATGGTTCGTCAAGGTAACCAAGATTGTCGAAATCCACCATTGTCATTCCGTATTGCTCGTCCACCTTTACCCCACCTCCTGTTAGCTTGAACCATTTGCACCGGAACAAAGGGACCTTAAAATAGGGTCCGTAGTCAAGTTCCCATATCTCCTCTATGTAACCATAATATGTGACCTTTTGCCCAATCTCGGTTGCTGCATCAAAGCGGACACCACTGTTTTGGTTGGTGCTCTTTTTATCTTGGGAGATCGTGTAAAATGTATTCCCATTAATCTCGTACCCTTGGAAAGTCGTGATAGTCGAAGATGGTGTCTTGGCCAACATGTACAGCTGATCTTCAACATCATTGTCATTCATTAAATGTTTTCGCAACCAACTGCCGAAAGTCTCCATGTGGGCCTTTCTAATCCATGATTCAGGCTTCCCCGGGTTGTTCGAGCGTAAAATATTCTTGTGTTGCTCGAAGTATGGAGCCACCAAGCTCGAATTTTGCAGGCTTCGGCCGGTGATCTGCCTTGCCGTTGAAATGCTTGCCTTTCTTTCTTACGTTATGATTTCGGGGAAGAAATCGACGATGACCCAGGTACACGTTCTTCCTACAGTTATCCAAAAATACACTTTCAGTCTCATGTAAGCAGTGCGTGCATGCTTTGTATCCCTTATTTGACTGTCCAGAAAGGTTACTGAGAGCAGGCCAATCGTTGATGGTTACAAAAAGCAACGCTCGTAGGTTAAATTCCTCTTCTTTGTGCTCATCCCACACAGGTACACCAGGTTTGCCCCACAATTGTAAAAGTTCATCAACTAATGGCCTTAGGTACACATCGATGTCGTTGCCGGGTTGCTTCGGACCTTGGATGAGCACTGGCATCATAATGAACTTCCGCTTCATGCACAACCAAGGAGGAAGGTTGTAGATGCATAGAGTCACGGGCCAGGTGCTATGGCTGGAGCTCTGCTCGCCAAAAGGATTCATGCCATCAGTACTTAGACCAAATCTTATGTTCCTTGCGTCAGCTGCAAAATCTTTGAACTCTCTGTCGATCTTTCTCCATTGCGTTCCATCAGCGGGGTGTCTCAACTCCCCGTCGGACTTACGGTCCTCTTTGTGCCATCGCAACAACTTGGCATGATCTTTGTTCCTGAACAGGCGTTTCAACCGAGGTATTATAGGAGCATACCACATCACCTTGGCGGGAACCCTCTTCCTGGGTTTCTCGCCCTCAACATCGTCACCAGGGTCATCGCCTCTGATCTTATAACGCAATGCAGTGCATACAGGGCATTCATTCAAATCCTTGTATGCACCGCGGTAGAGGACGCAGTCGTTAATGCATGCATGTATCTTCAGAATCTCTAAACCTAGAGGGCACACAACCTTCTTTGCTTCGTACGTACTGGTGGGCAACTCGTTATTCTTCGGAAGCATATTCTTCAAAATTTTCAGCAAATTTTCAAATGATGAGTCAGCTACACCTTCCCGTGCCTTCCATTTCAGCAAATCCAGTGTGGAGCCCAGCTTTTTCAGACTATTGTCGCATCCTGGGTACAGTGACTTCGTGTGATCCTCTAACATGCGATCCAAATTCTCCCTCTCCTTGTCAGTTTCGCAGCGTCTCCGTGCATCAGCAATGGTCCGACCAAGATCATCAGCGGGCTCATCATGTGCCTCTTCTTCACCTTCACCAAACCCTTCCCCACCTTCAGCATCATCCTCCATGAAAGTATCACCGAAAAGGTCATGATAGTTGAAATCGATATCATCCTCTTCTTCATCTTCTTCCATTCTAACCCCTCTTTCTCCATGCTTGGTCCAACAATTATAGCTTGGCATGAAACCGTGCCGAAGCAGGTGCATGTGAACGACTCTTGAGGAGGAGTGACCCTTCTCATTCTTACATTCAGCACATGGACACATAATAAAACCTCGTTGTTTGTTCGCATTTGCCACTACGAGGAAATCTTTCAAACCCGTAGTGAACTCACCGGAGAGTCGGTTACCGTACATCCATTGCCGATTCATCTGCATTATTATTATATAAAGTATATAATTAACCATCATGCATCTGTTAAACTAACTAGCTAGCTGGAAATAATACAAATCATGAAAGGTTCAAGTTGCTAACCGCGATCACGGAGGTAAAATAAATGAAAACGCTCAAGTGTGTTTCATGCTATGGGGCATTTCATCGAACACCTTGTGTGCATAGTAGGAACCAAAAGCATACCCACCACCCCCTTGTGAATATTGTGAGCAAATGTGGCCAAGTGCAGCGAGGTGAGTCCTATATATAGGGATGGGCCTTTAGTCCCGGTTCACCTGGACAACCGCGGCTAAAGGCCGTGGGGCCGGCCCGAGGACCTATTAGTCCCCGTCGGTCTGGCCAACCGGGACTAAATCCCCTCCCCTCCGCCAGCTGTGGGCCGAGCGCGCTGGGCCCATACTATTGGTCGCGGGTCTCGTCCCGAACCGTGACTAAAGACCCCTATGGTCGCGGGTCCATTATTTTGGGGACTAATGGGGGCGTACCGAAGGCCTATTTTCTACCAGTGTACTACAAGATTAGGAAGTAATATTAGTTTCCTATTTGGACATCGAGTCCTACTAGACGTCTTAGACAAAGCATTGTAAAGTCTCGCGAGTCACCATGTGTATAAGGGTACTCGCGAGACATAAGGGGATTTAAGCGAGATCTCTTGTCACAAATCATGGAAGCTCAACGTTGTAATCGAGAGCATTATTAATAGAGAGCAAGGATGGAGGTAGGTACTTACCTCATATCGAGGGGGCCGAACCTAGGTATATAATTTTTTATCGCACTAATCTCAATCCAATCGACTCCCAAGTTTCCCAATCCTTACGGACTCACAAGTCATCATACAATAATTACTGACGTTGTAACTCAATTACATTTGGCACGCACCTACGGCCCGCGGATAAAGGATCGATGCATCGAATTTATTTGGCGCCTCACATCGATAACCTTGTCATCAGACGAGTTATCAAGATGGATTGTTTCATTGCCTTCAACAACTCTGAGTGGAATAGTACAATCAAGTCTCTCAAGGATGGCTACATGATTCCCTTTGGCGACACCATAATGTTCATAGGAATCATCGGGTCTTTGCCGCTAAGGTCAACATGATGGAGTACCACAGAACACTATGGCCCAACATACATGTCATGAATGGATTGCGACTCGAAAGAGACAAGCAAAAGAGACTTGATCGATCCAAAGTCTAGAAGCCTAGAAGAGCCAGGATCCTTCCTCGGTAAAAACCAAGGCCGTGAATATCCTTGAGCAGTGATACGTCCCAAACGTATCTACAATTTTTGATGCTACATGCTTGTTTTATCTAGGTTCTTCCATGTTTTTCTATGTTTTTCTTTATTTTAAGGTTGATTTCATGGACTAACCCATTAACAAGAGGGCTGGAGCAAGTTTCTGTTTTCTACTATTTTATGCTTTAAAAACATTCTAGAGAAAGTATTCGACAAATTCCTGAAAATTCACGGAGACTATTTTTTCCCCGAACGACTATGACATCCAACGGAGAGCCGGAGAGGAACAAAGGGGCCACAAGAGGGGTGCCAGGTGCCCTCCCCGTACGCCGTGCCTAGGTGTCATCACATGGACCTGGCAACCGTTCTCGTTGCCTCTAAATTGTCTTTAACCCTAAAAAGGTGGGGGACGGTGAAATTTTCCATGAAATATATATACATGCACCGTCACCTCGAAACTCCAATTTATGGCTGCTAGAATCCTGCTCTAGCACCCTGCCGTGGAGGGGGGATCATCACCAGAGGCCTATTCATCGCCATGATTGCCTCCGGACAGATGTGTGAGTAGTTTGTCATCCCGGGACTACGTGTCCATAGCAGTAGCAAGATGGCGTTCTCTCCTCTTTGTGCCACCATGTTTAGATCTTTTGAGTTATCCTACATTATCAGGATCATCGTTATGTAATTGTTACATTTCGTGTTTGCTAGGATCCGATCAACCATGAGATTATGATTATTATGTTCATGTCATATTGAGATTCTATGGCCCTCGATCCTATTTTCCTCATTGATTACAACGGTGTTTACTTTCTTTTTGTCATCACTTTCTCGTTGTTCCATTTTCATTTAATCATATACAACCATTTTAATACAATTAATTCTCTAGTTTTAAGCAAGACAGGAACATTGATAACCTTCTCGGAAAGTTGGGAGCAAGAGAGAGTTTGTGTTTGTGTTCAGGCCCATGCTTGTTGAAGCACACAACAACAAGAAACCTACTAAGAGACTTTGAAGTCCTACTGGATTGATAACCCTCATTCATAACTGTGGGAAAAATACTACTATAGTGCATTATACCTTACACTTGGGGTTTCCTAACGGTGGGTGTGATCACACCAACAAGTAGCACAAGATATTCTGGTGCCGTTTCTGTGGACTTCAAGCTTTTGGCTAGGGGAGTTACACACTTCCACTTTCTCTCTTTTATTTTTTTCATTCTTAGTTATTTATCTTTGTTTTCCTTATATCAAAATCCAAAAAAAAAGTTTACTAGTTCCTAGTCTTTTAATTTCTCTATTAGTTTGATTTTATCTTTCTTTTATTGATATGTCTATATTTACACCTTTTGCTATGTCACCTAAATCTGAGGTCCGCACCTTCAAACAAAGAGACGGGAAAAGTTAAAAGATGCTTGGTATAGAATTAATAATACTGAAAATAAGTTTACCGAAAAGCAAGCCACCACTATCCTTCTTAGAAATTTTTATTTGGGTGTCAGAAAATGGTATAGATATATTCTTGACACTTTAATGGGTGGAAACTTCTTAGGAGCTCACACTTTGGAGGATCTTAATGTTACCGTAAGCTTAGTGGGAAATCTGCCTATGGATGAAATTAAAATTGAGATTACTTTTGGGATGTTTTAGATTGGTTGGATGTTATGGAGAATAATATATCTAATATTCAGAAGAAAAACGAGATAGATAAAAGGTTGATTGATCAAGTGTATAATTTAGATAGTGCTAAAAATAATATTTCTAAGAGGGTTACTTTTTTAAAAAACTATAGAGGCTAGTGAAAATAAACTGTCTAGAATAGACAAAATTGAGGAGGTCATATAAACTTCGGGAGCCACTTTGTCCTCACTCAAGACTAAAAAATGGAAGCTATGGTAGGAATGAAACCTAATTTCATGTATGTTCCTACGAATCCACAACCAAAAACTAATTCATCCATCAATAGGGGAGGAACTTCTAACGTTTTGGGAGAAGTACCCAATTTGAGCAAAACTAAAAGTGACCATCTTATTGATGAAAACACTAATCTTGTTTCTTCTAGCATTTTGGGAAAGTTTAATTTAGGAAGTCCTCCTAGAAGGACTAGTTGTACTATTGAAGAACTTTTTGATGATCTTGATGATGGTCTTATTGATAATACTCTATTCTTTCTTTATGCCTAGCCAAAAAGCGTTAAAGAAAAACGCTCGTGGGAGAAAACCACCTTGTTTTATCTTGTTTTATTCATGTTTTATTTTGTTTTCTGTGAGGCTTTGAAGTTGTCACCTTTATTTTGTTTTGTTTTTGGGCAAGAATACTTTATCCTTTTTATTTTATTTTTGTGCCAAGAGTAACCTCTATTTTAAAGGAAATGAAATTTGCTTCTTTCTGTCAGGATTTTATGCTTCACCAAAAAAATCGTATTTCTTATCCGAAGTGTGAGAAAATTCTGAAAAACAATGGGCACTTTTCTCACGTTGTTCATGCCTCCTTTAACCAATGCTTGAGTGAAAGAAACTTGTAGGAGGAGGATGTGTTGTTGCCACTAGGGAGAAAATAGTAGTGTTCTTCTCTATAAATGAGAATTATTTCTTACATTACGTATTGTTCTTAATAGACTTGTCTATTGCAAACAATCAATCACTTCGTTGCTGCAACTTAATACCAGTGAGATTTGCTGGATAGATGTCTCAGGGTGGACTATTCGTAGTAGATGATGTCGTATGGCGGTCTATTTATCTTGACGTAATTCCTACAATGTTAGAACTCGTGAACTATATCTCTTCATAATAGTATTGTTATACGTTCATGATTTGTCAATTTCCCAGCTGTAATTTGTTCACCCAACATGTTTGTTGTTCTTATGAGAGACGCCACTAGTGAAAATATGGCACCCAGTCCTATTTTCCTCATTGATTACAATCTCGTTTACTTACTTTTCATCATTACTTTCTCGTTGTTCCCTTTTCATTTAATCATCTCCAACAATTTGGTACAATTAGTTCTCTAGTTTCCAGCAAGACGGGAAGATTTCCAACTTTCTCGAAAACTTGGGAGCAAGAGAGAGTTTGTGTTTGTGTGCAGGTCCACGCTTGTTCAAGAGCCACACAATGAGCATCCTACTAGGAGACTTCACAGTCCTACTGGATTGATAACCCTGGTTACATAACTAGGGGAAAATACATTGACGCTGCTTCATACCTTCCTGTTCGGCTTTCCCAACGGTGTGTGATCACACCAACAAGTAGCAAGCATCCATACCGTGAAGACTTTGTACCAAAGACAAATCTAGGAGACGGAAAAATAACACGGAAGACCATAGAACTATGCAGACCACGATCACCAACCATATCCGAGCAACATGAACGGAAAGAAGACATGAAGGAACGCCTGAGAAGGAGGGACCCTATGAACAACGGTCCTAAAATACGCAATCCATGGTATAATTGGGCGCGCTACCGTGCAACCAGAGACGGACGGTAGATCTCAGCGGAAGCCAGATCGAGCTCCCTCTGGAGTCGTTCTATGCATCCATGAGAGAATTCATAATATAGCAGCGGGAATGTTTACCCGGACTATGCCATTAGCCATTAGAAACATCCCTGAAATACAAAAATCTGACACATACCTTGTTCCGGTCAGTAGGCTATTCCCATGAAACACCATTATATCATGAACCCTAGCTACCTATAAGATGCCATACGAGCGACAAATCCAAGAGACAGAAAAATAAGACGGAAGAACATAGAGCAGCGCTACCAAGAACACCAAACAATCTCAGCCGCGCAAGAAGAAAAAAAACACGTCATGAAGGAAGGCCTGAGAAGGAGAGACCCAAGGAACAACGGTACTCAAATGCGGATTCCATGGCTTAAATATACAAATAATAAAGTAAGATACATCGTCAAGTAGAAACCAACAAAACACAGAATCACATCAAAAGCTCATCAAGTATGCAATCACTGCCACACATCACAACATGTGGCAACCTGTCGAATGCAGGCCAACCGGTGGCTTGTAACATCCCTGATTTTTGGAAAGTGCGAAAATCACAAAAAATTGAAACTTTTTGTTTTCATGTTATGCAAGTCACCAAAAACAAAATGAGATGCAAGAAACAAAAGGAAACAATACATATTTCAATGATATTGGAATTAAGAATCCATTATGCCTCTATTTTTCAAAACCCTAAAAGCCCATTCAAAATAAATATTCTTTATGAAAATAAATAGTTTTCTCTTAGAAAACTTTATTTTATAACATGTTTTCAAATGTACTATTACTTTGAAAATGTTTTATAGCCTTTGAAACCATAGAATTATTACCTCTAACAGTTCCTATGCCTCAAAATTATTTTATGAGAAGAACCACTAATTATATTGATATCCAAATGTCATTCCATGTTTTAAACATAAAGTGGTATTCATAAAATGTTTTGCTTTGAAAATAACATAAAATAGTTCTTGAAAACAATATTAATGCTTGTGGAGTTTTTCTAAATTGTGTTTAAGCCACTTTTATAATTATTGAATTTTCTATTCTAAAAATGGCATTAAGATACTATTAGTAAATACTTCATATTCCAAATATATAATATGAATATGCGTAGAATTCATTTTGAAAAATGACATATGACATGTTTAATGTCTCTGAAATTTTATTTATACAATAACATCAATTTATTATATTCTAAATTTAAAAAATGATAGTAAGAAATACTAGTGTTTTATTCCGGCCTGGCATCTCAACGTCGCCCGACCGCCAGACTGGGTATCGCGTACTCTGAAGCGTCGACTGCCTTCGTCGGGCTTAGAGGCTGTCGAGCGGGACTTGACGCCGAAGCAGGATTCGCGGGTGCCTCTTGCGGCTTCACGAACGGAGCCGAGGGCGCAAACTGGTCCGCACTAATGGTCATAAGACTACCGCAAAAGTTAGAATTAGAAAGAAGAAATCTACTCTACAACAAAGGAAGAACACGCGACTCCCTCATCGTCGTCCTCGTCGAGAACGTCCATGTTCTAGTCAGTGGAGATCTTTGACTTATGGATGGCGGGGTGAAGCACGCTGAGAGGAATAGCTCGGATGGTCTCGATCTCCTCGACACGATCATCACTCACGGTTTTGTCCTTGGAGCTTACCTCGGCCTCCTCCGCCTTGTGACGCTTGTTACGAACAAGCGCCTCATCATCCTATTCTTCCTCCTCATCCTTCTCCTCCCGCCCGAAGCTAGACTCCGTGTATGCGACGCTGTTCTCGGGAGGAGCCTCGACATTGCTCGCCAAAAGATCTGAGACACCCTCGTCCGCAGAAACTGGCGGGTAGCATGTCACCACGTCCAGATTCTGCAAAGGGGAGAGAGGAGAAGAAGGCGTCTCAATCGACGAAAACCAAAAGCAAGAAGAAATGCATATTAAAGGAAAAGGCTAGAAAACTTACATCAGTCGGAGGGTGTTTGTAACATCCCAAGTATGAAAAACTCCCAACTTAGAATGTTTGTTTCTTGTTTTTGTTTCAAGTGCATCATGTCATCATAATGCATTCATGTGTTGAGTTTGAATTTCAAATCAAATTTCAAATCATTATGTTTCACACTTGGTCTGTTACAACTTTTTCAAATAAAACATTCAAATCAAACCATTTATTTGTTTCCAATAAACTTGAATTTCCAAATAATTAACTTGCTAAATTTTCAATATTTTCAATTATTGCAACAATTCAATCAAATTCATTTAAATTTCAAACAGCAGCAAAATTTAAAATTTTGGAAAATAAAAGTTTGCACAACTGGGCTTTTGCAATAAATAACTTATAAAAATTTATCACCAAAAATTTTCAACCCCAAAACCCTATTCTTTTTCTCTCTCTTTCTTTCCTACAAAAAAAAGTAAACAGGAAAAAAATAAAACAGAAAAGCAAAGGGGGGAGGCAGACAGGCCAGCCAACAGGCCGGCCCGGTCCACCTACGACCCCAGCCAGGCCAAGCCGCAGCCCACCTCCCTCTTCTCCCACCTCCGTACAGGGAGTCGTCACCCGACGACAGCAGGCACGCACCACACCTCCTCCCACCTGCTCCCTCCTCCCTTTTCTACCCCGAGAGCCCCCAAACCCTAGCCACACCTCTCCTCTTCCTCCCTGCGCTGCCACCTCCATCTCTCCTCTCGGATTTCCCCTCTCCTCCCCGGGTTTTCTTCTCTGAAATTTCTGAATTTCCCTGAACCCCTCCATGGCCGAAAATTGGAGGTAGAGCAGCGGCGGCGGTGGTCGTGGACATGTTCTCTTCTCGGCAGGAATGGAACCAGGCGGGTTCCACCGCCGTTTTTGCTGAAGGAGGCGCGGCCGGAGACGGCCTGCAGCGGCCACGCCGTCGAGCTCCTTCCCGGCCACGCCGTTGAGCTCCTTCCCGAGCCCTCCTCCTCCGTCTTCCTCTACTTCCCCACGGTGAGCCTCCCCTGCTTCCTCCTCTTCCCCGTCCGCACGCACCAACCGCGCACGCACCCGCTCACCGCGCAGCACGGCGCGCACGACGGCAGCAGCCTCGCACGGGTCGTCGCCGTCGTTCCTTTCCCGATCGGATGTTCAGTACTGAACTTCAATTCAGTTTCAGATTTTCCGCAGTTAACCACCTCAAAACCAAACGCGCTCTAGTTCCATCACAAACGCAGCCGCAGCCCACTGGCTAGCGCCCCGCGCGCGCACCCAGGAGACCCGAGTTCGGTTCCCCCCCGCGCGGAATAAAACCCACCTTTTCTTCCACATTTTTTTTTTCTGAAATTTTTGTTCTGAAACAAGAAAAACAGAATTGCAGTTTCAAATGTTTAATTGTAAAATCAATAACTAATTCATACATGCTCCAATTTTGGTGATTCAAATTTCTACAAACTCACAGTGAGGAGCACTTTCTGTTAATTTCAAAGTTGCAATATGTTTCGGTTAACAATTTTGCACTAAATAATTAAATACAGAAAATGGAACAAAAACTGATTTGCAAAATCCATAACTTGAGTTCTGTTCACCCAAATTGAGCAAACTTGAGCTCTAAAAATTTGTCTTAACAAACTCTACACAATGGTATTTTGGTTGGTCACAATTGGTTTAAATTTGAACATGTTTTATTCTGTTTACTAAAAGGGGCAGAATAAAAATGCTTGTGGAAAAATGCATAATAAATTCATTAATGATCCAAAAATTATGTTTAATATCTCAAAATGTTCAGTGAAACATTGTCCACATGTTTTCAAGTATTTCCCATGCTTTTGTAACTGAAAGTACCTCTTTTTAAATTGTTTACCAAAAATCGCAGAAATGAAAACAATAAGAATTAATTCTTATTTATTATTTTCTTCACCCAAAAATTATGAAAACTATACCAAAATGGAAAGAACTTCAATTAATAGCAGAAAAGCATCATTTCATGCATGTGGAATACTAGTGATGTATTGGTCTTATTAAAATTAATAATAGGCCACTAAGTTAAATATGAGAGGTTTCCAAATAATGCAAGCTTATTTGGGACACTCATTTAACTTGATGATCATGTACATGATCTCTTACTTGCATTAAAATATCATGCATCATCCCATGTTTGTGAATTATGCCATGTTATTGATTGTCCGTCTCTCTCCGTTGTTTGTTTGCTTCTTCTCGAATAGACGTCGACGTTGAGACAGACGAGGGTTACGATACCACTTCAAAGGAGTTAGCTCAGTACCAGGCTGTTGAGTAAGCAGGCAAGTATTCACTCACATGAACCACTATGTCCGTTCCACACTTGATACCGATACTTTCCTTTGTCTAATCTGCTAGCCTTATGATTCGTTGCTTGTGTTCCGATCCTATCACATGTCATCCTGCAGCCATGAATATAGCCTCACCCCCACACCTACAACCTTGTTGTTTGTTAGCCTGTGTCGTAGTATCATGCTTAGGTTTGTTTGTTCTCGAGTATTGTTGTCATTTATCTTATCACCTGTTTAGTTTGTTATAATCAATTTCATGTTAATGTTTGGGGTAATAATAATTTGATGATAAGGCACCGGCAGGAGGCCCGGGTTAGGGTTTTGAAGCCTGCTAGTGTCGACCCTAATTAGGAAGAGGGTCTTGTCCTCTGATCCATGATGAGCGTGCTCACCGCATCCGGGTGGTCATATGGAACCCCCCTCGACTTTGATCTGATCCACAGTTTGTCCGAAGAGCCACACTTAGTTCGGGTGTACCATTTGCGCATACGCATGAATGGGTCGCGCCCATGGTTGATGATTATGATGATGATGATGCATATAGGGCGAGGCCTGTGGTGCCGGCGGGTGTGGTTTTCACCCTTGCGCTTAGGTTAGGTCGGACTGGCCGGGACCTTATAGCTCCGTGGCTCCTAGGACAGGTTGCAGAGATGGTTCGAGCCGTGTTGAGTCCACCTGAGTTTTAGTTGGTGGCTCGAGTGTGTACGGGTACTGGAGCACACCCTGCAGGGATGAATCTTCTCGAGAAGCCGTGTTGTCCGCGGTTATGTGACGACTTGGTGAAAGTGCTGGCTAACAAGTACTCAGACAACTTACACCTAATTAATAATAATTTGACTAGTAATAGGCATATTGTCACAATAACCCGAACCTTCATTAATCCAACTGTGTGAGTTATCCTCGGAGTGCTTCTTTGGATAAGGGGCGAGATCCAGGATGGGTTTGTTTGAGGTTAGTGGTAGTTGGCTCCGATGCGCTATCTTATCCCGTTCTTTTAGCCGGATGTTGTAGCGTGTCTCTGTAGTTGGTTAGTGCAGCCCGCTGCCGCACCTTTGTATCCCCTATCTTCCGTTGAACCCAAAGCATCTGTACTTGGTGTTGACGGGTACACTTTGGTATCTTGTGCGTCTTGCTTGCCAGTACTCGGCCGTACTGACCCCTTTGGGGCTGCGTGTTCTGCAGACTACGTTTCCGAGGATCCCCATGGTGGCTACTACGTGGAGTATGACGAGGCTGCTGACGAGTAGATAGCGGACCCGGGCAGGATCCGAGACTTCGTGGATGGGCTCCGTTCTTTCGTTTCCGGCCTCTTAGGCCTATTTGGATCTTGTCTGTACTCAGACACCTTGAATGCTTCCGCTGTGATGTAATGATGATTTGTTGGGACATGTGTCCTTTGCATGACTGTATTTGCTATCTCTGCTCTAATGAGAGCTTTTGCCACTTATTTCTATTTCTTTGTGTCTTAGAGATTAGTTGTGATATCACTTGTTCAAATGCCGTTGACGTACCATGTGTGTATGGTATGAAGTACGTCAATGGAAGTGTTCGGATTCCTATTGGATGGTTTCACAGACGATGAACAGTAGAGGTTGGTTGTCACGCGTTTACGTGTTGGCCTACTCGTAAGAGATGCGGGTGCAGGTAGGCCCCGTAATCCAATTATCTACTGTTTAGCGGGCTGTGAGTATCCTCTAGAAGTCCGGGAGCGACAGTGTTCAACATCAAATGGGGTGAAAGGTAACGTCGAGTGGCTCTCTCCCTTCTTCAAACTGGTGATAGGCGCAATCTTCTTTTCGAATTCAGCATTTGAAAGAATATCATCACACGTCCGGCTCTGGTCGTTGACACCCGTGTACTCCCACAGGGTAGTCGGCCTCTCTTTAAGAGGCTGGACCCTCCAGCGCAGAAATACACCTGCCTGGTCTATCTCGTTCAGCGGGGTACTCTTTTCCTTGGTACGGAGGTGTGCCACTTTTGCGAGTAGCGGGGAGACGACCGTGGATTCTTCGGTTGAGATCGAGTGTGTCCAAGACTTCCTCCGCTTCAAACAGCGAACATGTGGAATTCTGGAACACCACATGTGCTGTTATCTTCAACATAAAACCACTTCCAACGCCATCCTTGAGCTGAGTCAACAAAATCCATCTCAAGATAGGGGATGTCCTTATTCGCTTGGATCCTCAAGCCTCCGGTCCTTAGCGGCTCTCCAGTCCTTTCGCCTTGCAGCGGCTTCTCCCGAAAGATCCGCACCTGGAAGATGTCTTTCCAGAGCTCCCAGTGAGGACAAATGCCGAGGAAGCACTCGAAGAGCACGATAAAACACGAAATGTGTTGTATCGCATTAGGAGGAAGATCGTGCAGCTGTATGCCATAGACATACAACAACCCGACTAGGAATTGGTCAAGAGGGAAGGACAAACCTCGGGCAACATGCTCCGAGAATGTGACGCGCTGGGTGGCGAGGGGATTTGGCATCGCTTCGTTCTTCAACGACAACCAGACGCGCTTCGAGTCCTCAGAGGGGAGCATTCCCTCCCTCTGCATCTCGACGATGCGTTTCTTCGTGGCGTTGGACGAACGCCAATCACCCGTATTCTTCACCATAGCCGTCGTGGAAGCACTCGCTGCTTCCTTGCCGGACGCCATGGTAGCGTCGTGCTTCTTGCCTCTCTCCATTGGAACTTCATCTCGTGCTCACGGAGGATAAGGTGTGCGCCATAGGAAGAAGAAGATGGATTGAGGGCCTGGAAAGTTACCCTTTCCCTTAGGCCCGTTACTTATACTGAGGCTGGACCGCTGCGAGCCGTTGATTTGTTGACGTGGGGCGCATCCCCGCCGCCACGTGTGACGCTGAAATGAGGAGGCAGAGGGAGGTTGCCTTCGCACGATATTTTATGTGAGATCGTGCGTAATTACTACGCGGCCCACGGATCAACCGGGCGTGACTGCTCGTTTTCGATCAAAAAGCTGACAAGATGGACTCCACGCGCTCTGCCCCCCGCGTCACGTCCCATCGGGAGCAGGCGAGTGCGCGATGACGTCACTGCATACCTCATCAACGCGAAAACTCTTTCGTATGGAAGACGCCAACACGAAATTTCTTAAGTATGGACCTCAAGAGGCGAAAATCCTTTCGTGCGAAACTCTCAACACAAAATCTCTTTCGTATAGATCTCATAACACGGAATTTCTTTCGTATGAATCTCCCAAAACCTGCAGAGCAATAACAGTGGCACTCGCTACTATTTAGGGACAGAAGAAATCACCCGCTGCGCACCTGAATGGAAATTGCGAGTATGCGGCTCCCGCAATATCGCATCACGACGTATTCACACGTCATTTTAACCCAGGATTATTCGGCCGACTAGGAACATCTGGATGTTGTATTCTTTCGAGTATGAAGGTAAGACCCCAAGGATCACTCTTGTGGGCCTGGAATCACACTCGAGCTGCGTCCTCGAGTAAACTTTCCGTGTCAACAACACGAAGAAAAATCCTAGCGGACACGTCGGGTACCCCTCTTAGGTTAAGTTTGACTCGATAAGACCTCCACGGCCCAGTCTCAACAATAACCTCGCCGAGTTTGAGTCGAAGGTCTCGAATTCGTGTAGGCCAGAACTGTTTTTGACCTAGATGCAATTAATTGGCCATGATCTTTTGGGAGAGCCAAGCGACTGAGCCATACCTTTCTACGAAAAAGGGCCAACAAAAGGCACATTTATCACTCGATACTCGAGTAAATCACATGGTATACTCCCTTGAAACCAGGCGATTGAATGACCAGTCGCAAAATCTAGGAACGAGCTTTGAGTGCTTACCCGACTATTCTCAGTCGAATAAGCACTTGGGGGCTACTGACATGGGGATGACTCGTGGACCTATCGGGTGAGCCTACCCGGTCCAAGGCCCAAGACCAAGGCCCAAAGCGGGGTGCTATCCCGTAGCTCTAGAAGGTCCAGTGGAAGCCCACACGCGAAACTTGCGGGGTCACAAAGGAAAGCTCCCACCGACCAAGAACTAGGGTTTGTAACCCCCCCCGGTACACTGAGACCCATGCTATCTATAAGAAGGCTGGGAGAACCACGGGGTGAGTGGATCCAATCTACTTTTGACCACCATAGCCATAAGCTCGAGATCAATATCTCAGCTTGCGCACCCACCTTTGTAATTGATTTACTCGTAATACAGATCTCAAGAGCAGGAGTAAGGGTTTTACCTCTACGAGTGCCCCGGACCTGGGTAAAATCGTGCCCCCCGTTAGCCGACGATTGTCACCAGCGTCTTATACATTCTCTTAATCAAAACCCTACCAGATCATCCGAGGGACTTGTCGAGATGACTAATCGATATCACCTCTAGAATTTTATAGGGTATTCTAAAGTGTGCACTTATTCTATATATAATTGAACTATGGTTTAATCCATTAAGTATGGAAAGAGTTAGAGTCAGTCCTGTCACCAACTTTTGGAGTCCCGTAAACAGATCTGGATCTTCGATAAAAGGGGCTGCAAGTAGTGTCTGAACTATGCTTTTGTTTCCATTGGAAAAATCCTATACAATTTTTATGTTGTAAATTTTTCTGTTTAATGGCATGTTCATGCCTTTCCATAACGATCTCTTCTGACGAATTCGGGGAAGAAAAATTTCAGGAAAGTACAGTGTCCACCACAACAAAGACTTCCTTTTTTTTTTGCAAGATCCTTGTAATTTCTCATCATATGTAAAACAAAAACTTGTGAACTACTGCAACTATTAGTATGTTAGTCCCGATAAATAAACCAAAATATGAAAAATAGAATGGAAAATATCATAACAAATTTCAAAGTTCCTCGATACGTTTTCGACATATCAGAGGAACGATATCTTGACAGAACATATTTGAAGCGAAAAAATTCACCATATGTGAATACAATAATTAAAGAATAGAATAAATGTTGCCACCATTTGTTTAAGTAAGATGTTTACTTATAAAGTCACTAGCGTTATTACAAGATATATGCAACCACGCTTCACTTACACATACCAATCCATTATTCTTAAAAGTAAATCAAATTAGATTGGTAGAACTGCCCAAGCTAGTCTTGTTCACTGCTTCATGTTGCGATTCATGTTTTGAATGACAGTTTGGATATGGACGAGGAACGGCTGCTTGCATTTGAGGCAGATGGGGTACTCCTCCTTGGCTTGCATGCAATAAATGTTGCAGTTCTCACACACACCCAATAAAACCACATTCCCGTCGCTCAAGCTGCCAATGGACGACATGCAAGAGCTTAGAGACGATGAGCCGTTGTTGTTGATGTCCTGAACGTTGTTGCTGCCGCTTTCGCTCATGGCTCACAACCACGATCTCACCTCAGACACGTCTAGACATAAAGAACACAAGTAGATCAATGATTTTATTTTAAAAATGCAACATGAAGAACACATAAAAGAAGGGATGCTAATTGATTACCTGAATGATCAGAAGATGAGAAGAGAATTGTGTTAATTGGTTGTGATGTACTATTGGAGGCTTATATAGATACATTTACAAGGAAGGAAAATTCAATGCTTATTGTTTACTCCATTAAATTGTTGGTCAGATCCAACAAAATAGAGGTCTTTTTACTAGTAAATGCCATCTATCACACATCTTCCTTTTACACCAAATCATTTATTGCTTGATTTCAAATATATGTTAATTACTCCGCCATTATGTAGATTACATGTTCTTGTCCGCAAGTTCATCAATCAATTAACTGAGCTATGAAGAGCATTACATGTGCCCTAGCATCACGTATTAAAAGTAAGATTATAGATGTTTCGACAAAGAAATTTCATATTTTAGTATTATATATTTAGCGATTTTACCAGCTGTGATACACGTATGGGTATGGTGATATAGCTTTAACGATACGATATTTTTCAAAAAAAATACATTTAAATGTATGTGAGTTGTACATCGAAACAATATCTACAAATCTGATCCCTTCGCTTAGGGTATGCCCTAAAATTATTTATCAAATGAATAAAGTAGAAGTAGAAGTGTAAGGAAGTATTTTATATTCAATACGTAGAAATATGGAAGAAACATTGTGGGACACATGTATCGGTTCCTACACATAGGAGTAACGGAGGCTGACCTATACCGTGATGCACCGCGTGGTGGCTAGGGGTGGGGTCCTTTTTAGGGGGATACCCTATAGGTAGGCTCACCAGGCGAAGCTACTCAAGGAGACCAAGGATGATTCATGGGTCACTCGCAAGAGTTAGCCTCTTGGGACTACACGTGCCAAGAAGAACCCTCGAGATGATGGATCGAATCGCCTCACAACAAGATTAGGACGTAATATTAGTTTCCTATTTGGACAACAAGTCCTACTAGAAGTCTTAGACAAAGAATTGTAAAGTATCGCGAGTCACCATGTATATAAGGGTACTTAAGGGACAAAGGGAGTTTTAATCTAGATCTTTTGTCACAAATCACGAAATCTCAATGTTGTAATCGAGAGCATTATTAATAGAGAGCAAGGTAGGAAGTAGGTACTTACCTCATATCGTGGGGGCCGAACCTGGGTATATCGTTTTTAATCGCACAAATCCCTGCTGACTCCCAGGTTGCCCATTCCCTCCGAACTCACAAGTCATCATACAATAACTACTAACGTGATAATCCCACGACATTTTGCACCCACGTGGGGCCGATGGCTAAAGGATCGATGCATCGGATATATTTGGCGCCTCGCATCGATAACCTCATCACCGGGAGAGTCAGCAAGGTTGATGGTCTCACTGCCTTCAACAACTCTGAGTGGAATAGTACCAGCAAGTCTCTCAAGGATGTCTACATGATTCCTTTTGGAGACACCATGATATTCATAGGAATCATGGGGTCTTTGACGCTAAGGTCAACAGGATGGAGTGCCAAATAACACTATGGCCGAGCACACATACCTAGGATGGATTACAACTCGAAAGAGACAAGCAAAACAGACTTTGGTTGATCCAAAATCTAGAAGCCCAGAAGAGTCGGGATGCTGCCTCGGTAAAAATTAAGGCCGTGAAGATCCATGAGCAGTGATACATGCCAAACGTATCTATAATATTTGATGCTCCATGCTTATTTTCTTTATGTTCTTCCATGGTTTTCTATGTTTTCCTTCGTTTTCCGGTTAACTTCATGGACTAAGGTATTAACAAGATGGCCTAGAGCCAGTTTCTCATTTTTGCCGTTTTTATGTGTGAGAAAAGTTCTAAAGAAAATATTCGCCAAAAGTCGTGAGATTATTTTTCACCGGAACAAAGACATAGTACAAAGGAGAGACGAAGGGAAGCCGAGGGGCACCAGAGGGGTGCCAGGCGTGGTCCCGCTAGGTTGTGCCTGGGGGTCATGTCGTCTCCATGGCCACCGCCTCTCGTCGTCTCTTCGCCTATAAATATCCTTTAACCATAAAAACATGGTGCGGGCAAGGGAGGGGAGGCCAAACCGACCTCCTCCCCAAGGAAGGTACCCTCCTTTGTCCAACCATGTAATCCCACCCCTCCCTCATGATCTAATCATGACACTTCTAATTAGACTAGAAATTCTGATTAGAGACCCTTTAATTTGTTTAGAGATTGTTCTAATTGGGAAATGATGATCATCTCTCAATTAGACCTAGCTCTAATCTCTTTCCCATGTGTTGGGATATCTTCACCTCAATTGTGAACCTGCGGTGCCTAGTCCTAGGTGGCGAAGCACTTGAAGATTTTGATGGATGTATGTGTGCTAACCCTAGAAGGGGTAACATGTGATACCCTCACTCTGCTGGATCTAGAAGGTGGGATAGAGGGAATTGGCAATAGTCCCATCGCAAGGCCTAGCCGTGGGACTCTTCATCGGGCATCACTGACATTGTCATCGACACTGCTTTCGCGCTTTGTATCGGTAATGAATCAAATGTATCCACGTCTTCACCTACATAGTAGATCATGTCTGTTACGTAATGTACCGTTCCCACATTTAAGTAATGCAATAACACATGTGTTGTTGTGCTAGTCCCTGGATCAAATGCTAGCACCACAGTACAAAATCAAATATCATGCAAATGCGTACAGCGCATACATAGAACATCATTGAGCCTCATCTCCTTCATGTGCCACATGCAAAACATGTTGGTTATAGACTCGAGATCCTAAACGAAATCCTCACTCGTCTTTAGTACATCAGCAGGATGGAATATGCAGCCACAAGGGAGTCAATACAGTTTAATATATTGGCAAGTAACACTATGGTGGATATAAATGGCAAGACTAACACTACATGCTTATTTGGTCGAGTGGAGTTTTGGCTAAGTTTGCATAATTCTAGTTTTCTCCTATGTCTTTTGTAAAGTCATTTTCTTTTAAAAAGGGTAGCAACATTGGATTAAGATCCAAGCACCACAACTACTGTTTACTTAGTAAAAAAAATTACTTATTGACAATGGTTTTGAGATTCTACCGCCATTCCTTGTCCAGCTGCTCATACTTGTCCATACCCGGGGACACAGCTAAGATCTTAGTTTGACGACTCTCTAGAGTTTGTTCACTTTCACATTTATACTCAAATCAACCCAAACATTCTATACACCTTGTGTGCATTAAGGAAAGGAGAATATCATTACACCACAGTTTGTCTTACCCGTTCCACCTATAATTATGCTACATATGCTTGTAAGCCTAGTGAGTTTATTCAACTTAGTTAATCAAGACAGAGCCCATATGACTAAAGGATGCACGGGAAGCTACTAAACTTAGAATGACATAGTAATCTCTTTGTTCCTGGGTGGCCATCCGCAAGTGTACTCCTTCGATGAAAAACACCATAGACATGGCCCTAGGGAGCCACTCAACATAAACAAATCACATCCAAATTCTAACCAGGTGTTTCATTGCTGTTTATACTTCGAATTTTCCACAACATCAAGTAAAACAATTTGTAACATTGGATAGCATCTGCCAAGTTCAAAGGCTATAAAGATAAGGTAAAATAGATGGCTACACACTACTAGGACAATAGCATAACATAACATAACTTAGTAAAATTTCCTATCATGCATAGTACTCAAAATTCTATTGCATGCATATAGAAAATAATGGGTGGATGAATGTTTCACTTGCCTTTAAAGTTAGTGAAGAAATCACAATCTTCACAAAATATCGTTGCTCTCCATACAATCTAAACAATACAAGTAAACAACAATGAACATACAATAACAAACAAAGAAAACAAAGTATAACGATCAACAAACTTAGAACAACAATTTATTTTACCAAAGGAGTTATTGTTCTTAGGTTTAGTGTATAGCAAATGGCCGAGGGTTGGTCAAGGATTGTGTTTTGAAAGGTTCAAACTTATTGATCAAAACTTTCACTGAGAATTATCACATTTACTCTAATATGCAAAAACTTGTGATTTCAATACACAAAGACAAACTAAGTACTTGGAGTTGGTCTTTGATCAAAATATCACATAAAGTTCAAGGTCTAATCTATTTTCGTCTTGGTTTCTTCAAGACTTATCTGCTTCCATGAATTGCTTCTGATGGGTAAATCTTTTATGCATCTCCTTCAATGGACTTGCATCTAATCCTCATTATTGATTCTAGGATTTATGGACTTAGTCATATAAAGATAAATACATGGGATTTCCTAGAGTTCCCTAAAAGGACTTGTAAATTCTTCCTCTTCTTCTTCTTCTTCTTCTTCTTCTTCATCTTTAGGGAGAATATTGAGTTGTCTTCTTGTTCAAGTTGTTCTTCTTGTTGAAGTGTTGGTCAAAAGCTCTCGTTTCACTTGGGAAAACAAATTCTAAATCTTGGGAAAAACAAATTTGACACTAATCATCTTGAAAACGAATTCTAAGTCTTGGAAAACAAATTATAAACCCCAAGCCTTCACATTCGTATTTCTTTTTAAGAATCATCTTCAAGCTCCTTTGTAGCTCCCTCCTTGGTGGTGACTTCATTGTTTCCAATACTTGATGGTTTTGATACAAATTAGGGGCTGGTCTTGATCTAACTTAGCCATAGCACAAGGTCTAAGGGAACAAAAAAGAAAGTGGAGAATAACTTAGAGAAAAAAGGGTTGGTGTTCTTGAAATTACTCTTGATTTCTTCTAGTACTTCCACTTCCTAGAGTTTCGTATGATTGTGTTGAAGTCTATGTTCTTCTCTAAGTGCTTCAATGATCTCCCATGTAGTGTTTCTTGTCGAGTTGAAAAATAAAATAAGAGTTGTCCTCTAGCACCTTAGGAACTTAGTCATATTAGAACATGATATAAATTTTGAGAGGTAGATAGAAGTTATGGGTACTAGGTTTTAGTGTTCACTAGTTAGTCTAATATTTGATGGACACACACAAAGGACTTTATTCTTGGATCCAAAATAGCCACAACGTCAAAGATTAAAAAATGGACACAAATATCATGGCATGATCAACTAGGTGGTTCACTATGATGGATTTTTGGCCAAACATTCATGGATATGTTTCAAGGGTGTCCAAAAGGTTTAGTTTCTGACGTCTCTGGTTCAAGGTTACCAAATGGTGCAATTTTTCTTAAGCAACCATTTTCAAATTATTTATGGAATTAAATATATGTCAAAATTACTCAAATGGCCAACTTAAATCTTAAATAAATATAAACTTCTCAAAAAATTATTTTGAGTAGTGGGTACTGTTAGTACACATTATAAGGATCCCAAAAATATTTGGTTTGCTAAAAAAAGGATTTCTAGAATTTGAATTATGTAAAAAAATCATCAAACAAACACATTTGAATTTGAATAACTTTTAGATGATCAAATTTAATTTTGTACGGTGCCGAAAGTTCTAGCAATTCAGAGGATTTAAAAAAGTCTAGGTTTTCTCAATTTGGAGTTATGAATATAAAGGTATGATAGTTCCAAGTTACATGGGTGTTTCTATGAAACTGCCATTTAATTCTACTCGGGAAAATCGGAAAAATGGCCAAGGTGACGTGGCTGGTGACTGGGTGCTTAGTGGGCTGCCACACGGGGCTGATTGGGCGCACTGACTAGCATACTCGTGGCGCTCTCTGGTTGGAAGATACAGTTCGCACAGGTGATTTATTTGTGGCGACACGATTAGATCGAACGGCCGTGGGTGGCTAGGGCTCTCACCGGGTGGCGGAACTGCCAGAAATCGTGGCAGGCGGCAACGCTACAGCTCGGGTTGGACGGCGACGATGCTCCATGGGTCTTCTGGCACGACGACGGGGACGAGAGGGCTCGGTGCGGCATGACGAGGCAGATGGTGGCGCCATTTTCTCCTGTCGCTTCCCGGAACAACGGTGCGGTGCGGACGGAGACGAGGTGGATGGCGTTGAGCTCAAGAATGCACGGTGCCACAATCCTTTTGCACAAAAAAAATCGCCCGAGAGCTTAGGGAAGGGCACGCGAGTCAAAAGGAGGAGGTCTCGGCACGGACGGTTGCTGAGAAAGACGGCGGCGGCAGCAGCTACTCTGTCGGGCATATTCTCAGCAACCTAGGGTCTCCTTAGGTGCGGTTTGCGGAAATTATATAGCTAGCAGCGAGGGTTTAAGGGGGTCTTAATAGGGTAATCAATCTGGCTGAAACGACCCAAATAAATTAGATTGATTTTTCTCTGTTCGGGGATGAAACGACACAAAGAAGAATGGCCATAGCTGTATGACGATGACATAATCATGACATCATCCCTTTTTTGTGTGTTTTTCTATTTCCTAAATATCTCATGTTTTCTTAATCCAATTAGCCCCAAATTTTTTTCTAAATTCTTGCGAGTAAATAAATAACAGTAATATTAATTGCAGCGACTGGCCTAATCCTTTTGAGAGCAAAGGACAAGCCGGTTGTTTTATTTATGGTGACTAAATGTCATCGATGACACATGGGAATCTCGTCAAATGTTTTCGCTTCATATAGTTGATTAATATTTATTGGTTCGTGAAGTGTTGTGTGGGTGAACCTATGCTAATGCACTGCCCAACTACGACTAATACAAAATTGTGATTATACTGCTCGTAAGCATCCGCAAATACAAGCAAGTAATTAAGATAAATCTAACCAGAGGATTAAAACTCCTGGATCCTACACTCCCTCGTGCATTGGTTTCCTAATGGGGGTTTAGGTTTATGTCACTCGGGAAACCCCACAAGTAGTAGCCAAACACACAATGCATCCTCCTAGTCCCATAAAGGTGAATTATCATGTAGTCGACGTTCACATGACACTACTAGAAGAATAGCACCACAACTTAAATACCAAACCACTAGATATTACTTTAACATAACTTCACTACTAACATCATGACTTCTCCCATGTCCTCAAGAACTAAACGAACTACTCACAAGACATCATATGGATCATAATCAGAGGTGATATAATGGATAATAACAATCTGGTCATAAAGTGCAAACCCCGATAAATCTCACAAGCATCAACTACTAACAAGTAATCCACACCGGGAGAGAGATCTAGTGGAAAACAACGATAAGGACCCCTAATTGTTACAGAGGGATGAAGGTGTACGGTGACAGTGATGGTGCTGGTGATGAGGATGATGGTGATGATGATCTCGATGAAGCTCGGAGTGATGACGGTGACGATGGTGACGATTTCCCCTCTCCGGGGAGGAATTTCCCCGGCAGATTTCGCCCTTCCAGAGAGCTTTTCTCTCTCTGTTGTTTTCCTCCCCGAGGTGGCGACGGAATAATTCTTTGATGACATATTAGGGCTTAGGGTTCCCTGGGGGTCAAGTACGCGGAAGGGGCGCCCGGAAGTGGGCCAGGGGGGCCACACCACCCGAGGCGCGACCAGAAGGGGGGCGCGCCGCCTGGTGGTGTGGGCCCCTCGTGGCCCCCTCTGGGTGCCCTTCTGTCTGGCTTCCTCCTCGGGACTTCCAAGACTTCTCCGGTATCCCCCCTCTTCTTCTGATCTTCTGAAATAGGGTATCTCGACGGTGTTTTTTCCATCAGATTTGCGGTTCCGGTGTTTCTTCTCCCATGGTTATTAAACATGCAAAATAATATGAAATAACATAACTAATGTATCATAACATGAAATATATCGATGAATAAAAGAAAATAACGATGTAAAATAGTGATGCAAAATGGACGTATCAGTGGATAAGCTTGTTCTCATGTTTGGCTTGTCCTTGAAGAGCTCCTTGAGAGACGCGATGATGAAGAGGTTCGAGCTCGGTGAGCAAGATTGGCGATGTTAATGTTGAGTTATTCTATTTGCTCGACGAAGCTTGCTTGAGTTTCTTGTAAGCGGTGCTCATAGCGCTCAAAACCATCACGCACTAGTTGGCGTAGTTTCACATGTTTGTTGTGGGTGACATAATTGTGCTAGGTGCTATTGTAGATAGGGTTCCCATCCTCTTACGAGCTTGTGCTCGTAAAAACAGCCTCCCTAGCCATTTCAATAGAAGCATGTGAGGTATAAAAGTGTGTGTAGAGCTTACCAACGCTTACCTTATGTTGATAGTATTTAAACAAGCATGTGAGTTCTTGACCTGAGAAGAGAAACCCTAAGAAAAACCAACACACACACGCACGCACGCACGCACGCACGCTTATGATGCGCTTAAAGGTGAGGTAATTGGAAAGGAAATCCAACCAAATCAACAAAAAGTTTATTGTTACAAGTAGAGATGGACCTGAATGAAAATCCAATATAGAAAAAATTCACATGAACGGAAAACAACAAAGCACACACACAAGATATTAATCGGGTTAGTGTCACTAATGGACGAGTGACGATGAAATGGTCCTAATAAATACTAAGCTCAATGTCACACCAACATAAGGAAGATGCTAGCTCGTATTGAAAATTCGATAAGGGTAACAAGATTTGTACTAGAATGCTAACCGGTTACTCTCCTATAATGGATATCACTTGGCATCAATAGTTTTCTTACTTTTTTTAATTTTTTATGCTAATGCGAAGCCTAATTGAATCTACGGACGTGTTTGGTTCAGATTTGTCTATATTAACGGCAATGGACTCAAATCACGGCGGTTATGGTAACAGTATGGGGAAAATCCAATTTTGTTTGGCACATATACAGGTAACGGAAACTGATACCTTAGCACAGATACATGAAGGGAGATTCGGTGGATGGCCTGGAAGAGATGGCATCAGGCTGAGCAGAGAAGAACGCATGGGATCTAGAGAAGGGCATCCGCAAACATGTAATGGTCGCCGGTCATGCCGTAGAAACGCCGGTGGCCGCCGCTGCACAAAGCATGGTGTCCCTGCCGCTGATGTCTAGGGAAATTTGCTGGCCTGGAGCTAAATCAGCACTGACGCCGGCGCGAGAACTAATTAAGCGAACGAGGGAGGGCGCGGGAGAAGATGCTGGCGGTTGGGATCGGGCCGGACTGCTTGCTCGCCCTCTTGCTTGCTACGGTATCGCGGTTTTTTCCGCTAGTTTGTGGCATGTATCAATTTTCACTTGTGGGGGACTACATGGGACTCGTTTCCGGACAGAGTAAACCAAACAAAAAAAATAACGGTATCAGGTTGCGATGTAATGTGATAACAGGATGAAATAAGTGAACCACACAGTCCTACGCTCTAAGTGCACAATACGCAATCTCTGTGACACTAGTGCAATGCCCGCAATGAAAGAGATAGTCCGATAGGTGAAGTTACGGAAAGATAAAATGGGTTAGTTCAAGCGGAAGCAAGTTTGATGTACCTTCTATTTTTATTGATCACAGAATTTCAATTGAGGTTGGTTAGGTCGATTTCCCTCCAGGGTGTCATCGTAGATGATGTCAAGAGCTTCACGTCGAAATTTGTATCACCAAAAAAAGAGAAATACCGCCAAAAGATATACCAACACAAGAAAAGTGAAAGAAATTAGAGGGAGCATGATGCTTGGTCACGTGCCGGATGATCCTGCGATATTTTGGATGGATGGTCCGGCGGTGCCGATTCCAGTTTTTTGTTCCTCAAAAATTTCTCCTCCAAACTCAAAATCTAACGAATATGGGGGAGATTGGCAAAAAGTGAATGAATAGAAATATTTCAATGGTTCCTAGGCCACAATTTCACAAATCAAATCTATGAATAAGTCAATGAGTCGAGAGATAGGTCAAAATAATTTTTAGGCAATTTTTGGTGTGATTTTTTAAATAGGGGATGAGAAAGAAAAAATTTGGTGAAAAGGGGGCTTGATGAGGTAAAATTGGTGCAACCTAGGATGCCGATACCATATGGTGAGGTGTTATCCTATTGGATGGCCCAATCTTCACGAATTGACCGAGGGTGGACGAAGAACACACGAAGAACACCAAGAACATGAAAACCAAATTGACTAAGGATAACTAGCAAACCTAACTAATTCCGTCTTCCGATAACACAACTCGAAGGTAGCCTTCGAATCAAAGTCAAACCTACTCTTGTTGAAACCACTTTACCTTCATGGCAGGTCCATCGAGCCAATAAGATCTCAGGAGTTAGTTGAGAAAGATTGGGAAGAAACTACTAGAATCCCGATGGGAAAGAGTAGCTAACTAGAGGAGTAGTATCAATACGATCCTAGATACAAATCATTGGAGTAGCCTCACAAGAAGGGTAGAAGAGCAAAAGTCACAAATATCAAATTCTTCTCTACTCCTAGATTTGGACCCTGGGTCCATTTTATAGTGCCAATGATGAAGGGGTAAGTGGAGGTATAAGTTACAAGGCTAAAGGGACTATTTCTGCTCACACGTAGGTCGCCGGATGATCTGGCATTACAGACGCCTGTTGGACTGGTGGCTGATACTAGCGCTGGGTGGCTGGCGCAAAAGAGCTAGTGTCCAGGGGCCGGATGGTCCGGCCCTGGTCGCCGAATGGAACATCGGTCGCCAGATGTACCGACATCTAGGGTCCCGGATGTACCGACATCTAGGGACCCGGATGGTCCGGCAAGCGGGAGGGTGATGAACCTGAGAGGCGTCGGGTGGGGGTGGGGGCACTGGCAAGCATCCGCCGTCTGAGTCGTCGCCGGACGGTCACTAGATGATCCAACGTCGATCCTGCACGTGATTCTTCTTTAGGCGATGAACGATCCGGTGCCGCTTGCCGGATGGACCGTCGGCTCTAGGGTTGATCCTTTCTCTCTTCTTTCTTTCCTTCTTCTTGGTCATCATCTTGGTCAACTTCTTGAGCATCCTCTTAGGCGCTTATGGCACCATCTTGAGAGCCACCATGGGGTAGATAGCTAAGCACACATAGCATATCCGCATGAGATAGCGAACCATTCACCGGAACATTGAATTCGTAGAGGGATAAAATTTACTTCACCTTGTCATGTATAGCATTTGCACGGCCTCTTGTCATAGGACCAATTGGAGTGCTTGGAGGTGTTGTGTTAAAGGGTTGCACTGCATGACAGGAGCTGCGGTGCCGAGCCAAGATGGTCTCCACGCTTCTCGTGTTGAGGTGTCGAGGCCGAGCGCCGTGGAGAGGACTGGATAAATATACCCAAGTAGTCTAGTTCAACCATATGTACGAAGCATAATTACATTAGACTAGAATTAAAGAATTTTGAAAATTTTCATTGATCTTATAGAAAAATCAGGGTCGGCCCCTAGACAGGGCATAGGGGCGCCCACGCTGACCACCGAGAGACAGGGCCCCAGCCCATCTAGTAGTGCAATACTACAAGTACGCCCTAGGTCCGAAAAATAAGGAAACATATAATGGCCCAATAAGGTAGGTTAAGCCCACCACGAGCTAGACACTGGACATGGGAGAAGCAATCACGGACCCAATTAATATATTGGTACAGAAAAAATATTAATGTATCTTCGGGCCTGTCAATGGCTACCGTAGTTTCTGCTGGACCTTTGCATATTTGTTGATCCCTCGTGTGTCCTCAGAAAAAAAAAAGTTAACCCCTCGTGTCCTCTCCAAATTCCCAAGTCACAACAAGGCCATCGCTCCTGTGCACTTCCCATTCCGAATGAAGCTATTTTGTTCTCCAATTGGCTGGCTTCTATTCAACATTATAAATGTTCTCATCAACCATAAGTTTGAGAGATCATAGATGGCACACACCGTCGTCCTTCCCATAATCTATTTCCTCTACTGGATTCACTTTAAATAAAATTGTTCTCCTATAGTGACTACTAGTAGGCAGCCTTAGATCAAGAAAATAAAACCCAAAAAAGTCAAGTTGGCCAAATTTTAAATGCAATCAGTTTTTACATTGCTATTTCTTTTGTAGATGAAAAAAATGGTCAGATTGTCACACTTAGAAAATCAATGTTACAAGTAAATTGTTTGTTTTGTGAGTTTCATAGTTTTTGTTTGTCAACCCGGGCAAATATAACACATCCCAAATTTTTGAAATATAACACATCCAAAATTTGTGTTTTCAACCCGGACCCATTCTTGTGGTCTCGCCCCGGGGCTCCGAATATGTGACGACCGGCTCTGAGAAAGATTAACATTTGTATTTTCAACAATAAAATCATCTCATGGCAGGCACGGGGGCTTCACATGCTGATGAATATGCCAAAGTTTTGAGAGAGCGCGTTGATGTTGGTGCTCACATCACGCACTGTTTGTTCAACACTACCGAAGCGCTTTACAAACTCGTCGAACTCTAGACGGGGCACATAGGGTGGGTTTGGTAGCCCGGGTCTCTTCAACGTGGGCTTCTCAAATGGGCCAAGCTGAGCTAATACGTGCTGGACTAAGATTTTGCTTAGTGTTTGGTAGATTGTATGTGTTGAGCCATGCTAACGTGAGATAGTGTTTGGTAGATTATATGTGTTGAACCGTGCTGGAACTAGAGCCCGAAAATTAAAATTACATGGATCCAATATTTTACAAACAAGTACCCAAAAATAAATTAAAAAATCAATCGGGTCCTCCAACCACCCATTCGAGCAGCCTGTGGGGGGAGCAGCTCGCCGGCGGTGGCGCTCATGGCCATCGAAGGCCGGGCGGGGAGGATGTGTAGGGCGGCGGCGTAAACAGGCGATGGGCGGCAGCGGTTGGCCGCGACACGGGCCCTTGGTGCATCGGCGATAAGCAATTATTTGTTGGTCATTCTCCCGATGCATGGGACGGCGGCGGCCGGTGTTGTGGTGCGGCGACGACACGTGGAGGCGGTGAGGAGCGGTGCGGGACCAGAGGTGCGGGCGGAGGCACCGGATTGCGGTGCGGCTGCGACCGGCAGTTCCATTGGAAAGAAAAGGGACGGGGAAAATGAAGCCTCGATGCGCAAGTGGCTGGGCGCGCGATATGCGGTGGGGCCCACCGGTGGGACGCTGGGAACGACCTGAGCCAGGCTGAGTTGTGAAGCTCGCTCGTGACTTTTCTCTCGATCCTGGCTGAGAGCCATTTTTTGTGCGAGGTGGGCATGGCTGAGAGGCTCCGACCGGTCTAACAAACAACTGGAAGAGGCATAAGGTGGGAGTTTCTTAGTATACCCACCCAACCAAACACGCCCATACTTGTTGAAGTATCCTTGGGGCTGCTGCGGCTAATGCTTGGGAGCCTGGTATGGCCATTCTTCCTAGCCCATATTTCATTTACCTCTAGATCCTCCTCCTTGTTGTTCCCAAGTATTGTATTATTGCTCCTCCTGCTCCGTGGGATGTCCCGCGAGTACTTGCGCTTCGGGGATCTCCTGTGAGAACATGACCCAGTTTGCGCGTTCCTGCGAGCTAAAAGAAATATGAAAGGGGAGGCACACCTTGTCCTCGGCCCTTCCACGGTAATATGGCATTTTTTGGAGGGTATGCAATTGTATACCTGATATATACTTCTTATAAAGAAAAACTCTACTAACATGCATTAATGATTTTTCTAACTCAATATGCAAGCTATCCACATCATCCATCCTCCTAGCCAATCAAGTTTTCATGTCATCTCCACTAATATTTATAAATTACTATATGCAAACTACACATCATCTATTTCTTAAACCATCCAATTATTCATATTAATAATTTCAAAAATATATACTATGATCAATTGTATCACATCTCTTATAAACTTTACAATGTACTGTAGTTCCTAAAACGAACCCCGCAACAACGCATGGGGTATTCTTCTAGTTTTTATAAAAGAAGACGGTTTACAATAAAAGAAACCGACAGCAAGTTACAAGAAACTTCGTTGTCGCACCCCACACTCACTCATGCACGCCTAAGCAACTACTATCGAACTGTTGCTCCCACTCCCGCTCCCGCAGACACCGAGAGTTTTAGATCCTCAAAAGTTTTAGCTGCAAGGTACGCTTCATTCGTGAGTTGATTAGTGTTTCCAAACACGCTTCCGTTGCGGTGCTTCCGGATGCTCCAGCAGACCAGGGTCACTAGCGAGTCGAAAGCCTTTCGCTGCTTGCCTCTGAATCTATCTGGACTGACAGCCACCAGTTCTCCAACGGGGTTAGTACAATCAACGCTCATGTACAAACTAGCTATAAAGTACTCCCTCGTTTAAAAATACATGATTTCCATTTGTTCAAATATAGATATATTTAAACATATTTTAGTGTCTACATATATTCATATCTAGACAAATAAAATTATATACTCCATTCGTCTCATATTAATTGTCTCAAAATTGGAAAAAAGTAGACGGAGGGAGTACTTTTTTAACGTAGGAAGTAAAAGGGCCCCTAGTGGGAGCCCTCGGTACCAGAAATAGTTATTCCACATTGGTGCACAATATGAGTTACTAATCCACCGCAAACGGATTGTTTCACAGGGCTATGCCTTTACGCGATGAAAGTGTACAATCAAATGTGCCCCAAGATTAGGCTTAACAACAGAATTAGTACGTATCACGGTGTTGAGTACGCTCATCTAAGGGGGCTGCCATGGCCCAACAATTCTCTTGAACGAAAAGAGTGTTTCCCAAGAAAATGTCAAAATAGCGGATCGTCGAATTCTGGACAGTGACCATTTTCCTCCCCGCGAAGTCCATGCCCCCGTGAACATAATTTTATTCACGAGTACCACAAATCTTAAAAAGTTCATAGTAACCTAAATATTTAGATCCTTCATGGTCGAAGCATAATATGTCGCAAAAGGTGTCGAGGTCGATTTCCTAGAGATGCTCTATCAGTGTGTAGCCGCAATAGTGTTGAGCGCTTGGGTTTCCAATGTTGTCCTTGAAGGTCGAAAGGAACTGCATGATGTGTTGCGCAACGTGAATTTAAAAATTTCACTAAACTTGTTACGCAACAATCAAGACCTTGCTATACAGATACAAGTCCTAGTTCCCGAGATCATATACCAAACGTCATAGTAGCGGAACAAATGTCGGTGACGATGTCGATGAAGTCTATACAAGATCCTCGTGCACGAGCCTGTGGGTAAGGATGTTGCCGACTCCCCATATCCAGCATCGTGACCCACCAGAGTGGGGTTCTGATGCGTCATAAACGTATCTATAATTTCCGATGTTTCATGTTATTTGCTAAATGTTTGCTATACACTGTATGTCATTTTTATCGATTTCCTAGGACTAACCTATTGACAAGATGCCACGGATCGAGTTCCTTGTTTTCTTCTGTTTTTAGTTTCAAAAAAGTTATTCTAGAAATATTCTCGGAATTGGAAAATTCAAAACCCGGAAGTCTTAGAATTCCCGAAGTTTACACGGAGTCCCAAAGAGGCCCGGAGAGGAGCCAAAGGGGGGCCACACCATAGGGCTGCGTGCCCCCTAGCCGCGCCTGGGAGTGGTGTGGGCCCTCAGGCGTCGACCGCCATCGCTCTTTCGCCCATTTATTCCCACGATACGTGAAGCCTAAAAATATACCACTTTTCCACGAAAAACACCAAAGGCCACCGTCATAGTCAACCCGGGATCGGGAGGGTTCTGGAGTTCTCCCGAGTACCCCTCCGGGAGGAAAAATCATCACCAGATGGATCTATACCACCATGCCCGCCTCCTGTGTGATGCGTGAGTAGTTCATCCCTGGACTACGGGTCCATAACAGTAGCCAGACGGTTTTTCTCTCCACTTTATGCCTCATGTTTAGATCTTGTGAGCTGCCTCACATGATCGACATCATCTTATTGTAATGCTACATGTTGTGTTTGCTCGGATCCGATGAATGTTGAATGCTATGTCTCTTGGTTATTAATCTATCATGTTATGTTCATGTGTATGTTATTTATGATCTTGTATGCTCTTCGTTGTTAGTAGATGCTCTGGCCAAGTAGATGCTAGTGACTCCAAGAGGGAGTATTTATACTCGATAGTGGGTTCATGCCTCCTTTGCATATGTGCTCGAGTGACAGAAACGTGACAACTTAACACCCAACGTTTGTTCGGATGATATTCGGAGGGTGGATTATTAGTCATAGATGCAGTTGGATGACGGTCTATGTATCTTGTTGTAATGCCTGTATGAATCACATAGAGTTATCATCATGTCATGCATGTTTTAATATCTATCAATTGCCCAGCTGTAATTTTTTCACCACAAATGTTATCTATCTTTTATGGAGAAATACAACTAGTGAACTGTGGATCCCGGTCTATTTTTTCGTACTGATAATATAACCACTGTAATTATTGTTTCCACTGTTTTCACACTGCTACTACCATTTTCATATTGTTCTACTAATGTTTTCCACACCATACATTTAACCTCTTTGTTATCAGCAAAATCGGTGAGATTGACAATCTTACTGCTTCGTTGGGGCAAAGTGAATTGATTGTGTTGTGTAGGATTCACGTTGCCACTGAACCGGTAGTGTATCCTACCACATCAACTGCATCAACCTTGAGAGATTGCTTGTCCTCCTACTGGTCGATTCAACCTTGATTTCTTTTCTGAGGGAAAACTTGCCGCTGCAGTCTTCACAACTGTTCTCTTGAGGTTTACCAACGTCAGCCATCAGAGTCTCACGTGTTACCCCTCTGAGAGTATACACACATACACCGGGTCAAATTCTGCAGCGATTTGTCGTTCTGGATTTGACGCCGCAGTTGTCTATGAAGGTGGAGTTCTCAACACAAGAGAGAGTAATTAGGAGGAGGAACACCTCAAACCTAATTACATGTAGCTCTAATTTAGTTAGAGGAAGTTCTAATCTAATGAAATTATTTGGATACACTCGCATCAGTTCATGGAATAAATTTTCACATTTATTTATTTACTTCCTCTATTTTGAAATATAAAACTTATAAATTTTGAAAATGTCAAAACTTACTAAGCTTGACCAACTATATAGAAGAATACACCAACATCAACAATACCTTTTTTGAAAGGAGCATATACGATACTTAACGAATGCACCATGAAAATATAATTTATGCTAGATCTATCGGTATTGATTTGGTTTTGAAGATGTCAAACTAACAAAGCGTTGAATTTTGACGAAATTTGTATGCCTCATATTTTTTAAAGAAGGGAATAGTATTGTGGATGTTGATAGCTCTTTCACAAACTTAGTTAAATATAATACATAACTTGGTTTGATCAGATTTTTTAGTTTTTTTTTAGTTTATTTATCGACAATATTTTGGTTAGCCTTAAAAACCCAGATTCTGAGTACCGTTTTGTTCGCATTGAATCACTTTTAATTATTTTGCACGCTCTATTTGAATTGTTTTCTCAGGGAAAACGAAACAAGTTAACATATACAGTTCTACAAAAAAGGTGTTTCCTAAATCAAGCAAAAGAGATGCACGGATGTGCTTAGTTGGATGCCAACCGCCTTTGAGTCATTGTGTGTTTGACGAGAAAATTCAGCGTTAGTGCTTTCGATTGCAACGCCTTTACTTCCAGATAAGATAGATAAATCAAGCTCAATAAAGCCTTTGATTCATCACGAAGAAAATAATTAAAAGGGAACCCACTTTTTTGTTCTATCCTTAATTAGACATAACAATTGATGGAGCCCTGATGGATCAAAAACTTGCCAACTTGTGTGTGGCCTGAATTCTTTACTACTTTGTGTCACCTTTTTATTCTTCTTTCTTCAGCCTTTTTTCCCTATCACCTCTTTGCCCCTCCAGGCACTTCTTTTACTGCATTTGGGTGGTGTTTTCCATATTTCTGTTCTAATCATGAATACTGTCTTTTGTGAGGCTTTAGGACCATGCATGGGGGAGTGACCAAGGTGACCACTTTTGACTGAAAAACTCATGCGCTGGCATAAAACAACATTGTTAAGCAACGAGCGATTTCAGTAAGGCTTCGAGCTTTCAAAAAAAAATTGTGAAAAGAGAAAGTACACCTGCATATGCATGTATGCAGCACAGGAACACCGGAGCATAAGAGAATGAAGAGATCGTGGAGTTTGAGATATGACAGACACAGATTGACTGCAACAGCTCAATTTGGCGTTAGCCGGAGAGAGCAGATAAAAAAGAGAGCAAGGACGTACACGGTTACCGCGATTCTATATGTTGTGGCAGACCAGAGCCAGAAACAGAGGGACTTGATGAACAGTTTTTTCTTTAACGAAAAGACTTGATGAGCAGTTGCAAGCACAGCAGCGTATCCACTTTTTGGTTTGATTGCTTCCTTTTACCTCAATTGCGAAAGTTTAAAGTGCGAGGAATATTTAGGTATGGCCCTTCCGTCTCAAGAGAAATCGTAGAACTATCAGGAGGGAGCTAATTTTGCAAGCATCCACAGTTTACTTTTAGGTTAGTGGCAGTCGGTCTGCCGTGCGATTACATATAATAGATTGTCTACATACAGAGGTTTTCACATTTTATCCGAAGATCATTACAAAGTCTAGAGAGCAACCGGGGCATCTCCCGGGTCTTGGGTGTGGGCATACACCTTTCTTGTGATCCCTTCTCCCACCAATGCCACAACATCATCCGACAACCGGCCCGAGTTATGCAAGCCCAGCCTATCCCGCATTTCTAGATTCCTTACATGGAGTAGATGATTTGTAACATACCAAGTATGAAAATACCCCTAGAATGTTTGTTTTCCTGTTTAATTAAAGTATTGCATCATGTCATCATGTTGATCTACTTGTTTGCATTGTTTACTATTTGTTTTGCATCTGTTCTTAATTGTTTTCACATTTGAAATTCAACTTATTTCCAAACATTATTTCATACTTGCTCTGTTACAACCTTTTAAATAAAAATCTCAAATAAAAACAACCCACTTGTTTTCATATTATTCCATATTGATCAACTAATAAAATGGTGCTTTTTATTTCAATTAATTAATTCCAATGTGGTTTCAAATTCAAAGCAAATCATCAACAGCACCTAATTTGAAAGTTATAAAAGTACCAAACAAATCATAATCACAATTGTTCTATTTAGTCAATAGGGGTCACCCTAATAAAAACCTTGTTTTCAATATTAATTCATTAATTAACAAATTCTTCAAATTCAAACCATTTTGCAAAAGAGCAACTAACTTTGAATTTTTCAAAAAAACCAAGTTGGCATTTGGTAGATGTTGAGCTAACAATCCCACATGAATTTTCCCTAAATTTTTAAAACTCAAAACCCTATCAATTGCTTCCATTTTCTATTTGCTACAAAAAAAACAGAAAAGCAGAAAATAGAAAAAATAGAAAAACAGCGCGCAGCAACTAGCCTAGCACCGCCAGCCCACCCTCCTAGCGCGGCCCAGCCCGCTAGCACCGCGCGTACCGGTTCGACGATCTAACCCGTCGTCCTCCTCGTGTACGGCGCGCATCCGCGCGTGCCACGGCGGCACGGCGTCGCCTCCGACGGCCAGGAGACCACCTAGCCCCCTATAAGACCCCTAGGGCAGCGCGCCGCAAGCCCTAGAACCCTAGACCACTGTTTCCCTCGAGGCCGCCGTCGTTACCCTCTCATCTCGCCGCGTTCCTTCCCCTCTGTCCGCTCGCCGGAGAAATTTCTCTGAACCCGCCATGGCCACGTCCACCTCGCCGCACCTCCCACCTTCCTAGCTGTCGGAATCGAAACACCACCTTCCCATCCTCCGTTTAAACACCCTAGCTACATCGGAGACCCGCGGAATCGACGCCGCCATCGTCGACATCGCCTCCGGCCACCGTGGCGCCATTTCTGAACATTTGCTCGCCGTCGTCGCTGTCATACCTCTCGTCGTGATCCAGCTGCGGGAATCGCTCCGCCACTTCTTCCTCAACCTTCTGGACACCCGCACGAGCCCGGAGGTCTTCTGTAGCAGCGCCGCCGTCCACGCCGCTGTCGCCTCGCCGTCGAGTTTTCCCCACGGCAACCTCCCGGTGAGCAGCCTTGGTCCTCCTCCTTCCTCTCTGTGCGCACGCGTCCGTGCACGCAACGCCACCACCCCAGCACAGCACATCGAGCACATCAACGCGACGGTGATCGCCGCCGGTGAGTTCTTCTCTGTCGAGTTGCAGCGAGCGCGAGTTTCAGTTAAATTCAGATAGCGTTTCTGAACCTTAACCTTGTTGCGAAGGTGTTACTGACAACGAACTGAAAACAGCGCAGCGGTAGCAGGCAGTGCAGCGCAAGGGCAGGTCCAGGGATCGAGCCCTGGCTCCCGCACGGGATAAAAATCCCATCTTTTTTCCACCACAGCGCTGACAGGGAGGGCCCCCTGTCAGCCACTCACTAGCCACGCAAGCCCACAGTGCCCTGGGCCCCCCTGGCAGTGCCTAGGGTAGGGTACTGTGCGGTGTAAAATGTTTTTTGAACCTTTCTGTTTTTAAATCAAGGTCCTTTTATTTAACAGATTGGTCCCTGGTTTTAAAAACCTAATAACTTTAGTTTTATAACTCCAATTAATCAAAATAAAATATGTGTGCTGATCTAAATTTAATTGTCTACCCATTGGTATCATTTGTTTCCTGTTTTGAAATTTCAAAATGCAATTCAAATTTGAATTCAAACAATTCAATTGCAACTTGACAAAATCAATAACTAATTCATTCTCCATGCTATTTCAAATAACCTTTTCAAATATAAAATTTGTTTCATGGTTTAAATAATTTAAATTGCCTAAATAATTCAATCCTTGTTTAATTCATTTAAATTTTGCTAAAATCATAACTTGCTCAAAATAAATTATTTTTGAACATGCAAAATATGTTTTCAAACTAGAAAAGTATGAACTTTTCAAATGTGAATTTGAATTTATGTCTTGAATAAATAAAATTCAAATAATATTCAAACTTGTTTTAAATTCAATTAAAACTTGTTTAATATTGTTTAAGTCATAATAAATTCATCCTAACTCCTATTTCAAAATTTGAAACATGTAACCCAACTAAAATTTGGTATTCTTTTCAAATATGAATTTTGTTATTTGTTTTGAACACTTTAAATTGATGAAAACAACAAATGCTTGTGTGACATGTTTAAGTAACCCAAAATTTCCAAACTTAATAAATGATTTCCAAACTTGTTAAATCCTTTTACCACTTGCATCTATTGTTGTTATTTTGTTGTTATCATCATGCATGCATCATGCTAATAAATTCTCACATGGTAATTAAATTGTGGATCATTTGTTTCCAACTTAATCCATGGACCTTTTCCATATGCAATCGCATTGCATATGGGTCCATTTAAATTGTGTTACCATGTCACTTAGTTTATTTTGATGCATCTATTAAATTGACATGCATCATCCCCTGATTGTGCACTATGCCATGGTATTGATTGTTTATATTTCTGCCTTGTTTGTTTGCTTCTTCTCGGATAGACGACGACGTTGAGACAGACGATCTTTACAGCACCACTTCTGAGGATCTAGCTCAGTACCCGGCTGCTGAGTTTGCAGGCAAGTTATCACTCCCATGAACCACTGTGTTCCTTGCAACATTGGTTACCGATACTTTCCGTTGTCTATTTTGCTAGCCCTATGTGTAGTTGTTTCTGTTACGAACCTATCACATGAATCCCTCAACCCTGATATTGCCTCACCACCACTCCTACAACCCTATTGATTGAGCCAGTGTCTTAATAGCATGCTTAGGTTGTTTTGCTCGAGTCTGTTACCCGTTACTTTCTGTTACCATATTTCTATTATGTTTTGGGGGCTCGTTGTTTAATCAATCAATCATGCTAATGTTATTGTTAAATAATAATTTGATGATAAGGCACCGGCAGGAGGCCCTGTGTGGTTTTGAGGCCTGCTCGTGTCGACCCTAATAGGAAAAGGGTCTTGTCTACTGATCCATGATGAGCGCACTACCCGCATGTGGGAAGCGAGTATGGGCGCCCCCCTCAATTTGATTCGATTCGCATCTCGTCCAAATCATCTCATTTAGTTCGTGTTTTCCATTTGCCGCATGCATGTTTTTGCGAGCCCAGCGCAGGGTGGAACTTTTGTAGTCGGCATATAGGGGGACACGGTCTTAGAGTGCTATGAGGGTCCCTTTTCTTCGGGGCTTGATTAGCCGTGCGCCCAAGGTGCTTTGGGCTTGATGCGAAGAAGAGTTGAGTTGTGTTGAGTGCCCCGCTTGGTGGGAGGCATCCCATCTGGCGGGTTATTCATACGTGTACGGCCAAATTGGTGCAACCCTGCAGGGATAATCTTCTCGAGAAGCCGTGTTTTCCGCGGTTATGGTTAACTTGGTGAAAGTACTGGCTAACAAGTACTCAGGACAACTTAAACCTAATGATTCACAATCTCACCACCCAATGATTAACAACTTGACTAGTAATAGGATTATTGACACAATAACTTGAATCATCTTTAATCCAATTGTGTGAGTTATCCTCGGATTGCTTCTTTGGATAAGGGGCGAGATCCAGGATGGGTTTGTTTGAAGTTATCTTTCAGTTGGTTACAATACTCGATCTTATCTTCTTTCTGTTAGCCGGAAGTGGTAGAATCTCTGTAGTTGGTTAGCGCAGCCAGTTGCAGCATCTTTTATATCCCCTTTCTTCCGTTGAACCCAAGGCATCTGTGCTTGGTGTTGACGGGCTACACTTTGGTGAACTGTGAGTCTTGCTTGCCAGTACGTCTATGTACTGACCCCTTTGGGGCTGTGGTTTCCGCAGACTACGCTTACGAGGATCCAGGTGACGGCTACTACGTGGAGTTTGACGAGGCTGCTGACGAGTAGGTAGCGGACCCGGGCAGGATCCGAGACTACGTGGATGGGCTCCGTCTTTATTTCAGTTTCCGGCTTCTTAAGCCTATTTGGTTTTGTCTGTACTCAGACCCCTTTGAATGCTTCCGCTGAGATGTAATGATGTTATGTTGGGACATGTGTCCTCTGGATGATTGTATTTGCTATCTCTGCTCTAGTGAGAGCTATTTGCAACTTATTTCAATCTTTTGTGTCTTAGAGATATGTTGTGCTATCATTCTGTTACAAGCCGTTGACGTACCATGTGTGGATGGTATGAAGTACGTCAATGGTAGTGTCCTGATTTCTATGGGATAGTTTACGTCGATGCTGAACAGATAGGGGTTGGTTGTCACACATACGTGTGTTGGCCTACTCGTAAGAGGACGCGGGTGCCGGTAAGCCCCGTAATCCAATCTACTACTGTTCAACGGGACGGCGAGTATCCTTTAGAAGTCCGGGTGCGACAAATGGTATCAGAGCCTGTCTGCCTGTAGGATCCCTTTTTACTGGTCGCAGTTGAGTCTAGAAACTATTTTGTAGCTATATAGGAAAAATGAAACGTGAGAATAGGAATTCTGCCATTTTTCTTCTTTCCCCACCCACCCACCCTTTTCTGGTAAGGAAGTGCAACGTTGTTTTCTCTTCTCACCTAAACTTTCAAGTTAGGATTTCACGTGTTTTGGGTTCTCCGTAGTACCTCAGGAGTTTTGGTCTCGTGTTTCCCGATGTTGCTTCAATATCCTGTTCTTTTCAACATCCTTATCGTCCGTTGAACCTTGTTGTTGCTTTCCACTTCAGTTCTCTACCGGCGTCTAATCAAAACCTCCCAAATCATCTGCAGATGGATCTCAGGTTCTACCCGCAGGTGGTTCGGATGACTCGTTGTGAGAGCACCGACGGTTATCCGGAGATGCTGAGAGACATGGTCACTTATCTGGGGTTCCGTTGGGCACCAGAGTACCAGGTCTACGAGTAGCAGCGAGAGTTTGACCAGACCTACTACCAGGCTATCGTCTACATTCTGTCAGATGATGGCATGAGCGTTGTCCACCGCTACGAGGCAGTAGGTTCCACAGTGGATATGGCCGTGCAGCAGGCAGCTTATGTGAGCCTCACCGTCCTTCGTGCTGACTACTGGGGATTTGACGATTCTATCTATCGCCACATCCCCCGTGGTTACATCACTTCAGCGGGAGCTCACTTCACTCTCTACGACAACCTGGATGTCTACGAGCATGATAACACCAGGCTGCACACCACCGCTCAGTTTGTGAGGCACAGTGACGCTGTTGCCACCACACTTTCTCAGGAGTTGGCCTCAGTCAGGGAGCAGCTCTACCTTGCTTTGACTCGTCTGGCTACGTACACCACAGACTTTGTTGGAGATGAGCGCTTTGCACGTTTCCATCAGACAGTTGGACGTAGTTTGCCAGATGCTGGAGGTTACGAGCCGATCAGAAGTCCACTCCTCAACCTCGGAGCTGGTTACACTGGGATTCCACGCTTTGGAGCACAGGGAGACGACGCTTTCTACTTCACCACACCGAGAGTCGCTCTCAGAGCAGTCCCGATCTACGTGGATCGTCGTTCTACCTACTTCCGTGGGATTCCTCCTCACCGTATCTCTCGTCGTACTACTCACTGCCGTCCTGCGTGATGAGCATGGGAGTACCGATGTATCCATTCTTAGCTATGTTTAGTGATCCTTTGGCTTTCGAACCATGTATTGGTGTGTTGGATATTCTGATGTATTTGAACATGTGATGATGTACCTGTTGGTTATCTATTCATGCGTCGGAATAATCTATCTTTCGGTTACCAAGTCTATCCTTTTCTGTTGTTGTGCTAAAATGCATGTCTATTCAGGATGCCGCCAACAAGGAGCAACCCGCCTGAACCACCTCCGCTCACGGAGCTGTTGACTCAGATGACTCAGGTCGTGGCTCAGATGGCCCAGATCCAGGCTAACCAGCACAACAACCAGAATGCTCCACGGGTCAGCATCAAGGAGTTCCTCAGTATGGGTCCGAGAGCTTTCGTGGCAACACGTGAGCCTCTGGATGCTGATGACTGGATCCGGGAGATGGCCAGGGCTCTGGACATTGCTCACTTAGCTGAGGAGGACAAAGTCAAGTATGCCACCTACCTACTGAAGGGTCAGGCAGCTACCTGGTGGGAGAACTACCAGACCATGAGAGCTGGCTATCCTATCACCTGGGGATGTTTCAAGGATGCCTTCCTGAAGCACCACATCCCAGATGGTCTCATGGAAAGGATGCGTGAGGAATTTTGCTCTCTCAAGCAGGGCAAGCTGGACGTCATTGGCTATCAGAACGAGTTCAATCGTCTCGCTCGATACGCTGGTGATGAGGTGTCCACTGAGGCTAAGAAGATGGCAAGGTTCCGCCGAGGTTTTAACCCGAAACTGAAGTACGCTCTCACCAACATCAAGTGCAAGGACTTCGAGGAGCTCGTGAACACCGCGCTCAATGAGGAAAATGGGCGCAAGGCGTTCGAGGATTCTCGCAAGCACTCGCGTGAGGGTGGTTCCTCCTCCAACATGACCACCCCTCCGCAGAACCGCCGCATCTGGGTGCCAAATGCTGCTGTCACTCGGGCTCCATATGCCCAAGCTTCCCCAGGCTTTGCTCCCCGCCCACCCAACCCAGCTCAGATGCAGAGTCAGAGGGTTCCAATGGGGCAGCCAAGGCCAGGTCCTCCTCGTGTCATCACTTGCTACAAATGCAAGGAGACTGGACACTACGCTGATAAGTGCACTCAGAGGCAGCTACCTCCACCTCCTCGCCCCAACACCAACCAGGCAATGGTTCGTGCTCCCCCGGCTAAAGCCTTCAACTCCAACAACAGGCCTGTCGGGAGGACCGCGAGGGTGAATCATATCAAGGCCGACAAAGCTGAGGAAGCTGCTGACGTCGTTCTCGGTATATTACCCGTAAACTCTTTTCCAGCTAAAGTGTTGTTTGATACCGGAGCATCGCATTCTTTTGTGTCAAAGATCTTTGCTACAACGTACAACCTAGCTCTGGTTCCACTAAGCAATCAAATCTATGTTCACTCTCCGGGAACTAAAATGATTACTTCCAAGATAAGTATGGACAATCAAATCCTAATTGGAGGACGCATATTCCTTGCTTCACTCATGTTGCTGGGAAATTCTGACATTGATGTCATCCTGGGTATGGATTGGTTGAAGACCCACAAAGCAAAAATTGGCTGTGCTCAAAAGTCAATAACTCTCTCTCACCCTTCAGGCCAGATAGTCTATTCTCCTTATGAATCAAGTTCTGTTCAGCTGTTCAACCTCGATGCAAAACCCCTTCCTGCAATTGAAAATGTTCCGGTGGTTTGTGAATTCCCTGACGTCTTTCCAGAAGAGTTGCCAGGGATGCCTCCGGACAGAGCAGTTGAGTTCGTGGTCGAGCTTGAACCAGGTACTGCTCCAATCTCTAAGCATCCATACAAGATAGCTCCTCCTGAACTGAAATTGTTGAAGGAGCAAATCGATATGTACATGGAGAAAGGTTACATTCAGCCTAGTTCCTCCGCTTGGGGTTGCCCAACTCTGTTTGTTGCCAAGAAGGACCAAACAAAAAGACTCGTGGTTGACTATCGTCCTCTCAACGAGAAAACCATCAAAAACAAGTATCCAATTCCTCGTATCGATGATCTTTTTGATCAGCTTGCTGGAGCCTCAATATTCTCAAAGTTGGACTTGAGGATGGGTTACCATCAGATAAAGATCAGAAAGGAAGATATTCCTAAGACAACTTTCACCACTCGGTACGGTCTATATGAATACACCGTCATGTCCTTTGGTCTAACCAATGCACCGGCGACGTTCTCAAGACTCATGAATTCTGTCTTCCATGAATACCTCAACAAGTTTGTTGTGGTATATCTGGATGACATTCTAGTCTACTCAAAATCCGAGGAAGAGCATGGAGAACACCTTCGTCTCACTCTCATGAAACTTCGTGAGCATCGTCTATATGCCAAGTTCTCTAAATGTGAGTTCTGGATTCCAGAAGTTGCTTACCTTGGTCATATCATCTCTGCCAAAGGCATAGCCATTGACCCAGAAAAGGTTAAGGCAATTGTTGATTGGAAACCTCCTAAGACGGTGAAGCAAGTCAGGAGTTTTCTTGGCTTGGCTAGCTATTGCCGTCGTTTCGTCCAAAACTTTTCCAAGATTGCCAAACCTCTCACTGATCTGACAAAGAAGGACAAGAAGTTCGTTTGGTCTCCACAATGTGATGAGAGTTTCAATCTCCTGAAGACTAAACTCACTTCCACACCAGTTCTGGTTGGCCCAGATACTACCAAACCTTTCCAGATATTCTGCGATGCATCTCTCCAAGGTCTAGGTGCAGTTCTTATGCAAGAACGTCAAGTTGTGGCTTATGCTTCACGTCAGTTGAACCCACATGAGCAAAACTATCCCACACATGATCTTGAACTTGCAGCAGTTGTGTTTGCCCTCAAGAAATGGAGACAATACTTGTTGGGTAACAAAACTGAAATCTTTTCCAATCATAAGAGTCTGAAATACATCTTCACTCAACCAGATCTAAACCTTAGGCAAAGGAGATGGATTGAAAAGATTAAAGACTTTGATCTCACTATTTCTTACACTCCAGGCAAGGCTAATGTTATGGCCGATGCTCTCAGTCGCAAGTCATATTGCAATAATCTCATGATCATGGAAAGCCAACCTCCACTTCATGAAGAATTCCAGAAGCTGAACCTTGGTCTTGTTCCTCAAGGTTTTATTGCTAGCTTGACAGCCAGTCCAACTCTCGAGGACAAGATTCGTTCTGAACAACTTCGTGATGCTGAAATCAAGAAGATTGTAGAGCACATCAAAGAAGGCAATGATAAATTCAAGTCCTTCTCAATTGATGACAAGGGAACTGTGTTCTTCGAAGGACGCATTGCAGTTCCTCAGATTCAAAGTCTCAAAGACGTCATTCTCAAGGAGGCTCATGAAACTCCTCTCTCCATCCACCCTGGAAGTACAAAGATGTACCAGGATCTCAAGACTCTGTATTGGTGGTCTGGCATGAAACGTGAAATTGCTCAATACGTTTCTGAATGCGACGTTTGTCAACGTGTTAAAGCAGTCCATCAGAAAACAGCCGGTCTTCTCCAACCTCTGAAAATTCCTGAGTGGAAGTGGGACATGATTGAAATGGACTTCGTTACTGGGTTTCCAAAGTCCAAGAAGGGCAACGATGCAATCTTCGTTGTTATTGATCGTCTCACTAAAGTAGCTCACTTCTTTGCTGTCAAGGAAACTATCTCAGCTAGCCAGTTAGCAGAGCTCTACACAGCAAGGATTGTTCCTCTTCATGGTGTTCCATTGGAAATAAGCTCAGACCGTGGAAGTATCTTCACTTCTCATTTCTGGAAAAGCTTTCAAGAAGCATTGGGCACCAAACTTTTGTTCAGCACAGCTTATCACCCTCAGTCTCAGGGGCAAGTCGAAAGAGTCAATCAGATTCTCGAGGATATGCTCAGAGCATGTGGTCTCTCCTTTGGCATGAAATGGGAGTATTGCCTTCCATATGCTGAACTCTCCTACAACAACAGCTACCAGGCAAGCCTAGGCATGGCACCATTTGAGGCATTGTATGGCCGCAGATGCAGGAGTCCAATCAATTGGTCTGGAGCTGGTGAACGTTCACTCTTAGGCCCTGACATTGTTAAGGAAGCCGAAGAGAAATTTCGCATCATTCGTGACAATCTCAAGATTGCTCAGTCTCGTCAGAAGAGCTATTATGATAGCAAGCACAGGGACATGGTCTATGCACCTGGCGACAAGGCATATCTCCGTGTAACTCCCCTCAGAGGCACTCATCGTTTTGGTGTGAAAGGAAAGCTTGCACCAAGATACATTGGTCCTTTCAACATTCTCTCAAGGCGGGCAGAAAATGCTTATCGTCTTGAACTTCCAGAAAAGCTATCCAAGGTGCACGATGTGTTCCACGTGTCACAGCTCAAGAAGTGTTTCAAAGATCCAGATCGTGCAGTTGATCATGATTCCATTGAACTGCAAGATGATCTATCTTATGAGGAGCACCCTGTTCGTATTCTCGATGAGACCGAGCGTAAGACTCGCAACAAGAGCACCAAGTTCTTGAAAGTGCAGTGGTCTCATCATTCCGATAAAGAGGCAACGTGGGAGACCGAAGAGGATCTTCGCAAGAAGTATCCGGACCTTTTCGTTTCTCAGTAAGGAATCTCGGGGCGCGATTCCTTCAAGGGGGGGCGTTTTGTAACATCCCAAGTATGAAAATACCCCTAGAATGTTTGTTTTCCTGTTTAATTAAAGTATTGCATCATGTCATCATGTTGATCTACTTGTTTGCATTGTTTACTATTTGTTTTGCATCTGTTCTTAATTGTTTTCACATTTGAAATTCAACTTATTTCCAAACATTATTTCATACTTGCTCTGTTACAACCTTTTAAATAAAAATCTCAAATAAAAACAACCCACTTGTTTTCATATTATTCCATATTGATCAACTAATAAAATGGTGCTTTTTATTTCAATTAATTAATTCCAATGTGGTTTCAAATTCAAAGCAAATCATCAACATCACCTAATTTGAAAGTTATAAAAGTACCAAACAAATCATAATCACAATTGTTCTATTTAGTCAATAGGGGTCACCCTAATAAAAACCTTGTTTTCAATATTAATTCATTAATTAACAAATTCTTCAAATTCAAACCATTTTGCAAAATAGCAACTAACTTTGAATTTTTCAAAAAAACCAAGTTGGCATTTGGTAGATGTTGAGCTAACAATCCCACATGAATTTTCCCTAAATTTTTAAAACTCAAAACCCTATCAATTGCTTCCATTTTCTATTTGCTACAAAAAAAAAAACAGAAAAGCAGAAAATAGAAAAAAAAAGAAAAACAGCGCGCAGCAACTAGCCTAGCACCGCCAGCCCACCCTCCTAGCGCGGCCCAGCCCGCTAGCACCGCGCGTACCGGTTCGACGATCTAACCCGTCGTCCTCCTCGTGTACGGCGCGCATCCGCGCGTGCCACGGCGGCACGGCGTCGCCTCCGACGGCCAGGAGACCACCTAGCCCCCTATAAGACCCCTAGGGCAGCGCGCCGCAAGCCCTAGAACCCTAGACCACTGTTTCCCTCGAGGCCGCCGCCGTTACCCTCTCATCTCGCCGTGTTCCTTCCCCTCTATCCGCTCGCCGGAGAAATTTCTCTGAACCCGCCATGGCCACGTCCACCTCGCCGCGCCTCCCACCTTCCTAGCTGTCGGAATCGAAACACCACCTTCCCCTCCTCCGTTTAAACACCCTAGCTACATCGGAGACCCGCGGAATCGACGCCGCCATCATCGACATCGCCTCCGGCCACCGTGGCGCCATTTCTGAACATTTGCTCGCCGTCGTCGCTGTCATACCTCTCGTCGTGATCCAGCTGTGGGAATCGCTCCGCCACTTCTTCCTCAACCTTCTGGACACCCGCACGAGCCCGGAGGTCTTCTGTAGCAGCGCCGCCGTCCACGCCGTTGTCGCCTCGCCGTCGAGTTTTCCCCACGGCAACCTCCCGGTGAGCAGCCTTGGTCCTCCTCCTTCCTCTCTGTGCGCACGCGTCCATGCACGCAACACCACCACCCCAGCACAGCACATCGAGCACATCAACGCGACGGTGATCGCCGCCGGTGAGTTCTTCTCTGTCGAGTTGCAGCGAGCGCGAGTTTCAGTTAAATTCAGATAGCGTTTCTGAACCTTAACCTTGTTGCGAAGGTGTTACTGACAACGAACTGAAAACAGCGCAGCGGTAGCAGGCAGTGCAGCGCAAGGGCAGGTCCAGGGATCGAGCCCTGGCTCCCGCACGGGATAAAAATCCCATCTTTTTTCCACCACAGCGCTGACAGGGAGGGCCCCCTGTCAGCCACTCACTAGCCACGCAAGCCCAGAGTGCCCTGGGCCCCCCTGGCAGTGCCTAGGGTAGGGTACTGTGCGGTATAAAATGTTTTTTGAACCTTTCTGTTTTTAAATCAAGGTCCTTTTATTTAACAGATTGGTCCCTGGTTTTAAAAACCTAATAACTTTAGTTTTATAACTCCAATTAATCAAAATAAAATATGTGTGCTGATCTAAATTTAATTGTCTACCCATTGGTATCATTTGTTTCCTGTTTTGAAATTTCAAAATGCAATTCAAATTTGAATTCAAACAATTCAATTGCAACTTGATAAAATCAATAACTAATTCATTCTTAATCCAATAAATGCAAATAAAATATGTTTTCCATGCTATTTGAAATAACCTTTTCAAATATAAAATTTGTTTCATGGTTTGAATAATTTAAATTGCCTAAATAATTCAATCCTTGTTTAATTCATTTAAATTTTGCTAAAATCATAACTTGCTCAAAATAAATTATTTTTGAACATGCAAAATATGTTTTCAAACTAGAAAAGTATGAACTTTTCAAATGTGAATTTGAATTTATGTCTTGAATAAATAAAATTCAAATAATATTCAAACTTGTTTTAAATTCAATTAAAACTTGTTTAATATTGTTTAAGTCATAATAAATTCATCCTAACTCCTATTTCAAAATTTGAAACATGTAACCCAACTAAATTTGGTATTCTTTTCAAATATGAATTTTGTTATTTGTTTTGAACACTTTAAATTGATGAAAATAACAAATGCTTGTGTGACATGTTTAAGTAACCCAAAATTTCCAAACTTAATAAATGATTTCCAAACTTGTTAAATCCTTTTACCACTTGCATCTATTGTTGTTATTTTGTTGTTATCATCATGCATGCATCATGCTAATAAATTCTCACATGGTAATTAAATTGTAGATCATTTGTTTCCAACTTAATCCATGGACCTTTTCCATATGCAATCTCATTGCATATGGGTCCATTTAAATTGTGTTACCATGTCACTTAGTTTATTTTGATGCATCTATTAAATTGACATGCATCATCCCCTGATTGTGCACTATGCCATGGTATTGATTGTTTATATTTCTGCCTTGTTTGTTTGCTTCTTCTCGGATAGACGACGATGTTGATACAGACGATCTTTACAGCACCCCTTCTCAGGATCTAGCTCAGTACCCGGCTGCTGAGTTTGCAGGCAAGTTATCACTCACATGAACCACTGTGTTCCTTGCAACATTGGTTACCGATACTTTCCGTTGTCTATTTTGCTAGCCCTATGTGTAGTTGTTTCTGTTACGAACCTATCACATGAATCCCTCAACCCTGATATTGCCTCACCACCACTCCTACAACCCTATTGATTGAGCCAGTGTCTTAATAGCATGCTTAGGTTGTTTTGCTCGAGTCTGTTACCCGTTACTTTCTGTTACCATATTTCTATTATGTTCTGGGGGCTCGTTGTTTAATCAATCAATCATGCTAATGTTATTGTTAAATAATAATTTGATGATAAGGCACCGGCAGGAGGCCCTGTGTGGTTTTGAGGCCTGCTAGTGTCGACCCTAATAGGAAAAGGGTCTTGTCTACTGATCCATGATGAGCGCACTACCCGCATGTGGGAAGCGAGTATGGGCGCCCCCCTCAATTTGATTCGATTCACATCTCGTCCAAATCATCTCATTTAGTTCGTGTTTTCCATTTGTCGCATGCATGTTTTTGCGAGCCCAGCGCAGGGTGGAACTTTTGTAGTCGGCATATAGGGGGACACGGTCTTAGAGTGCTATGAGGGTCCCTTTTCTTTGGGGCTTGATTAGCCGTGCGCCCAAGGTGCTTTGGGCTTGATGCGAAGAAGAGTTGAGTTGTGTTGAGTGCCCCGCTTGGTGGGAGGCATCCCATCTGGCGGGTTATTCATACGTGTACGGCCAAATTGGTGCAACCCTGCAGGGATAATCTTCTCGAGAAGCCGTGTTTTCCGCGGTTATGGTTAACTTGGTGAAAGTACTGGCTAACAAGTACTCAGGACAACTTAAACCTAATGATTCACAATCTCACCACCCAATGATTAACAACTTGACTAGTAATAGGATTATTGACACAATAACTTGAATCATCTTTAATCCAATTGTGTGAGTTATCCTCGGATTGCTTCTTTGGATAAGGGGCGAGATCCAGGATGGGTTTGTTTGAAGTTATCTTTCAGTTGGTTACAATACTCGATCTTATCTTCTTTCTGTTAGCCGGAAGTGGTAGAATCTCTGTAGTTGGTTAGCGTAGCCAGTTGCAGCATCTTTTATATCCCCTTTCTTCCGTTGAACCCAAGGCATCTGTGCTTGGTGTTGACGGGCTACACTTTGGTGAACTGTGAGTCTTGCTTGCCAGTACGTCTATGTACTGACCCCTTTGGGGCTGTGGTTTCCGCAGACTACGCTTACGAGGATCCAGGTGACGGCTACTACGTGGAGTTTGACGAGGCTGCTGACGAGTAGGTAGCGGACCCGGGCAGGATCCGAGACTACGTGGATGGGCTCCGTCTTTATTTCAGTTTCCGGCTTCTTAAGCCTATTTGGTTTTGTCTGTACTCAGACCCCTTTGAATGCTTCCGCTGAGATGTAATGATGTTATGTTGGGACATGTGTCCTCTGGATGATTGTATTTGCTATCTCTGCTCTAGTGAGAGCTATTTGCAACTTATTTCAATCTTTTGTGTCTTAGAGATATGTTGTGCTATCATTCTGTTACAAGCCGTTGACGTACCATGTGTGGATGGTATGAAGTACGTCAATGGTAGTGTCCTGATTTCTATGGGATAGTTTACGTCGACGCTGAACAGATAGGGGTTGGTTGTCACACATACGTGTGTTGGCCTACTCGTAAGAGGACGCGGGTGCCGGTAAGCCCCGTAATCCAATCTACTACTGTTCAACGGAACGGCGAGTATCCTTTAGAAGTCCGGGTGCGACATGATTGCACCACAACCTCTCTCCTCTTTTACTTTGATAGCCCTGAGATTGTGTTATCCCACCAGCTATTGATGGTTTGGTCCATGGTTGGCGGAACGATGCCGATAAACCGATTATTCCGATCACCATGAAGACCGTCTTCTCCCCCACAACCATCGAGAAGCCGCAATCAAGCAAGAGATGTTGTGCCGTCTCCGGGTGAATTCTGCACAGCTTAACGAGGCCGGGGTCATGGGTTGTCCTCTAATGGATGTTAGCCGTAAGACCTTCCCATGAAGCGCAAGTCAACTGAAGAAGTGGCACTTCGTCTCAGCATGAGCCTTTCCAAATCTTGGACAGTCGAAATGGTGTGTAGGAGCCGCCGAATCGACAATGGTAGGTGGATGCCATTGTTTACACTACCGAATCCTTCCATCGCCAAGAGATTGTTTTCGGCATAGGCTATAGGACCGCACCCTACATAACCAACCATAACTTGAAGAACTGCATCACTTGTCCTGCATCGAGAGGTGGGTCAGTGTCGGATATATGCCAAATAGGGTATATACGACATTGGTTAAAGGCCGAATTACCAGGGTGGCCCGCAGGTAATGGAGCAAGATTCATTGGGTGGTCCATTAAGCCGACGCACAGGAAGGCGGATTCCATAAGAACTCGGATGACGGCCCAATACTTGATCCCACTTGGAGAAGAAGCTGGATGTCTTATTATCCAAAAATAGGAATATTTTTCGTAGACTTCAAGGTTTCCTTCCTGTAAGCCCTAGTTCGGCTATCTATATAAAATTGGAAAGGGAGCAGCCTAAAAGGCAGAAAAAAACTCTACAAGCTAGAACTTAGAAGCTAGATCGTCGAGAGTACATCCTTGCCGAGATAGCGAAACCCTACTCACGTTGTACTTTGTATACATCATGCTTTAGCCCTGATTTAGTAAGATTGCAGGAGTAGCAACACCGCTTCAGTTGCGACGTACCGAATCTGGGTAAATTGTGTCCGCGCCTCCGGCTCTCCCACGTTTCCACCCACGAATCTATCAGTAGGCTTATGGCACCCCTTGCCATGAACCTAAATAAAACACTCGACAATTGGCGCCAACCGTGGGGCCAGCGGCGTCAGGAATCACGTTCCGAGAAGGGATACTCGGCGGAATTGGCAGCATGATAACTGTCGGAAGCCTAGAATTCGATAGAAACGTTGGATGCTTCATCGACAATGGATCTTATTTGCTGGCACGAAATCACCTGGTAAGTGCTTGCGTCCTTCCTATTGGATCTGCTAATGTTTTCATAGGTTTAATGGTAGAAGCAATGGGTTTCTGTGGTAGAAGTAAATTTAACCCACCCGCCCTATGCCCAGTATAAGACCGCTTTCCCGTTGGATTTGGAATGGATCTGCCCTATTCATACATCAGGGCAGACCAAGATCTATTGTCTTCATATCGCTAAAGCATGACTGGGTTTACTGCCTCCCAGGAGATGCCTGCCCCCAGATCGCACTTTGTTGGCATGGTGCAATCCGATATCACCAAAAACACGGAAGACCAAGATCCCATGGGAAAGGCAGATAATGAAAACCCCACAGAAAAGGTGGAAGACCCGACATCCGCCAATCTGGCGACAAGCTCAGAAGCCGAATCCATCCTTGCTGCGATTAAATCAAAGCTTGACTCGGAAACCGGATCTGCATCTGCCGACACAGATTCGTTGATGATGCGGATGATTTCGAAAGAAAGATCAAATCCATGCAGGGTAGCTTTCACGAAGTACTCATAGCTAGACCGACTGAAAAGCCAGACAATGAGGAAGAAAAGGAAATAGATCCCAAAACACCTCCACCAAGTGATAATGAAAACGGAGAAGAAGGCGAGGACGACCCAAGATATCCTAATGTTAAGGAATTGACAGAAGACAAACCTCAGAAAAAACCTCCATCCTCCAAGAAAAAGAAGAAACCCGCCAAAAAGCTATTCACCAAAGCCCAGAAGAAAAAATTGGACAAATTGGCTGATATAGCCAACCAAAACCTCGAAATCGGCGAGGGTAGTGGCATAAAACGGTGGAGAAGAAAAAGAAGCAGATCAAGCTAGTAAGAGTTCCCTAGATCTCTGAACAGGGCGAATTCGATCTAATCTAAATCTCGGTTGCAAGAGACGAACCACAGGAAGTGCTGGAAGGCAGGAGACAAGCAATAATGCGGCAATAGCAACATCTTTTCCGGACATGGGAAAACCTCCTCAAAACCCAGGCTGCCATCAAAGTGCAGCAGGAAGAAATCGAGGAATATGAGCGCCAGAACAGATCTGGAATTAAACCCACGAGGTTACCTGAAATCGCAAACCCGGAAGAACTGCCAGCCAAAAAGAGGTTTGAAAACCCGTCTTGGCAGAGGCATGTTAACAGCACACATGCTAAGGGCGAACCCATCTACAAGACCTCCGCTGATAATGCTGAAGCCGCGTTTTCCATCCTTAATGACGAACTCTACTCCAATGACGAAAAGTTTCAGGGAATGTACGCTTTCTTGGGAAAAGCATTACAACATCAGCAGCTAGGCCAGGCGCATTCCGGAAAGTTGCATGATGATTCTGCCTTGTGCAAAACCACCACTTGTGCCGCTGCAGCACCCGATCCAAAGGAACCTTGAGATTCAGAAAGTTCAAAGGGAAAGAATGAAGATCCTAAGAAGGACAGGAAAATTCCGGATAATAGGGATGTAGCGTCCAAGACAGAGTCCCACCCGCCAAAAGGCAAAGATAAGACAAAACCATGTTGCGACAAAGATCGGGAAGACAGAAACCGAAAGGATGACAATAATGCTCACCATCAAACTCGTGCAGAGAAAGACGGCAAAGCAATGCCGCCTACGAGGAACCCGGGAGATAAACTCGGAAGATATGAACACCCTCAAAGGCATAAGAGATTACGAACCCCACCAAGGAACGAGTCAGAAGTAGGACTCCACCTTATTCCAAAGGACGGGATGCCGAAGACATAGGGATGAACCAAGACTAGCGTATTCACGCAACAATTGACCAGAGAAGAGTAGATCCCCCCACCCCAGTCCATTCAGTCAGAAGGTATTTCGCACACGCTGATAAGGTGGGAAGAGATGATCTGTATTTCGGACCAAAGTGTTTCACTGATAGGATCCGGAACATCAATCTACATGCTGGTTTCGCCAAAGTCGGGCCAACTTATCAAAAGTATACCGGAAGCACAAACTCGGACACATGGTTCTCAGATTACTATACTGCTGTCCAGATTAACAAAGGGACAGATTTAGAAGCTGGGATTTTTTTACCTCTAATGTTGCTGGATGGAGCGCGCGACTGGATTAATGGACTACCATCAAGAATGGTGGTTAGCTAGGAGGATATGGATAGAGTTTTTTCTCAGCAGTTCCGAGGTACATACAAGCGACCCAAAATCATTAACTAGTTGAACCATTGCGTCAAATATGAAGATGAGTCGTATGTCGACTTTATTTCAAGATGGACGGCAATGAAGAATAGTTGTTCTGGTGTAAGTGACGTTCAAGAAATGCATGCTTTCGTCAATGGTCTAAAACCCAGTCTCGTACCGTTCATGGTTGGATAAAAAACGCATAAGGACCTAGGTTCCATGTTAACGACAGCCAATGAGCACGCAGCGGCCAAAGATGACATCAGAGCAAGAGGCAAAAATATAGATGCACTTGTTCAAGCTAAAAAAGACGCCCCGTCTGAAAAGAAAACCACTCAAGAGGCACAAAAAAATCCCAAAGAAGTAATGCCGCCTTTGGAAAAGATAGCTCTAACAAATGGAAGGGGAAAAGCGTAGAAGACAGAGAACCTATCTCCTACTCTAAGGAAGAGCGGGAAAAGATTAAAGTGGAACAATGTGTTCACCACGTGCAGTTTGGAAAGCCAAACCATCAAACCAGAAATGCCGGCTTAATCAGCACATGAAGATCAGCGCTGGAGCTGGGAACAAAGGGCAGAATTCTAAGAGGAAGTTCAATAAGCAAAAGCTGGAAGCTGAAAAAGAAGAAAGCGAGTCTGACACTGATGACAAGATCCAGGTTCAGCGGTGGAAAGGTGAACCCAAGTTCGCAAGAGTCGAAGGAGAATCTAATCTAACTTTCCTTGTGACACCATCAGCCAAGGAAGAGAAGTGGTCATGGAGAGAAATTAACGCCATCGTTCCACCAACTTTGAAGTACCTCAAGTATGCAAAGACATCAAGGCTTTCTAAAATTAACGCCATCGTTCCCGGTAATATCCCGGAACCAGGCACACATGCTCTGACAGTAAGCCCTATTGTGCAGAACACTAGGCTCATGAGAGTGTTGATGGATGGAGGATCGATCATCAATATCATGTACTTGAATACTCTGAAGAAACTACACCTGCCACAAACCCAACTCAAGCATAGAAATGTACGTTTTCATGGCATTTTCCCCTGTCAGGCAAACAACTTCCTAGGAGAAATTTCCCTAGAAGTAACCTTCGGAAAGGCGGAGCACTTCCGTCAGGAGATCATTTCGTTTGAGGTAGTGTCGTTCTAAAGTGTATATCATGGAATACTCGGACGGCCGGCTTTTGCCAAATTCATGGCTAGGTCATGCTACATCTACAATAAGCTTAAGATGCTAGGACCAAAAGACAGAGTAATCACCATTGAAGGTGATTTCGCGCTTGCAAATGAGCAAGAGCTGGGAAACGCCATTTTTTCTGAACAGGTTATAGCAAAGGAGGAACTAAAAGAGCTGGCAAAGGAAGTATCGCCGACAGAAATGCCGGTAGGAAAAGAAAGCGGGAAGCCAGCCAACATTTTCAAAGCATATGAGAATACAAAGAAGGTTATCCTGGACCCCAAAGACCCTACTAAGTTTGTCGTTGTGGGAACCGGAATGACTAACAAATAGGAAAGCGAGCTCATCAAGTTCCTTCGTGAGAACGAGGATATTTTTGCGTGGTGTTCTGCCGACATGCTAGGTGTACCACAGAAACTTGTTGGGCACTAATTGAATGTTATTCCAGGAGCAATACCCGTCAAGCAGGGTCTCCGTCGTTTCGATGGAAGAAGGCGGAAGACTATTGGCAAGGAAATAATCCGGCTTTTAGCAGTTTATTTTATTCGGGAGGTTATTCATACCGATTGGCCCGCTAACCCGGTATTAGTCCCGAAGAAAGACACCATCGTCCTTAGGATGTGTATAGATCATACCGTCTTGAACAAATTGTGCCCAAAAGATAGGTTCGCCATATCGCGAATCGATCAAATAATAGATGACACTGATGGCTCTGAGCTTTTATACTTTTTGGATGCTTATTCCGGATATCATCAAATACGCATGAAGGAAGAGTACCAAATAAAAATCTCTTTCATAATAACCTATGGAATGTACTATTACATAACCATGCCTTTTGGCTTGAAAAACGCCGGAGCCACGTACCAGCGTTGCATGCAAAGATGCTTGCATGATCAAATAGGCAAAAATGTCCATGTTTACGTGGATGATATTGCCGTCGTTTCCAAGGAAAATCATATGCTCCTTGAAGATCTACGAGAAACTATCGATAATTTGCGCACTTACAAAATAAAGTTGAATCCATTAAAGTGCATCTTTGGGGTTCTCTCAGGAAAACTTCTGGGTTTCATCGTTTCTCACAGAGGAATTGAAGTAAACCCGGAAAAAATAAAAGCAATCCTAAACATCAAAAGGCCTACATTCCTAAAAGACGTCTAGAGATTAATGGGTTCCACAGCCGCCGTAAGCAGGTTGATAAGCTGGCTTGGTGATAAAACTCTTCCATTATACAAATTGTTGAAGAAATCTGACAAATTTGTATGGACAGAAGAATCAGACAAAGCGCTAATCCAGCCTAAAAAAACTTTGACGAAAGCTCCGATTTTGGCATCACGAAAGGAGGTAGAATCAATGTTACTGTATCTAACAGCAACAAACAGGGTTATCAGCATGGTGATAATTGTGGAAAGGAAAAAAGAAGAACAGAGCATTCAGACCAATATCCGGTATATTACATCAGTGATGTATTCTCGGATTCAAAGCGAAGGTATCAGAAGCTGGCATACGGCGTATTTTTCGCATCAAGAAAACTTCGCCATTACTTCCAAGGACATCCCATAACAGTGGTAAGCAAAGCAATACTAGGGGATATCATAAACAATGCAGATACAACAGACAGAGTCGCCAAATGGGGCATTGAGGTTGCTGCGTTCGATATTAAGTACCAACCACAGATTACAATCAAATCTCAGGTGTTGGAAGACTTTGTAGTCGACTAGATAGAAGCCATGGAAAACACACCAATGACATAGTCGGAATATTGGATCATGCATTTTTTATGGATCCAAAATGAAAGAAGGTGCTGGTGTAGGTATGGTGCTCAAATCTCCAAAGGGCGACAAAATGGAGTATGTGCTGCAGATTCATTTCAATGCCAGTAACAATGTGGCAGAATATGAGGCTCTACTCCACGACTTGCATATTGCAAAGGAAATAGGCGTCAAATGCATATTATGCTATGACGACTCGAATTTGGTACAACACCAGCTTAACCAGACATGGGATGCCAAAAGCCCTATAATGGCGGAATATCGTAGAACTATCGACGAATTCGCCATATGCTTCCTAAGATTTGAAGTGAACCATGTAAAGAGGGAAGAAAACTGAAATGCGGATTCTTTGGCCCGAATGGGCTCGGAAAGTTTAAAAACATTACCACCTGGTGTTTTCGTCCAGCATTAGTATGAACCATCAATAAAATACGGAGATGTAGAGTATCCCTTAATTTCCAAGTCAATTGAGATCCTGCTCGTAATCCCGGATTGGATGGTACCATACCTTAATTTCTTAGTTGATCAGAAATTCCCGGACGGGGCGGATGAAGTCTTGCAAAGGCAGATAAAACGCCGATGCAAAGGATACACGGTAATAAATTATTACATGTATGAACACAGTACATCCGGAATTTTCCAGCGTTGTGTTTTGCCGGAAGAAGGACGGAAGATCCTGCAAGAAATCCATGCCAGAGATTGCGGACATCATGCTCAATCAAAAAGCATAGTCAAGAAAGCATTCATAGCAGGGTTTTTCTGGGCGGAGCACATAGTTAATACATGTGATGGATTCCAGTATTACATCAAGCAGACAAATATGCCGGCCCAAGCACTCAAAACTATTCTCATTACATGGCCGTTTGCGGTCTGGGGGCTATATATGATGGGTCCATTCAAAACTGCAATAGGCGGACTTACACATCTACTCGTTGCAGTAGATAAGTATACCAAGTGGGTGGAGGCTAAACCCATCAAAAATCTTGACGGTGTGACTGCTAGAAATTTTATCATAAGCATTGTCATGAGATACGGCGTGCCACATAGCATAATCAAGGATAACGAGACAAATTTTGCAATTGGAGAGTTGCCAAAATATTGCGAGCAAACTGGAATTTGTCTTGATTTAGTATCAGTGGCACATCCATAGTCCAATGGCCAGGTTGAGCATTTGAATAGCAGAATCCTACAAGGAATATGCCTAAGACTCGAAACACCTCTTCACAGAGCAGCTGGATCATGGGTAGAAGAATTGCCTTCTGTGCTTTGGAGCATACGTACAACGCCGAATAGATCAACGGGGCAAACGCCATTTTTCCTGGTCTATGGAGCAGAAACAGTGCTTCCTACGGACATGATCCATGATAGCCTAGAGTGCAAGATATTAATGAGGCGGATGCCAAAAATGCACGATAGGATGCCGTTGATCTTCTGGAATAAGAAAGAGAACTTGTGTTACAAAGATACGCCATTTATCAGCAAGGTTTACAACGATATCATAGCCGGAAAATCAAGCATCGCTCTTTCAAAGAAGGTGACTTAGTGCTAAGACGGGTGCAGGAAAGAAAACACAAGTTAGCCCCAGTTTGGGAGGGACCTTTCGTCATTAGAAAATTTATGAAAAATGGGTCATACTACCTTGTAGATATTCAGAATGACGAAGATGACCCAAAAAAATAGCAATCGCGAGAGGAAAAGACACATAGATGTAGAGCTAGGAGAGACAAAACGGCCTCGGAGCATCCAACAGTTACGTCCTTTCTATACCTAGTCCAATTCTATGTAACCATTATTGAGATCATGAAATAAAGTTATCAGAAATCTATGCAATTTCTTTTTCTGTCATTTACCAATTAACCATGTTCCGTCTTTTCTATTTCCCAATTATCTTTCAATTTGTTTCAATGTTAACCCAAAATTTTCCTGCGTGCTCGGTGTTAAGAAAACTAAGTACTTTTAATCCTAACGAAAAGTTAGCACAACACCAGATTGTGCCCGCGTGGTTGGAGTGCATACTTTTTAGCTCCTTATTTTCTTAAATACTAACTGATTGTTTGCTTCCTGGATCACAGGATTGGTAAGTTAAAGTGCGAAAGTATGACTCATGATTTCTAGTTTAGACTGATTGGTTTCTTAACCTGGTTGCTCGGCGTGAAGATTTCATACTATTGGATTCACTCAAACACAAAGAAAGGTTAAATCATACAAACCAGAGAACTTAAAAGAAAAGGAGATAAATTAACTTGCAAACATAATTTATAATAGCGCAAAAGGCTCAATTGTTCGTACAAAAGTAGGCATTTAGAATGCATTACATAGTTGATTTTTACAAGAAAAACAGTAATGCATTCTTCCGCCTTTGACAGGTGTGGAGCTATGATCACTCTTCGACATCTGCATACTCGTCGTCATCCTCACTATCACTCAGATTCTCCGGAGTTGATGGAATTTCTTCCTCCGGGTAGAATATGGTGGTGGAGACCATCCGAGAGATCTTGGAGGCATATCCCTTGACAAATTCGAAAATGTCCGCCCTTTGAGCTTCCGTGTAGTCTTAGGGGATGCCGGTTGCGACACACCATGTTTTCGCGGAGAGGTAGTGCATAAGCATGAGCCCAAGGGCCATGCGCACTCCACCAAGTGTGGCAGACTTCATCCAGGATTCCAGCTTCCAGCTGCTCGATGACTTTGTTGAAGGCACCGAGAAGTTCCCCAATGTTGGAATAGTCATCCTTCTTATCTAGGAGGCACTTGCTAACAAGCTTTCGTCGAGATTTTTTCATGCTCTCGACGAAGCCGCCAAAAGCTTGGATGCGTTCTATCCGAGAAGAAGAAGGATCGCCTTCTGCTAAAAGCAGGAATAGACAGATGTTAATATAACTCAGAGAAGAACAATATCAGTTCTAAATTGAAATAAAAAAAAGGTAAAATTGAAAACATACCGAGAATATGTTTTTCTATCTCCGCGATCTCCTCTAGGCGATCATGAAGAGTAGACTCCAAATCCCGGATGGTGGAGCTGTCTTTCTTTCTCTGAGATTTTAGCTGAGCCTCAGAAGTTCCCAAGGCCTTTCGGCTTTCAGCCAGATCCTTCTGGATTTTCACATTTTCCTTGTGAAGTTCCAGGTTTTCATTTCGGAGCTGCTGAGAATTGTCGGTATCTGCAGCTATCTGCTGTGCTTAGCAAGCAAGGCTGTAAAGGCGAAAAAAATAGTTAGCGCGAAAGCATACAAACTCGCAAGGCAAAAAATCATACAATAAAAAAGTATACTTACAAACATTCTCCTTGAGTTGCTTTTGAAGCTCCGCAAGCTCTGTCTCCTTTTCCTCTGTGATTTGGAGGAGGAAGTGCACCTCCTTATGTTTCATGGAAAGTTTTTTGAGCACTTCCATGTTAATGCTTTTGGCGGTTTGCTAAGAGAGCAGAAGAGAGAAATCGGTGAATCAAAAAGAAGAAGATTGTATCCTGAAAAGAATTAATAAAAAATAATGCTTTTGTATTAATTCTTGGGGGATGGAAGCATATCTGGCTCATATTTTGGAGCCCTGAAAGCGTATCGGGTAAATCCTTGCTGTAATATGCAAAGGAAATCCCCAAATTGCAAATACTATCTTTAATGACCTGCCGAGGGGAGAAAGCGTAGTTATTCTGGATAATTAAACCTCCTTGCGGCCAAGGACGGATCAGGTGGGTTTTGACGAATTATTTTTTCGTCCACTAGTGCATATAGCCATTCTCATCAAAGCACGCTTCCTGTTTTACCTTGAACTTGTGGTCAAAAGACGGAGCGTCCTCATCGAGATTGATGAAGGATGGTTCTCCTTGCTCTGGCTGGGCCGTCCTTTCCCGCACATCCAGGAAGGATGTATCAGGCTGGCTGAGCTGGCTAAAAGGTGGAAGATCTTGGTCTTGAACAAGGGCGGGATGCTCTCCCAAAACATCCGCCACTGGCGTGTCCGGGGCGACGGCGGGAGAAGGCTTTGGGTCGCGGTGTACGACAACTTTCCGCCTTTTCAGTTTTGTCCCCTTTAGTGGGACGGGAAAGAGACCGGAAAGGAAGAAAAGAATACTAATGATTGACCCGACGAAACTTCTAGATGAAAAAATAAAGGTATGATAAATACCTGGAAGTGGCGACGGCTCCACCGTCTAGGTCGATGACCTCTGAGGCGGAAATGGCCTGCTTGTGTTTCCTGCCTTTTGACGCAGCAAACCCGGCCTTCAGGGTCGCCTTTTCCTCGGATTTCATAAGTTTGTCTTCCGGCAGAGTTTCAAGCTACAAAAACATGAAAAAAAAATTAGTATACTTTCATATGTGCAAAGAATAAAACCCTCCTTAAGAGACGAAAGCATGCAAACTTACATGGGGAGGAGGATTTTCCGCGGTGTACATGGCCAGGCTCTCCACATACTGGGTGCGGGTGGATACCAAATAATTCACCCTTTTCTGGAATGTGTTGTGGGACATTCCAGAGCTAGTCACCCGCATAGTATCCTCTGGGCCTTGGTAGGTGCAGAGAAGGTGGCCGACACAGTGAGAGAGTGGTTGGATCCATCGACCCAGCCAGCATAAGACAGTGTCCATCCTTGTAAGAGGTGGGGAGGACACGACCAACATGGAAATCCGCCTCTTGATCCTTCATAGATCTAGCGGCAGTTCCTGGATGGTGTCCGGTGCCCAGTTATCCCTGGGAGAGGCGGCGGATTTTCAAAAGGTCGGGGCCCTGTATCATGTCCAGGATAAGGGATATCCGGATAATAAAAGAAGAAACCCATCCAGTGTTTGACGGATTCTGAGGTTTTGATATTTGGGAACCATTCCTCTCTGCCACAGTGCAGATTGAAGGTTATAGTCCCACAGATAGGAGGAAGGCCATCAGAAGAGTTTCGCTTCACATAAAAGCAATATTGGAAAAAAATCTAACCTAGGATCTATTCCTAGGTAACCCTCGAATAAAGCTTGAAAGAAGGAAAGATAGAGAATAGACTTGGGGGAAGGATTATGCGGCTGGACACAATAATGGTGGATAACCTGAAGGAAAAAGGCGGAAGGGGGGAAACCCATACTCCGGATAACGTGCGAGTCTAGCATGACCACTTATCCTTAAGTATAAAGCTATCCTTCTCCAAACTCCGGAGAATGGTTGATGTGATCGAGAAGAGGATTCAGTTGTCGGCTTCTGGCCCTCCTCCGTCCTGTTCGTCCCTAGCTCCGGAAGCCACCTCGCCCTCTACATATTCTCTGGCGTGGGGATTGTTTCCATCACCCGCTGACTCCGCCTATGGGGGCTACAGAGGAATAGATGTAGGGGCCATAGAGGAGACGACGAGGGTGCTAGGGTTGCCCCCCGCCGATGAGCTCGCCGCGTGCTCTCCGGTGGCCATGAAGGACCCTAGAACAGCGGTAGAAGAGCTCGCCACCATAGAAGGGGATCCCGTAGCGGTGGGAGTAGGTGGATCTATGACCGATCAGGCCATGTGTGCGTCTCTAGTGGCCGCGGGTGCGCAGGTTGGTCCTCCGGCCATCTTGGTGCACAAGGACGTTGTATGTGAGCCGGAGCCGCCGAGGGTGTGTGCTTTTCGGCAAAGTTCTTGCTCTCTCACTTTTCGCTCTCACGATGAAGCTCTTGGGGCGTTGTCTCGAATGAATCGCGGTTGGGAAGAACAATGGAACAGAAGAGGCGATGGGGTATTTACAGCCAATTACGTCGAGATTAACCCAACGACTAGTTTAGCCGTTGGATGCATGTTGCGTGTCTTGCAGTAAATCCGGGATGTGGATAACTGATGTAATGATGATAAACCTCCTCGTTTCTTGTGCCAAATCTGGCATGGATTCCTTTTTAGCCTTTGACTGAAACCAAGTGTTCATGACATAAGCATGGTTTCTTCGCTGACGTCACAGGTTCCTTCTAAACGAAGTTTTGAGAAAGAAATGCCAGATTCCAGGAAACCAGGTTTGGCATACAAATTGTGTTGAGCAGAAGATTCAAGACAGAAGGCCGGTTTTTTCTAAATCATTAACTCTAGGAAAAGACGAAGAATGGAGGTCTTGGCTCTTCTTGGGGGCTACTGTCGGATATATGCCAAATGTGGGTATATACGCATTGGCCAAAGGCCGAATTACCATGGTGTCCCGCAAGTAATGGAGCAAGATCCATTGGGCAGCCCAGTAAGCCGACGCACAGGAAGGCGGATTCTAGAAGAACCTGGATCACAACCCAAAACGTTATCCAGCTTGGAGAAGAAGCCGGATGTCTTATTGTCCAATAATAGGAAAACTTTCCGTAGACTTCAAGGTTTCCTTCCTATAAGCCCTAGTTCGGCTATCTATATAAAGCCAAAGGGGAGCAGCCTAAAAGGCAGAAAAAACTCTACATGTTAGAAGTTAGAATCTAGATCGTCGATAGTACATCCTCGCCGAGATAGCGAAACCCTACTCACGCTGTACTTTATATACATCAGGCTTTAGCCCTGATTTAGTGATATTGCACGAGTAGAAACGCCGCCTTAGTTGCGACGTACCGAACCTGGGTAAATTGTGTCAACGCCTCCAGCTCTCCCATGTTTCCACCCACGACTCTACCAGCAGGCTTATGATACCCCTTGCCATGAACCTAACTAAGAACACTCGACAGTCAGCGAGCACAACTAGTTCATGTTATGCGTATCCTCCTGCATTATTCTGGACTTCGGAGTGACCATGTTGTAGAGCTTTAAGAACTGCAACTTGAGGGATCTTCTTGGCATCGAACGATCATGCTAGAAAATGCATTTAACACCATCCTCTATAGAGATTCCCTTACAAGATGGAACCGATCCATTTCGGAATCATCGTGTGGTAAGGACGATCCTTGCCATGTTCTTTCCAGCGTTTTCCATGCATACCAAGGCCATCTTAGCCGCATTTCCCTCCCAAATTTATCTACGTAGAAGATGCCAAGACCTTGTTGCTCCTTTAGCCTACAGGCGAGCTCCCGACATTGCCACTGGTTTCATTCAAATGAATCATCTCTTGGTTTCTCAATCTTCCTCAGTATACATTTTGGTAGCTTCAAGACCCTGAGGTTATAAATTACCATGGCGGATGTAAAAAAAATCTTCAAAGCAGCACCCTCCCCGCCCGCGTGAAATGCCTTCTCCGCCATCTCATGAGTCTCTTGCCAAGAGTATCCAACATAGGATTGAAGTGCACCACCTTAAGGCCCGTGTGATGCAATAGAGGGCCAATGAAGATGCAAGAGAAGGCTCGTTTTGGCTAGGAAACTAGCCAAATCTGTCGCTTTCTATTCTCTGTGCGTCCCACGGAGAAGATTTCTTAGTTTGAAAAGTTTGTGGCTAGGCCACTTACATCCTATGCCTGATCCGCTCGATCTGTTTGCCAGAAGCTCTCCAGCGGTGTGGGGGCCTACTGGCATGCTTGAATAAAGGCGGTGGTCCTAGGGTTCCTCTTGCGCCAAGATGAAGAACTGTCTGACGCATGTCCTCTTTGATCTGGCCAGAGTGTCAGGTTCCAGAAGGCTCTGCTGGCAATCTCCCACTAGTGTTAATCTTGGAGATTGCTGGATCGGGTGGGATTCGGTCACAACGCATGGAGCGGTGCGAAGCTCTACTTATGTTGCCACCATGGGAAAATCCATGGTGAAGTCAGAGGCGGCGAATGTCATGGAAGCTGAGATTAGAGGACTAGCAATGGTAATTGGAGTCTATGCATCGATGAGGAACTGGCTTGGAGTTTTAGGAACTGTGTCATCGGTATGGAAGTGGGGGCGGCATCAGAGGCAAAGTTCAAAGTCTTACCTTTCAGGGTGGAAATCTAAGGTTTGTCCTTAATTGGTTGTGCCTAGCAATGGTCTTTCTGAAGGCATTATTTTGAGAGCGGGGACTATCTTTAGGATGAAAACTCAAGATATTCGACCAGGAAACGATGGCGCTTGTGCACTATTTTCTTCTTGTAGGCGTTGCTTTTGGAGAAATTGGACATCAGATGTTGCATTGGTGGTGGTTGTGATGCTGCTCCAAGGACTGGAACTCTCTAGCGGGACTTTTATTTTTTAGTTACTTTTTTTTTACTGTGTGCATTTATAATGCCATTAGGGTATTGAGATGATGCAGATGTTGGCTGTAATTGATATCTCTGCGATATTAATATACACTCCTTTTCAAAAAAAAGGCCACTTTCATCCACAAAGGCACCAAGAATTTGATACATGGCTGCCATATGATGATGTTGAGGTTCTAGAAGATGCATGCATCATCAACATAGAGGGAGGTAGTGACTCTTATTGGTCTTGACATGATCTACACAATAATTCATGCCTTTGTTGCCACGCGGAAAAGGTTTGATGCAAAGGATCAATTGCTAGGATGAACAATATTTGCAACATGTGGGATCTCCCTAGCCTAGACCTCGTGCATGGCCAATGGATGGCCCCAACTTTCTGTTAATTAAGTAGCATTCTAGAGATATCTATAGAGTGTAGCGGGGAAATCTATCTACTCCTTATCGCTCCAAAACCCAATACCTCCTATAGCTCCAAGAGGTAGGGCCAATTTTGAACAAGCTCTCTCCATAATTTAAAATGTATACCCCGCTAATGGGCCTCTTTCAAAACAGAAAGTTCACTTGGAGCAATGAATGAGATGAACCCACGCTGGTCAAACTGGACAAACTTTTAGCAACCCCTCTCAGGATCTCGTTTTAGAAAATCTATTGCTCACCATGTTACAATCCTCATTGTCAAACCACTTCCTCTGAGAGTGGCGCATGTCTTGAGCTTTCTTTATCGGTATCGAACCATCGGGAGGATATTTCTTGAGGATTGTTGGTGTTGATGTTAGAGTGTCTTAAATGTAGACAGAATAACTCATATATTTCAATAAAGCCATCAGTGCTATTTGATCCTTACGTATGTCAGCATTCTTCTTATTTCTCAAGGAAGCTGTTGTATCGAATTGAGTCTTTTTCTCATAGGATCTTCGTGATGTACAACTTCAACATTTAGTTTATCCATATGAATTTCCTTCAAAGAGATGGATCAATATGGCCATTGTTAAATCAAACAATCATCTGAGATGTTGTTCCTGTGTATAGTAGATGAGATTGTCAGTCCATTAGCCGTTTTTTGTATAGTTCCAAATGTATCTATGTTTATTTATTGTTCCATGCTTGTTTTATATCATCGGTACAGGTTTCTACCATAATTATATATCATTTTGGGAATTTTTATGGACTAACTTCCCGAAAGGAAGGAGTCCAAAGATCAACTTAAGAGCGGCAATGGCGTAGCCACGACGGCTGGTCGCGCGGGCCTAGGGCCGCGCCTCCTACCCACGTGGGCCCCTTTGCTCGCATGTCGTCGCCTTTTCGCTCATATATACTCGCTTGACCTAAAAACGTAAGGAACATAATTATTTTCCACAAAATAACGACTCAACCGCCATCATATCGAAATCCTAGATCGGGGGATCCTAGAGCCCTGTTCATGCACCCTGCAGCAAGGGGGAACCATCACCAAAGGCTTCTTCATCGCCATGAGTGCCTCCAAGGTGATGTGTGAGTAGTTAATCCTTGGACTACATGTCCATAGCATTAGCTAGATGGTTGTCTCCTCTCCTTGTTCTACCATGTCAAGATCTTGTGAGCTGCCTAACATGATCAAGATCTATCTATTGTAATTGCTACATGTTGTGTTTGCTAGGATCTTAAGAATTATGAAGTTATGATCAGATTGTTCATATTTCTTATATGATTTTATTACTATTATCATGTCAATGCTTTATTTATGTTCTTGTAAGATCTTTGATTTTTATGGTTACTCTGGCCATGTGATTGTATGAATCTCCAAGAGGGAGTATACTAGATAGTTGGTTCATGCCTTCTCCGTATATGAGCATGACTGGCAGAAACTCTACGGTCGAGGATAGGATGTTTCCACTAAGGGTAAAACATTGGTATTTATGTCTCCTTATTTTATTATAAACATTGCTTACATTACGTAATGTGCTTAATGCAATTATCTGTTGCTTGCCAAATTAATACTAAGAGATGCATGGTGGATAGCGGTCTCTTTGTGGATTATTAGTTATAGATGCATGCCGGATAGAAGTCTATATATGTTTGAAGGAATTCCTACATGAATATTGCAATGAACTTTCTCTTTTCATAATATTTTTGTTCCAATTGTGTTAGTTGTACAGTTGTAATTTGTTGACAAAACATGTTTGCCTTTTAATATTTTGGAGATACACCACCAGTGAAACTAAGTTTCCATTATTTTACATTCATTACAACCTTGTTTACTATCTATCAACCATTACTTTCTCTCTGGTCCATTTCCACTTTCATTGCTTTCATCCATATTTCCCACACTATACGTTTAAGCTTTTATTTTATGCAAGACGGGAAGCTTAACAACCTTCCTAAAAAGTTGGGGCAAAGTGAAGCTGTGTGTTGTGTGTAGGTCCACTTCAAGCCTTGGTGGAGATCTCTAAGTCCTAGTATAACCTTGGTCTCGAAATTGAGGGGAAACTTTGTCCTATGCTACATCACCTTTCTCTTGGGGTCCCCAACATGTGTATTTTCTGACGTTGTTGCCAGGGGTTTCACACATGTAGCATGCTAGTCTACACTGCATAATTCAAAAAAAAATTCCCTACATAGTCCGCCAAGATCAATATGCAGATAACGATGCATGCCCACACATGCATTGATCAAGAACACGACTCACCAGGCAGCGGATTCGATTTAGTCATAGAAGAGTTCTGAACCATCGTAGATTCTCACAATTAGGCCTAGTTGCAAGGATTTCGTTAAGATTCCCTCATCAAGGATCACACATGTAATCCCTCTTATGATGTGCACACGTACGTTTGTGTCAACGCGTCAGCGCTCCACCGTCCAGGGCTTGGCATCAACGAAGAGAGACAGCCTTTGAGCGTTGCTAATTGGTAGCACTAATCGACTATGATTAGAGCTATATGATTCTAAAAGTTTCTCAACACATGGGGGAGAATAGTAATTAGAGCTAGGTCTAATCGGGAGACGACACCTGAAGAAGCTCTAATCCAATTAGAGGGGCTCTAATTAGAAGGTCTAATTATACCCTCTAATTCTACTAGAGAGAGAGGCTTGAGAGAAAATTGTTCTCAATATTGTGATTTTCCTCAAGCCTTGGGGTCCTTTTATAGTTGGAGGGAAGGGGGAACCTGACTTGGGAGGCAGGAGTCCTACTGCAGCTAGGAGGGGGCTTGTCTGCACCAAGGAGGTAGCTACACCCCCTCTCCCAGGTGGAGTTGGATTGGGCACCCCATTTGGGAGTCCAGCTCCACCTCTCCCTCTTTTTTCGTTTTCCCTTTTGTTTTCCTTTTCCCCTTCAAACAAAATTAGGCAAACCATTAGAAGGTTCCATGCGCCATGCTTGGAGACCCTAGGCCCACCTGTTGCTTGCTGGTGTGAAATCACACATCCGTTGGGTAACCCCAAGAGGAAGGTATGATGCAACGTAGCAGTATTTTCCCCAGTTATGGAACCAAAGTTATCAATCCAGTAGGATTTCAAAGTCCCTCAGTAGGTTGCTTCTTGTCCGGAGCTTCAAAAAACATGTACCTACACACACACATAACCCTCTCGTGCTCCCAACTTTCCGAGAAGGTTGTCGATCTTCCCATCTTGCTGAAAACTAGAGAATTAATTCTATCGAATGGTTGGAGAATATTAAATGAAAACGGAACAACAAGAAAATGATGATGAAATCAAGTAAACAAGGTTGTAAACAATGAGCAAAATAGGACCGTAGGCCATAGTTTCACTACTGGTGTCTTTCCTAAGAACAATAAATATGTTGGGTGAACAAATTACACTGGGCAATTGACAAATAATGAGCATATAAGAATACAATTATGACAAAATATAGTTCACGAGTTCTAACATTGTAGGAATTATGCCAAGGTTAATAGACCTCCATCTGACAACATCTATTTCTAAAAGTTCACCCTGAGACAGAAATCCATCAAATCTCGCTGGTATTAAGTTGCAGCAATGAAGTGATTGCTTGTGTGCAAGAGACAAATGCAATAAGAAAAATACGTAATGTAAGCAATAATTCTCATCCGTAGACAAGAACACCACTATTTTCTCCCTAGTAGCAACATCACATCGCCCTCCTACATGTTTCTTTCACTCGGGCGTTGGTCAAGAGAGGCACGTATCCACTATCTAGCATATAAACCCTCACTTGGATGTGAATAGAATAACTTGGCCAAGGAAATCATACACAACAGAGTGCATTGCAAGACAAGATTAAAACACTCTAAAGTTATCAAAAAGACATGAACAAAGTAATCATAATTTCAATGGTTCATCAGATCCGAGCAAACACAACAAGTAGCAATTACATAACGATGATCTTGATCATGTTAGGCAGGTCACAAGATCGAAACATGGAGACACATGGGAGAGAGAACATAATCTCGCTACTTCTATGGACCCGTAGTCCCAGGATGAACTACTCACGCATTTGTTTGGATGCAATCATGACGTTTTTATTAGCATTGGAAACATATCACATTATGGCAGGGAACGTTTCAGAATTTAATGAATTTTCCACTTAGTTGATGGGATGGTTAAGAGATTACCTATGGTAAACTCTTCACAACTTATCAATGGATATAATCCTTTCGAGATGAATAGTTAACAAGATGCCATAGTGACATTTCTGCTGTTTTTCTCTTTCAGAAAAGCTAATCGCAAAATATTCTCGGAATTGGACGAAAATTGGCGTACGCAAATATTACAACAAAAGAATCAAGATGCCCGAAGGGGGGAGCAGCCGGCCCAGGAGGCGTCCATGCCACACTAGGGCGCGACCCACGCCTGGCCAGCGCCCTCCTGTGGCGTGGTCCCCTCGGGTGGCCACCGACGCCGCCCTTTCTCCTATATATTCCTTCTTCCCAGAAAAACCTAAATACCCGATCGATATTCCACGAAACATCCAGACACCGCCGTTGTGGTCAACCCTAGTTCTGGAGGGTTCTAAAGCTCTTCCTGGCACCCTGCATGAGAGGGGAATCATCACCGGAGGGCACTACACCACCATGCTTACCTCAGGAGTGATGCGTGAGTACTTCATCATTGGACTATGGGTCCATAGCAATAGCTAGATGGTAGTCTCTCCACTTTGAGCTATCATGTTTAGATCTTGTGAACTATCATACATGACCAAGATCATCGTTATATAATGCTACATGTTGTGTTTGCTGGGATCAGATGAATATTGATACTATGAGCAAGTTGTTTATTTATCCATATGTCTATGTTGTTTATATCGTGCATGCTCTCTATTGCTAGTGGATGTTTTGGCCACGTAGATGCTTGTGACTCGAAGAGGGAGTATTTATGCTCGACAGTGGGTTCATGCCTCCAGAAATCATCGTTCGAGTGACTGAAACGTGCACGGTTGTGGATGTGCTGTTGCCACTAGGGATAAAATAATTATGCTTAGTCTACGTGTGTTTTGCACTGTTTACATTACACACAAAACTTAATGCAATAATCTATTGTTTGCAACTTAATACTGTAAGTGATGCGGATGCTGTCCCGAAGGTGGATTATTTAGGCATAGATACGCTGGATATCAAGTCTATGTACTTTGTTGTAATGTCCTGTTAAATCTCATAGTGAACATCTTGTCATATATTGCATTGTCATGCCATCATTATATGTCAGTTGACCAGCTGTAATTTGTTTACCCAAAATGCCAGAAATATTTATGGAGAGACACCACTAGTTAACTGTGGATCCCGGTCCATTTTCTCTCATACTATTAAACCACCTACTGAATCGTACTGTTCTCTACTGTTTTCTGCAATCATCATTGTTTTCTGCACCATACATTTTAATCCCTTTGTTTTCATTAAGATAGGAGAAATTGATAACCTCTCTGTTTCGTTGGGGCAAAGTAGTGTGTTTGTTTGTGTGCAGGTTTCACGCTAGTTGCGCTTCTGACAACCTTATGAAGAACCTTCATGTTCTCCTGGATTCGATAAACTTGGTTAATTTGAAGGGAAATCTTGCCGATGTCCTACATCAAACTGTGCGATTGGAGTAACCTAACGAACAACATGCCCCCAAGGCATCAATGAGTTATGCATGTCTTCTTATGTAAACGTCCACAGATTCCACTGGATTCTGCTAAGCATTCAACCTAACAAGTCCGAAGTTGAAGTCATGGACTCATTAGATAGGGACCACGAGCAGTGGAGCGACATGAAAGCAATGCTCCAGAAGTAATTTCAATCATTATCGAATTATATGGGCCTCTTTCGTTCATTTCCTGATATCAAGTAATTAATAACTCCTTTGTTTATTTTCTTTGTCGAGCAGGTGTTGGAAACGGTTCAAAACAAAAGTAGAAGGTCCATTCAAAGATGAGCTAACTTTTAAATCGGTGAAGGGTTTGAGGCAGCCACCGGGGACTAATTTATGTGAATTCTACATTTGCGAGTACATTCGGTCGTTGACCACTGAGCGGAAAGTTGATTTGAACAAACTTGAAGTACGTAAACAATATTCAAAGTTTTATTTTATTACCATATCAATTGTGTTGAGATTTATTCAACTTATATATATATATAATCTACCAGCGCATACGAGCAATTCAAGAGAAATTGGCGGGATTCCTGTTGATGGAGGTCATTCATGAAAAGGGAGAATATTATGTGCAGGACGATGAACTCGATTTATGTTGAGGATGATAAATTCAGGTTCGAACTCGATATGTGTACGAAAACATGTTTGAAATTGTATATATGTATGCTCGCAAGAGATCGAATATTATATATATGCATCTACATGTACTATGTGTATGTAGTAGCGTAGAATATGTGTACGGAAACATGTTTGAAATTACAAATGAAACACAAATTTAAACAGAAATGAAATAAAAAACACAAAACGATGAAAAAACACAAATCCTGCTGGGTCAGAGAAACAACAGAAAACCTGTCGGGGTAGGAAACCTTTTCGTCCCGGTTCGTGTTAGCGCCCGGAACTAAAGGTCCTTCAGCCCGTAGCATTGGGAACGGCCACGTGGAGGGCATTTAGTTCCGGTTCGTGGCCAACCGGGACAAAAGGGGTCGGCCTTCCATCCGGGACTAAACCCAGTTACGACCCGGGACTAGAGGCCCTTTTTCTACTAGTGATCTATCCCGCACCGCGTGCCTTTGATGTCCAACACAAGGAGCTCGAGCGATCGCCGACGCCCCATCAACACGAGCGATGCCATTAAAGTGAGGTCAGTAGGTCGCCGTGCAAGTCATCACCGCTCTGTTGAGGCGGCAGCCGCCATGGGCGTATCTGGTATGGTGCAGCTGGGGAGCACGGATCCGAGGTTGCGAGTTGAGGTAGAGCATAGAGTGATGCCATGGGCGTCCGTCGCACGGAGTGCGACCTAGTGCGGTTGATACGGTGGAAGAGTGGGAAAGTGAGAGATACACGTGGGTTGACCAGGGCACCCTTTCTAGCTGGCGGAGGAGAGCAAATGCAATTGTGCTTGCAGAGCGTAGATTTTTGCCCGAATCTCAAAGCAAGGGGAAGGCCTAAATAGTGCTGGGATCCCAACTTACATACCATTCTTCTGCTATGGATGGCCGCACATACAAACCAAAACTCTCATCTCTCTTTAAATTCCTAGTCATGTAGATGGACAATGTGTAGGTACTGTATTGCTTTTAGGCTATGACAGCAGTACACCAAACAGATAGTGACTATAACCTACAAGATCCGATGCTCAAGCTTCCTACTGGTATAAGACACTGTGGTTACTGATATATATCACAAAGAATATGGACAGAGAACACTCCACTCCGGTAGTACTCTAGAAGAAAGACTGATAGAGCAAGCTAGTTAGGCCAGGTTGGATTCATTAACGAACCAGCTTTCTTGGAAAGATGCGTGCCGGCGGCTGCGCGGTTCAGCAGGCGCTGGCGGCGGAGGCGGCGTCCGTGGTGAGGCAGGCGGTGACACTGGCAAGGCGCCGCGGCCACGGGCAGGTCACCCCGCTCCACGTCGCCACCGCCATGCTCCTGCCCCCGGCGCCAGCGGGGGTCCTCCGTGCCGCCTGCCTCCGCTCCCACTCTCACCCTCTTCAGTGCAAGGCCCTGGAGCTATGCTTCAACGTGGCGCTGAACCGCCTCCCCACCGCCTCCGGCCCCGCCGCCACCATGTTCCACCATCACCGCCTCGGCGGTGCTCCTCCCCAGCTGTCCAACGCGCTCGTTGCGGCGTTCAAGCGCGCGCAGGCACACCAGCGCCGCGGGGGCGCTGTGGACGGTGTCCAGCAGACAGCAGCGCCGGTGGTCGCTGCGAAGGTTGAGCTGGAGCAGCTCATCGTCTCCATTCTCGACGACCCGAGCGTGAGCCGCGTCATGCGCGAGGCCGGCTTCTCCAGCTCTCAGGTCAAGGCCAACGTGGAGAAGGCTGTCTCCTCGTCGTCACCGTCCGCGGCGAATACCACCACAACGACCTCTACCAAGGAGTCAAGGGGCAAGTCGGCCTCCGATGACGACGCGATGCGCGTGCTCGACTGCATGGCGAGCGGTGCGCAGCGATGCCTTGTGGTCGTTGGCGAGGGCGCAGAGGCGGCGATCAAGGCGGTGATGAACAGGGTGAGCAAGGCGGACCTCCCGTACCATCAGCAGGAGCGCCTCAAGAGCGTCCAGTTCGTGCCCCTCTCCATCGCGGCGTTCCGGGGCGTGACGAAGGAGGAGGTGGAGGTCAAGGCCGGCGAGCTGCACGCGCTCGTGCGGGAGGCACGCGCCGCCGGGAAGGGCGTCGTGCTCGTCCTCGAGGACCTCGCCTACGCCGCCGAGGCCTGGCAGAGGAGAAGCGGCCCAGTGAACGTGCATGGTGGGCAGGCAGAGCATTACTGCCCTTTGGAGCACGCAGTCATGGAGGTGAGCGGCTTGCTGTCCGGCGACTCTGGCTCCGGCGGTGGAAGGTTCTGGCTGCTAGGATTTGCGAGCAGCATGGTGTTCATGAGGTGCAGGGTCGGGCAGCCGTCTCTGGAGGCCGTCTGGGGGATCCTCCCTGTCGTCGTGCCCGACGGCGGCGGCCTCGTGTTAAGCCTCAGCTGCACAACGTACGTGTTTGATCATCGCTACTTCGAGTCTTCGGTCGTTAATATTAATTGCCTCGGTTTGTTTTTTCTGTTTATAAAATTAAAAGCTGCAAACCCCTGCTTAATACATACGCTTTTGATGGTGGTGAACTGGTGATGATATCTAGTACTCTAATAAACTGTTTATCTGTTCTTGAAGTGAGGCGCAGGCTAGCCAGCAAGCAAGCAGATCGATGATGGGATGGCCCTTGGTCAACAGCGCGGCCGTTGTCGGCGAAAGCCATCTCACCTGCTACGCCAGGACACAGTCGCCGGAGTCGAGCATACCGTCGTGGCTTCGCCGGTACCATGACCCGTATCACACCACACTGGCGAGCAGTGGAAGCAATCTTGACCAGGTACGTACAAATTAACATGCCAAATTAGCAATCTTAAGTAGCAAGGGAATCTTTGCTTAACTAATTAAGAATCTGTGTACATTTTTCTGTAGGTGCAGTTGCAAGATCTATGGAACCCAACGCGCAATGCGTCAGTAACGCACCACCACACGTCGGAGCTCACGTTGAGCTTCACATCACCGACATCTCCGGCAGCTTCTTCCTTCTCGGGTTACACCCACCACGGCTACAACAACACCAACCCGATGATGACGAGCTCGTCCAAACCATGGCATCTCCAGCCAAACCCTGACGGCCTGGCGATAATGGCGTCCACACAACTGCATTATCATCCGCTGCATCCTACAACAAACCTTAGTCCGGAATCCATCTCCGCGCAGTCCAACTCCAGTTCACCCGACGGCAGCGGCACAGTGGAGTGGCGCCCGAGAAAGTTCTCGGAGCTCACGGCGGAGAACCTCAAGATCCTGTGCAGCACGCTCGAGGACAGCGTCCCGCGACATATTAAGGACATGGTGCCGGGCGTCGCGAGCGCCGTGCTCCGGTGCAGGTCTGGGATGGCGAGGCGGAGAGAGACTCTGACGCCGAGACCGAGCTCGGTGACGTGGCTGCTTTTCCAAGGGAGCGACCGCGATGGAAAGAAGGCCATGGCTCTCGAGCTCGCGAAGCTCGTCTTTGGTTCCTACAATGACTTCGCCACCATCTCATCGGCCGGTAACACCCCGATGCACTCCGGTTCGAGCTCCGGTGAGTTTACCGGCAAGAGGCAAAGATCACCGGACTACGAGCATGGCTACGGGCAAAGGTTCTACGAGGTGATACATGAGAACCCGCGCCGGGTGGTAATGATCGACGACATTGAGCAATTGGACCATGGCTCGGAAATTGGCATAAAGAAAGCGATTGAAAGTGGGAGGGTGCGGGGTTGTAACGGCAACGAGATCACTCTGGAGGACGCCATTATAGTGTTGAGCTGCGAAGCATTGGACTCAAGGTCTAGGGCTTCCTCCCCTAGGATCAAGCAGAAGGTCACCATCAATGACGACGGCGACGAGGAATACGGCAGAGTAGAGAAGGAGAATATGAAGCCGCCGTGTTTTAGCCTGGATTTGAACGCGTGCGCGGCCGACGATGATGGGGAAGGGGACGAAGAGGGAGAGAGATTGGTTGATGATGTGGAGATCAATGATGTTGTGGATGGTGTTTTCTTCTTTCGACTAGGGATAGATTTCCCACACTAGCTAGCTTGATTGCTTCTCATTTTCTTCTCGCAAACTAATTAACCTACTCCCTCCGTCCACTTTTATAAGCCATTTCAATTTTGTCCACATACATTCTAAAATGAGTGAATCTAGACTTATTTTGTATATAGATTCACTCATTTGAATATGTATGTGGTCAAAACTAAAATGGTATGTAGTAAGCCTTATAAGAGTGGACGGGGGAGTACTAGAGTTGTTGGTTACTTTTTTTTTTATAAAGGTTGTTGGTTACTTGGTTCTTCCTTTTTCATAGACTTAGACTTATAGCCGTCATCTACTGTTCAAGGCACAAGAATATGTATATTGACGTTCTTATTGTGGCTGCGTAAGTAGAACTTTGTGTTTCATTAAATTTGTTAATTTGGAACCAATGGAGCATTTTTGTTTTCTTCTGGTTCTGTTCATATGTTATCTATAAGTTCATACAAAGAATTCTATAAACTCATATATAATCCTAACTGGTGACTTTGCTATCGTTTCCTTTTTTAGACATGCACTAAATGAACTATACAATAGTTCGGAGCCGGCGAGCCGCTGATTAGCCCGTATTATAGGAACAAGTCCTTGAGTGAACCTACTCCCATAAACTGCTCGACCATTGTCCTCAGCTTCAGCCGCTAACGCAACACAACTCCACGACGTGCCACCGGCAAGGGACATGTTAAACATGCCAAAGGGGCTATGTGCATAGATTGATGCAAAGGCCGTGATTATGGTCCCCATTTCGAAAACAAGTTAAACATGCCAAATATATATCGTCATTGAACAGAAGAGCCCCAAGGAAGGGGCACCAAGGCCGGCAAGGTAATTGGACGGTGTATGTGAAGAGCCACCGCAGCGGGTGTCGTTCCAAACTATGTTGCTGACGCAGGGGAGGACCCGTACCCCTAGCCCAGGCATGGGCGTCTTCCCACAAGCAACAACCATATGCTTAACGATATTGGAGCACCAAAGAAATGTTGCGACCTGCTGAGCGACACCAACACGAGACCCTGGCTCCCCCTTACAATGGAGCCAATGCAATGAACAAACGACATCGCCCCTAATACCCCACCTTCCCCAAGGTCGTGCCTCCAAGAAGCAAGGCGTCATGGAGGCACCGACAAGGCCCGGTCAGATGCCTTTGGTTTTCACATAGGAATTGAGGGGTAGGGAGCGAGGGGAGGGAAGGAGCGAATATTGGCAACGCCTTGAGAAAGGGGAGCAGCGAGGGAGCACCGATATCTTTGTGGTTGAGATGAGATGATCAAAGGTTTCCTTGGTTCCTGCATGCGGCTCTGAGCTTCTCTTTCGTGATCAGATGATCGTGGAGAAGAGTCACTATTGTATATAAGGAGATGGTCTTCAATATATGGTAGCAGCCACCAGAGCCGCCACCTCCACCTCTGTCTGCCTACGTGCCACCCGGACAGACATGGCGAGCAGGTACAAAACCCGCCTACCCAGGTTTGTCATCTCGGCATCAATAAGCCCCCAGCCAAGGCCACCACATGTGGCTGTTGAAATATAAAAATACTGCTAGTCTCTTTCCATTAGTTTGGACTTTTGGTGTAGATGGCTAGCGCATCAATTCAATATGGTATCAGAGCCAAGAGGTCTCAACTTCAAGATGATGCTCACGCAGTGTCGAGACATCGTAGTAGAGTTCATAGACGGGGGTGCCATGAGACTACTGATAGAGACATGGGGGGAACGTCGTAGTATGACAACCAAGGACACCAAAGTTACCCAGATTCAGTACTTCGCAACTAGGCGGCGTTCCTACTCCTGTAATCTCTCTAAATCAGGAATGAAGCCTGAAGTATACAGAGTACAATGTGAGTTGGTTTAGCTAACTCGACAAGGATCAACTTCTCGGAGAGTTGGCTTCTAGCTAATTGTCTGTGTGTTTTTTCTCTCCCGTCCGGCTTTATATAGATAGTCGGGTTAGGGCTTACAGAAAGGAAACGTAGAAGACTACGGTAAGCTTCTAACATGAAAAGCAAGAATCTGCCTTCTACTTCAAGCCGTACCACGTGGGCCGTGGTCCGGGTCCTTCAAAAATCCGGCTTCTGCGCATCAGTTTAATGGGCCGCCTAATGGACCGTGATCCATTACCATTCAGGCCACCCTGGTAATCCGTCTCTTTAGGACAACGTCGGAGATACCTCTAATCGGTATATATCCGACACGCAGTATTAAAAAAATATATCGTGGCACCCATGTTAAGGACTACAATAGCCAGACATGATGGAGAGTGTTGAGATATAAATATGCTAGCCTCTTTCCATCAGTTAGGACTTTTGATTTAGATGGCCAGCGCATCAATTAAATAGTGGAAACCCAATCAATCCAGATCGTAAATGCCACCCACTGCTATGATGGGGAAAGGGACACTGGAGCTGTCTCCCTAGAAGGAGGGGCGCAGAGGAGTAGAAGACACACAACAAGGCGCCACCAGTGACGTAGAGCGAGCGCCAACGCGGCATCCATCCACCATGCTATCACACAAGGAGCCAAGAAACCAGATCCCCGCCACCCCCATCATAGGCGCCACATATCCTTGCCAACATCATCCTCTAGGGTCAATGAGCGGCGTGGGGGGAGGGGGTGGCGACAGTCGAAGGCTAAGGTTCACCACCTCGGTAGCCTAGAGCAGACGATGCGAGGGGACAGGCTTTCTCTCGAATGCAACTAGCTTCGTGCGGTCGTACACATTATGATTCATGTTTTACCTCCCAATCATCATTTCGCGTGCCTCTTGACTTGAATTTTTTGTTCCTCTAAGTCTACGACTTATCGAAACAATTAAATTTTGTGTTTCTGCTGAAATTGAAATGTTCCCCATGAAAAATCCTACATAGTTTTGAAAAACGTGTGTTGTCACAAACAGGGCTACTACTATCCTTTTTGTCCTTTGATATTTTTTTGTCAAGTAATCATGTTATAAATTTAAGAAAAAGGAGAAAATATAGCATTATTATCTAAATTTAGGCATCATATCCGCACTTGAATGAATTAGTCATTAGTGTAGTTCTGGCGTGCCAAAAACTAAAGAGAATGAATTAGTAGCTTTAGTTTGAACAGTTCAGACACAAACTGACATGTATGTAGTGCAGAAATTAATTTAATTAGCCTAGTCATTGAGTACCGGCCGGGATATATAATTGTTTAATGTTGATGGGCTTTGTGGAAGCATGAATTGCAATCGCCAACCATTTATGCTGCGTTCTGCTCCCCACAAGGTGGAAATATATGTTTATTTGGTTTTAGCCATATTATTCTGGTCTCGTGGAATCATCATGCACTCTTACTGGAACCACCCTTTTCAAAGCAAAGAGGAACCTAATTAGCACACCTTTTTATTGTATATATGATCATGCAATTAACACATTACCAAGTGCTTCCCACGAATCGATCACACCCAGTTTGACAATCATTCACCACAATTATACATGGTACCCCAAGATGTAATTACAACATACAGGCTACAGCTCATATATTAGAAAATGGTGACTTGATGTGTTCATGAGCTTTTGGTGCTATCGTGGAGACCAAATTAGGTAGATATGTTAGGATGCATCACGTAAGTTGAAAAGATGTTTATTCCTGCAAGCAAGTTCTTCAAAGTAAAAAGGTGTCCTCGTCACCAAAGCATTTACCAAGAATTTTAGCATCCACTAGAACAAATCGTTGTCCAGTGGCAGATCATGTAAAATATACTATTTGGGTGGATGTATTCCATGTGGCAGTATGATTTAGAAAATATTCTTGATATTGATAGTTTCGCTCTCAACATTTTTATTGTAAAACTGAATAATAGAGAAAATAAGATCATAAGTGTGGTTTTTGCTGCAATATGTACCCTACCCCTTTTCATTAGATCGGTCTTTTGGTTAAACTAGATAAAGCATGCAATTCTACATGGCACCGGAGCCATCTCGGATTCAAATCATGACCGACGTAAATACTCCCTCCGTCTCAAAATTATTGTCATTGAAATGGATGTATCTTGATGCATCTTAGTACTAGATACATCTATTTTGATCATTTCACCGACAATTATTTTGAGACGGATGGAGTATAAAATATTTGTGGCCTCTCTAAAAAGGATACAACAATCCATGTCCTAGCCTAGTGAGTCTATACGTGTATCTCAAAACATGAGGTGGTGTTTGAATAATGTTCACTAGTCTCTTTCATCGAATTTGTCTTTTCGTTGAACTAGTTAAAGCATGCAATTCAACATGGTATTAGAGTTAAGAGGTTTCAAGTTCAAGTTCCAGCAAACACACTAATAATTAAAATAGGTGCAGCCTTCATCGATCACATGTATGAAGATCTGAAGAAATTTAGACGTGAAGGAGGTGTTGAATATATTGCCTAACTATTTTTTTCATTCGTTCAGACTTTTGTTTACATTGGCTAGTGCATGAATTCAACTGATTTTACTCCATGATTCCCTGTACTCCAAAAAGTCGACCCATGCATGTTTGCACTTGCAATAAGTCCATACTTATATACGTATATTTTTGCTCCGCGTTGCACATATATATCTACACTCTTGGATTTTATATAATTTATATAATGGTGTAACTTTATCGACGGTATGACTAATGACTTCGGGGTTGTAGAAAGGTGGAGGTACTTTAGAAGGCAAGGAGAGCATTCTTTACTAAGAGATGAACCTAAAGGTGCATTTGCTTTTCGTATGGTGATGCCATTTGAGTAAAAGGATCCCCCTTTTCGTGCTTTAGATTTTCCAAATCCACATTTCTCCCCATCTTAAAAGTAGTGGGCGTCAAAAGCTAGCTTAACACGATGGAAATTTAAAAGAAGGTTAGGCATCCGGCCCTTGGTCATTAGACAGACTCTAAAGTTGGATGCTTTAGAATCCATGAAAGATAATATATCCTCTCTCTCTCTCTCTCAAATAAAATACATGAAACAAGTGTAAGCAGGGAATTCGTCGTCTGCAACTTTCCATGGATAAAAATTGACATCTATTGTAACAGGGCTAAGAGAGACTGTGTTCGCATGCATGTGTGTATCTCTTCAATCTTCCTCACATGCTTATCTATTCTTTCCACAAGCTAGAGCTGCACACATAAATTATTACGTGTGTGTATCGATCCCATGATGCTTTAATTTGTGTTTTTCAACAACATTTACTTTTTATTTTGTCTTAAAAGGTGAGAAGATCGGTTAGCCATACTACTTTATCCTCAAAAGAAGCATCACCTCGGTCTCTCTCTACTTTCATGCTTCATCGTGATCGTACGTACGTATACGTACATAATACGATTAAAGGTAATGTCTTGTGGTAAGTACTCTACTTTTCCATGTAAAAACGGCATGCGCCACGGTTTAAAACAAAAGAAAAACTGCTTGCATGCACCAAACAAGAGCATAAAACAGCAAGACATTGGCTAAATTTCTTAATCCAAGTTAGACGAAATAGTCTTTCGCCCCACTTTATAAATAAAGCCAACTGAGGAGAACCTCTTACAAAGCAGATCACAGATAGAAAAAAGAAAAAACAGGGAGAACCAGACTCGCCACCGTGGACACTGGGACAGATCCGAGAGGACGAGGCTCCACGACGACGACCCCAAGAGGGTAACGGCGTAACACGTTGCCGTTACCGAGACCGGGATGGTCAAGGGTTTTCACCCGGAGCCCTTACGCTGCGAAGGTAACCACAACAGCGCCCCCAAGAGGGTAACGATACCCGCAGGCATCGCCGCCATTGGCGCCAGAGTGCAGAGTTTTCACTCGGAAAAACCCTCGCACAACGTGCGAACAATAAGACCACCCACTATCCCCGAGTGTGGTCTCCACACACCGATTTGGGAGTTGCCGACATAACCACCAGGAGCCCCCGTTGCCCGCTTCTCGCCATCCACACGGCAAAGAAGTGAAGGTCATCACCACCGCCGTGACGCTCGCCGCAGGGCCGCTCAGGCAGTCCGCTTTCCGAGGCTGCCACCTCGGCATCCAAGATCTTGCGCCCACTGGGTAACGGAAGTCATTACGGAAGTTTCTCCGAAACGGGCTGGAGAAGGAAAGATTCGGCCAAGTAGCCCTAGGACAGCGGGGGTATGACGAGTAGGACGCACCCGCCACTCGCACCCGCAGACCCCGAGGAAACGGTGCTGCTAGGCGGTCACCGGATCTAGGCCCTCCTTGCCCAGATCCAGCACCTCGTCCACTCCATGGCCGGGGGAAGGGCTTCTGGGCGCGCCGGAAGCCACTGAAACCACACTGCAGCAGAGCCAACCCAGCCCGGATTAGGCCAGCGGGCCAAGATATGGGCCGAGAGCACCGCCACGGTGGGCCAGCTCCGCCAGCCACCATCCACGAGCCAAGCCGCCTCCTTCCTCTCTGTCATAGGCCCCAAAAGGGGACAACGTCGCCGAGGTTGACTCCACTGCCCTTGCCGCCTACAAACACCGCGGATCATGTCCAGGAGTTGACACCCCGCCTCCAAACCACCGGCGCCCCCACGACCCCTGGCCTCCAGCCCCGACGTCCGTCTAACGCTGCCGAAGCTCCCTCCCGCCGCCCGGAGCAAGTCCCACCGCCTAGCCGCACCGCCACCGAGAGGGAGCCGCCCTGCGAGGTCCCCCCAAGAGCAGGTAATGAAGGTCCGCCGCCAAAGGCACCGCCCGATCCTTGCTCGGAGGCTCACGCCGACGGCCGCAAGGAGGAGAAGGCGAGGGGAGGACGCTAAGGGCGGAAGGCGTGGGGTCGCCCGGTCGCGGCGGGGGGCGATGCGGGGCGACATGATTCTTTTTTTTTTGAAGTGGAAACCCGGCCTCTGCATCTAGACGATGCACACAGCCCTTTATTACATAAGACCGACCAGCGTATACAATATCACTTATTACACATCAACGAAAACAAATGGTGGCTACAAAAAACAACCAACGGAAAAGTATCAGCCTCGAAGAACTACACATCATGTATTCTCCTAGTGTGCAACCAGCCACCCTGGCTGAAGATAGCCTGCACCACTGCCATCAACCTGATGCACCCAGAATCGAAACGTCCTCTTTGATCCTCTGGGAGTAGGAAAGACCACAGGTGAATCCAATGTGTGGCCCGATGAACAACCTGCCAAAAATGACCAACTTCGAAGTTGTTAAAAATCACATCATTTCCGTAATTCCAAATTGCCCATAAGAAAGCACATACACCAATGCGTATAACAGATTTAATTACTTTATTCCACCCCATTCAACCAATTGCCAAACAAATTAGCAACAGAGGAAGGTGGTGAAATACTAAATGTGAAATGAACTAGTCTCCATATTTTCCTAGCGAAACTACAGGAAACAAAAAGATGGTCTGCAATCTCCTCTTCCGCTCAAAACACACATTTCGTGCATCCTACCCACTTTCTTCTTTTTAAATTATCTTTAGTGAGAAGCTCCTTACGCATCAAAAACCACATGAAAATCTTAATCTTAAGTGGAACCTTTAATTTCCACAAGTAAGTACACAAGAATCTAGTATGACCATTCATAAGATCCTCATATAGAGATTTAACCGAAAAAACACCTGATGGTGTTAATTTCCATGTGAATTTGTCAGGCTCATTGGATAACTTAACATCCATCAAACCTCTCAACTAGATTTAACCAGACCACCCATTTATCACCTAAGAGCGGCCTCCTAAACGTGATGTTTGGCTGATCATGCGCAAGTACCTGAGAACTGTAACATTCTTATAGTTAACTATATTGTACAAAGTTGGGTATTGAACTGCTAGAGGAGTTTCTCCCAACCAAATGTCCTCCCAGAACCTCACCAAAAGCCCATCTTCGACCATACAATGCACATGTGGAAAGAAAATCGTTTTAACCTTCATAATCCCTTTCCAAAAGGGCGAATTTGTTGGTTTTGCGTCCACTTGAGCAAGAGGTTTTCCTCGAATATATTTATTGTGCAGCAACTCTTGCCACACTCCCTTTTCTGTTAATAGTTTAAATAGCCATTTGCTAAGTAAACATTTATTTTTAATATCGAGAACCTCTATCCCTAGACCACCTTGATCTTTTGGACGACAAACAATATTCCACCTAGTTAACCTGTACTTTTTTTAACACTATCACTTTGCCAGAAGAATCGAGACCTAAAATAATCCAACCTTTTGCGTACCCCAACAGGTATCACAAAAAGGATAGGAAAAACATTGGTAGGCTTGTCAAAACCGAATTTATTAGAACCAGGCGATCTCCATACGAGAGTAACTTTCCTACCCAAGAACTCAACTTTTGTTCAAATCTATACTCAGTCGGTTTCCATTCCTTATTAAAAAGCCTACAGTAATGGATTGGAATACCCAGATATCTAAATGGAAGGCACCCCACCTCACATCCAAAGATATGACGATATTCCCGTTGAGACTCCGAGGCCTTCTCAAAACAAAATATCTCGCTCTTATGAAAATTAATCTTAAGCCCAGATAATTGTTCAAACATAGCTAACAACGGCTTCATATTGACTGCCTTGTCAATATCATGTTCAAGAAAAATAATTGTGTCATCGGCATACTGTAGGATGGACACCCCTCCTTCCACCAAATGTGGAATAAGACCGCCAACCTGACCATCATCCTTAGCCCTTTCAATTAAAACTGCTAACATATCAACTACCAAATTGAAAAGAATAGGTGATAACGGATCACCCTGACGCAACCCTTTTAGTGTATGGAAATAATGACATATATCATCATTAACTTTAATTCTTACACTCCCACCTTGTACAAACCTAGCAATCCATTCGCGCCACTTTGGTGAGAAACCTTTCATGCGTAAAGTTTGTTGTAGGAACTGCCAATTTACTTTATAATAGGCTTTTTCAAAATCAATTTTTAGTAACACCCCAATTTTTGACGCTTAAGCTCATGAATCGTCTCATGAAGGACAACAACCACTTCCAAAATATTCCTTCCTGGAAGGAAAGCCGATTGAGTTGGCCGAATTACCCACTGAGCAATCGAGGTCACTCTATTCGTACCCACCTTGGTAAAAAATTTGAAACTCACACTGAGCAAGCAAATAGGTCTAAATTGTTCAATACGAGAAGCATCCTCCTTCTTAGGAACTAAGGTGATCACACCAAAGTTCAAACTGAACAACTGTAGATTGCCTACATGCAACTGAGAAAACAAAGTCATTAAATCATCTTTGATGACCTCCCAGAACCTCTGATAAAACTCCGCCGGGAACGCATCAGGTCTAGGAGCTTTATTCACTTCCATTTGAGCAATAGCCTCGAACACTTCCTCCTCCGAAAAAGGATGTGTTAAGATATCATTCTCAATATCAGACACCTGGGATAAATCATTAATCTTTGACTCGTCCAAGGTGACTGATGTGGGTTCCGGCGCCCCAATCAAATTTTTATAATACTCAGAAATGAAAGTTTTTAGGTTCTCTTGAGCAACTATCGTTCCTTCATCTTGCTCCAGCTGAAATATCAGCTTCTTCCGGCGTTTTCCATTAGCAACTAGATGAAAGTATCTAGTGTTATTGCCCCCTCCTGAATATATCTAACCTTGGCACGTTGAGCCCACTTAGACTCTTCATCATGTCTCAGGTTAGCCAGATAGCATCTGCCTCTCTTTTAGCCGCTCTCTCCTCCTCCGAAAGAGGGGTCGATTCTGCTTTTAAGTCTAACTCGTTAATAAGCAAAAGCAATTTCTCTTTCAATTTCTTATATTCACCTGTAAGATTCCTTGCCCAACCACGCAAGAAACTTCGAAGGCGCCTGATCTTATTCTGCCACCTCTCAATAGGTGTTACCCCCTCATTCACAACAGCCCATTGAGCCTGCACCAACTCGTAGAAACCCTATTGACGTAACCATGCTAACTCAAAGGAGAAGACCGATCTACTCCCCACATGAGCTGCATCACCAGAGTTACCAAGCAGCGGTACATGGTCCGAGCCTGTCCTAACAAGCCCCTAAATTGTGACTAGAGGGGATTTCTGTTCCCACTCAATACTTGCCAGAACTCTATCCAGCTTTTCATGAATTGTCACATCACGCCTACTAGTCCACGTATACTGTCTACCCGACATTTCTAGCTCTTTCAGATCCAGGCTTTCAATAATAGCATTAAAAATAAAAGGCCAGCGTGGATTAAAATTAGAATTGATTTTCTCCTCATGGCGTCTAATAATGTTGAAATCACCACCTACCAACATAGGTAGTGTTTCATGTTCGCAAATACGAACAAGCTCAGAGAGAAATTCAGGTTTTTTGTCATCTTGGGCAGCCCCATAAACAACAACTAACACCCAAAGAAAACCATCTTCCTTGGACCGTATATGAAATTTAACCGAGAAATCTCCCGCTATAACAGTCCGCACAGTGAACATCGTTGCATTAAAGCCTACTAAAATACCTCCTGACCGACCATGAGGGGGTAGACAATACCACTGAAAATCATACCCCCGGCCAAATGATTCAAGAGGTTTGTATGAAAATAGGATCTCCCGGTTTCCATAATAGCAATAAAATCCAATTTAAGATCCGGCACTGCCTCATTAACCGCCCTATGTTTTGCAGGGTCACCAAACCCGTCGCTATTCCAAAAAATACCTCTCATCTTGAGATTTTTTTTTTGAGATTTTAAACTATCACTTCTGCGTTTAGACGAAGATGAAACCAAATGTTTCTTATTTCTTGTTTGTGTGATCTTCACACCCTGAGTAGGATTCATCAAATCCCCCAGGCCCTCTTCCTCCATATTAACAGAATCATCACATAAATTAGACGCATTCCGAACCACCAGGCTCGATGAATCATCAACCATCTCATCACTCAAATTGTTACTCAAAAAAATTAATTGCCTAAAACATTCTATTTTTTTCATTTCAGCTACCGTGTTCTCAGTTAATTGCGATAGGATTCTTATGTACGTGAAGACCGATTCTTACGTACACGTGAAGACCGATTCTTAATGCGTAGCTACAAACTAATACCATGCTCCAACTAACTATTTACTGCCGCCTGTGCATGCAATAATTGTTAAGCTCGTTGGAATCACTGTAGTAAAATTGTTAACTTTCCAGAATCAAGAATACTCGGCCAAAGCAAAATAGACTCGGCAACATCTTTGCCGAGTGTTACACTCGGGATAAAGATGGTTCGGCTTACACCTGTCAGAAACGTGGAGTATGCCCCGAGTTTCATGTGTTGTATACTCAGCAAAGACTTTACTGAGTGCCAAATAGAACAATCCGTCAACAGAAAAGGTGACAAATGGCCAGGCGACGAAGACGGCAAATGCCACATGGCACCTCGGCTTGCCTAGTACCGCATGTCCAAACTTGACAAATAGACCCCGGCCTCGAAAAAAAGATGCAGCCATATACTCACCTTGGTTTCACCGGTGGGTTCTCCTTCTACGCGGACACATCCGACGACGACTTTGAGGCGCAGTGCACGGCATATTGTGGATACAGATGAGGCGTCCGCTACGGATGAGGATGTGATGGCTAAGGCGATGCGCCACAAAACGGCGTCTTTTAGGCTTCTTCTTCGGAAATGTGAAAGAAGTTTTTGTTTCTACTAATGCACTAAAGAACATGGAGGTCGATCGTCTAAGGGCGACTCTGCGTGCTGTGAGCACGTTGGATACCATGCCGCTAGATGAGGATGAGGCGACTGCCACAATAGGTGGTCAGCTTCTATCTTATCTGGTGGGTGAGGTAATGGAGGTGAATTTAGATGACGCTGTCCTAGGTTCAGTGTATGACCTAAAAGCTACTGGCTGTAAGTCTAAATTTTCTTCCCTAAAATAGAGTCAAAAGCCACGAAAAAAGGCAAAATTGTGAAAATCTCCAATTGTTTCCCAATGAATAGCATGTTTATGAATAGCAGAAGTCTTGGTGACTTGGCTAAACATTTGCGTATTGTTGATTGCATTACGGATCATAAGTTGGATTTTGTGGCAATCTCGGAAACACGCAGACGGGCCATTTGAGTGTGCTCAACCACATTTCTAGTGGTTGTGACTTCAGTTGGCATAGTCGTCCGCCTCGTGGCCGATCGGGAGGCATTTTACATGGTATTATATCAGACTCTTTTGAGGTGTTGGACTGTTCTGGATGAGTTTCATATTAAACTTCTCCTCGAGAATAAGACTGATATTTTTTACATGGAGTTTGTTAACCGTGTATGATGCACCCCAAGAAGAGCATAAGCATGCGTTTCTGCGTGAGTTGATAAATATGGCTAACGATAACTTATATCCTATTTTAATAGGTTGGGGTTTCAACATGCTAAGATTTCAACACGAGAAAAGTAGGGGACAGTTTGATAATCATTGGCCTTTTTTTAATGTTGTTATTGACAGTTTGGAATTAAGAGAGATAGATATGACCGGAATGCTGGTCTACGGTGATGAATTTAAAAAATTTGCCTTACATAGTCCGCCAAGATCACTATGCAGATAATGGGGCAATGCCCATACATGTAAGGATCGGAAACACGACTCACCAGGCAGCGGATTCGATGTAGTCGTAGAAGAGATCTGAACAATCTTAGAATCCCACAATTAGGCCTAGTTACAAGGATATCGCTAAGTCTTCCCTCGTTAAGGATCAGCCGTGTAATCCCTCTTATAATGTGCACGCGTACACTCATGGCGACCCGTCAACACTCCACCGTCGAGGACTCGGCACCGATGAAGCTGAGAAACAGGATTCCTGCGTTGCTAATTGGTAGCTCTAATCAACTGTGATTAGAGCTATTATGAATCTTCAAGTTCTCAACACATGAGAGAAAACTAGAATTAGAGCTAGGTCTAATCATGAGAGGACACCTCAAAACGCAATTATAAGAGGTTCCAACTCAATTAGAGGGGCTCTAATTAGACCCTCTAACTCTACTAGAAAGAGAAAGAGAGATAGAGAGAGAGAGAGAGAAAGAGAATTGAGAGCCAACTATGTGTTTTATTTTGAGCATTGGGGTGATTTATATAGTGGGAGGGAGGAGGAGGATGGCCACATCACCGCCCCTAGCCCGACTCAGATTGGATGGTGGAGTCCAACTCTACCTCCCTTTACCTTCCTTTTTTCTCCTTTTTCTCCTTTTTTCTCTTTTTATCTCCAACAATTTCAGGAGAAAATACCGGGAAAATAAGTAACAACTTTGTGAAGCCACTTGGGCCCACCTGGCAGCCCCCTAAAATAATGTTCGGCCATGAGGGGGAAATCTGCCCCTCCCCGATACTCCCCCCTCCTTATATGAAAGTCGCCGAAACTCCTCCGGGACCACATAACCACAATAAATAAAATCATCGATATTATCTACCGATGTTAGAAACACATTTCTAACATCACGGGACATCTCATGTCCTCTGTTACCTCTCATATAATTTTTTCTAACATCGGCATAATTTCTATCTAATAGCGACTTACTTGAAACAATTTAGATTGACACCGGACTTATTGCTCTGACATCAAACATTTATAAAACTAATAACAATATACTAATTCTCTCAAGTAAAGATTGGTACGGCTTAAGTGTGTGAACCGTAAAGGCTCGATAACACACAGACATGTTAGGAAAATTACCGAACAATAGCCAACAGCGGGATCATGGACGCCCATGATGGCCCATATGTGTTCCCGAAGGACGAGGGAACCTTATAAGTTACTCATTGCACTTATTCTCTTAACTTCACAATACCAACGAGATCACGAGGTGAGACTATGTGATCTGATAAAACTATTTGATCATAACACATAAAACTCGTTACCTATATCGTCCTCTTTTCTCATCCATATCCCCGATGTCCTTGTGATAAATCACATTGTGTCTAGCCAGACGATATGACATCGATGATGCTGGGAGGGCCCAGAGTGGGTATCTCTCTATCATCTAGGGGAGTTAACTACTAGTCTTGAACGATCTCAGTTGCATTACACTTTCTAGATCATACCCAGATGTCATCGTTATGATCCCTAGTTACGGCAACACAGTTGATGATATCCAAATAATAAATTTCGGTCATGCGATCACTAGATATTCTCATAGTATAGGAATTATAGTCAATAAAAACTTCATACGTATTTGCTAAGATACATTATCATTGTTTAGTCTTTTTTAGCAACAACATACACTTAGGTCGGTTCAATACTATTGTTTCCCTAACAATATACTCTTGTGTTTTGCTAGACTTCTAACAAAGTCCATGATAACGAAAATGTGATCATCTCACAAATCATAAATTAATCTTAGAGAAAAGATTAGGAACTCTTTTTTGTTTATATCTTCACACCTACACAAAGTTTTTTTTTCAAAACTCACTATTCAAGTGCGATAGCGGCTGAAGCATGATGCCATAAACTTAATTCTGAACTTGGAGATAGAATAATAACTGAATATTATTGTCTCTAGGGCATACCTCCAACACGGAACACAATTCACTTGGGAGAATAGTCTTCTGAAGCTGACATACAAGAAGTTGGATCGTGTACTTATGGATACCGAGTGGGAGGAGAAATACGCATCGGTAACGATACGCACTCTTGAACGTATTGAAGCATTATCGGATCATGCCCCATCCTTTTGTCTACTGGCGTATTGAAACCCTCTATGCAGCCTCAATTTAAGTTTCAGTTGGGAATGTTGTTGCGCGATACTTTTGACGAGATGGTTAAAAAGGTTTGGTCAAAACTGTTAGTGGGTGATTCGCCTATTTGGAGATGAAACAATAAAATGCGCAATTTGCGTAAATATATTCGAGGGTGGGCTCACCAAACAACTGCGTTGCTCAAGAAAAAAAGGTCGCTTGTTTCTATCATTGACGAACTCGATAAAATTGCAGAAGTATGTGCTTGATCAACCCAGTAGATTGAACTAAAAGGTCAATCAAATGCGCAAGTTGCACGTATTTTGCATGAAGAGGAACTCAACTGGTACCAAAGATCAAAGCCCAATTTATTCTTGAAGGAGATTCAAATACGAGATATTTCCATAATGTTGCTAATGGCATACATAGGTAGAACCATATTCATTATCTTAATCAGGATGAGTGCCGGATCAAAGGACATGACAACTGAAAACATATATTACAAATTATTATAAAGGTTTGTTCGGGGCTTCGGAGGAAGGAAATTCCTCTCTTGATGAGTCACGAACAGATGATATTCCCCAAGTGTCCACTAGGAAAACACTTTTCTTACTGCTCCTTTCACCGAGGACGAGATTAAAAAGGCAGTTTTTCAAATGGAACATAATAAGGCACCAAGTCCGAATGGCTATCCCGCTGAGTTTAACCAGCACTTTTGGGATGTCATTAAGCCTGATCTTCTAGATTTATTTTAATGCTTGCATGTCGGGCATCTAGATTTATTTTTTCTTAATTTTGGGGAGATTGTTTTGCTACCTAAGATTAAGGAGGCAGAGAGGATACAACAATATCGACCAATCTGCCTTCTTAATGTTAATTTAAAAAAAAAAATTGCTACCATTCTGTGAAATTCGGTGGCTGATCATGTGGTGAAATCTACACAAACTGCATTTATGCAAGGTAGGAATATCGTTGACGATGTTTCCATTCTACACGAAACCGTACATGAGATGCATTGTAAAAAACATAATGGCGTAATCTTAAAAATTGACTTCGAAAAAGCATATGATAAGGTTAATTGGTCATTCCTCCAACAGACTATGAGAATGAAAGTGTTCGCAAAGGAGTGTTGTGATTTGATTCACAATTTTGTAAGTGGAGTTAGTGTGGTTGTTAAAGTCAATAATGACGTTGGCCGCTACTTCTAAACAAAAAATGGATTAAGTCAAGGTGATTCTCTATCGCTCGTACTATTTAATATAGTGGCAGATATGTAGGAGCAAAACATTTTTTTAGTCCCCGGCGTGCACCATCACCAAATCCTTTTGCTAGCTACTTGGGCCTATTTAATTCTTGCATTGTGTTGCTCTGTATTACACTTCATAGCAACCAATCTAGTATCCAATGCCCAAGAACTATATTATTAACCAGAAAATTTTACATCTATAACTTGTTTATTTTCCATATATCCAAATTTTGACCTTTTCCTTTTTATGCCATATACTTTTGCACTTTCTATTTCAATTTTTTATTTCTGTATAGAAGAATCACTCAACAACACTTGAAGTTGATTTTTTATTTGCTATCATTACTTGACTAGCATTATTCCATATTCTACTCTGAGCATTCTTTGAGTATCGCAAAAAAATTACGCATACCTTTTATCTGTCCCATTATGATCACTTTATGATGCAGCTACAATAGCTAAAAGTAAGGAATATGAGAATAATTTCAGTACCTAACCTTTTGGTTCATCAAGATGCCCAGCGTCCTCAATCTTTGCATCGACTCATACAATATGATCACATGCTTTCATACTCAATCAATCTCAACAATCTTGCAAACAAACAAGGTCTTGGATATCAAATATCTTTCACTCCTTGCTTGTTTTGAAACAATCGTTTCAACTCCTGGAACACATTGATTCTCAAAATAACTTTTGACGATCAAGTTACCTGGAGGCAAGTATGAGACTAGATACTAAGTTGGAATCATTGCTCCTTCTTGAAAATCACATGGAGCATGAGAGGATTTACCAAAATTTAGCAATAGGACTTAATCTCTAATTGGCACTCAAACAATATGGTACCAGGCCATAAAGTAATTACCAGATATTTATAGTTTTTTTTATCTCAATTAGCAAGTTAAATATAAGGTATATAATCGATGGCAAAGACTACTACGAACTATGCAAATTCACTTAGATGAATTGTGCATGATTAATGGAGTTATTGAAACTACCACTAAAATCAATATATCTCATAATTGGTACTTACGGATTCAAGATCCACGTGTAACTATCCCAAAGCCAATGTTACACCGCACACTGAGAATTGCCACCTATAGGCAATCATACCAATTACATTGCCATGCAACTCTTGTTAATATTTCTATTCTTGTGTCCCATACTCTAGACTATAGCTAGCATGCCAAGGGAACCCAAGTACATCAGTTGTGCAAACTAGTTTACACCCACATTATGAACATCGTAGGGGTACTCATGTTACATGACGCACACCCCTTCGAAGAACACTCTATGTGGCGCCTACATTAATAGGGAGAACACACTATTTTTATAATTTGAGTGAGAGATCACCCTATTTATTACAACTACCACGCAACAAACAAAGTGTATAAAAAGGATTAACATCTCATGCAAATCATATAAGTATAGAAGTCCACATCGAGGATCTCCATCATCGCGTGTTCTAGTGCTGTAGACTCCTCCACGTACCATGGCGTCCACTGAGGTCCATTGTTTCTTGCAAAACAAATTTAGCATAATAACAAAGTAAAAAAAACTATAGCTATACCACATATGCCCTGCAAAAACAAGTTAGACACCTCTAACATGTTTTACTACATTACGGGACTATATGGTTTCGAGGAGAGTTGTTGCTACCTGCATTACCATTGAGCACCATCACAATGTACTTGCTATTTAACTTGTTCGAAGTGCATAACCATTGTGCTATAAATAGAAACGGTAGATTAGCTGAACTTACTCATTACGCATGACCTTTGTGTGGATTTCACCAAAACCATATAAGCCCGATGTGAAAAATATCTCTTTAACTATTGTGCAAAAAACTGTCACCTGACAAAGTTGTTTCATGTGCCCTGAAGCAGATACGAAAAATAGTCTTGATGTGTGCGGTCATCATAAAGTAGGCTCAGCCCGCTAATCACACGATGATGTAAATCTCAAAATCACAACACCGGGAAGCAATACAAGATCAACAATGTAGGAATACTCCGATTCTCCTCTATCTATATATGAGCCTATGCATAGACCGCTCTGATAGCACTGTTGGGGAATGCGCTACAAAAAACATTTCTAGTGCATAACCAAGATCAAATGTGAGAGGGAGAGGCAATGGACAAACCCTTGTCTATTTAACTAGCGAAATATTGTCAGTGACGAGGTCGACATGGAAGTAGACATATTCGATGCCAGCGATCAGACTTGTCTAATTGCGATGAGTTGTATTATCCCACAATCAAGTACCGCAAGCACAACACCTCCTAGGTATCCACACATACAAGATCAACAGCACCACGTCGTAGCGTGATCAAGAAATATTACGAAGAGTGGAAATTGTCACGGAAGATACGGGGGTCTTCAAAATCACTAGAAAGAACTAGGTCAAGCTGGGACAATAATCAGGCACAACTACCGCAGCGTCGACAAAGTAGACTGAGCACTGGGGCAACGGAGTGTCATTGGAAGGAGACGGGGCATGGTATGTTTTGCCTTTTTCTTGGGGTGGCCTTGCCCGCACCCCTTACCGTCCTTATATACGAGGCCAGGTGCTTGGGGGAAGGAGTCCTCCTAGGACTCCAACTCCCCAAAAATGGAAGAGTACTACTGTAACATCCCTGATTTTTGGAAAGTGCAAAAATCACTAAAAATTGAAACTTTTTGTTTTCATGTTATGCAAGTCACCAAAAACCAATGAGAGGAAAGAAATAAAAGGAAACAATACATAACTCAATGAAAATTGAAACTAACAATCCATTATACCTCTATTCCATAAACTCTAAAAGCCCATTCAAAATAAATATTTATTAATCAAAGAAATTGTTTTATCTTAGAAAACCTTATTTTATAACATGTTTTCAAATCAACTGTTACTTTGAATATAGTTTGTGGCAACAAAAATCATAGATTTATAACCCTTAATAAAGTTCTAAGCCTAAAAAACATTTGATGAGAATAAAATATTTTAATAATAACTTTTAATTGTTATTCCAAGTTTTGAACATAAAGGTGTGAAAATAAAATGCACAGCTTTGAAAATAACATAAAAGGGGACTCACAAAACAATATTATGACTTGTGGGATTGTTTCCAAATTTTATTAAGTCACTTTAATAATTATTAATTTTTCCAATTTTAAAAATGGCATAAAGTTGCTATTAAGTGATTTAGGAGTATGTTAAAAATATAAAATATACTAATGGGTTGAAATTACTTTAAGAAATAATTATTGACCTAAATAATGTATCTGAAATTTTATAAGACCCAATTTCCATCTATTTACCTTTTCTATTTTTTTAAAAAAATTGTACTAAGTACTATTAGTGATTTAAATTTAATTACAAAATATAAAATTGATTTGTGTTGGAAACATCAAAATAATTTTTCTATTTGGTAGATAATTTAATTACAATTTTTTTAGAAATTTAAATGAGGTTATTTGGATGATTAAAACAGAAGTTATTAAAGATTTTAATAAAACAGAAAAAAAAAACATTGATGACGTCATGATGACGTTACTTCGTCATCAAGCTCATGCCGTTTCCCTTCCTGGCCGAAACTGCAAAAATCAATACGATTGATTTCGTTCGTTTCCTTGCCCCGTTAATCACCCCGAGACCATTCCCTTAAAGACCAACTCCTCCTCATCGTTTACCCTCTTCCACCTCTGTCTACTGTGCCCCCAGGCCATCACAATCTCACGCCGGAGTTACCTCGAGCCGCCGCTGTCCTCGCCTATTTCTGGCCGGTACAGGTGGTCCTCGCCGCCAAATCTTGGAATCACCTCTTCCCCGAAGCCTCCTGCATCTCCTCATGCTTCTTTTGTATTCTTGTGCGTAGCCAAGCCATCGCGCCGGGGTCAACCGGAGCTCACCGGAGCTACCTCTTCGGGAAATCAATCGCGCACCCGTTCGGAGCTCCGCCGGAGGACGCCGTCCATGCCAGAAGACTCGTAGTGACGCGTTGGTTCTCACTTTGTCTTCCCCGTGACCGGAGAACGCCCGGAGGAGCGCCGCCATCCACCCTCGAGCGCAGCACCGCCGTCGACCTCCTCTCCGGTCATCTCCACCGGCGAGGTAAAACCTAGCATTCCATGCACCGTTCGATTTTCATCCAACGCGTAAGATTAGACCCTCTTATTGAACCGGTACGAGCCAATCACAGGAGGCTACCTGGCGCCAAGTCAGCAGTGCGCCCGTTTCCTTATCCGCTTCTCGGTGTAACACGTAGCAGGCCCAGGCCCATTTACTACCCAACGCCCTGCGCGACAGATAAGGCGTTTTCGGCCCAGCCTGTCTCTGGATTTAATTCCGGATAAAAATAGAATTGTAAAATTGCAGAATAGTACCTAGAACTTAGAAACATCATATATTTTTAACCATAATCCCAAATTTAGCAAACTTGGACTTTTTGAAATCTCCCGGATCTGTAGAATCTTTTAGCATTGTTCAAATTCAAATTTGGAAACTTAAATTGGCTCAAATTAAATATGCTTGTTTGATGAATTTTGGCATAATTAAAATTCTACAAATCCAAAAATTACAAATAAAATATATTTGGAAATCTTAGGATGTCTAATTGCATATCCTCTATTCCAAAATAATTTTTGAACAAGTTAAAATGGAATTTAGAATTTAGTGGTATAATTTAGTATTTTTGACATAGATTTAATTCTATAAATAATTAGAATATGTTCCCTTAAGCAAAATTGATCCTTTTGGCAACCTTAATCCATAGAAACCAGTGCCATAGAATTTTGGACAAATATGAGCCATACCCATGTATTTTAGGCCAAGTTATCACACACATGTTTCACACCATATTAAAAATGACTTAGGAAATATTTTGCTTAAGTGGTTCTATGTGTGTATTGCTATATGAAACCAAGGATAAGTCCTAAGTGAAGTTTCAACTTATACTTAGCCAACAAATGAACCTAAAAACACTAGTACAGATGTTTCCATCAACTTCTTGTCTCCCCATGCTTGCTTCAAGATTTCACCAAGTTGGGATTTGTGAGAACCATGAAGTGCAATGGAGGACTTAACCATCTAGAGATTTTTCAACATGAAGATAGAAGACCAATGAAGGACTTAGCAAATAAAAAAAACTTCAGAAGCATCTCCAAGAAGTGGAAGCACTTAGAAGAAAACCAGAGAAACTTCCAGAAGACTAACCCCCTTTCTCTCTAAGTCTTTTTCCTTCCCTTTTCTATTCTTCTCCTTTCAACTTGGTGGCAACATGAAGAGCTACAAGGAAGATCAAAGAAGAAGTTTTGAAGAGAAGACTTGGACTCCACAACTAGAAGCAACTCAAATAAGTACAAGTGTATGAAGAAAATCAAGGAGAAGACATCTACCCCTCTCTTTCTATCCTTTCTATTTTCTTTCTTTCTAATTGACTTAGTGGTATTTGTGCCCATCCCATACCCAAACTAAGTAGTGAAGTGAAAGCCATGAAGATTTATCGAGTTCCAGAGAAGATTCACAACAAGGAGGAAACTACAATAGAAGCATGAAGATGATCTTCAAGAAGACAAGCATGTGAAGACTTGGAGCCATCCACACAAGTTGAAGAATAACAAGTTGTTTTTGTCCAGCCCTTGACACAAATGGAAAATACCAAGACTTTAACTTTTTATATCCTTTGTTAAGAAGTTAGTTGAATCTTGTCCGAGCCAACTTGGTCCAACTCCTTTGTTATGTTATTTGCTCTGTTTGCTTTCTCCACTTATGTGTTTGATTGCTAGGATGCTTGTTTATTTTCTTATTGTGTTTTCAATGGCAAGTAACACACCATCAACTACCTATTATTTTCTATATGCATTAGTTGATTTTGAGTAGTATGCATGATAGGAAATTTTACTAAGTTATACTATGTTATGCTATTATCCTAGTAGTGTGTAGCCATCCCTTTTACCTTGTTATTTTGATAGCCTTAGAATTTATTAGATGTTATGCAATGTTACAAATTGTTTTACTAGATGTTGAGGAAAAATCCTAAGTATAACTAATGAATGAACCACCTGGGTGGAAGTGGTAAGACTGGATTATGTTGAGTGTTTCCTCAGGGCCCTTGTTTAAGGGTTATTTCACTTGAGGTTGTCACTTGTGTATGGCCACCCAGGAACAAAGAGATTAATAAGTCCCTCTAAGTCTAGTAGCTTACCATGCAGCCTTTTGACATATGGGCTCTGTCTTGATCAACTAAGTTGTGAGAGTTCAGCCCAGGCTTGACTAGCAGATGTAGCAAAATTATAGGTGGAACGGTCTTGCCGGTGGGTTTGGACTTCTTCTTCTGAAAGATCTCGTCTCAATTCTCTCCTTTCCATGATGCACTCCGGGTGTATAGGATGTTTGGGCTAATTGAAGACAATGGGTGAAAGTGCACAACCTCTGCAGAGTCAACAAACTAAGATCTTAGCCATGTCCCCGGTTATGGACAACTATGATCAGCTGGACAAGGATTGACGGAAGAATCTCATCACCAATTTCAATAAGTAAAATTTTAAACAAGTGAAGAGTATTGTGGTGCTTGGATCTTAATCCAATGTTGCCACCCCTTTGAAAAGAAAAGTTTGTTTTACAAAAGAGATAGGACAAAACTTGCTTTATGCAAAACTTAGCCAAAACTCCACTCAGCCAAATAAGCATGTAGTATTAGTCTTGCCATTTATATCCACCATAGTGTTACTTGCCAATACATTAAATTGTATTGACTCCCTTGTGGCTGCATATTCCATATTGGAGATGTTTCTCAAGACGAGTGAGGATTTTGTTTAGGATCTCGAGACTATCGCCAACATGTTTTGCCTGTGGCACATGAAGAAGATGGGCTCAATGTTATTCATGTTTTCCTCTGTATATCTTCGTTTACTGCTAGTCTTGTAAGACTATGCAAGTTTTAATACTATTTTGTAAAGACTGGATCATGCGATGTAATAGAATTTGATGCATTTGCATGATATTTCATTTTGTACTGTGGTGCTAGCAATTGATCCAGGGACTAGCACAATAACACAGGTATTCCATCTTTATTAAAAGTTGGGATGCTACAACTAGTTGGACTCCCTCCTCTTGGCCTTGCCCGCAACATGGGGGAGGTGGAGTCCCTCTGGGACTCCCTCTCTACCCTATGCAAGTTGGGGGAGGTGGAGTCCCTCGGGACTTGATGGTGCATGAGTGCACTCGTTGTGAAACCCCAAGAGGAAGGTATGAAGAGCACAACAGCAAGTTTACCCTCAAAAAGAAGCCGAGGTTTAATCGACCAGTAGGAGAAACAAATCACTTCTGATGGTTCAAGACGGCGGATGTTGGCAGGCGCACTACCAGGCTCAGCAGCAACGTGGAATCTACACAACATAATCAAATTAGTTTTCCCCAACAAAACAGTGAGGTTATCAATCTCACCGGTTTTGCTAACACAAAGGATTATATGTATAGTGTGGAAAATAGTACTTGTTTGCAGTAATGAAATGAGAACAGTGATGGCAGTGAATGAGAGGAAAGCAGTAATTGCAGTAAGAATACATTGGTTGAACTGGTTGTATTATCGGTGTAAAGAATGGACCGGGGTCCATGGTTCACTAGTGGTGTTTCTCCAAAACAGATAGATAACATGTTGGGTAAACAAGTTACAGCTGGGCAATTGACATATATAAAGGCTGCACCGTAGTGCATATGAATGACATGATGATTACTATGTGATTCATGCGGGCATTACAACATAATTCATAGAACGTTATCCAACTGCATCTATGACTAATAATCCACCCTCGGAGCATCATCCAATCAAACCTCGGGTATTAAGTTGCAAGCAACAAATTATTGCCTTAAGTAAAGTGTCGAGACATCGTAGTAGTTTTTATAGACGGGGGTGCCATGAGACTACGGTAGAGACGTGGGGTAACGGGATAGCGTAGTAACACAGAACACGGGATTTTACCCAGGTTCGGTACGTCGCGACAGTACGGCGTACCTACTCCTGCACTTCTCACTAATTGGGACTAAAGCCCGTATAACAGAGTTACAATGTGAGGGAATAGATCTAGCTACTCGGCGAGGATGAGCTTCTCGGCGAGTTGCGTAGAGCTTGAACTTGTGTCTAACTTGTGCTTGTTTAATCTATCTCCCGTCCGGCTTTATATAATAGCCGGATTAGGGCTTACAGAATAGGAAACCTAGAAGACTACGTTTAACTTGTAACTTGGAAAGCAAGGAATCCGTCTTCTCCTCCAAGCCAGATCACGTGGGCCGTGATCCGGGTTCTTCTAGAATCCGGCTTCTGCACGTCGGACTACTGGGCCGCCCAATGGACCTAAGCATATTACCATGTAGGCCACCCTGGTAGTCCGACTCTTTGTCTACCATCTTCTATACCCCTATTCAGTATATATCCGACAGTAGCCCCCAGGAAGGATCAAAACTCTGATTCTCCGTCTTTCGTCAAATACATTTTGTCCGGGAAATCTTGATTCAGCAGTCTTGATTCTTTCTACTTTCCTTTTGAAGGAGATGGTAACATAAAACTCGGAACCATGAAAATCCGGCTTTTCTTCTCGCGATCCTTCGCGGAAAAGGAACTTCTAACGTCAGTGCTTTCATCATGCTGACGCAGGCGACGCTTGGTTTCACGCGGGAAACCCTGCAACGTATCTCTGACAGATTCTCACGGGAAACGAGGAGATAGCCATCATTCCCCTGTCGTCATATTTCCCGTAGTTTCCGGCGAGCGACACGCGTCGAACATCCAACGGTCGAAAGAGCCGTTGGCACGTATCTAAACGGTTCTCTGGCTATAAATAGCCATCATCGTCCTCCTCCGAAACTTTCCTTACTCCCTCACTGCCTACGCCATTGCTGCGCACGCGAGCTCGAGAGCAAGTCCTTGTCCCAGGCGCACTTAGCACCCAAACGCACCGAAACGCGCCACCAAAAGATGGCCTCTTCGCCGTCGTCACCGACCCGCGCCGCCATCGATGAGCTCGTCAGCGATCTGGATCCGCAACCAGGATCGCCTAAGCACGCCGGCGGCAAACCGGAGAAGACTGTTGCTTCCGCGGCGGGCGGAGAAAACACTTCCGCCGCCGCGGACATTGCGACATCGAGCGCCACGACAACCCCGCCGTTTGCACCTGAAACGGCGGAGGAAAAGATCGAGCTCCTCGGCGACGAACTCGCCGCCGCGGAGGCCGCCGCCGCCGCCGCCGCCGGAGCGGACGAGGAAGCGGAATCTGCAGGCAACTGGAGTGCCTGCAGTATTCCCCCGGCTCTCCTTCCAAACTTGGAAAAGGTGGGCCTGGTTCTCAAGAAGAAATGGCGGCTGCCAGAAGAAGAAACCGAACCCGCGCCACGGGATGGCGAAAGGGTACTCCTTTCTTCCCACCTTTTGCGAGGTATGGGACTTCCGCCATCTTCCTTCTTCCTCCAGGTTCTCTCTCATTACAACATCCAGCCCCACAATCTTCCCCCCAATTCCATTCTATACATGGCCGGCTTTCAGGCCTTGTTCGAAGGCTACTTAGGGCTACAACCTAGGTTAGATTTCTGGATGTACTGCTTTGGAGTTAAGCGAAACTCTTCGGAGGGCGCACTCCCAACTTGCGGAACTATATCCTTCACTCTTCGGAGATTCCGAGAGGATTGGTTCCCCAAGATAAAAACTTCAGAATCCGTCAAATTTTGGACGGGTTCTTTCTTTTATCATCCCGACGTGCCTTTTCCTAAAAAGGCCGTCGGGGTTCCACCTTTTGTGAATTCCGCCGCCGTTCCCCAGGATAACTGGGGAACAGAAGCCGTCCAAGTTCTGCCGCCAGATCTACTAAAGATCAAGCGGCGCATCGCCAAGCTCACCTCCATGGATCCGCCTCTAACTGGCATGGACACGGTTCTATGCTGGCTGATGAGGCGGATCCAGCCACTAGCCAACCACAGCGGCCGTCTCCTGTGCGAATACACGGGAGTCAAGGATCCGATGCGGACATCCGCCAAGGATTGGCCCGCAAAGGAACTTAGGCGGCGCATCAACCAGTTGGTCGCATCGCGCGACCAATACACAGAGAGTCGGCCAATGTATACGACCGAAAATCCGGTTCCCAAGGTAATTTTTCAATCATTTGGGTACAGTTCTATTTTATCTCAGATTTCCTAGCTTCTGATTTTGATCTTGCTTGTTCGACAGTTCGAGGATCTTTCAGATTCGGACTTGGTGTCTGAGGCTGAGCTGGACGCGCTGCGCACCGCTGCTACAGGTGGACGCAAGCGCAAGAAGATAACTTCCTCGGAAGAAATTATCGATCTTGACGGAATCCCTGTCGCCACCTCCAGGTTCTTTCTTTTGGAATTTTCTTTTATGGGAACTTTTTTCATCCATCTTCGGTGTTTTAACCTTTTTCCGGGTTTTTATGTTTTTAGCCTGCCACCTTCCACCCTGAAGCCGAAGAAGCTGAAGAAACACAAGGTTTCTTCCAGCCGAGGCAGCCAACCTTCTCCCGCCGTCGCCCCGGACACGCCAAGCACAATGGCGGAAGAGCCTACTGCAGCCCCCACCACCAAGCCCCCAGAGCCCAGCCAGCCCATTGTGTCCGACCCGGACACGAGGGAAAGGGCGGCCCCAGAGGTGGAAAAATTAACTCGGACTTTCGACGAGGAAATTCCCACCTTTGACAAGGATTTCAAAGCTATCAATGATGGCTTGGACGCAGCCGGGAATCTCTTCGCGGAATACGCGAAAGAGTTCAAAGAAAACTTGGCAGGTTTGCAGTGCATGAGCCAGGTATATAACTCTAGCCCCCAAGCATTAATTAAAATGCGTGCTTTTTGCTTTGATGCTTTTTGTACTCATTCTTCTCCTTGCTATGTTTCAGCAAACCTCCGAAGCCATCAATAGGGAAGTTTTCAGGAAGCTTACCATCAAGAATAAAGTAGTTAGAAGTCTTCTCTCTATTCTTGAAGAAAGGGAAACAGAGCTGGAATCAGCTAAGCTTGCATTGTCGGAAACACAAGGTAAACATTTTCCTTCTGAAATTTCCGATTCAATTATTTGCCTAAGTTTTTTCCGAGGAGCTGGCTAACTCGGATTTTTCCCTTGCTTTTCAGCTGCATTAGCTGAGGCTAAACAAGCAGCAGAAGATTCTGGCAATGCCGAAATTCTCCGCAAGGAGAATGTTGAGCTTCACAAGAACCTTGTGAAAGCACAGCAAGACTTGGAAGCCAGTAATCTGGCCCTTGGAGTTTCTAATTCCAAGGCTTCCGAGCAGGCGGAGAAGGACAAATCCACCATTCAGGATTTGACCGACGCTTTGAACCTTCGCCTGGAGGAAGTTTCCGAGATCGACAAGCTCATCGGTAAATCTCTTACTCATTTGTCGTCTTTCCATGTTTTACTTGCTCTGTTTTTCCGTCTAACCTTTTTATGTATTTTACTGGAAAAAACAGGCGATACCCCAGATGGCACTCGGATTGCAGGTATCCGAGCTTTCGGAGAGACATGGAATTTGATGAGGGCTGCTGCAACGCAGCTGGTAGACAAGTTTCTTCCCGAAAAATCTGGGGAGTGCTCGGAGGTTGAAAAACTTCCGGGTGCCATCATGGAGGTGGCGGAGTCTAAGGAATCTCTCCTTCGCTCCGCTGCACGGGGTGGTGCGCGCATGGCTCTTGGCCTCATGCGCATGCACTACCCTAGTGCTAAATCCTGGCGCGTGGCGTCCGGTGTCCCTCAAGGATACACGGATATGCAGCGAAACACCATCTTTGGTGAAGTCAAGGGTCACGCCACCCAGATTGCCTCCATGGTAAATATCTCCGTCAACTATCCAGAAGCGGAGATTCCTCCAATCCCCGAAGACGAAAGCAGCGAGGAGGAGTCAGATGCTTGAAGGGTTACCTGGAACCTGGATAGAAAAAATAGACAATAGGAGGATTACTATTCTTTTAATGTAATCCAAAATGTAATGCTTCTTTTGTATGAATGAAACTTCCATCTGTTGCAGTTTAAATTATGAAATTCTTTGCAAGTTTTTTGGGTTTTGATCATTCCTTTATCTTCTAAGTTCTCTGGTGTGTATGTTTTAACTGTCCTTAGTGTTTGAAATGGCTCAAATAGCAATATGAATCTTCATGACGAGTAACTGGGGACGAACCAAGAAGTTTTTGAAACTCGGAAACATGGACCATGCTAAAGGCATTTTTACTAACTAGTTCCAGTAACCCAGCACGCACACAATCAGATAAGACTTAGAGAAATCAAGGAAAGTTTTAAGTGAAACTTGGGCACACAGGCAATTCAAGTTTCCCTTAGCCGTTAACGGGCTGAAAAATCATTCAGTTTTGTAACACCGAGTACGCAAGCACAATTCGGGTTAACGTTGAGCAATTTGTAAGATCATTGGGAAATAGATGAGGCGGAAACACCTTGCACTTATAAAGGATATGGATGACAGTATTCCGAAAACTTTATTTCATGATCTCAAAAGATGTTTACATAGAATTGAACTAAGTACGGAAAGGTACATAACTCTCTAGACGTTTCCAGGCTTCCGCAATCCACTTGACTTTGTCGAATTTTTTCAGCAGCTTGTAGAGTGGTAAGGTTTTAGCCCCCAGCCAACTGATAAATCTGCTGACGGCTGCAGCGGAACCCGTCAATCTTTGGACATCTTTTACACATGTAGGTTTTGAGATGTTCAGGATTGCCTTGATCTTTTCCGGGTTAACTTCTATTCCTCTGTGGGAAACAATGAAACCCAGAAGTTTTCCTGAGGGACCCCGAATACGCACTTAGATGGATTCAACTTCATCTTGTAAGTGCGCAAGTTTTCGAAAGTTTCTCGCAAATCCTCAAGGAGTGTATCTTTTTCCTTGGTTACGACAGCAATATCGTCCACGTAAACATGAACGTTTCTGCCAATTTGACTATGCAAACAGCGTTGCATGCAATGCTGGTAGGTTGCACCTGCGTTCTTCAGGCCAAAAGGCATGGTTATGTAATAGTACGTCCCATACGGGGTTATAAAAGAAGTCTTGATTTGATCTTCCCTTTTCATGCGTATTTGGTGGTACCCGGAGTATGCATCCAAAAAGCATAAAAGCTCGGAGCCTGCAGTGGCATCTATTATTTGATCGATTCGCGGTAACGTGAACCTATCTTTCGGACACAACTTGTTCAATCCTGTGTAATCTATACACATTCTAAGAGCAGTGGTGTCTTTCTTCGGTACTAGGACCGGATTTGCGGACCAATCAGTATGGATTACTTCCTTGATGAAATCCGCTGCTAAAAGCCGGATAATTTCCTTGCCAATAGCCTTCCGTCTTCTTCCGTCAAATCGACGGAGACCTTGTTTGACGGGTTTTGATCCGGGAATAACCTTGAGTTGGTGCTCAGCAAGTTCCCTGGGTACGCCTGGCATGTCAGCTGGACACCAGGCAAAAATATCCCAGTTCTCACGGAGGAACTTGATGAGCTCGCCTTCCTATTTGTCGGTCATCCCAGTCCCTACGACGACGAATTTTGTCGGATCTTTGGGATCTAGGATTACCTGTCTTGTATTCTCGGACGCCTTGAAGCTATCTGTTGGCTTCCGAGTTTCTTTTCCTACCGGCATTTCTTTCGGCGATACCTCCTTGGCTAATTCCTTCAGTTCCTCCTTTGCTATAACTCTCTGAGCGCAAAGGGCGTTTTCTTTTTCCAACTCGTTTGCCAGCTTGAAATCACCGGCAATGGTGATTACTCCTCCTTTGGGTCCTGGCATCTTCAGCTTGTTGTAGATATAGCAAGATCTTGCCATAAATTTGGCGAAAGCCGGACGTCCGAGTATTGCGTGATACACGCTTTCGAACGGCACTACTTCGAAGGATACTTTTTCCTGCCGGAAGTGATCTTTATCTCCGAAGGTGACATCTAGGGAAATTTCTCCTAGGGATCGTGCTTGCCTGCCAGGAACAATGCCATGGAAGCGTATATTGCTGTAGTTGAGCTGGGACTCGGAGATCTTCAAGTGCTTCAGTGTGTCCAGATACATTATATTGATGCTGGATCCTCCATCCATCAGCACTCTTCTTAGCCTAGTGTTTTGAACAATAGGGCTTACAACAAGAGCTTGTGTGCCGGGTTCAGGGATATTTCCGGGATGATCAGACTGATCCCAGATTATCGGTGTGTTGGAGTACTTCAAGAATTTCGGGGTTGCCGGAACAACCGCGTTTATTTCTCGAAGTGTTCTTTTGGCCACCTTTGCTGACGGGGTTGCTAAGAAAGTTAACATTGCTTCTCCGTCAACTCTCGGAAATTTGGGTTCGCCCTTTCGCTGTTGTTCTTGGATTTTGTCATCAGTGTCCGATTCACTGTCTTCTTTTTCAGCTTCTGGCTTTTGTTTGGCAGGTTTCCTTTTGGAACCCTTCCCTTTATTTCCGGATCCTGCATTGCCTTTCATATGCTTGTTTAGCCGGCATTGCGCGTTTGTGTGGGTTGGTTTCCCAAATTGCGAGTGGTGGACGCAGGGTTCCGACTTAATTCTCTCCCATTCTTCGGGAGTGTAATTGATTGGATCTGGACTGCGGCCTTTCCACTTATTCACCTTTTCTCCTCCAAAGGCTATGTTGACCTCCTTGGGCTTTGTCATTGACTCTGGAGTTCCTTTTTTGTCAGAACGAGGGGTTTTCTTGGCGAGTATTAGTGACTCAATATTGCCTCCTCTTGCTCTGATATCATCTTCGGCTGCAGCATGCTCATTAGCGGTTGTAAGCATAGATCCGAGATCTTTGTGCTGTTTAGAACCAACCATGAACGGTACAAGTCCGGGTTTTAGGCCATTGACGAAAGCATGCATTGCTTGTACGTCAGTTACTCCAGAGCAACTATTCTTCATTGCAGTCCATCTGGAGATGAAATCCACGTATGGTTCGTCCTCAAATTGGGTGCAACGGTTCAGCTGGTTGATGCTATTTGGGCGTTTGTATGTTCCCCGAAAATGCTGAGTGAATACTCTCGCCATATCATCCCAACTGTCGACAGTTCTTGATGGTAAACCATTGATCCAATCTCTGGCTCCGTCTAGCAACATTAGGGGAAGAAACTTGACACCTTCCAGGTCTGTCCCATTGTTGATTTGGACGGCTGTATAATAATCTGAGAGCCAGGTATCCGGGTTTGTACTGCCGGTATACTTTTGGTAGGTTGGACCAACTTTGGCGAAGCCAGAATGCAGGGTTATCCTTCGGATCCTGTCAGTAAAACACTTAGGACCAAAGTATAGATCATCCTTTTCTGCTCTATCAATGTGTGCAGAATATCTCCCGGCTGAATGGACAGAAGGGGATCTGCTCCTTTCTTTTCCATTGTTGCGCGGACGCGCTTTTCCGAGGTTATCTCTATCTCTTCCGTGTTCACGTCCTTTAGGCGGAGTTCTGCTTCTATGCCTTTCCTTATCCTTAGGAGGTGTCCGGGATCTTTCACGTCTGAGAGGTATATCATATCTTCCAGCTTTTTCAGCTGGGTTTCTCGGAGGTGGCATTATTTTGCCGTCATTCCGGTGTTTGTCTTCCCGATCGTGTGGTTTATATCCATCTTTCGGGAGATGAGGTCCGGTTCTAGACGCTGCGTCCCGGTTGTCGGGGTTTTTCTTGTCTTTTCTTGGATCCTCTTTTTTATCCGAATCTCCGGGTTCTTCCGGTCCAGGTGCTCCAGCAGCGCAAGTAGCTGTTTTGCAGAGAGCGGAATTATCATGCAGCCTCCCCGATCTTTCTTGGCCTCGCTGATGCTGCTGTAATGCTTTTCCTAAGAAAGCATACACCCCTTGGAGTTTTTCCCCGTTGGAGTACAGATCATTGTTTAGGATGGCGAACGCTGCTTCCGCGTTTTCCGCTGCGGTTTTGTATATTGGTTCGCCCTTGGCATCCTTGCCGTTTAACTGCTTTTGCCAAGATGGGTTATAGAACCTTTCTTTTGGCGGCAGTTCTTCCGGTCTTGCGATTCCGGGTAACCTAGTAGGTTTTAAGGCAGATCTATGCTTTCTCTCGTACTCCTCTATTTCTTCCTTCATGACTTTGATGTCATTATGGGTTTGTTGGAGATGTTGCCGAGATCTAAGCAGATGTTGCTGTTGCCGTTGAAAAGCTTGTCTCCTGGCTTCCAGCATCTCAGGGGGTTCATCTGGTCCCACTGGTGTTTGTAATAGCTCTTGCTCTTCCAGTTCTGTCATTGGCGGAGCAGTGATTTCCTTAGATTTCTTTTCCGCGGGCTTTGTGCCGCTAATATCTCCAACTTCCAGGTTTTCATCAGCGAGATCGGCTGATTTTTTCTTCCGGAGTTTGTATTGGAGTTTTTTAGAAGCACGGTGCTTTTTCTTGGAAGAAGGAGGTTTTTTGACAGGCTCATCTTCTGTCATCTCCTTAACATTGGGGAATATCGGAGAAGTTTCTCCGTCTTCTCTTTCTTCCACCGGCGGAGGGGTTTTAGGGCTTTCCTGGCTGCCGGCACCCGTTGTATCAGCTGGTTTTGCCATTAGCACTTCATGGAATCCCTCTTGAAAGGACTTAACCTTTCTTACGAAGGCATCCTCGTCTTCGTCTTCGGAGTCGAAGTTATCCGATCCGGTTTCCGACTCTAATCTCGCCTCAATGGCGGCAAGCACGGACTCTGCTTCCGAGTTCATCGTCTTGTTGACGGATGTCGGATCTTCCGCCTCTGTGACGGGTGTTTCTTCTTCCGTCTCTATGACGGGTAGGTTGTTATCTGCCTCTTGCACGGGATTTCCGTCATCCGTGTTTTCAGCGATTTCGGATTGCACCATGCCGATAAAGTGTGTATCACTGTTTTGTCGGCGATCTGAGCAGAATCCGGGATCATAGTCGTCTTCGACTGGGTATAGGGCGGGTGGGATAAATTTGCTTCCACCGCAAAACCCCATTGCTTCTGCAGTTAGTCCGATAAAGATGTTAGCAGATCCAATCGGTAACACGCAGGCACTTACCAGGTGGTTTTGCGCCGGTATGTAGGATTCGTTGTCGAGGAAGCGCCCGACATCGTCGTCGAATTCCAAGCTTCCGACAGTGATCGATCTTCCAATTCCGCCGAGTATCCCAGATCGGAATTTCACGCCTGACGTCGTTTGCCCCACGGTGGGCGCCAACTGTCGAGACATCGTAGTAGTTTTCATAGACGGGGGTGCCATGAGACTACGGTAGAGACGTGGGGTAACGGGATAGCGTAGTAACACAGAACACGGGATTTTACCCAGGTTCGGTACGTCGCGACAGTACGGCGTACCTACTCCTGCACTTCTCACTAATTGGGACTAAAGCCCGTATAACAGAGTTACAATGTGAGGGAATAGATCTAGCTACTCGGCGAGGATGAGCTTCTCGGCGAGTTGCGTAGAGCTTGAACTTGTGTCTAACTTGTGCTTGTTTAATCTATCTCCCGTCCGGCTTTATATAATAGCCGGATTAGGGCTTACAGAATAGGAAACCTAGAAGACTACGTTTAACTTGTAACTTGGAAAGCAAGGAATCCGTCTTCTCCTCCAAGCCAGATCACGTGGGCCGTGATCCGGGTTCTTCTAGAATCCGGCTTCTGCACGTCGGACTACTGGGCCGCCCAATGGACCTAAGCCCATTACCATGTAGGCCACCCTGGTAGTCCGGCTCTTTGTCTACCATCTTCTATACCCCTATTCAGTATATATCCGACATAAAGTGTGTAATTTATAAAATGAAAAACATTGTTGTTTTCTCCCTAATGGCAACATCACACCCCGCACCGGTTACGTTTCTGTCACTCGAGTGTGAGTGAAAGGGAGGCAGGAACTCACTATCGAGCATAAATACTCCCTCTTGGAGTTAAAAGTATCAACTTGGCCAGAGCATCTACTAGTAACGAAGAGCATGCAAGATCATAAATAACATAAACATGATAGATTGGTAATCACTGGACATAGCATCCAATATTCATCGGATCCCAGCAAACACAACATGTAGCATTACAATAATATGATCTTGATCATGTTAGGAAGCTCACAAAGATCTAAACATGTGGAATAAAGAGGAGACACCAACCATATATCTACTGCTATGGACCTGTAGTCCATGGATGAACTACTCACGCATCACTCCGGAGGAAGGCATGGTGATGAAGAGCCCTTCGGATCTGACGGAACGGGGGAATCTTCCCAAGAGGTGGGGCCTACCATTGTATTTTTTTGTTCCTTGGGCCTAACATCGCACAACCAAGAAATTATTTCTACTTTTCTACCCCGTTCCGTCTCACGTAGAGGGGCCAGATCGGCAGTTCCATCCTGTTCTCCAACAGTCCTAGAGTTTCTCCGGAGAGGGACTCCAGAGCGTATGAATCCCTCCCAAGCCAAGGGTATGTCATAACATGTTTGTTAGAGTGTGGAATGGATCTTGGATTCCCAAGATTGCTTCACTCTTTGTGTTATGGCTTCACTGGCGTCGGATTCTCTCTCGCAGGTTCAAGGACTACTCAGAGCCCGAAAGTCCCAGATCTGACGGAACAGGGGGAATCTTGCCAAGAGGTGGGACCTACCATTGTCTTGGGTGTTACTTGGGCCTAACCTAACACAACCAAGCAATTATTTAAACTTTTCAACCCCCTTCCTGCTCATGTAGAGGGGCCAGACCGACAGTTCCGTCTTTTTCTCCAGCGGGCTTAGGGTTTCTCCGGAGAGGGGCTCCGGAGCGTCTCAATCCCACTGAAGCCTAGGGTATGACAAACCATGTGTGATAGAGTGTGGAATGGGTATTCGATGCCCAATATTACCTCACTCTCCGTGTTATGGCTTCACCGACTCAGATTCTCTCTCGCAGGTTCCAAGACTACTCATAGCTCGAAACTCTAAGATCTGACAAAACGGGGGATTCATGCCAAATCATGGGCCCTACCATTGTAGTGGGTGATCCTTGGGCCTAACTGAATGATGGGTGATGACATTGGTAAACCCCAAGACAAAGGTTGTGAAGAGTGCAGCGGCAAGTTTTCCCTCAGAAAAGAAACGAAGGTTGAATCGACCAGTAGGAGGACAAGCAACTCTGAAGGTTGATGCAGCTGAGATGGCAGGGCGCACTACCGGTTCAGCAGCAACGTGGAACCTACACAACACAATCAATTCACTTTGCCCCAACGCAGCAGTGAGGTTGTCAATCTCACCTATTTTGCTAAACACAAAGAGGTTAAACGTATGGTGGGATAACTAGTATGAGAACAATATGAAAACTACACTAGCAGTGTGGAAACATTGGAAGCAGCGTGAAAACAGTGGATGTAGTGTGTGTATTATCAATATGAGAAACTGGACAGGGTCCATAGTTCACTAGAGGTGTCTCTCCATAAAACATAGCTAACATGAGTGGTGAACAAATTACAGCTTTCCAATTGATAGATAATGAAACATGCATGACATAAATATTACTATGAGATTCATGCATGCATTACAAAAAAATACATAGATCGTCATCCAACTTCATCTATGACTAATAATCCATCCCCCGAATATCATCCTAACAAATATGGGTATTAAGTTGCAAGAAACAGATTATGGCAGTAAGAAAAGTGTGCAATGTAAACAAACAAAACATCGGTGTTTCTCCCTAATGGCAACAACACATCCTCCATCCGTAACGTTTATGTCACTCGAGCACATATGAAAAGGAGGCATGAACCCACTATGAAGCATAAATACTCCCTCTTGGAGTCACTATCATCTACTTGGCCGGAGCATCTACTAACAACGGAGACCATTCGATATTATAAATAACAAACACGTGAAGATAACATGATAGATTCATAATCAAAAGACATAGCATTCAATAATCATCAGATCCCAGCAAACACAACATGGAGAATTACAAATAGATGATCTCGATCATGTGATGGAGCTCACGTGATCTAAATATGAGGCATAAAGTGGATTGTACAACCATCTAGCTACTGCTCTGGACCAGTATTCCAGGGATGAACTACTCAGCATCACTCTGGAGGCGGGAATGGTGGTGTAGACCCCTCCGGTGATGATTTTCCCTCCTGGCTGGGTGCCGAGGAGAGCTCCAGAACCCTCCTGATCTCGGGTTGACAATGACGGCGACCTCAGGTGTTTTTCGTGTAAAAGTGACATATTTTTAGGGTTGATGTATCGGGGGGAATAAATAGGCGAAAGCGCGATGGCGGCGGACGCAAGAGGGGCCCACACCACCGCCAGGCGCGGCCCGGGGGCGCCGCCCTATGTTGTGGGCCCCCTGTGTCCCCCTCCGGGCCTCTTTGGGACTCCATGGACCTTCGAGAATTCTAAGACTTCCGGGCTTCGAATTTTTCAATTCTGAGAATATTTCCGGAACAACTTTTCTGAAACTAAAAATAGCACAAAACATGGAACTGGCTTTGTGGCATCTTGTCAATAGGATAGTCCCGGGAAATCTGTAAAAATGACATAAAGTGTAAGGAAAACATGTAGCATAAGGCATCAAAAAATGGAACATCATAAATTATAGATACGTTTATGACGTATCAACATCCCCAAGCTTAGTTCCTACTCGTCCTCGAGTAGGTAAACGATAAAACAAATAATTTCTAAGGTGACATGCTACCAACATAAACTTGATCATCATAGTAATGTAAAGCATGTAAACTAGGATAAAATGAATAAAGATTGTGGTTTATCGTTGATATCAAATAGAGTAATGTATAAACCATTAGGAGGAACAAAGTAAAACTTTTCAATGAATCAATACTAAAAGACAATCAACTATGCAAAGTATATTAAAGATGATTTAAGCTTCAAGAACAACAATATAATCATCCAAGGCATCAAACTCTAACAACAACTCCTGTTAGGATCAAGTCAATTGACAACAATATGCACGTAGGAAAATCATTAAAATCTTTGTGCACTCAAAACAATCAAGCGTTCTGTATTGGTTCCTGGCACAAGGATGTTGTGGCTAAAAGAACATTATGGGGGTTGCTCAATGGAGGAAAGTATTACACAACTGAAAGTGATCATTAGACAAGAGGAAGTCTTATAATCGAAGTTATGAAAGTAGTAGTTATTGCCACACAACGGATGCACACAGAGCTATAAGTGTATGAAATCTCTCGAATGGAACTAGTGGGGGTGAATCCAACTTGCTTGCTCACAAAGACCTAGAGCTCTTTTGAGGAGGCTCATCATTGGAATATAAAAGCCAAGTTCTACAATGTAAGTTCCCCACATAGTTATGCAAGTCATAATATGAAAACTCTCTCCAAACTGAAATAATGATGCTAACCAAGCACAAGTGTGTAATAAATGATAGTAATGCTGCCCCCTCTCTCTTTATTATCTCTCTTTTGCCCCTTTTTTTTTTTGGGATTTTTCTCTTTTTTTATATACAATCTCACTAGTAAGGGCAACACTCTATTTTACAATGAATCAACACACGTTTAGTACTCATAACTCAAACTGAAATATCTCTGATTAAACTAAATGCTCCTGCCAGTGTAGCAATATGCAAAAGCAACAATGAAGTATGACAAGTAACATAATGATGATGGATGTTGTATGGAAATATATCTCGGAATGGTTATGGAAATGCCATGGTAGGTAGGTATGGTGGGTGTTTTGAGGAAGATAATTTTTGGCTTATGTGTAGAAGAACAAAGTTTCCCACGGGGTTTTGATGCACTAGCGAAGATTGCACCAACTCTCAATGTGATATTGAAAAATGCACAATAACGAAGAGGCTAGCAAATATGGATGGTGGAAGTGCGAGAAAACCGTAACATAGAACTCACAAGTTAAAACAATACAACTAAAATCATGATCTTACAAGGTATTATGAAAATCACTCCAAGAGAGTCTATGGCAGTGACAAGTCACTGTTAGCTACCCCGACCGTAGCGCGTAACAAAAAGCTATTACGATTGCTATCAGCAAAGGAAGTCATATACCATTATCCCATCAAGTCGTTATTTGAGTGTGGCATAGTTTCAAGCTTTTAGACCAACCATTAATTGTTTTTTACTTCACTAAACCAGCAAGTTTACCATTAAGCATATTAATATCTCAAAACAACATCAAATAATCAAGTGAAACAGTTTAGTGATCTACAAGAATATGCAAGCTTTCTCGTTATACCATCTACCACACGTAGCATTTTCTATTTCCATCAAACACCAAACAACAAAAACTCTCCAAGAGATATAGGAATGAAATAATGAGAGTACTATACTAACACAACTCTACTAAAACTAAAAGCTCTAAATAAAATATGCAAGAAAAACAAGAGCTAAACACACAACTCTATTAAAACTAACAGCTCTAAATAAGAGATGCGAGAAAAACAGGAGCTAAACAGGAATTTTGCAGCAGCTAGAAGAAAAACTAAGAATATGATCATAATGACTATTCAAATGGAAAAGAGGAGCAAGTCGCTATCCCACACAAACAATTCTAGGTTCCAACTATATTATTGCAGCAAGGAAAACAAAAGAAAAACAAACATACGCTCCAAGTAAACTTCATATGATGTGACCGAATAAAAATATTGTTTCACTAGAAGTGACATGATAAATTGTTGATGAAGAAGGGGATGCCTTGGGCATACCCAAGCTTAGATGCTTGAGTCTTAGAACTTTCTGGGATGAACCACGGGGGCATCTGTAACATCCCTGATTTTTGGAAAATTCAAAAATCACAAAAATTTGAAACTTTTGTTTTCATGTTATGCAAGTCACCAAAAACCAAATGAGATGCAAGAAACAAATGGAAACAACACATAGAATTCGTAACACCCCTTTTCCATAAAACCTAAACCTTATTCTAATAAATTATCATATTTAAAAATTATTATCTTTCTTTAGCAAACCCTATTCCATAAAATAGTTTTCCAATAAGTTTTTGTTCTATGAAAATGGGTTACACTTGAGAAACAACATTTTCAATATTAGTAACTCTATGACATTTTATTTGTTAACATTATTATTTATTTGGTATTTTCTATTTCAAAATGTCATTAATTTGCTATTGGTAAATCACTCATATCTTAAAAATATAAAATATGAAAATGAGATGAAATGGTTTTCAAAAGTAGTATTTGACTATTATAATGTTTATGAAATTTTATAAAACCCCATTTCAAATTGTTGCTATTTTTCTATTTAAAAATGGTTTTAAGTATTATTAGTAGACTATTTAAAATTTTCAAAATATAAATATTCAAAAGTGTTCAAAGCAACAACAAAAAAAAGGTTTCTATTTTATAGACATTGTAATTACAAGATTTTTGAAATTTATTTGAGGTTAATTAGAATTTTAAAACAGAGTTATTAAAAAAAGAGAAAACGGGAATTAAAAAAATTGATGACTCCATTGATGACGTCACATCGTCATCAACCTCCCTCCTACCGTTTCCATCCGAATTTACGAGAAATCAATTCCTTGATTGCGGCCGTTTTCGGTCATCAAACGACGGCCCATTTGCTTTCCCCTCTCACCACCTTCCAATCCATGCCCCGAGGCTGTAGATATTCCTCACCGGCGAAGCTACGGTCCACCGTCGCGATTGGAAATTCCGGCAAAACCAGAAGGTCAACGCCGCTCTAGTTTGGCCCCCTCTCTTTCCCTTGCTCACATGTACCTCTATGACCACTTGGGCAATGTTTTTGTGCAGCCAAATCGCTGCACCAAGCTCGCTAGAGAAGAAGCCGCCACGGACGCCCCGGGTCACCACCGTGCGGACGAACCAAGAAGCACGAGCATGCGCCATGGCCACCATCCACTTCTCCGTGATCTCCCGCCTCCATTCGTCATCTTGTTGAGCTCGGGGAAGTACCAGAACGTCGCCGTCGTTGACTTTCGAGCAGAAGCCACCGTGACGGTCTCCATTTCCGGAAAAGAGCAGCTCGGTGAGCTCCCTTATCTCTCTGTGCGTCCGATCTGGATCGTGTGGCTAGGATAGACTCACTTAAGTGAATTTGTACCGGCTAGTAGGAGCGCGTCACGTCGGCCTGCGCGTTTAGTAGCTATTTGTTGCTCGGCGCAACACGTAGATGGCCCAAGCCCACTCCCTGTCCGTCGCAACGTGCGACAGATAACCATTTTTTAGCCAACCCGTATGTGGTTTTATTTCCGAACAAAAATAGAATAACAATTTTACATAAAAGCCCCTGAAACTTTGAACCCTAATAATTTTTTAAGCACTTGGCCAAATTTGATAAACTTGGACTTTTTGAAATCCCCAGAATGTGTAGAATCTTTTACACTGTTAAAATTAAAAATCGACAAACTTAAGTTGGTTCAAATTCAAATATACTTGTTTGATGAATTTTGGCATAATTCAAATTCTAGTAATCAAAAAATTGCAAATAAAATATATTTGGCAACCTTAGGATGTGTACTTTCATACCCTCTGTCCCAAAATAAATTTTGGACAAGTTAAATTTGAATTTTGAATTAAGTTGTCTATTTGAATATTTTTGACATAGAATTATTTCTATAAATAATTAGAATATGTTCCCTTAAGAAACAAAATTCTATTTGCTAACCATGAACCAGAGACATCAGTACCTAAAATTTTTGGACACCCTTTAACCATGACCATGTGTTTGGACGAAAAACCCAACATAGTGATCCACCCATATTATCATGTCTTAGATATTGGTTTCCATCCTTTTATCTTTGATGTTCTGGCTATATTGGATCAATACTAAGTCCTTAGTGAGGTTAAAACTTATACAATGCCAACTAGTGAACCAAAAAACAATGGAACCATTATTTTCTATCTACTTCTCAAATCCCCTATTCTTGGTTCAAGAATTCATCAAGTTACCCAAAATAGAAATCAAGACTCAAGCACAAGAAGGCACACCATTTTTCAACTTGGTGGAAACATGAAGAGCTACAAGGAAGACCATTGAAGAAATTTAAGGGAGAACTTAGACTCCAAAGCAACTAAAAGCAACTCAAGTAAGTACAAGTGTGTGAACAAATCAAGAAGAAAACATCTTCCTCTCTCTTTCTATCATTATTATTTCTTTCCTTTTCTAATTGACTTAGTGGTATTTTGGGCCCATCCCACCTTGGACCAACTAGTGAGAAAGCCATGAAGAGTCTATCAAGACCAAGATAAGAATCCATCCAAGGAACAAGACTATAATGGAATAACGAAGATGAACTTCAAGAAAACCATCATGTAAAGACTGGAGAAAATCTACACAAGTTGAAGAATAACAAGTTATTTTTATCCAATCATTGACCCAAATGGAAAATCCCAAGACTTTATCTTGTTATCTCCATTGCTATGAAGTTAGTTCAACATAGACATACCTTAACCCAAAATGTAAAGACTAACTTAGATCACTCAATGTCTTGATGAAAATAACTAAGAGTTACACTTTGTTATGTGTTACTTTAGTTGAAATAGTGAGATCATCTATATTCCTAGGGATAGAGGCTTCACATCTTAATTATCCTCTCTAATTTGCATGAGAGCATTTGTAATATGTTTTTTGAAAGCCATATTCATAGTACTGGCATTAGGACAACTAGAAAGATTTTGTAGGAACTTAATCACTCCAGTTATGTTGCAATAATCAAAGTCAAGATAATTTTTATCAAAGGTAATGGGACCATTATCTCCCATGTTTCGAAAAAATTCGGCACTTTTATCAGGAACATTTTTAGTAGTTTCAGGCAGTTTTGCATTTTTAACACAAGAAGTGGGAGTATTGCCAACACCAATTACTTTACCATTGATAGTAGAAGGTTTACTAGCATGAGAAGCTTAAGTTTCACTAGTGGTGGTAATGGTGCAAACATTAGCTATATTGTTCTTTCTAGCTATTTCATCTTCTCTTTCCCATCTAGCATGCAATTCAGCTAACATCCTAACATTTTCATCAATTCGAATTTGAATAGCATTCAGAGTTTTTCTTTCTTTAACATCACGAGGCATAAATTTTAGTTTCAGAAGATCAACATCAAGAGAAAGGGTATCAACTTTAGAAGCAAGAACGTCTATTTTGCCAAACTTTTTCTCAACGGATTTATTAAAAGCAGTATGTGTACTAATAAAATTCTTAAGAATGTTTCCAGGATCAGAGGGTACACTTCTATTGTTGTTGTTGTAATTACCATAATAATTGGCATAACCATTACCATTATTAGAAGGATATGGCTTATAATTGTTGCTACCAAAATTATTCTTATAAGCATTATTGTTGAAATTATTATTTTTTATGAACTTCACATCAACATGCTATTCTTTAGCAACCAAAGAGGCTAAAGCAACATTGTTTGTATCAATAGGATCATGGCCATTAACAAGCATATATATAATAACATTAAGCCTATCACTCAAAGAAGAGTTTTCTTCAACATAATTTACTTTCTTACCTAGGAGAGCTCCCTTAGTGTGCCATTCGGAATAATTTATCATCATATCATCAAGAAGCTTTGTTGCAGAGCCCAAAGTGATGGACAAAAAGGTTCCTCCAACAGCTGAATCCAGAAGGTTTCTTGAAGAAAAATTCAGACCTGCATCAAAGGTTTGGATGATCATCCAAGTAGTCAGTCCATGAGTGGGACAATTCTTTACCAAAGATTTCATTCTTTCCCAAGATTTAGCAACATTCTCATTATCAAGTTGCTTAAAATTAATCATGCTACTTCTTAGAGATATAATCTTAGCAGGGGGATAATATTTTCCAATGAAAACATCTTTACAGAATCAATACTATTTCTAGGCAAAGATAGCAAGCCTTCTTTATCTCTTCCTCTCAAAGAGAAAGGAAACAATTGAAGTTTAATAATATCTCCATTTACATCTTTATATTTTTGCATCTCGCATAGTTCAACAAAATTATTAAGATGGGCAGCAGCATCATCAGTACTAACACCAGAAAATTGCTCTCCCGTAACAAGATTTAACAGGGCAGGCTTTTGATAAAGATAAGCAAACAAGACATAGAAATCAGTAGTAGGAGCAGGTGGAGAAATAGTTGTGTTAATGAAATCATTGCTCTTGGTGCTAGTGAAGTCACACAACTTAGTGTTCTTAGGGGTAGTCATTTTAGCAAGACTAAAAACGGGATAAAAGCAACACCTAGAGTAAGAACCTGATTTTTGTGTGCTTTTGATAAAGATAAGCAAACAAGACAAAATAAAGTAAGCAAAAAAAAAAGTAAAGAGATTGGAAGTGAGAGACTCCCTTGCAGAAATTCTCGTCCTCCCCGGCAACGGCGCCAGAGAAATTGATGGGTGCTGCCGTTGGTAAACCCAAGACAAAGGTTGTGAGGAGTGCAGCGGCAAGTTTTCCCTTAGAAAAGAAACCAAGGTTGAATCGACCAGTAGGAGGAAAAGCAATCTCTGAACGTTGATGCAACTGAGATGGCATGGAGCACTACCGGTTCAGCAGCAACATGGAACCTACACAACACAATCAATTCAGTTTGCCCTAACGCAACAGTGAGGTTGTCAATCTCACCGGTTTTGCTGAACACAAGGAGGTTAAATGTATCGTGTGGGAAATAGTATGAGAACAATATGAAAATAGTAGTAGCAGTGTGGAAACAGTGGAAGCATTGTGAAAATAGTGAAGCAATGTGTGTATTATCAGTATGAGAAAATGGACCGGGGTCCACAGTTCACTATAGGTGTCGCTCCACAAAAGATAGCTAACATGCGTGGTGAATAAATTACAGGTGGGTAATTGATAGATAATGAAACATGCATGACATAAATATTACTATGAGATTCATGCGGGCATTACAAAAAAACACATAGATCATCATCCAACTGTACCTATGACTAATAATTGACCCTCCGAATATCATTTGAACAAACACAGGGTATTAATTTGCAAGCAACTGATTATCGCAGTAAGAAAAGTGTGTAATATAAACAATGTAGACAAAGTAAAAAAAAACATTGTTTTCTCCCTAATGTCAATAGCACATCCTCCATCTGTCATGTTTCTGTCACTCAAGCACAGATGCAAAGGAGGCATGAACCCACTATCACTACTAGGGAATATCCTATAGCAGCATCGGGTAGCACCGGCGCACCTACTGCAGAGTCCGCCGGCGGTAAGTACCACCGGCGCGCTAGATTGGCATCCGCCGGTGCTACTCCATTACCCCCGGCGCTCGCAATACCCACCGCGCCGGTGCTAAAGGAAGGCCAGCCCCCCCTCAGGGACAAACATAGCCCCAGCGCGGCCCACTACACATGCGCCGGTGGTAGATATTTACCCCCAGCGCGTTCGAGGCTCCGTGCGCCGGCGCTAAAGGACTGCTCGGGGCCCCCAATTACCACCGGCGCGTGCCATCTTGTGAGCGCCGGCGCTAATATTTACCCCCGGCGTAGTTGTGTGATGGCGCGCCGGCGGTAAGGTACATCTTATCCAGCCACCACCCATTTGCCCAACCACTCACTCCACTCACTCCTCCTCATCTCCAATTCGAAACTCCTCTCTTCCCAGCCCATTTTCTCACTCCTTTATTCCAATTTTAGCACATTTAACCAACCAAATATGATATGTTTTGTCAAAACTTTCTCTCCCAACATGCCCCTCCCTTCTACCTAGTTAGATCTAATCTACTATGAAGAATCTCTCTCCCCACATGCACCATATTCATATATCTAGATCTAGCTAGATCTAGATAGCGTCTACACACACCGCGCTCTCCGGTCGACACGTGTCGTGTGTACGTTACGATCTTCCATATGTCATGCCTGCGGAATATACTTATATCGATATATATATATATAATTATTGTGTTTGCAACAAAAATATGTGATGATGACCCCTATTCATGGGAATTGTATTATGTTTGTTGCGACCGTGTAAATTGTGATGACATGTAAATGAGTTGGCAATGTTTTGCCGAAATGTCAATTCATTTCCGTTTTGGCAAATTTTTGCCACTCCGTTTTGACCTTTTTTAGCAAAGTTCATGCCGAAATTTTCCGTGAAACCGTCCGGGTGTGGATCTAATCAAAATTTACTCTTGTCGACCGTGCAGGAGACAATGGTCATCTCGATGAGGGAAATCGTCGTGGATAGATATGTGGAACGTGCAACAACCGACATGCATCTAAGGGACCGCATAGACATACTTTATCCGTGTCGAGATGCAAACTTGGGTCCCTGTTCAACCCATCTTCGGGCGTAGTGAAGGACCACCTGCTTAGGCGTGTTTTCATGGACGGTTACACTCAGTGGACCATGAGTGATGAGGAATATGATCATGGGGATGATCATGAGGAGGGGGGCGCGACGACAGTCGCTGAAAATGGGGAAGAAGGGCAGGAGGAGACCGACGATGACGAAGAGGCTACCACACACGGCGTTATTGGAGGGGAAAAATGGCAGACAACTATACTCCGCTAACGTCAGTCTAGCGGGGCCCTCATGTTCAAGAGTTACTTCTCAGCGATAGGTCGACAACTCACGCGAGAGCTGCGGGTAGACGGAAATCTAAGCTGGCGCAATTGGAGATAGACTCGAATACTCCGTTGTACGATGCAGCAGACCGCGATCCGGAGGAGTCCCGCTTAAGAGTAGCACTCGATATTATGCAGATGAAGGCAAAACACGGATGGACCGACGCAAGCGTTGACGACCTACTGCAATACATGAAAAAGCGTCTTCCTAAATACAACACGTGTCCTACTAGTCTAGACGAGGCGAAGAAAGTCGTGTGCCCTCTCGATTTACCGCACACAAAGTATCATGCATGCATCCATGATTGTGTCATTTATCAGAACGAACACGCGGACAAGACCCAATGCCCAGTCTGTGGCGCTGATCGGTACAAGAGAGGGAAGAAAGCCGCTCCTCGGAAAGTGGTGTTGTACTTTCCGCTCACGCCTCGTCTGCAGCGGTACTTCGTGGACCCTAAGGAAGCAAAGATGATGCGCTGGCACGCGAACATAAAGGAGTCAGTGATGAATGATCCAGAGCGGGCTGAAAACCCAGTGCTGACACACCCTTCGGATGCAAGCCAGTGGAAGGCACTAGACAACGAGTACGAAGATTTTGGGAAAGAGGCAAGGAACATCTGGTTGGGTGCGAGCACGGACGGACTCAATCTGTTTGGAAACAAGAGCAGCAAACATAGCACGTGCCCCGTGTTTGTTTGGATATACAACCTCCCCCTGGCTCTGCATGAAGAGGAAGTACATACACATGAGTATGCTAATTCAAGGGCCGACACAACCAGGGAGCGATATCAACCTGTATCTCGAGCTGCTGAAGGAGGAGCTAGAAACATTGTGGGAGGATGAAGGGGTACAAACATGGGATGCCTACACGGAAGAATATTTCCCTATGAGAGCCGCGTTGATCACGACAGGTGCAGGACTTTCTCAGATACGGATATATTTCATGCCAGGTGTGCCATGGACACAAGGCGTGCGTGAGGTGCATGGAACATACGCCATCTTTACAGCTTAATGAACCGGGGTCTTGTAAGACTGTCTACATGAGGCATCAAAGGTGGCTAGACAAAAATGACCCGTGGAGGAAGCGTGGAGATCTATTCAACGGTAAAAATGAGCCCAAAGGACGTCCACCTCAGAGGAGCGGTGAAGAGTTCAAGCAGTTATTGGACAACTGGAAAGAGTGCCCTGCGCCGGGAAAGGGAAAGGAAAAGGAAAAGAAGCGAAAGCGAGAAGAGAAGAAGAAAGAGAAGGCAGCAGGACCGCTCCTGGGGGTATGGAAAAGGAGGTCCGTGTTTTGGGACTTCACGTACTGGCCAATCCTCGGTATGCCTCATTGCCTTGATGTCATGCATATCACGAAGAACGTGTGAGAGAGCTTGCTCGGCACCCTGTTCAACATGCCGGATAGGACCAAAGACAAGCCGAAAGCAAGATACGACCTGGCGGCCCTAAACATCAGGAAAGACCTTCGAATACCACCACCGGCTGCTAGGACCAAACATGACCATATGGACGAGGAGGAGGCGGACGGTTGCAAGCGCAAAAGGGGTAAGCCGCAACACTGGGTATGCCCCCCTCCTGCTTCACTCCAAGTCCCAACGAGCTTGATCAAATGTTCTGTTGCCTTCTAGGAGTCAAAGTGCCCTTTGGTTACTTGGGGCTGATAAGGAGATACCTGGCCCCGAACAAGAAAAAATTTAGCGGGATGAAGTCTCATGACCGTCACGTGATGATGACGCAGATACTTCCAGTTGCTATCCGAGGGATAATGGAACCTCACTTCCGTGAAACGCTGACTGGTCTATGTAACTTTTTCGACGTCATCACTCGGAAGTCGATCACCGTGAAGAAACTCGGAAGGCTGCAGGAACAGATCGTTACGATCCTATGCGAGCTTGAGATGTACTTCCCGCCCGCATTCTTCAACATAATGGTCCATCTCTTGGTCCATATCGTAGATGATATCATCGATCTCGGGCCGGCGTTCCTGCACAACATGATGACGTTCGAAAGAATGAATGGGGTCGTCAAAGGTTTCGTTCGTAACAGGTCACATCCGGATGGAAGCATCGTCCAGGGGTTTCTCACCGAAGAGCGAATCTCTTTCTGCGATAATTATCTAGACGTCGAAAAGCCGGTTGGTTTGCCGGAAAACAAGCACATTGGCAGGTTCGAGGGAGTAGGCCACAAAACGGCCAGGCGGGAAATGCACGTGGCCTTTGAGGGGCGGACATCCGACTTTGACAGGGCCAACTTAGTAGTACTTCAGCACATCGACGATGTGGATCCTTGGTTAGAAGAGCACAAAAAATGATAGCAAACAATGCTCGCAAGCCGATGAGCGAAGAAGATATACTAAGAGCGCACAACTCCTCTTTCGTTCGCTGGTTCAAAGACCAGATTGATGCTGATCCCCTGACAATGACCAGTGAGAACGGTAAACTAATTTTGGCTTTGTCATATGGCTCCGTGCCCAACCTCATGACTTACCAAGCATACGATATCAATGGGTTCACATTCTACACGGAGGAAAAAGACAAAAGTAGCGACTACCAGACTCTAGGGTAACGATGGAATCCTACACGGGCGAAGTCAAGAAAATATACTACGTAAGGATTGAGGACATCTGGGAGCTTGACTACGCTAGGGAGAAGTTGCCGATGTTTCGTGTCAGATGGGCTAAGAACGTCGAAATCGAAGGCAAATATTTGTCACCATGTGTATACCTGAACCCAACAAATGCAAGACCACAAACGCCACCGCTCAAAATGAGCCATGGTTACTAGCTAAGCACGTGGAGCAATGCTTCTTCATAACCGACCCGTCCAGGCCTAGTCGCGTTGTCTTAAGGAGAGGAAAAAGGAACATTGTCGGAATGGATGGAGTTGCTAACGAGAATGACTTTGACGGCCTCGTCGGAGACCCAGTGATAGAAGAACCCGATGAAGACAATGCAACATACACCAAAAGAAGAAGCAGGACCACGCTACCTAGGTCAGGTGATCCCAGCACAAGAAAAAGTCATCAGATAGGGGTAAAGTATACAACGACATCCAAGAAGGGAAAGAAGAAGATTGTGATGAAACCATGAGACAGAAACACTCGCAATATGTGTTGTGACGATGGAACTATATCATTATTGCATGTATTATATGCATCCATGCATGCATGTGTGTCTCTAATTTTGTAACGATGATATCTGTGTTTTGGCGAGAGGGAACTATCATATTATATATATTATCTCTTTTATTTAGTATTGTAAAATTAACATTATTACTATCCTCTTTTATTTGGTCACAAGAAATAAAGTAAAGAAAAAGAAAAGGCAAATCAACCAAAAAAAAGGTCAAACTTAATTAGCCCTGGCGCTCCGAGTATATATTTATCCCCATATTTTAATTTGTGTTTTCGTGACGAAATATCTTATTTTCAACCTTCTTTCGTGTATGATTACATGCCATCTTTTTAAATTAGCTTTATTATTATCCTATTTTATTATAGGAAAAATAGATAAAGAATAAGGAAAAGGAAAGGAAAAGGGAAAAGGAAAACAAAAAAATTAGTTAGCCCCGGCGCGCGGCAGCTAGCCGCGCCGGTGCTAAGGTTGCACCTGCGTGTGCCAATTTAGCTGGGCCCCACACAAAGTTATTCCCGGCGCGCCTCTGTTGTCCACGCGCCGACGCTAAACCTTGTGCCCACTGCCAGATGGGTCCCTCCTTGCTTATCCCGGCGGGCTGGACCTATAGCTGCGCCGGCGCTAAGTTATCAAGGGGTACCGAAATAGGACTTGGCAAAAATTCCGCTCTCCCTCCTCATCCATCACAGACCATTTTCCTCGCTGCTGCCGCGACAAACCCTCGATCATCCTACGCCGCGCTTGCCCTTGCTACCCTAGCCCTCGCACGTGCCCTAGCCACCACGTCCGTCCGTCCACCGCGTCCGTCCTCCACCGCGTCAAGAAGGCAGTCACCACCACCGTACCAGATCCCGGTTCGCGTCAAGAAGGCAGCCACCGTCGAGGAGGATCTTCACCGTCGAGGAGGAGCGTTGCGCCCAGTGGCGGGCGCAGGATTTCGACAAAGGGTATTCAAAGTCAATAATTTTGTTTGCTAAAATAAGGTTAAATCCAAAATTTGAATGTTTACAGAATTTTTTACTCCCGCCAATTCATATTAACTGTCACTGATTTTGTACAAATTTTATACTAAATCAATGACTACTACTCCCTCCGATCCTAATTAATGGGCGCAAATCCTGACTATGCATGCACAAATTTGTGAAGCAGTTACGCCCATTAATTAGGATCGGAGGGAGTAATATCTTTGGGAGGAAGTAATTATTTTCTTGTTGGGAGCCTTATTATAGTACTAACCTCACTAATTTAGAGGCCTCTTTTTATCGAGGGAGGAAACGATCAGGAGAGAGGTTTTCTCAGTGGAATAAGGATTCAGGACAGAATATGCGATGATTTTTTGCAATAAGGAGATGAGTGCATGAGTGCGTTGCTGGCTCAATGCCTCGTCTCAGTTTTCCTCGGTCGCTCTTGCTTAGTGTGTAGTTGAGCCAAGTGGTGAATCGTGGGTGTCAGTTGCAGGCCATGGGCCGCTAGGTGTTTGGTTCAAGATGGGGATTGGGTTTAATCAGAAGAATCCCGTGCGCGTGAGGGCAGATGCATGATGCATCGTGCCCATGAGCAAAAAGTAGCCTAATACACAAAGTACCTCATACATACGTTGTATATACCACATGTTTTACCAAAAATAATGGGTATTCATCTGAATACCCATGAATTGAGGTGGGCCCGCCCCTGGTTGCGCCGCCGTCGAGGAGGAGTGCCGCCGTCGAGCCCTCCCCGATTCCCCTGCTCCCGCGCCACCGTCGAGCCCTCCCCAACTCTCCTGCGCCCGCGCCACCGTCGTCTTGTTTGAGGTATTGCGCGCCCCTCCCCTCCCCAGTCTCATCCATGAAGCAACCCTCCTCTTGATTATGGATTCATGAGAAAACCTGCTGCTGCATCTTCTTTACTGTTTTGATTGATGTCATGTAATTAGGCGAATGTAATATACATCTGAGAAGGGTTTGATTCAGAGAGAATTTGTTGATCTACAGATACACACACATGCACACAGACGATTGATGTCATGATCGATGTCATGATCATTGTGTTTTGATTGATGTCATGATCACTGTGTTTGTTTGCAGGATTGAGTTTTTCTTTCAAAAGAGTTGAGAAATTAGCATGTAGAGAAAGGGAGAAAAAAGAGAGAGAGGGGAAGAGATGAGGCTGGGTAGTACCCATTTTGTTGCAGGTACATTGACCGAGTTGCTAACGTTTCGCCGGAACGTCGATTCGTTTCCGTTCCGGCAAATTTCTAGCACTCCGGCATGACCTTTTTTAGCAAAGGTCATGCTGAATTTTTGCGTCAATTTTACTCCTGCATAGACCAAACAGTGGCTTTCTTTGAAGCATATGGTTTTGTATTTGACTCTGCCCGCATGCATTAAAATCATGGTCGGGAGTATCGGGCTAGATCCAAATGCAATTATTTTCCAATGCCGTGTGTGTTAGTTGAGTAGATCATCTAGGTAACATAGAACCTCTATATATGTGTATATGTAACGGTGAAGCACTGCGACTGCAGCTTCAGGTGGTGCTCTTCTTCAATGGTATTATTTTCAATATAACAGCTGCAAGATGTGTTGAAATATGTTTTCAATAAATGTGCTCTCAATTAGATAGAATTGCTTGTATTACCAAGAACAGTGTTATCACTTATCAGTTCAATACATGGCATAGCATCAACAACACAAGCAAGATCCTTCAACTTTAAAGAGTCTAGTCAACATTCAGGGACTTCATGCAAGTACTTTGTAAAGAGTCGTATCACTAATTCATTATTCAGAGTGCCATGGCATGGTCTATTTTTGCTCTAGTGTTTTCGGCAATTTCCTACCAGAACTTGAACAGTGTTGTAAAACCAAATGACATTCTGTGGCTTCTCCTTAATATGGGGCCAGGAACGGTGTTTCTGCCCTATTATTAAAACAGTCTTATCATTATATAGTGAGAATAAGTAACTCTTCTGAACTTGCCCCTTGTTTATTTAGATGCCTTTCTCGATGTGAGTTCTTGAAAGTTTGTTGGCCAACTTCAAGGCTTGCCCCAAACCCACAACCTGGTTGGTGAACTTCAAGCCCTGCCGCTCCACTCTTCATAGAATTCAGCCACAAAATTCTCCATGAATTTGTGCCTTTTCTCTGCTCTCCTTTTCCCAGCCTATGTCGGGAACGAACTAAGTGTCAGTATGTGGCAGTATGTATGGAACACATAATGGAAACCTACAACATGTTAGGTGTGTTTGTACCGAGAACCATACATGATACAAGTGATTGTAACTAGTACTCCCACCGTGATAAAATATATGCTGATTAGGACATCAAAACGATCTGGAACATGACGTTATGACCATCTACTTTATTTGAAATATGATGCTTTAGATACAAAACAATTAGTATATAAGTATGTTTCATGATGAATCAAGTAGAATCAATTTGATGTTCTAACCGTTGGTTATTCATTTACCATTAATAGTCAAACCGAAATTGTTTGACTGACACAGATTCTAATACAACATAGGGAGTACAGCAACAGATATAATAGGACCATTTGTAAGCTGGATCTCATTTGTATATACTCGGCCTATATGTACTTGGGCTGTAGTAAAAAGGACTTCTAGACCATAGATCAGCCCTTACCTCTGTATAATAGGACTGTTTGAAACTAAATATGACCAAACGGGTGGACAGAAAAGTGTACAATGTAGGTTTTCTTTGGCAAAAATTCGTATATGAATATTGAGAATGTGTAAGTATTTCTCAGTTATAGTCAACATAGGATCCACCATATTCCCATAATAACGGTTGGACTATGTACCACCATGTACAAAAATGATGTTGAATATGTCTTATTTGATTCTTCCATGTACATGAGAATCTTCGGATTCTAGCAGATCCATTAGACATTACCAGAGATGCCAGATCCACATGTGTTACATCTGCATGCTATCAGTAATGCTTTTGTTCTATCTACAAGGAAGCTAGACATAGTATTTGTTTTCGTTGCTTTCAGAGAGAGAAAACATGGGAGCGTTTGAAATTTATTCTAGTCTATATGGCAGAAGCAAAAGATGAGACAATCATTCAGTGAACTTAAGACAGTCTAATCGAAATGAGGACAAACACAAGAATGTATTTGCAGAATAAATGTGTACAGCCAGAGCTCCGCATAGTTGTATGGTTTTAGGATTGTTAGGAATTCCATTATGCAAAACTTATACAGACAATAAAATTGGGCAGTGCTTACCAATCGCGCCAATAGCATCCATATGATCTGCGTCTTGCACAATTCCAAAAACAAGAGTGGGCTCGGCATTAAGATTATTTGAAACCTCATTTTTGAATCCTGCAGTAAGGATTGCGGCCGCAAGAGTTACACATACCTTGCGCAACAGTATTTCAAAACTGTTTTGACAGACTAACCACTATTGTTTACTAAAGGTTATTCAGATCAAGTAACACCAATGATCTTTAAAATGGCACAACGAGGATTTTCCTTTTCTTTTTCTATTGCATAAAATGGAGGAATGATAACACAAATATATAGTAAGGGCTGCTAACAAGATAACCACATGTACAAAGGAAAAAATGACATGAGAAATAAGCTACATGCTGGTGCTTGTATTTGTACTTCAACTACTCTAAAAAATAATTTCAATTTGAATAAAGATTGTGCTCCAACCGAGCTCTAGCAACAAGCAAACAGAAGGTTGATCAAACGAAGTCGATCCTGATTTCGATCGAGTTCTTACAGCAAGGTAGGAGAATTGGGGAATTAGATGAGATGCGGGGGGTTACCCCCGAGTAGGGGTAAGGCAAATGCTAAAGTGAAAGTCAAGGTGTTGTTGACCGGGTAGACGGCTACCCGGGTAGCAGTAGGTTTCTATCCGGCCGTACCCACCAAAGGCCAGGAGAAGATATCAAGGAAGTTATGTTCGTCCGAGTAGAGAAGTTGGTCTGAGTAGATGGATGGCAATCCTACTCGGGCCAGAAGTCAATGGAGCCGTTCTGACAGGACATCCCGCGTATCCTGCGTCCGTATCCGCGTGCGGTTCAACTTACTAGATTTGTGATCATCAGTGACACAGGGTTAGGCAGCCGTCCAGTCTTGTCAAGGACAGAGGGGACAGGACGGAGTGGAGGTCTACGTTGTAAGGCTGACAGAGCGGACAGTGGCTGTCAGCCGTACGGCGCGGCACTTCTCCGCGCGAGATCTCGGAGGCGTGCCAACGTCAAAGTGGTCAAGTCATATCACTGTACCTTTTAGTCTTTGTTTATTCGGCTGGGCACCAGTATATAAGGTGCCCTGCCCCCTCCTGCGTGAGGGACTTTGCTTCACCTTGCATTTATTTACTAGAGACAACACCAGAGCTAGAGAGAGCAGCAGAGTGGCTACTCGGCCAAGAGGCATACTTTGTATTGTGGCTACTCAGTTTACACACATATAGAGAGAAAGGCAGGAGTAGGGGTGTTACCTCCACACGAGAGCCCTGAACCTGGGTAGATCTTGTTGTTTGCAGTACTAGAGATACTTTAGCGCGGCTACACGCCGTGCGATCCCTCGCTGGATACCTCCAGCGTCCATCGGCCCCAACACTTTAGCCATCCCATGGCATCTGCCGTGATACCACCATGACAGTTGGCGCCCACCGTGGAGCCAGCAGCGGCGCTGGCTGGAGTTCACATTCGGACGGGACCGATTACAGCTTCAGGGGAGCACGTGGTCTATGGCCTTGTCCACAGATTCGGCTCCTTCGACTTCGTCACCGACAACGCCGGAGATTTCGGCGGCAGGCCCATGCCTGCAGGTGGCTCGGTGCTCTCCGTCGGCACGCACCTGGTCTACGTCGCCACCATCGTCATCCGCAAGTTTCCAGAGGAGGTGCTCGACGCGGAAGACCCTCCTGCTGTACTCGTTGCCCGCGAGAAGCCAACTGGCTGCTCTGCGGACAGCGTGGAGGTGATGATGACAGGCCCGGCTATCGATGTCAGGAAGGGTGCGGCCGCTGCCGCTGGCGTCATCGAGGAACCTGTGGGTGCTAGGGTCCACAAGCCCTACGAGAAGGACCAGAACCTGCCTCCTTCCACGTCTGCGGTGATCCTGGCTGATCGCGTAGGCCTCACCATGCCGCGCCGCTGGGTATGCCGCAACCCAACGAGGCGGAACTTGCCGCCATGAGGGAGCAAATCGAGCAGCAGCGTCAAGCGCTACTCGCAGAGTCCCAGGAGCTGGAGAAGGTTAGGCTTGAGCTCAACCTTGCGCAAAATGAGTACAATACAGCGCATGGCTTTACTCTTGTTTCTAGGCTGCCTAGCAAGATAGGCGTTACTCGTCGCAACTTAGGCGCTGAGTTAGCTAGAGATAGTAGAGCTGCTAGCCAATCTGCTAGTTTGGACACTGTTGGTAGGCCTAGATACAGCACCCCCGCCAAAACTCTTAGGGCTTCAGAGGCAGTGGCTGCTGAGTTGCCACATCTCACTGGCGACGCGCGCGCTAGGCAGCAGGAGAGACTCAACGAGCTAGTGCTAGAGGCTGGCAGGCAGAACGAGCAGTTCCGGAAAGCCAATCCGGGTGCTGGCGCTTCTCAGGTTGTGCACTCGCGTGCGGTCGGGTCTATGGACCAGGCCTCATCGCCGCTTTCTGGCAATGAGAGGGACCAGAGTGTGAACTCTGCGAAGAGTAGACAGATGCAGGTGTACGACCCTGCTGTCGCCGCAAAACAGCACGCTATGCCACGGCAGCCCGGTCAGAAACACAACACTGCAGGAGCAGGCTATCAAGCCTCTAAAGCTCACAGTAAGGGGCAAGGAGGAAACCATGCAGGGCCTTCTCGGCGTCTTGCTGCCCAGCCTACTCAGCAGAGGGTTCAGCAACCAGCGGCAGCACAGCCGCGTGCAGCTGTGCATGCAGCCAATCCGGTTGTGCAACCTGCAGCGGTGCAGCAAGACCGCTATGATGATGGATACTCGGCAATGGGGCTGGCCGGGTACGCTGACCCGAAAGATGTTATTGATCGTGTGGGTGACCGCATGTTGGAGCCCAGTGATGCAAGGTACAAGCTGGACCGGATCAATCGGTCCGCGCAGCTCGAGAACAAGGGGCCGCCGGGACGAGAATGCTTTGGTCGCCGCATCATGGAGGAGCCCTCCGTGAACCATTTTCAGCTGGCCAGGCGGACCAAGTGCTACAATGGCAGTACCAAGCCAGAAGACTGGCTGAGTGACTATGTCACAGCCGTGCACATTGCAGGCGGCAATCGGAGATGGGCAGTGCGGTATGTTCCGCAGATGCTGGAAGGCCCGGCTAGGACTTGGCTCAACAACCTGCCCAAAGAGTGTATCAACTGCTGGCTAGACTTCTCGGAAGCCTTCATCAGCAACTTCACCAGCACCTACAAGAGGCCGAATAGGACGCCGCAACTGTCTGCTTGCAAGCAGCGAGAAGAGGAAACTGACCGAGAGTATCTTACTCGGTGGAGAACCTTGAGGAACACCTGTGAAGGTGTGAATGAGGCTCAGGCCATTACTTGGTTTGCCCAGGGCTGCAGGCATGGCAACATGTTGTGGCCGAAATTGCAGAGAGAGATGCCGAGTACTCTCGCTAATCAAGATTGCAGATATGTATGCACTCGGTGATCCTACTCAGCCTCTGCTTGATTCTCATGAGCCGAGAAGGAAGTTCCAAGACGGCAACAGGCGCAATGACTTCCGCAACAAGCGCAGAGGTGATCGAATTGATACTCGGTATGATCCAGAGGAGGTGAATGCTGTGACCACGGCTGCCGGGAGTAGTCAAAGGCAAAAAACTACTGGAGCCCAATACGGGCAAAACCAGAATCAGGGCCAAGGCATCAAGAAACCTTACATTGCTCCCCAGCAGAGTAGCGGCAACTCGGATTCAGCTCCGAATTTCATCTTTGGGAACATGAAGGATGGGCCATGCAGCTTCCATACTCGACATCCGAGTAGGCCAGCCAACAACACTACCCGGCAGTGCATCTGGTGGGACCGCATTAAGAATGAATGCCCCTCCTCCTCCTCTGCCAGCTGCGAATGCCAATGTGCAGCCTATTCGGGCGGCTACTCCCAGGCCTGCAGTGTTTTCGAGAAGGGAGAATGTGAATCAAGTGGCTCAGGGAGCCAACCGCAACTACAACTACGACAACCGCAACAACCGCAACCGCAACTTCTACACCCGCAACAACAGGAACAACAACAACAACAACCACCAAGGAAACAACAACAACGGCAACAATGGCGGTGGAGACCGCAACCAGTACCAGGAACACCATGAGAGCTACATGATCTTCATCACCGAACCAGTCGACAAGCAGTCGCAGCGCAGACGCGCAATGGAGGTAAACGATGTGATCCCCGCTGTGCCCCACTATCTGCGCTGGTGTGACCAGGAGGTGACTTGGTCCAAGGCAGATCACCCCAAGGTGATGCCTAATCCGGGTAGCTATGCTCTGGTGGTGGATCCCACTTTCCTGGGACCTGAGAAGAACGTCCGGTTCAGCAAAGTGCTGATTGATAACGGCAGCAACATCAGTATCATGTACCTGAACACAATGAAGAAGCTCGGCCTTGCCGAGAACATGCTGCTACCCAGCAAGACCACATTCCACGGAATTGTGACGGGAGTATCTTGTGCTCCAATCGGCCGCATCTGGATAGATGTCCTATTCGGCACCAGGGAGAACGGCCGCACCGAGTGCGTCCAGTTCGAGGTGGTTGATCTTCAGAGCTCCTACCATGCGCTTCTCGGTAGGCCTGCCCTCACCAAGTTCATGGCTTCAACCCATGCTGCTTACCTGAAGATGAAAATACCTGGTCCCAATGGAGTCATCACCATCTCGGGTGATTACAAGAGATCTTTGGAGTGTGCATCTGCTAGTTCTTAGCTGGCGGAATCCATGGTCATTGCGGCCGAGAAGAAGAAGATGTACGAGGTGGTGGCTATGGCGCAAGCAGCGCAAGGTGGTGCGCCTGGTATGCCGAGTTCCCAGTACGGGACTGCGTTCCAGGCGTCCCAGGAAACAAAGAAGTTCCAGGTTGACCCTGAGTTCCCAGACCGTGTTGCTATCATTGGCGCCGGGTTGGGAGAGAAATAGGAAAGCGAGCTCATCCACTTCCTCCGTGAGAATCGGGATGTCTTTGCATGGTCCAATGAGGATCTGCCGGATGTCCCGAGGGATTTGGTTGAGCACTCGCTACATGTGCGGCATGACGCCAAGCCGGTTAAGCAGGCTATGCGCCGCTTTGGTGATGAGAGGAGGAAAGCTATCGGTGATCAGATCACCAAGTTGCTGATAAGCAACTTTATCATGGAGGTATTGCATCCGGACTACCTAGCCAACCCGGTTATGGTTGAGAAGAAGAAGGAGGACCCCAAGGCCGACACCGCATGGCGCATGAGCGTGGACTACACCGACCTGAACAAGGCCTGCCCCAAGGATCCATTTCCGCTACCCCGCATAGATCAGGTGATCGATTCGACTGCTGGTTGTGAGGTTTTGTCTTTCATAGATGCCTACTCTAGTTTTCATCAGATAGCTCTCAACCCGGATGATCAAATAAAGACTGCCTTTATTACCCCGTACGGGGCTTATTGCTATCGTGTTATGTGCTTTGGGTTGCGGAATGCTGGGGCAACCTATCAGAGATGCATGCAGAAATGCTTGCATGACCAAATTGGCAAGAATGTGTAGGTGTACGTAGATGATATTGTCATCAAAACGAATAAAACACATACTCTGCTTAGTGATATTGAGGAAACTTTTGCCAACTTGCGCAAGTATAGAATGAAGTTGAATTTAACTAAATGCACCTTTGGCGTCCCGGCTGGCAAGCTACTCGGCTTCTTGGTATCCAGTCGGGGCATTGAGGCCAATCCTTCAAAGATAAAATCTATATAGAGCATGTCTTTGCCGAGATCCCTGAAGGATGTGCAGAAGTTTACTGGATGCCTGGCTTCTCTGAGCCGCTTCCTGGGCAGAATGGGTGAGAAGGCTTTGCCTCTTTACCAACTCATGAAAAAGAGTGACAAGTTGTTCTGGACTCCGCAAGCCGATGTGGCATTCAAGGAGCTGAAGACCATGCTGGGTAGCGCTCCCATCTTGGCTAGTCCGCTACCCAAAGAGCCAATGCTGTTGTATATTGCGGCTACCAACCGAGTAGTCAGTGTGGCGATTGTGGTGGAACGAGAAGAGGAAGGCAAGACTATGCAGCGTCCAGTGTACTATCTGAGTGAAGTGCTATCCAACTCCAAGCAAAATTATCCACATTACCAGAAAATGACATACGGCGTGTACCTGGGTGCCAAGAAGCTGAAGCACTATTTCCAAGAGCATCCCATCACGGTGGTGAGTTCCGCTCCCATCTCGGACATAATGGGCAAAAAGGATGCAAGTGGAAGAGTAGGCAAGTGGGCGATCGAGCTATCCGCGTACACTCCTTTGTACGCAAGAAGAGAAGCCATCAAGTCACAGATCCTAGCAGATTTTCTAGTGGATTGGGCTGAGGTGCAGTATGAACCTCCCGTGCCGGAAACCAACTACTGGAAGATGCATTTTGATGGCTCCAAGGTGAAGGAAGGCCTTGGTGCTAGCGTAGTGCTTACGTCACCCAAGCGAGATCAACTCAAATATGTGCTGCAGATTCATTTCAAGGCATCTAGCAATGTGGCCGAGTATGAGGCCGTGGTACACGGCTTGAGGGAAGCCAAGGAGGTTGGCGTGCATCGTATCATCTGTTATGGCGACTCGGACTTAGTGGTGCAGCAAGTATCCGGTACCTGGGATGCTCTGGATGCCAACATGGCATCATATCGGTTTCTGGTACAAACCATGACTGGCTTCTTTGAAGGATGTGAGTTCCAACATATACACCGAGCAGAGAATGACGCAGCTGATGAGTTGTCCAAGTTGGGATCTTCTCAGCAGTTCATCCCGGCTGGGATTGCCTTGGAGCATTTGAGAAAGCCATCTATCAAGCCATCCCCCAACTCGGAGTCTATCTTCGTTTCTTCGCTGTCAGGAGAAGAAGCTGTTCCTATGAAGATTGATTGGGAGGTTGCAAAAGAGAACCCGGGGACTGCCGTCTCCAACCCGGAGACTGGCGCCTGCAACCCGGGGACTGTCCCTTCTTACTCGTGGACTGCCCCTCCTAACTCGGGGACTGTCGCATTCACGAGGGGGTCATTTCCAAGTACTCGGGGACTCGGGACCTCGTCCTCAACTCAGAAGACATATTGGTGGCTGATCCAATGGAAACAGACGAACCAGTGTTTCCCATCCGGGAGACACCGAGTTGGGCTCTGCCCATATTATCCTTTCTAAAGGACGGCACCTTGCTGAGTGATGAGATTACCGGCAGGCATATTTAGAGAAGATCCAAGAGCTATACTATTTTCAAAGATGTGCTGCATAGAAGGAGTCCTACTGGCGTGCTGCAACGCTGCGTAGGGCCATAAGAAGGAGAAGAAATTCTGGTGGAGATACATCAGGGAGAATGCGGGCATCACGCCTCTTCTCGGGCTCTAGTCAACAAGGCTTTTCAGCACGGTTTCTTTTGGCTCACTGCCTTGAAGCAAGCTGAAGACATTGTGAGAAAGTGCAATGGGTGCCAGAGATTCGCAAGTAAGATTCATATGCCAGCTTCCGAGTTGAAGACCATTCCCATTACTTGGCCATTTGCAGTTTGGTGTTTGGATATGGTTGGTCCCTTCAAGCCGGCTAGAGGCAACATGACTCACATCTTGGTCATGGTTGACAAGTTCACCAAATGGATTGAGGTGAAGCCTATTCGGAAGTGCGATGGAGCCACAACTGTGAGTTTCTTGAAGGACGTGATCCTGAGATACGGCTACCCGTACAGCATTATCACGGATAATGGCACAAACTTTGCTGAGGGTGCTTTTCCAAGGTTCTGCAGAGAGAAGCGGATTCGGCTAGATGTTGCATCCGTTGCGCATCCGGCCTCCAATGGGCAAGTTGAAAGAGCAAATGGCATGGTGCTATCCGGCATAAAGCCAAGGCTGATTGAGCTGCTGCTGAAAACACCTGGGTGTTGGCTAGACGAGTTGCCGGCGGTGTTGTGGAGTCTAAGGACTACCCCTAACCGATCAACCGGATACACACAATTCTTCATGGTATATGGAGCTGAGGCCGTGTTGCCCACTGACCTAGAGCATGACTCGCCCCGAGTAACCCTCTACACTGAGGCGCGGGCTAGAGAAGCTCGAGAAAATGACGTTGACCTGCTGGAAGAAGCAATAGAGCTAACTATGTCACGTTCAGCTGTTTACCAGCAAAACTTGAGGCGTTATCACAGCCGGAAAGTAAACCCAAGGGTTTTCCGAGAAGGAGACATGGTCCTTAGGCTCGTGCAGCGCACGGCCGGGATGCACAAGCTTTTTCCGTCCGTGGGAAGAGCCTTTCATTGTGAGCAAGGCTCTGCACAATGTTGCCTATTACCTAGTTGACGCACATGCACCCCAGAAGAACAGGCCGGGTAAAGCCGGAGAGGAATCTAAGCGCCCCTGAAATGTAGCTCTACTCCGATGTTTTCATTCATAAGCAAACTGTGTATGTACCCTCACCCGAGTTAAATTATAGTCGGCACTCCGAATTCGAACTCGGAGACTGCCCTTGCTCAAATTGTTCCTTGTGTTTACTCTGTTTTACTTTGTCTATTCGATTGAACCACTTAGAATTTCAAAAGCATATAAAGTAGTGTGTTTAAACCCACGGGACAACTCTGCGACTCTGCTGCTGTCCGCAACCCAGCTTCATGGCAAGCCAGAGAACAAGCCAAAGGGTCAATGAACACATGAAAAATTGCTAAGGAAAGGAAACGTGTGGCAACCGAATAGAGTATTTTTTTTTACTGTTTTTTCTTTTCGGCTAAGTGCTGGGCAGCGTTTCCATGCGTTTTTCTATGTGGCTAAGTATTTGAAACTCAAACTTTGAAATCTTGTGACTCGACAACCAAAAAAGCAAAGAAATTTTATATTTAGTTGATGTCATGTGCTTTTGTTTTTGGACTCCTGCCATGCCGAAATGAAATAGAGGAATAGTAAGTTTTGATGAGTAAGTATATATGACTAGAGAAATTGCATTGGGCCGCTAACCCAAGCCATGCTTGATCATGGTGGAAATTTACTTACAGCTAGAGTGGACTCTAGAAACACATCCTACAATAAAATAAGAAGCTATGCATATAGTGAATGAAATAAAAAGGGATGATAAGTCTACTCCGTTTTTTCATCTTGTTATTGTGACATGGGCTGGTTTCTATGTCATGGGGCAAGAGGTACCCCTTTGCAATTCTCTATGATGTCATTAATACTTATTATGATTGTACAAAGCTTATTAGGAATCTTAAGTTGAGTAATCATGGAGTAGGTTTTCACACTCACGGGGCATGAGACATTCAACCAACACCTTGTCAACCACATTACTTCAACATTCATAAATTAAGATGCTAATGATAAAGGGACAATGAGAGTCTTAGCCCAATGGATGCCACATTACAATTAGTAACTTAAGCTGAATAGTTTGGAAACTAAAATGAGACTTGATCATGTTTTACCTCTACTCATTTATCTTTCTCCAAATTAAAGAGTATAATTCGATTGTCCAACATACAATGGTTATTTGCTTTCAAAAGTATGGGGTGTTTGCTAGAGCTTCGAATATGTTATCCTTATGTGTATGAGTTCTATTCATTCATCTTGCATTATAACTGAACATGATGATGATACAATGCCCGCATTTATTTATCAACCATAAGTCCATTGATGCATGTAATGATCTATGTCCTTATTTACTCGAGGACGAGCAAAGGTTTAAGCTTCGGGGAGTTGATATGTGCATTTATATGATCATTTATACCCTCCATATAGGCATTATCGGGATGTTTTATCAATGTTATGTCATTGTTTTGCATGTTTTAGATGATTTTATGGGACTTTCCTACCTATTTTTGATATTTAATTTCTGGGTGTCAGAAAACAGTTGTTTTCATGTTTTTGATGTTTCAGGAGCTACAGGTATCCAAATTGCGAAAGGAGAGAAACCCTGTCAGTTTTTCTTCGGGAGAAAGGGCGTGGGCACAAGACACAAAGGAGGAGGACCAGGAGGCCCAAAAGGGGGTAGCCCACGCGGCCAGATTCCCAGGCCGCGTGTGGGGCCCCCAAATGGGCCCACATCACCTCCTCCCCGAGGTCTTTTTGCTGACGACTCCGTCTTCCCCGAAAACAAACACCCTAATTTTCCCGAGACGAGACAGAGCCGCTAGGGCGGCGAAACTCTCGAAACTCTCCGTGGGGGAGACAAATCCTGCTGCTTCGGAGCTCCGGAGAAGGGGGAAATCATCCCCATCTCCTCCTTGGCGTGGGAGGAGGCATCTCCATCACCATCCTCACCAGCACCTGCATCTCCACTATCACCATCACCGTGATCCACTCCGTTCCCCTCATAGTTTGATCATTGCTACACCCTAGATACGTGTTATTGTACTCCGTTGCATGTTTGGGATTGAGTAGTTGTCATTATTTGGTGGTGGATCCATTGTTTCAGATTGTGTTGTACCACATATGTCACCATACATGACCATGTTTGCACGTTGTGAGTAGTTCCCGCATGTTCCTGAGGGCATAGGATGAATTGGCAATGATTTGTTACATAAGATGAGTTTTATTTCTTAAATATTTTACTACTAAATAGGCTTATGAGAACCGTTGCTTTATATTCAATTTTTGGCCACACCTTGGAGAGAGTATTACTCAAGCTTCGGGGAGGCTTAAGGACCTCCTTCGCAAGAATCCTTGTCATGATCTCACAAATAAACTTATATTGATAAACTTTTATGTGAGACTACCTGATAGGCTAAAGCAATATTTGGATGGTTCATCTGGTGGAAGCTTTACAAATAATACTGCAGAAGAAGCTTGGAATTTATTGGAAATTATTTCGAAGAACTCTGAATATTGGGACCTAGACAAAGGTAATGAAGCTTATTTTGATTATGGATATTCATGTGTAGAAAGTTTCTCTAGTTCTATTTTGTTCAAGAATGTTATTAAAGATTTTGGTCTTGATCCATATGTTGCAATTGAAATAGCTAAGAAATTTGCTGACCACATTCGAATTCCTAAAAGTGGGTTTGATTATTATGTTAAACCTGTTAAATCTTCTATTGTTGTCCCTAAATTTATTAAAGAAACACCAGTGTCATCTGTAGTAATATAAGAATATATTGAACCACCTCCCTATCCTGAAAAAGTTAAAGAGAATTTGCTTATTGCTGTTGCTGACAAAAGTAGAAAGAGATGTTCTCAACCTAAAGAACAGGTGGAAGTCAAGAACCAAGTCTCTATTATTAAGCAATTAAATGAAGAAGATCATGTTGATGTTTATTTATGTGAAGATGCTACCAAAGTTATTAAAGGGAATTCATCCAAAGTTGGTAAGCCAATTATATCATGCTCTATTGGGACTTCTTGTTATCATGGTTTATGTGATATTGGAGCAAGCATTAGTGTCATTCCATATTCTCTCTATCAAGAAATTAAGCCTGATATTGATCCTATCACCATGGAAGAAACAGGTATGACCATTCAGCTTGCTAATAAAGATTATATTTAGTCCCTTTGGAATTGTTAGAGATGTTGAAGTATTGGTAGGGAAAATAAAATATCCTACTGATTTTATTGTGCTCGGTTGTCCACGAGATTCTTTCTGTCCTATTATATTTGGTAGACCTTTCTTACATACTGTTGGTGCTGAAATTGATTTGCCTAGAGAAAGGGTGTTTAGTGAATGTGCTGGAGAGAAACTTGAATTTAATTTTTCTAAATTTGCTGATAAACCTGCTAAGAAAGAACCAAAATCTAAAGATATAATTGAAACTCTTTCTCATATAGCTGTAGCTTCATCAGACGTGGTGGAACGTTATATGCTTAATCAGGAAGAGCCATTTAATGATGCAGAAAAAGAAGCTTTAGAACAAATATTATGGCAGCAACCTCCACAATTACAATTGCATATCCCACCTAATAATCTAGGAGTACTCCCACCTCCTAAAGGAGATCCTAGTTTTGAATTAAAGCCTTTGCCTGAAAATCTGAAATATGCATACTTGGATAAGAAAAATATATATCCTGTTAATATTAATGCTAACCTTTAAGCTGAGGAAGAAGAGAAATTACTTGATGTGCTTAAAGCCCACCGTAAGGCTATTGGTTATTCTCTTGATGATCTTAAGGGAATAAGTCCAGCTCTATGTATGCATAAAATTAATTTGGAAGGAGATGCTAAACCTGTTGTTGATTTCCAACGCCGTCTACATCCAAAAATGAAGGAAGTGGTAAGAAAGGAGATAATTCGACTCATAGAGGCTGGTATTATTTATCCTATAGCTGATAGTAAATGGGTTAGTCGTGTTCATTGTGTTCCTAAGAAAGGTGGAATTACTGTGGTTCCTAATAAAGATGATGAACTTGTTGCTCAACGTACTGTTGTTGGTTATAGAATGTGCATTGATTATAGAAAATTAAATAAAGTAACTCGTAAGGACCATTATCCATTGCCCTTTATTGATCAAATGCTAGAGAGATTATCTAAACATTCTCACTTTTGTTATTTAGATGGGTATTCAGGCTTCTCTCAAATTCCAGTTCATAGTGATGATCAGGAAAAGACCACTTTTACTTGCCCATATGGTACATTTGCTTATAGGAGAATGCCTTTTGGTTTATGTAATGCGCCTGCTACTTTTCAGAGATGCATGAATGCTATATTTGCTGATTATATTGAAAAGATAGTGGAGGTCTTTATGGATGATTTTTCGGTGTATGGTACTTCTTTCGATAATTGTTTGTTCAACCTTAACAAAGTTTTGCAGCGTTGTGAAGACAAACACCTTGTTCTTAATTGGGAGAAGTGTCACTTTATGGTAACAGAGGGAATTGTTCTTGGGCATCATATTTCTGGAAGAGGAATAGAAGTTGACCCAGCAAAAATTGAAGCTATTGAGAAATTACCATATCCAAGAGACATCAAAGGTATAAGAAGTTTTCTCGGTCATGCAGGTTTTAATTGTAGGTTCATTAAAGATTTCTCTAAAATATCAAAGCCTCTAACCAATCTTTTGCAAAAGGATGTTCCGTTTTTTTTAATGATGATTGCATAGAATCCTTTAATGTTTTAAAGAAAGCCTTAATAACTGCACCTATTATTCAACCTCCTGATTAGAAATTGCCCTTTGAAATTATGTGTGATGCTAGTGATTATGCAGTTGGAGCTGTTTTAGGCCAAAGGGTTGATAAGAAATTGAATGTTATTTACTATGCTAGTAAAACAATAGATGGTGCTCAAAGAAATTATGCTACAACTGAAAAAGAATTTTTAGCGGTAATATTTGCATGTGATAAATTTAGATCTTACATAATTGATTCAAAAGTCACTGTGCACTCTGATCATTCTGCTATTAAATATTTGATGAATAAGAAAGATGCTAAGCCTAGGATAATAAGATGGATACTTTTGTTGCAAGAATTTGATTTACACATGGTAGATAGGAAATGAGAAGATAATCTCGTAGCTGATCATATTTCTAGAATGGAAAATATACCTGATGATCCTATTCCTATTAATGATAGTTTTGCTAATTAACAACTTGCCCTTGTTAGTGTTTCTAGTGCTAAAGTTGCATCTCCTTGGTTTGCTAATTATGCAAATTTTATTGTTGGGAAAGTTATGCCACCACAATTTACTTACCAGCAAAGAAAGAAATTCTTTTATGACCTTAGACATTATTTTTGGGATGATCCATTCTTGTATAAGAAAAGTGTTGATGGCATTATTAGACGTTGTGTGCCTGAGAATGAACAGCGGGCTATTATAAGAGATTGTCATGACAGTCCCTATGGAGGACATCATGCAGGAGATCGTACTGGAGCAAAGGTATTACAATGTGGTTTTTATTGGCCTACTCTATTCAAGGATTGTGCTGAATATATTAAAACTTTTGATAAATGTCAAAGAGTAGGAAACATTGGTAGAAGGAATGAAATGCCTATGAACTATACATTACCACTTGAACCATTTGATGTGTGGGGTTTTGACTTTATGGGACCATTTTCTGCATCTAGTACAAAACATACTCACATTTTGGTTGTTGTTGATTATGTTACAAAATGGGTAGAAGCAATTCCTACTAAGAGTGCAGACCATGCCACAGCCATGCAAATGCTTAAAGAAATTATTTTCCCTAGATTGGGTGTTCCTAGATTTTTAATTACTGATGGTGGATCTCATTTTATGCATGGTGTTCTTAGAAAAACATTGGCAAAATATAATGTTAATCATAGAATTGCATCACCCTATCATTCTCAAACTAGTGGACAAGTTGAATTAAGTAATAGGGAAATTAAACTTATTTTAGAGAAAACAGTAAACAGAGCTAGATCTGATTGGCCACTTAAAATTAATGATGCATTGTGGGCTTATAGAACTGCTTATAAAAATCCTATGGGTATGTCTCCTTATAAAATGGTTTATGGAAAAGCATGTCATTTACCCGTTGAATTAGAACATAAAGCTAGATGGGCTATTAAGAAATTAAATTTTGATTTAAAAACAGCGGGGGAGAAGAGATTGCTTGACCTAAATCTATTAGATGAATGGAGGAATGAAGCATATGAAAGTGCAAAATTGTTTAAAGAGAAAGTTAAAATTTGGCATGACAAGAAATTTAAAAGAAAGGAATTTAAAGTAGGTGATCAGGTCCTATTGTACAACTCTCGTTTTAAGTTTTCTGCAGGGAAATTAGCTTCAAAATGGCAGGGTCCATTGGTAGTACAGGAGGTATACCGTTCTAGGGCCATCCGTCTTCACGGTGATATGAAAGGTAAACCTCATGTGGTCATGGACAACGCCTAAAACATTATATTGCAGGAAAGAGCTTCATAGGAACCATCGAGGAGATAAAGTTAATGACACCGGAGGAGGTAATTGTAAGGGAACCTGCAGTTTCAGAAACCCAAATTCAATAATTTACAATTATTGTGTTTGGAAGTTTCTCGGAATTGCGTGAAAACTTACAGAACTCATTTTTTATGGAAATTAACGTGTGGGACAAGAAAATTGGAAGGAATTGGACCTCGAGGGGGAAAAGAGGACCCCACATGCGGCCAGATTCCTTGGCCGCGTGGAGGTACCCCTTTTCCACCTTGGAGTCCCGTTCCGTCTCGTTTTTGACTCCGACGCTTCGTCTTACCCCAAAAACCGTCAATATATACCCCCTTTTGTCGATCTAATCCCGCACCGAGAGTTCTCGCACGATCTTTGTTTTGTCTATTCTGACTGTCAGGTTTTCCAAGCCATGACTTCGGGAGACTCCTACCAATGCACCTCCATGGACAATGATGATGATGAGCTTGAAGACAACTATGAAGAGAAGAAGAAGAAAGAGTGGTGGGCTGAGTACGAGAAGAAGGGAGAATGAAGAAATTACCGCAACCATCTAAGCTTGGGGGAGTTTCACCTATCCCCCGTCTTTTATCAGCTTTATCATGTCTATCTAGTTTTGGTGTGTCTTGCTTTTATTATCTAGTTATCGTTTTCGTTTAGGCTTGAGTGAGATCATTGAGCATTATCATGCATCCCCGTCTTATGGTTTATCAATGAATAATAAAGTATGGTGTCATCCATGATTCTCTTGTTTTGGGGATTTATGGGTAACACTCATGCAAATGAGCATGGCATATTTAGAGGTTTCAATCACATCTTGCCTTGAAATTAATTAACTTGAGTGTGTTGGACAATTGTAGAATTATCTCAATATGACATAAATCCACTATCTATCTATTAGCTTAATGGCTATTCCGAGCATGTTCACCATGTTATAGTTTCATTTATGCTCTAAATTAAGATGCTTATGTTATTAATTTGCATGGGCTGAATTTGGGATAAGACTCTCACGAACTTTTGAATGCACACATTTATTTCTATTGCACTTAACAAACATGACCCATTAATGGGAGCTAAAAGTTTTGTGCTTGACAAGGATTTTGGTTGGGAGTTGGCTAACACGTGCATCAAGTGAAAAGCTTTCAACATTGCACAAAGAAATTTTATATTTAGTTGATGTCATGTGCTTTTGTTTTTGGACTCCTGCCATGCCGAAATGAAATAGAGGAATAGTAAGTTTTGATGAGTAAGTATATATGACTAGAGAAATTGCATTGGGCCGCTAACCCAAGCTATGCTTGATCATGGTGGAAATTTACTTACAGCTAGAGTGGACTCTACAAACACATCCTATAATAAAATAAGAAGCTATGCATATAATGAATGAAATAAAAAAGGATGATGAGTCTACTCCGTTTGTTCATCTTGTTATTGTGACATGGGTTGGTTTCTATGTCATGGGGCAAGAGGTACCTCTTTGCAATTCTCTATGATGTCATTAATACTTATTATGATTGTACAAAGCTTATTAGGAATCTTAAGTTGAGTAATCATGGAGTAGGTTTTCACACTCACGGGGCATGAGACATTCAACCAACACCTTGTCAACCACATTACTTCAACATTCATAAATTAAGATGCTAATGATAAAGGGACAATGAGAGTCTTAGCCCAATGGATGCCACATTACAATTAGTAATTTAAGCTGAATAGTTTGGAAACTAAATGAGACTTGATCATGTTTTACCTCTACTCATTTATCTTTCTCCAAATTAAAGAGTATAATTCGATTGTCCAATATACAATGGTTATTTGCTTTCAAAAGTATGGGGTGTTTGCTAGAGCTTCGAATATGTTATCCTTATATGTATGAGGTCTATTCATTCCTCTTGCATTATAACTGAACATGATGATGATACAATGCCCGTATTTATTTATCAACCATAAGTCCATTGATGCATGTAATGATCTATGTCCTTATTTACTCGAGGACGAGCAAGGTTTAAGCTTGGGGGAGTTGATACGTGCATTTTATATCATCATTTATACCCTCCATATAGGCATTATTGTGATGTTTTATCAATGTTATGTCATTGTTTTGCATGTTTTAGATGATTTTATGGGACTTTCCTACAAAGTCCCTATTTCTGGTACAAACCATGACTGGCTTCTTTGAGGATGTGAGTTCCAACATATACACCGAGCAGAGAATGACGCAGCTGATGAGTTGTCCAAGTTGGGATCTTCTCAGCAGTTCATCCCGGCTGGGATTGCCTTGGAGCATTTGAGAAAGCCATCTATCAAGCCATCCCCCAACTCGGAGTCTATCTTCGTTTCTTCGCTGTCAGGAGAAGAAGCTGTTCCTATGAAGATTGATTGGGAGGCTGCAAAAGAGAACCCGGGGACTGCCGTCTCCAACCCGGGGACTGGCGCCTGCAACCCGGGGACTGTCCCTTCTTACTCGTGGACTGCCCCTCCTAACTCGGGGACTGTCGCATTCACGAGGGGGTCATTTCCGAGTACTCGGGGACTCGGGACCTCGTCCTCAACTCAGAAGACATATTGGTGGCTGATCCAATGGAAACAGACGAACCAGTGTTTCCCATCCGGGAGACACCGAGTTGGGCTCTGCCCATATTATCCTTTCTAAAGGACGGCACCTTGCTGAGTGATGAGATTACCGCGAGGCATATTCAGAGAAGATCCAAGAGCTATACTATTTTCAAAGATGTGCTGCATAGAAGGAGTCCTACTGGCGTGCTGCAACGCTGCGTAGGGCCATAAGAAGGAGAAGAAATTCTGGTGGAGATACATCAGGGAGAATGCGGGCATCACGCCTCTTCTCGGGCTCTAGTCAACAAGGCTTTTCGGCACGGTTTCTTTTGGCTCACTGCCTTGAAGCAAGCTGAAGACATTGTGAGAAAGTGCAATGGGTGCCAGAGATTCGCAAGTAAGATTCATATGCCAGCTTCCGAGTTGAAGACCATTCCCATTACTTGGCCATTTGCAGTTTGGTGTTTGGATATGGTTGGTCCCTTCAAGCCGGCTAGAGGCAACATGACTCACATCTTGGTCATGGTTGACAAGTTCACCAAATGGATTGAGGTGAAGCCTATTCGGAAGTGCGATGGAGCCACAGCTGTGAGTTTCTTGAAGGACGTGATCCTGAGATACGGCTACCCGTACAGCATTATCACGGATAATGGCACAAACTTTGCTGAGGGTGCTTTTTCAAGGTTCTGCAGAGAGAAGCGGATTCGGCTAGATGTTGCATCCGTTGCGCATCCGGCCTCCAATGGGCAAGTTGAAAGAGCAAATGGCATGGTGCTATCCGGCATAAAGCCAAGGCTGATTGAGCTGCTGCTGAAAACACCTGGGTGTTGGCTAGACGAGTTGCCGGCGGTGTTGTGGAGTCTAAGGACTACCCCTAACCGATCAACCGGATACACACCATTCTTCATGGTATATGGAGCTGAGGCCGTGTTGCCCACTGACCTAGAGCATGACTCGCCCCGAGTAACCCTCTACACTGAGGCGCGGGCTAGAGAAGCTCGAGAAAATGACGTTGACCTGCTGGAAGAAGCAATAGAGCTAACTATGTCACGTTCAGCTGTTTACCAGCAAAACTTGAGGCGTTATCACAGCCGGAAAGTAAACCCAAGGGTTTTCCGAGAAGGAGACATGGTCCTTAGGCTCGTGCAGCGCACGGCCGGGATGCACAAGCTTTTTCCGTCCGTGGGAAGAGCCTTTCATTGTGAGCAAGGCTCTGCACAATGTTGCCTATTACCTAGTTGACGCACAGGCACCCCAGAAGAACAGGCCGGGTAAAGCCGGAGAGGAATCTAAGCGCCCCTGAAATGTAGCTCTACTCCGATGTTTTCATTCATAAGCAAACTGTGTATGTACCCTCACCCGAGTTAAATTATAGTCGGCACTCCGAATTCGAACTCGGAGACTGCCCTTGCTCAAATTGTTCCTTGTGTTTACTCTGTTTTACTTTGTCTATTCGATTGAACCACTTAGAATTTCAAAAGCATATAAAGTAGTGTGTTTAAAACCACGGGACAACTCTGTGACTCTGCTGCTGTCCGCAACCCAGCTTCATGGCAAGCCAGAGAACAAGCCAAAGGGTCAATGGACACATGAAAAATTGCTAAGGAAAGGAAATGTGTGGCAACCAAATAGAGTATTTTTTTTACTGTTTTTTCTTTTCGGCTAAGTGCTGGGCAGCGTTTCCATGCGTTTTTCTATGTGGCTAAGTATTTGAAACTCAAACTTTGAAATCTTGTGACTCGACAACCAAAAAAGCAAAGAAATTTTATATTTAGTTGATGTCATGTGCTTTTGTTTTTGGACTCCTGCCATGCCGAAATGAAATAGAGGAATAGTAAGTTTTGATGAGTAAGTATATATGACTAGAGAAATTGCATTGGGCCGCTAACCCAAGCCATGCTTGATCATGGTGGAAATTTACTTACAGCTAGAGTGGACTCTAGAAACACATCCTACAATAAAATAAGAAGCTATGCATATAGTGAATGAAATAAAAAGGGATGATGAGTCTACTCCGTTTTTTCATCTTGTTATTGTGACATGGGCTGGTTTCTATGTCATGGGGCAAGAGGTACCCCTTTGCAATTCTCTATGATGTCATTAATACTTATTATGATTGTACAAAGCTTATTAGGAATCTTAAGTTGAGTAATCATGGAGTAGGTTTTCACACTCACGGGGCATGAGACATTCAACCAACACCTTGTCAACCACATTACTTCAACATTCATAAATTAAGATGCTAATGATAAAGGGACAATGAGAGTCTTAGCCCAATGGATGCCACATTACAATTAGTAACTTAAGCTGAATAGTTTGGAAACTAAAATGAGACTTGATCATGTTTTACCTCTACTCATTTATCTTTCTCCAAATTAAAGAGTATAATTCGATTGTCCAACATACAATGGTTATTTGCTTTCAAAAGTATGGGGTGTTTGCTAGAGCTTTGAATATGTTATCCTTATGTGTATGAGTTTTATTCATTCGTCTTGCATTATAACTGAACATGATGATGATACAATGCCCGCATTTATTTATCAACCATAAGTCCATTGATGCATGTAATGATCTATGTCCTTATTTACTCGAGGACGAGCAAAGGTTTAAGCTTCGGGGAGTTGATATGTGCATTTATATGATCATTTATACCCTCCATATAGGCATTATTGGGATGTTTTATCAATGTTATGTCATTGTTTTGCATGTTTTAGATGATTTTATGGGACTTTCCTACCTATTTTTGGTATTTAATTTCCGGGTGTCAGTAAACACCTGTTTTCATGTTTTTGATGTTTCAGGAGCTACAGGTATCCAAATTGCGAAAGGAAAGAAATCCTGTCAGTTTTTCTTCGGGAGAAAGGCCGTGGGCACAAGACACAAAGGAGGAGGGCCAGGAGGCCCAAAAGGGGGTAGCCCACGCGACCAGATTCCCTGGCCGCGTGTGGGCCCCCAAATGGGCCCACAACACCTCCTCCCCGAGGTCTTTTTGTTGACGACTCCGTCTTCCCCGAAAACGAACACCCTAATTTTCCCGAGACGAGACAGAGCCGCCAGGGCGGCAAAACTGTCGAAACTCTCCGCTGGGGAGACAGATCCTGCTGCTCCGGAGCTCCGGAGAAGGGGGAAATCATCCCCATCTCCTCCTTGGCGTGGGAGGAGGCATCTCCATCACCATCCTCACCAGCACCTGCATCTCCACCATCACCATCACCATGATCCACTCCGTTCCCCTCATAGTTTGATCATTGCTACACCCTAGATACGTGTTATTGTACTCCGTTGCATGTTTGGGATTGAGTACTTGTCATTATTTGGTGGTGGATCCATTGTTTCAGATTGTGTTGTACCACATATGTCACCATACATGATCATGTTTGCACGTTGTGAGTAGTTCCCGCATGTTCCTGAGGGCATAGGATGAATTGGCAATGATTTGTTACATAAGATGAGTTGTTATTTGGTCTAGTATTTATCTTTTATGTGAGTCTATGATGGTGTTGTACGAACATCGACTGTACAACACTTCACCTACATGGGCTCATAGGAGAACACCGCAGTGTAGTGTCGTGATGATGTCTTTAGGTGACAGGAACTTGAGACATAGTTGTTGAATTGCATTATGAGGGTACTTGTATCGGGGACCTTAGAGCATAAGGCTATGGTGGGACATCATGTATTAATAATTCTCGTGCTGTCATTTAATTGGCCACGTGATCCATCATAAGGGGTGATAGTTTATTTATTTAGCTATTCGTATTTGTGGCTCCGTCCGAAGAAGATTAAAACTAGACAAGATATAAGACACAAACACACACTTGAGTTTGTCCTCTTTCCGTGCAGCCCTCGGGAACGTTTTCCACATATAAGACACAAACACACACTTGAGTTTGTCCTCTTTCCCATTAGAGGATTGGGCTTTGTCTCTCCTTGAGACCTACTACTTGCTGCAATTTACTTTCCGCATTTTACTTTACTTGCACTACACAATTAAAACACAAAAACACCTGTTGCTTTTATTATTCCTTTGCTATTCTACTTACCAGTTCCTTCTGCTCCTCGTGGGTTTGACAACCTTTCTAATTCAAAAAGTACTAAAATTGATCTCCTGCACTTGGCAGCCATCACTCGGGGACTTGCATAGAAACGCAACCAGGAATTAAGCCAAAGTCGCTAAAATATCAAACTAAATTAAAACTGAATAGCAACGAAACAATAATTGTACGGTTACATCTGCACCCGGCATCCCGGGAATCTGATAAAAGTTCAAAGTAAAAGTTTTGCAGGAATCACTCAAAGGGTAGTGGCGGTGTTGTCCGCATCGATGTTGTCAGCATCAGCATTGGCCGAGGCAGCTGGGTCAGAGGTTGCAGTGGCAACTGAAGTGAGATCTGTGGCAGAGGTGGACGCGGCAGATTGGGTCCTGAGCAGCGGATCGACATCAGTCGGCGCAGCAGCAGTCGCGCCCAGCTCGGGAGCCGCTTGCTCGATCACCATCTCGGTGGTCATGGTGGCCTCCTGAGTGCTGGCTTGCGGCTGCTCAGCCTCCGGGTTGACCAACTGCTCGGTCCCCTCGATGACCTTGGCTTTCCCCTTCTCGGCTGCTCCCTTTGCGGCACCTTCCTCAAACTCTGCCAAGTCCTATCTAGCAATGTTGTCATCGTCTTCTTCATCCTCATCCTCGTCTTCAGGCTCAGTATCTGGCTCGGGGAGGCCGTCGATGTAGGTGGCGGTGTCGGCGTAGGAGGCAATCTCGTATGCCACTGCTTTCCGGCGGGTGATGCACTCGGGCTTCGTGGTCCACTTGGACTCTTCACGGATAGTGAGGATTCTGCTGAGGTCCAAATTTTCATACCAGCTGATGATGAAGTGGAGTAGCTCATCAGCTCCTGCCCGAGCTGCAGAGGCACGCCATTTCTTCAACTCGGCCTTCACTCCATTCAGCTTCTCGGCAATCTCACAGAAGGTGGCTGGCGCATGTTGATCCGGCCAGAACAGCTTGTGCAAGTTGAATGTTGTGGACACCATGGAGGTGCCCAGGCCCTTGAGGGAGCGGATCTGAGTCTTGATGCTGAGAAGATAGTCTGCAATAGTAGAGGTATCGACGATGGGCAGACCAGATGCAGCACGGAGCTGTCTTGTCTTCTCCAGAGCAGGCACACTGGCGGAGCGGAACTCGGGAAAGATATCTAGAAAAGGAACTAGTAAGAGTTAGAAATAGAGGCAGAGAAGAAGACAAACCGAGAAGAAGCAAAACCGGGTAGGAGAAGACAGAGTAGAGAGACTCAAGGCAAAAGCAGAGTAAAGGAAACTAAACTCTCCAAGTCCACCAACAGGGCGCTCAGCTTGATCTTCCAATCAGTTTCATTGGAGATGTGCCTGTCTTGGATACGGCGCGAGTCTGCGATCTGGAGAATGAGTTGCCGGTTGTGCTCCTTCACCATCGAAAGTTCCATCTCGAGCGTCTTTTCCCTGGCCTTGGCAGTCTTCAAAATCTCTTGTTTTTCTTCGCCTTGCTTGACGGCAGCCTCGAGTGCAGATTTCAGTTGGACCTGCATCTTCTCATACTCCGCCTTCTCGGCGGTGCGCTCCTTCTGGATCTCGGCTTCGCGGGTATGCAACTGCTGCTGCACCTCGGCAGGCATGAGGCAGTTCAGGTGTTGCTCCTGGAAGTTCTTGTATTCTTCTGCGGAGAGAACATCAGTGTCAACAGAGTAACCGAGTAAAAAGAAACACAAGTGCAGAGAAGAAAGCAACTCACCTCCAAGCTGGCAATATTGCTCTCGGCAGAGGCAGGAAAGACTTCGCAGTCGCGATGTCTTTCCACCAGGTCCTTCAGTTTACCTGCAGAGAAAACAATGATAAAGCAAAAGGCAAACACGGGCGTAAACACAAAATGCACAAACCGAAATGCTAAGAGCTTACCTTCAACTTCAGAGATTTGCAGAGTGCGGTCCAATGCCATCTGCTCCATCGCATCGCCATCTCTCTTCTCGTTCTCAAGAGCCCCGATGCGGTCCTTGGCGATGCGATGGTTCCAAAGTAGCCGGCGGAACAATCTCGTCCTCTTCTGGAGGCTATTCTGTAGAAGAGAAGAGAAAGAATTTAAGTATTTTGGAAGATTTGGCCCGAGTAGATGGCAACTCGGTTGAGTTTCCGCCTACTCGGCCCGAATCTCGGGGACTGGGGGAATGGCTAAGAGGAAAAGAGAAAAAGAGAAGAGAAAGAAAAAACTGCAAGTCGGAAAATGCAAGAAGAGGAGAAAAGACTTACAACATAAGTTTGCTCAATATCCTCGGCAGCTTTGCGCATGACGAATAGCTTCCCGGCCAACGTGCAGGTGGGGCTGGCGATCGTCAAGGGAACAGAACCAACATCGGCCTTGTTCCAGTCAACGTGGTCGATCCGACCCAGCTCGAGACCATTCCATTTAGGGTTGCCATGCGCCTTGCTATTCCAAGCTGGGTCCACAAACCCTACTCGGTCCAGGATCGTGGTTAGGCCTTCCGATTCAATCTCGTTATCTCCTGCCTCACGCGACAAGAGCTCAGGAACTGCTACTGCTTCCTTGCCCTTGGACTTGGTGTTGGTCGCCATGGCTTGGCCTTCTTTCAGTGCAGCCAGCTTCCTTTCTCCTCTGGCCAGTGAGATCTCGTGGCGCTGGGACAGATCCAGCATGTATTCCGGATAGCTGGGTTGCGCGCAACCACCAGCTCCAGCACTTGGCCCCTCGGCAGGGCCAGCAGATCCAGAAGCAGTCGGGTTGTTGCTGGAGGTGGGCGCGAAGAGTGTCAGCTGTTTGCTCTTCACCACCTGCTTTGCAGCTTGTCCACCTTGTGGCTTGGGTGGCGGCATCTGATGTCCAGTTTGCACAGTGTTGCGCTTTGGCTGCTTCCGAGTAGGCTCGGTTCCAGACTTAACAATCTTCCTGGGGCTAGGAGCGGTGTCTGGCCGAGAAGAAGGTGGAGGCACTTGGCGAGGAGCAGGTGGAGGCACTTGGCGAGAGGTAGCTGATGGTGCAGTCTGAGTTGGAGGAGGGATCGGCGCGTTGGGTGGAGTCGCCTGCTGGGTAGGCGGCACAGGGGGCTGGCTACCCGGTGCAGCATCAGGCTGCACTTGGCTCTGGCAGACGGGCTCCACCACGTTCTCTTCTATCCGCTGCTCTGCAGCGGGATCAGGTCTTGTATCGATAACTTCTTCTACCCGCGGCCCGGCCGCGGGATCGTCTTGGGCTGCAGCGTTGGGGTCCTGCTGCTCGGGAGTGGCGTCTGGTTGCTCAGCGTTTTCTTCAATATTTTCCCCAGCTGATGCAGCTGGGGGAGAGGGCGGCGTCTCGTCATGAGCAGCATCCTGCGCAGTCTGCTGCGTGTCAGGCTGCTGCTGCTCGGAGAGGGGATCAACATCATCACCAGCGCCAGTGTTCTCGGCGCCGGTGTCTTCTTCTACATCAACAGGGGAGGACGCACGCGTCCTTTCCTGCTGGTCTTGCTCTTCATCATCTTCCGTGAGATCTACGAGCTGATCTCGGGGCATAGACGCTTTTCTCTTGGGGCGAGTTGGAGCTGCAGCAGCATCAGCGTCGAGAGGAGCGCTGAAGGAAGAAACAAGTTCAAAGAGGCAGAAGGATAAAAAGGCAACAAGAAAAGGCAACAAGAAACGGCAACAAAGTGATACTCGGATGGAACAACTTACCCTTTGCTGGTAGGGGGTTTCCTTCTATAAGCGACGGTTTTCTTTCCGGCCGTCTTCCTGGTTCTCTTTGGGGGGGGGGGTTCCTGGGCATCGCTGACAACTCTCTTCCGAGTGCTGGGAGCCGCCACGGAGAGAGGATCAACGTCCATAGCTTCTTCCTCGTCATCTGCATCAGGATCCTCTGCAGAGTAAAGGAAGGAAGTTAGAATCAGAGAAGAAAAGCAAAGAATGCTACTAAGGAGCAGAGAGATGAGCTTGGTCACCTTCTTCATCTTCGGACCAATCCCGAATAGAGGGACCAGCTCGTGACTTACCGGGTTGGACGGCATTGGGGATACATAAGGTATCCTGAGTGTCGTATGCTGTGGTATCATCATCATCTCGGTCTTTAGTCCAGTTGGTAGTAAAGACCTCACTGTCCTCTTCTCGCTGGCGCGGGATGTGATGTGATTACAAACAGATAGCACAGTGAGTTGAGTACAAAGCTAAGGAGTTCTACTCGGATAGCATGCAAACATAAAGCATACAAAGCTAAGGAGTTCTACTCGGGATAGCATGCAAACATAAAGCATACAAAGCTAAGGAGTTCTACTCGGATAGCACGCAAACCTAAATCATACAAAGCTAAGGAGTTCTACTCTGGATAGCATGCAAACATAAAGCATACAAAGCTAAGGAGTTCTACTCGGGATAGCATGCAAACATAAAGCATACAAAGGTAAGGAGTTCTACTCGGGATAGCATGCAAACATAAAGCATATTAAGCTAAGGAGTTCTACTCAGAATAGCGTGCAAACACAAAGCATATTAAGCTAAGAGATTCTATTCGGTATCAGAGTGAAAATACAAGGCACAGTGTACTAACCTGTTCAATGGGTCTGGTGCGGCTATACGGCTCGAAGCCGTACGCCCAGTTCTCGGTGAGGGATGTCTGCATGATGGAGCGGGCCCAGATGGCCACCTCCGCCTTGCTCAGCTCGAACGTAGTCGTCCGAGTGTAGTCCCGAGCACCGCTCATATAGCACATCTTGTGCACTCGGCTCTGTAGCGGGAGCACTCGGCGCGAGACCCAGCAAGCGATGGGGTCGTCCTGCATCAGCCCTGCCTTCACCAACTCGGTGAGGTGCTTCTCAACCGAGAGGACATCTGGCACATTCTTTGACGGGTCGTAACCCCAGTTATGTCCAGAGGGCGGAGAGTTGACGAATGCGGGAAGCCCTATCCTATTCTATATGGCTTTTACTTCCTCAGAGGGTACGTTCTTCACGTAGAGGAACCCCCGCTGCCATTTGCGCACGGTGTCCAATCCCTTTACTCTCGGGTGGTGGCCGGTTGTTTGTTGGAGCATCATGGTGCCACCGGTCTTTGTCATCTCGCGAGGGCCAGTGGTGCCGCCAGGTTTTGGAACCTTTTGGCGGCGAAGGAAAAAATAACGGGCCCAAGTATGGATTGTGGGGTAGACCCCCAGGAAAGCCTCACACGCGGCGGCGTGTGTGGAGAGCATGACTATGGCATTGGGAGGTAGATGGTGTGGCTAGAGGCCAAAATGGCGGAGAAACTCGGCGAAGAAATCCGAGACAGGAAGGCCAAATCCCCGTTTGAAGTGGGACAAGAAGACGACGTACTCACCTTCTTGTGGCTCCGGCTCGATCTCGTCGCCGGGATGGCGGCAGACGACGCCGGGAGGAATACGGCTCGTGTTGACGAGCCAGGTGCAGTCCTCCGCCGTCACGTCCGAGCCTTCCCATCCGGCTCGGGCGGCAGCAGAGGGATTCCTGGGCGCCATGGAGGCAGAGATGCTCGGAGGAGATGGAGATCTCGACAGAGTTGCGTGGATGCGCTCTTTTCTCTCTCTCGCGCGGCGGCGCAGCGGGTATTCGCGGTGGCAGAGTGCTCCACGGAGGCGAAGAGGTGAAGAGCGAGAGAGCGGAAAGAGCAGGAAAGAGGAAAATAGGGCGGCGCAGGGGTATTTATTTCTCCCCTGCGGATTGCCGTTACTGGCGGATTAAACGTGGCATTGATCGTGGGCAATGATCGTGCGGCGTGGGTTAACCGACCGGTAGAAACGCACACAGCACAAAGAGCGCGCGTAACGGGCGCAGTTAATGCCACGTCCAGATCGTGGGCTCTCGAGTACGGCTGAGGTGACCTAACGGGCCGTGGGCCCTACTCGCAGAGGCTGGCGCGTGGCCTGCGTTTGAACCGAGGCGTCGCGGTCTCTGCGTGTGCCACGTGCCCCTTAGTCACACGAGCAGTTGGATTTGGTCTGATCCCGCAAGATCGTGGGCAGGATTTTCGCTAAGTCTTTCTATTCGGCATCACACAAGAAAGGAAATTTTACTCAGAAAAGAAGAGATTCAAGCAAGAGTTAAGGGGCCATGTAGAGGTGCTACTCGGCCTCTTTCAGTTATGAAGATAAGGTTTGTTTTAAGCTGGCAGGGCCCATCGAACGAGTTCATTGGACTCTACCAGCTTCAGGGACTAATGTCGGGGGGTTACCCCCGAGTAGGGGTAAGGCAAGTGCTAAAGTGAAAGTCAAGGTGTTGTTGACCGGGTAGACGGCTACCCGGGTACTTGCTACCCGGTAGGTTTCTATCTGGTCGTACCCACTAAAGGCCAGGAGAAGATATCAAGGAAGTTATGTTCGTCCGAGTAGAGAAGTTGGTCTGAGTAGATGGATGGCAATCCTACTCGGGCCAGAAGTCAATGGAGCCGTTTTGACAGGAGATCCCGCGTATCCTGCGTCCGTACCCGCGTGCAGTTCAACTTACTAGGTTTGTGATCATCAGTGACGCAGGGTTAGGCAGCCGTCCAGTCTTGTCAAGGACAGAGGGGACAGGACGGAGTGGAGGTCTACGCTGTGAGGCTGACAGAGCGGATAGGGGCTGTTAGCCGTACGGCGTGGCACTTCTTCGTGCGAGATCTCGGAGGCGTGCCAACGTCAAAGTGGTCAAGTCACATCATTGTACCTTTTAGTCTTTGTTTATTCGGCTGGGCACCAGTATATAAGGTGCCCTGCCCCCTCCTGCGCGAGGGACGTTGCTTCACCTCGCATTTATTTACTAGAGACAACATCTGTGCTAGAGAGAGCAGCAGAGTGGCTACTCGGCCAAGAGGCATACTTTTTATTGTGGCTACTCGGTTTACACACATATAGAGAGAAAGGCAGGAGTAGGGGTGTTACCTCCACACGAGGGCCCTGAACCTGGGTAGATCTTGTTGTTTGCAGTACTAGAGATACCTTAGCGCGGCTACACGCCGTGCGATCCCTCCCCGGATACCTCCAGCGTCCATCGGCCCCAACACTTTAGCCATCCCATGGCATCTGCCGTGATACCACCACGACATGAGAAGAAGCAAGCAGGGGATAGGTGAGCAGAGAGAGGATGAGAGACGCAACTTCAGTTCCTATTCCTTCAATACCAACACAGGTTCATGTTCCGGTATTTAAACACACAGTACTCTTTATGTTGGGCCACATGCGACCACAACACGACCCGAAGTGCTACCCTGCACTTGTGCACTTGTTCGGTCGCATAGCAGCAGTTTAGCCATAATCGACCGATGCTGCTGATGTGACATAGCTACACCAAAAATATGTTGTCTCTACCTTAGCCAAGTCTCACCACTTTTTGTCTAATCCAAACCATGAAAATTAGAGGAATAGTACTAGTGCTAGTATATTTCTTAGAACAAACATGTGTGGCCCCTTTGTTAGATATGTTCAAGATAAAAAAAAATTAATGTTTTGTTGTTTTATTTCTCTGAAATGACAGCGTGACCCCCTTGAAACACGGTTGCAATGTCGTCTCGCGGAGACCAGAACGACGACACCGGCGCCGAGACTTCTGAACAAGAGTTGGGGGCGCACTATCATCTGATGTTCTTAGAGCAGCAGAATGAACAAAGAGGCAGCGATGATGCTGATTATAACCCTACCGAGGATGAGGAAATGGAGGATGCCGAGGAGCAAGGTGGTAGAGGAGAAAATCCACCGATAGTGGCGTGGGTGGTGGCTCCGAGACCAGTAACCAAGCTAGGAATCGGCGTCGGGAGCGTCGCCCAAACCAGATCGGTGCCACCCGAGAACCATTCACGGTGGTTGGCAGCGATGGTGTGCCTAGGTAGCCTAAAACTTGCGCGAGGGGCTACGGCCTCCAATTGGCAGCAATCCTTCGGGACGTCGTCAACCTCAACTAAACTAACCTCCAACACAAGGACAAGAAGCATTTGCGCACTCAACTTATTTCGAGGCTGCACGCCCGATACGAGTTTCCTGGCGAGTACAACAACCAGGATCTCGAAGGTAATGTGGTGAACACCCATGCCATGACCAAGTTCACCAAAGCACTGAGCGGTTATAAATATATGGTGAGGGATATGCGTGCCGCGGGTGACGATTTCGAGAAGATCCACAACCACTTTCCAAAGATTACGCAAGAAGACTTCGATGATTTCGTGGCCAGTGAAGAGCTAGAGAAAACCAAGGCTAACACCAAGTGGGGAGTGGACATGAGAAACAAGAACATCGGAGTCCACCGCCTGGGTAGCAACGGTTACGCCGGCAAGGAGGAGATATGGGCGAAGGAGGACCAGGCCTATATAGAAGCCGGCATCGAGAACCCGTGGCACAAGTACCCCCACCCGGAGACGCGGATATTTCTAAGGTCCCGGTACCATAAAGAAACCTATACTGGGGATGTCGTCACGGACCCTAGGAAGGTGGCCGGTCTCAAGTTGGCCACGGACGAGAAGGTGCTTGCACTTGAGAAAGAACTGGTAAGAAAATTTACCGGTTTCAGCTTAGTTAGATCCTACTCTCGATTAAATTCTAGTATTGGCATTTCTTAATGCTTCACGTTACTTCTGCAGATAGCAGAACAAACGGCAGAAGCTGCCTCCTCGTCTCAAGCGTCGGCGGATAAGCTTCCGTGGGACATACCCCTTGTTAGGGCGTTGAACAAGGTGAAGGACCTGCCACCGTTGACAAGGCTGCATCAGGGCCGTACGTTTGCACACGGAGGAGGTCACAAGCATGTTAACCATGGCTTCACCGTGGCAACTACTAAAGAGGAGCAAATGGCGGCGCGAGCACAGAAGAGGAAGCATGAGACTAGCCAGACTAGCCAACTGCTGGAGGAGACGGCGGAGCTAAGGGAAGAGACGGGGGTGCTAAGGCACAAGTTGGTTGAATTGGAATCCACGATGGAAGAGAAGGTTAATGACAAGGTGGCTAACACGTTAAATGAAATCATGCCTTCCATGTTTCAGTCGTGGACAAACTATTTCAAAGCGGGCGGGCAAGGGCCGCTCCCGTTGATAAGCTTAGGCGGAAGCAACTCTCACAACAGGGCGCCGCAGGATGCAGCTCGACCTGTTATATTTGTGACTCCTGGCGCGACAAAAGAAGGTGATAATAGGCGGGAGTCGCCGTCAATGCCGGCTAGCAGCCCCTTTGTCACCTGCACGGCCGATCCCGCCCCCGGTCCTTCGACACGCGATGAGCTCCCCGCTGTCACTCCAATGCCCCCCACCGGTCCGTCGACACGCGCCGAGATCCCCTATGTCACTCCCAAGCCCGTCCTCGGTCCGTCAACACGCGCCGAGCTTGACGCCCTCACGGTAATTAATCTTAAAGCGTGAACTTGTTACTTAACTACTTCGTCACCGCCCCCTCTAACCTACATATTTTCTTATAGGACCCCGAAGTTCCTTGCACCTTGCTATTGGACGTGGACAATGAGTTGAAGGATGTGGTGAAGGGAATAATCCTTTGGCCACAAAACTGTAGGTTCCATTGCCAGCAAATGTCTGTTGACGTCCATTGGGTTCGTGTGGATCGGGCTTTAGCGGGATGCGGAGAGACGTATCCTCCTTGTCAGCCCCCGGAAGCCGACAGCGAGCTGACGATATCAGGACTGAAGAATGAAATATTGGTATGGCCGAAGCAACTGATTCGATTGAACGCCAAATCAGGGATGGCTACAAGCCAAGACAAGGCCACTCCATCGGCTGCGCCGGCGGCTCCAACTCCTCCACCTGTCGTTGATCCTTCTGAGCCCGCGACACAACACCAAAGCGAGGATCCCATTGATTAATTCATCGCTGATCTTGATATGGACCAACATTATGATGATCTCGGTATGGATGAGCCTGTTGCTGACCTCGATCTGGATCAGCTCGATGATATGGACCAGCCGCCTCGTGATTCACCCGACCACCATGATCTCCCAGCGGGGAAAGCGGAATGCTTGAAGAAGAAGTTGTTCGGTTCTCAAGAAACTCCCGAGGAAGATGTCAGCTACAGCGCTCCAGCGTTCGGTGACCACCGTGATTTGCCAGCGAAAGCTTTGCTAAGCCCAAACACTTGTCGTGGTGCGACACTCGACGCGATAAGAGCAGGCGACGGTGCTCCCCCGTGCTTAAAGACGAGGAAGACCATCAGGAAAAGGCCTCAGAAGAAAAAAGCGGCCGCCAGCCAGCCACCTCGGGTTCTGGACAAGTTAAACGACAAGTGGCGCCAACACCATGTTCTGGGCTAGCCGATGCTACCACCAGACCTTGTCAAACTCTTGACCGGGACATGAGGAGCTATCATGACGGTGTTCTGCAGAAGGAGAGGGAACTTATGCAGTCGTGTTCCCCCTCATACCCGCTCCACGTGGTCAAGGTGCCCCTCGGTGTGGGCTTTGTGGAGAAATACCCCGCATAGCAGTTCTTTCTCAGGTTTGATGACATGTTCAACGTCTTCCATCTGAAACGGATCTTCCAACCCTTCGTGCGTCTCGTAGCTCTCAAAATGGCGCATGATATCGTGCAAGAGAGAACACCGGACGTAGCGATAATGGATCCCTACTACATGCGTGAAAGCGTCTTGGCCAACGCACGGGACCGAGTGATTTCCATGAGGCATATGGAGGATTTCTTGGTGGCGAATCATACTAAGGAAACCTTCCTCATGCCATACTTCCCCGAGTAAGTTTCCGATCGACCGCTAGCCATCGTTACATTCTTTAGTATATTTCCATCACTCTTTTGCGTCTGTGAGAAGATTAATCTGAGGATGGCGCATGGATTGTTTTGTGCAGAGACATGTACCGCGTCCTCTTGGTCATGCACCCGCGGCAGTCGCACGCTACTTATCTCGACTCGGGGTGTGCCAAGCCGAAGAACTACACCATCCTCAAGTATGTTCTCGACACAGCTCTCATCGGATTCTCCGCCAAGTCAGGTCCCCTCAAGGTAAGGAAAGAAACCAGCCGAGGATGCCTCCGGTGCGTCCACACAACCACGTTTTCCTGCATGAAGCAGTTGCTCCCAGAGAGTGGGATGGACGCCTGGTACACCATCCTTCATATGAGGGAGTTCGTGAAGGATGCAAACGACCTCCTGTTGCCATCTAGTCTCCAAAGACGGGGCATCGACATGGCGAACGCTCCTAGCGATACGGTAAGAAATGAGTTTCGTCACATCCAGCGACAGATTGCCACAATAATCCATCACGATGTCGTCACTAAGGGTGGCCTCTTCTTCGCGGGTAACATACCACCGATGAATGACAAGATAGAAGCCTGTCTATAGGCATACGGTGACAAGCATCCATTCAACTCGCTAGATGGCATCCGCCCCTTCCCGCCAAAGCCGAATCCTTAGAGTAAGAAAACTTATTTCTCAGCCCATATATTTGTTGTGGCAGCCGAATCCTTGTTGCATATACTTGTTTCATATTTGAATTTGCTACGTTGTTGCATATACTTGTTGCATATATGATTTGGCTACTGATGTCTATTTTGTCTTGTCCAAATAGATGACGTTCTATGTCGTGTACCGGGGACATGTTCCCGGAGTATACGACGACTGGGAGGCTTGCCGGAGACAGGTGCACCGGTTCAGCGGCAATAGCTACAAGGGGTACACCACTATGGCGGAGGCACAAGCTCGATATGCGAGCTATCTAGCGGGAGAGACATATCTAGCGGGCGAGAAGAGAAGGAAGCGGATGAAGACCATCTTCGTCACGAGATGCTCATCATTTCCGCGTTTCTATTCTACCGTCTAGTTTAGATCGATGTCTCCTTAGCTAGATATCTTCCGACACTTTGTATCCATCACTTTGTATTCCATCATCGATGTCTTAGCTACTTGTTTTGTCTATGCTTCAGTTCGATACTTTGTATTCGGGTTTGAAACTTTTTATATTCGTGTGTGATACATATGAGTATTAGCTCCTTGTTTTGTGCCGTATAAATTCTGTTTTGGGAGATATATATTCTGTTTTACTGCTATTTTCTGTAACAGTATAAAACCTGTATATACGGTTTTTTGTTTATTTTTTTAAATATCAATACATACCGCCGGCGCGCTTGGTGGACCTATCACCGGTGCGGTGCGGGCACTGGGGCTAAGCCAGCAATACCCCCGACGCGTTGGTCTGAAGCGCCGGCGCTAATCTTACCCCCGGCGCGCCAGAGCAGAGCGCCGGCGCTAAATGTATTACCCCCGGCGCGTCGGACCGGGGTGCCGGCGGTAGAGTTTAACCACCGGCGTGATCATCGCCGGCGTGTGCCAAGGCGCCGGCTGTAAGCCAAAACAGAGCGCCGGCGGTAGGGGTTTCCCTAGTAGTGTATCGAGCATAAATATCCCCCCTTGGAGTCACTAGCATCTACTTGGCCAGAGCATCTAGTAACAACGGAGAGCATGCAAAATCATAAATAAAATACACATGCAGATAGCATGATAGATGTATAATAAAAATACACAGCATTCAATAATCATCGGATCCCGGCAAACACAACATGTAGCATTACATATAGATGATCTCGCTCATCTGAGGCAGCTCAGGAGATCTAAAAATAAGGCATAAAGTGGAGAGGAAAACCATCTAGCTATTGTTATGGACTACTAGTCCAGGGATGAACTACTCACGCATAACTCCGATAACGGTGACCTCGGGTGTTTTTCTTGGAAAAGTGGTATATTTTTACGGTTGACGTGCCGAGGGGAATAAATAGGCGAAAGGGCGATGGCGGTGGAAGCTCGAGGGGCCCACACCACCCCCAGGCGCAGCCAGGGGGTCGTGCCGCCCTATGGTGTGGCCCCCTGTGGCCCCCCTCCGAGCCTCTTCGGGACTCCGTGGAACCTTCGAGAATTCTAAAACTTTCGGGCTTCAAATTTTCCAATTCTGAGAATATTTTCGGAACAACTTTTCTGAAACTAAAACCAACAAAAAACTTGGAACTGGCTTTGTGGCATCTTGTCAATAGGTTAGTCCCGGGAAATTGATAAAATGACATAAAGTGTAAGGAAAACATGTAGCATAAGGCATGAAAACAACATGGAACATCATAAATTATAGATATGTTTATGACATATTGATACGTCCAAAATGTATATCTTTTTCCGAACCTTTTGTTAATGTTTTACTCTAAATTTTTGAGTTTTGGATAGCACTAACACGGACTAATTCTGTTTTCAGCGGAATTACCTTGGTGTCTCGTTTTTGTGTAGAAAAATCAACTTTTGGGCAAGTGCCCACAAAAGATCCCGAAGACCTTAAATCACCCGAAGACCCCAGGAGCCAGAAGGAGCCCCGGATAGGAGCCAGAAGGGGGCCACACCACCCCTGGGTGGCCCCCCTGGCTGCGCCGCCTGGTGGTGTGGGGCCCCCAGGAACCCCCCCCCCCCCGGGCTCCCCTTTGGACTACATATCCCCCGTAGACCTAAAATGCGAGGGGGTTCGTCATATTCAACAGAAAGACAACAGAGCGCCACCGCCACCTTGAAACTCGATTCGGGGATCAAAAGTTCCTGTTCTGGCGCCCTGTCCGGACGGGGATTCGAAGGAGATAATCGCCATCGACACCGCCACCACTTATCCATCAACCATATATGCTTCCCCCCTCCATGTGTGAGTAAACACTATTGTAGGCTGAGAGAAATGGAAGGTATTGGATAAGATTGATAATGTAATAATGCCAGATTGTTAGGGCATAGTGACTAGTATCCATTGTTAGTGATTTCTGCCGTTGGTGCAACTTGTTATGCTTAATGCTTGTCACTCGTGGGCACAAGTGCCATGATCTCAGATCTGAACAAGTTATTTTTTTCATGAGTATAATTATGTTTCTTGATCATACCTGCAAGTTCTTTACCCATGTCATTGTCCGGAACCTGAGGCCCCAAAGTGACAGAAATTAGGACAACCGGAGGGGATGGTTGTGATGTGAGGATCACGTGTGTTCACGGAGTGTTAATGCTTTGCTCGGGTGCTTTATTAAAAGGACCACCTTAATTACCAGTAGTTTCCCTTTAAGCCCCGCTGCCACGGGCCGGTAGGACAAAAGATGTTGTGCAAGTTTCTCATTTCAAGCATGTACGACTATATTGGAACACGTGCCTATGGTTTTCCTAGAAGCTGGATGCTTTATTATTATCTGCAATGCCCATGTTTAGATTATTACATGACCTATGTTATCCATGCAACACCAGTTCATCCATTCTCTCTATGCCTACGGTACTTTCATCCTGCTATTTTCCGTGATTGCTACTGCTGTTACTATTTCCCTCCTGCTATTATTTTACTTCTACTCTGCTATAAATTTTTGCGGGCAAGTCTACTTTCAAGTGCAGCTGAATTGACAACTCAGTTGTTAAGGCTCATAAATATTCTTTGGCTCCCCTTGTGTCAAATCAATAAATTGGGGTTTTACTTCCCTCGAAGACTGTTGTGATCCCCTATACTTGTGGGTCATCAAGACTATTTTCTGGCGTCGTTTCCGGGGAGTATTGCTTTATTTATTTGCTTACTTGATCGTGATATTGTTCGCTGCAAGCCTTTAATCATGGGTAAGACTTGTTATAGAAAAGTTCCTATATTACCATACACTAAAAGGAGAGGTACAACTCTGAACACCTCTGTTATTCTTGATTCACTGTCTGTTGTGAGTAAGCTTATTACTCCACCACATGCTACACATACTGTTACTTCTGCTGAGTCTGAAAATGTTTTTGATACTTTTGATGATGCCTCTACTGTTCTTGATGATACTGGATCTCCAGGTCCTTTCCTAGATGCCACTATTTCTAAATCCAAGCAAATTGAAAATGCTAAAATTTCTATTGAAAATGCTAGTACACCTATTAATTCACCTAAGTTTATTGATGATCTTGATGAAACCTATATTGAACTTAATGATGACTTTATTGAAGAAGCTCGGGCTACTACTGCTGCAAGTGCTCTTAAGAGTCTTCCTGCAAGACATGCTGTGAAATATTGATCTTTTCTTAATGCTAAGTTTGCCACATCTCCCATACACATTAGAGATAAGCATTATGATTTGTCTCTAGATTTATCTTATATATCTATTGTTGAGAAGGAACTTTTTTGTGGAACTGAAAGTGTCGGATATATACCGATTAGGGGTATGTCCAGCATTGGCCTAAGAACCGGATTACCAGGGTGGCCCGCTGGTAATGGATCATAGTCCATTGGGCGGCCTAGTAAAGCTGATGCGTAGGAAGCCGGATTCTAGAAGAACCCGGACCACGGCCCAAAGTGGTGCGGCTTGGAGGAGAAGACGGATTCCTTACTTTCCAAGTTAGATACTTTCCATAGTCTTCTAGGTTTCCTTTCTGTAATCCCTAATATGGCTATCTATATAAAGCCAGACGGGAGCAACGAACAGATAGACAACAATTAGCTGGAAGCCAACTCGCCGAGAAGTTTATCCTCGCCGAGTTAGCGAAACTATACTCACATTGTACTTTTTATACTTCAGGATTCAGCCCTGATTTAGTGAGATTGCAGGAGTAGGAACGCCGCTTAGTTGCGTCGTACCGAACCTGGGTAGACTCTATGTTCTCGTTTGTCGTATTATCACGTCCCCCCGCGGTTCTACCAGTGGGCTCATGGCACCCCCGTCTATGAACTCAACTACGATGTCTCGACTGTTGGCGCCCACCGTTTTAATTGGGAATACTCGGCGGAATCGGCAGTACAATAACTATCAGAAGCCTGAAATTCGACGGAGACGTCGGGTGCTTCATCGACAATGGATCGTACATGACAGCACGAAATCACCTGGTAAGTGCCTGCGTTTTACGGATTGGATCTACAAATATTTTTATCAGATTAACATTAGAAGCAATGGGATTTTGTGGTGGAAGTAAATTTATCCCACCCGCCCTATACCCAATTGAGGAAAACTATGATACCGAATTCTGCTCAAATCACCAAAATAGTGCCGAATTTGTCGCCTCTTCGGAGATGCCTTCAATCAGGTCTCACTTTATTGGCATGGTGCAGTCCGAGGTTGCGGACTACACGGAAGAAACTAATCCCGTGGAAGAAGCAGAAATGCATCATCCCACGGAACAAGTGGAATATCCGACACCCGTCAGTGAAACGACGAACTCGGAAGCCGATTTTGTACTAGCTACCATATAAGAAATATTGGATTCAGAACCCGGATCTGAAGACATAGATTCTGAAAATGAAGATGAAGACACTTTCAAGAGAAAAGTTAAATCTGTGCAGGGAAGCTTTCATGAAGTCCTTATGGCAAAGCCGACTGAAAACCCGGATGTCGAAGATGATGAAGACCCCAAATCACCTCCGCCAGATGAGGAAAGAGAGGAAGGTGAAGCTAGTCCAACTTACCCCGATGTCAAAGAATTGACAGAGGAAGAACCTGGCAAGTAACCTCCTTCTTCCAAAAAGAAAAAGAAGACTGCCAAGGAACTCCACTATAAATTCCAGACGAAAGAGTTGGCAGATATTGCCAACCAAAACCTAGAATTAGGAGGAAGCAGCGGAGTCTAACCTGCGGAGAAGAAAAAGAGAGAAATCTCCGTTCCACAAATGTCGGAACAGGACGAAATTGATCTAATTCAAACCCAAGTGGGAAGAGAAGAACCAACGGAAGTGCTAGAAGCCAGGAGACAAGCCCTACAGCGGCAGCAGCAACATCTATTCCGTACTCGGGAAAACCTCATAAAAACCCAGGCTGACATTAAATTACAGCAGGAAGAAATACCGGAATAGGAAAGAAGAAATAGATTTGGCATTAAACCTACGCGGTTAACCAGAATTGTAAAACTGGATGAACTGCCAGCAAGAAAGTGGTTTGAAAACCCTTCTTGGCAAAGGCAGGTTAACGGCACCAATGCCATGGGCGAACGCATATACAAAACCATAGCTGAAAACATGGAGGCCACGTTCGCCATCCTTAATGACGATCTGTACTCCAACGACGAAAAACTTCTAGGACTGTATGCTTTCCTAGGAAAGGCATTAAAATAGCAACACCGAGGACATGCACGATTAGGGAAGTTACACGATGACTCGGCCATATGCAAAACTGCCACATGTGCTGATGGAGCACCTGAAACGGGTGAACCTGGAAATTTAGGCGACTCTATAGAAAAGAAGGGAGATCCTAAGAAGGACAAGAAAATCCCGGACAATAAGGTTGCAGCGTCCAGAACAGGATCCCATCTACCGGAAGGTGGAAATAATCCATGTGATTACAAGGAACAAAACTGGAAATAGTAATGCCGCCTCCGAGACGCCCAGCTAATAAAGCCGGAAGATATGACAAACCTCATAGGAGGTAGAGATCCCGTACACTTCCTAGGGACAAATAAAGGCCAAGGAGTAGAACTCCACATTATTCCAAAGGATATGGCAACGGAAGAAGCAGGGATAATTCCGGGAGAGCGCACTCATGCAACAATGCGCCAGAAAGGAGCAGATCCCCTTTTGTCCATTCAGCCGACAGATATTCTCCCCACGTCGATGAGGCGGAAAGAAACGATCTATACTTTGTACCTAAGTGCTTCTCTGACAGGTTCCAAAGAATCATTCTACATTCTAGCTTTGCCAAAGTTGTTCCAACTTATCAAAAGTATACCGGAAGAACTAACTCGGATACATGGCTTTCAGATTACTATACTGTCGTCCAGATTAACAAAGGGACAGATTTGGAGGCTGTGAAGTTTCTTCCTCTGATGTTGTTGGACGGAGCCAGAGATTGGATCAATGGGTTACCGTCAAGGACAGTGGACAGTTGGGAAGACATGGCAAAAGTATTCGCTCAACACTTTTGGGGCACGTACAAACGTCCTAAGAGTATAAACCAGCTGAACCGTTGCGTGCAATATGACGATGAGTCGTATGTCGACTTTATCTCAACATGCACTACAGTGAAGAATAGTTGCTCTGAAGTAAGTGATGTACAAGCAATGCATGCTTTCATCAGCGGCCTGAAACACGGCCTTGTACCATTCATGGTTGGTTAGAAGGAGCACAAAGATCTCGGATCTATGCTTACCACCGTCAATGAGCATGCAGCGACTGAAGATGATATTAGAGCGAGAGGTGGATATATTGATGCTTTGGCTCAGGCTAAAAAGACACCTGGTTCTGAAAAGAAGGCTACTCCAGAAGCACAGCCAAAACCCAAAGAAATAAATCTAACCTTTGGGAAGGATAATGGCAGCAAATGGAAAGGAAGAAACACACAGCCAATCTCCTATTCTAAAGAAGAATGGGAAAAGATAAAGTCAGAAAACTGTGTCCACCATTCGCAATTTGGAAAGACCACACATACCAATGCGCAGTGCCGCCTCAACAAACACATGAAAGGTACTGCAGGATCCGGGAACAAAGGAAAGAATTCCAAGAGGAATTTCAACAAGCAAAAGCCATAAGCTGAAAAAGAAGAGAGTGAATTGGAAACTGATGATAAAATATAGGAACAATAGCGGAAAGGCGAGCCTAAATTCCCTAGAGTTGAAGGAGAATGTAACCTAACTTTCCGGGCAACTCCCTCAGCAAAACAGGCGAAAAGAACACTTCGAGAAATCAAAGCGGTTGTTCCTCCAACACCAAAGTACTTGAAGTATTCAAATACACCAATTACCTGGGATCAGTCAGATCATCACGGAAACATCCCAGAACCCGACACGCATGCTTTGATTGTAAGCTCTGTTGTTCAAAACACTATGCTCAAAAGAGTGTTTATGGATGGAGGATCTAGTATCAATATCATGTACTGAAGTACATTGAAGCAGCTGCACGTCCGATATTGCTACGACGGATGATGCTCGTGATAATGATGATGAGGATGATTTGGGAGATGACTTTAAGGAGGCCGAGGAGAAGGACACAAGCAAGAAGGGCACACACGTGGTTGACACGGCGGCCCCGTCGACTGAGCAGGGCAGCAAGCCTCTTGAGGGGGCATCTGAGCATATGTAGCACTCTTTCGGCGTTGTGAGGTCAGGGGTGGTGTTCTCACCTCTTGTACGGCACGCTTTTGAGGCTGTTCGGGAGGAGCTACAGTTACTATTTTTGCAGCACGAGGCGTTGGACAATTTGGCTGAGGGTCATGGTGTTGATGTGAGGATGGAGGCTACTCTTGCCGGTGATGATTAACCTGATGGAGGCACGGACTTTGGGCAGCATGATTCTGCTGCACAGGATCAGATTTCTGCTGGACATGTTGGAGGTTAGGGTATAGATGTTTCTATTGCAGTGGTGAGCACTCATGTGTCGACAGTGGGGTGTGGCTACAATGAGCCTGTTGTAGCTAGGTTGGACGAGCTCGAGGTGCGATTGTGATCCTCACATCTCCCACTTCGCTAGGAGAGGACTGGGTGCGGCCCGAGGGGATATGGGGCCAATGTTGGTCATTGTTGATGACGTGGTGACGACCCAGGCTGGAGGATGTGTACGCTACTCCACTCTGGTGCGGTTACGTCGCGGGCCACTCTTCCACGACAATTTTTGGAGGATGTTATCGCGTTCGGCAGTATTCAGGATCCTTCATAGGCAAGGCTACGTTCGAGTGCCAGGCTTCGGACCATCCACATGCGGATGTGCCCATCCTCGAGCAAGCTTCGGCTTTGGCGGAGTCTCGCCGTAGACTCCTCACAGGTACGAGTTTATCTCGTAAACTTTATTTTTCCTCTATGTCGAATGAACGTATCGTTGATCGAGCTAATAGATTAGGAGTCTCGCTTGGGGTTTCATCTAGTCAAATAGCTAATTCGGTTAATAAACTAAAGGACGTAGAGGATTCTTGTAATTTAATTTTTCTTGCCAAATCTTTAAGTGAAGGGCTCGTTCCATAGAAAAGAAAAAAATTCCTACGCGAGAGACACCCGAAAGACCAAGATCTAATCTAGGACATGAAGTGCAACGGGCAAAGAGAGGGTTAAGGAGAACACATACCCTTGAAGACACAAAGCATTACGAGATCAAATCTCGTTGTTGGCGTGTCGTACTCACATTGATCCCGAGAGCGAGAAGATGTGCACCGCAATCCGGCGGTGCCTACGTGATCGGTCACACGTACGGTTGATGACGACCTCCGTTCCCTCGATCCAGCGGGGCGTGGAATTAGAGGATCCCTCGGAACTCCAGCAGCACGACGGCGTGGTGGTATAGAAGAATCCCACGGTCAGGGCTTCGCCAAGCCGGAGACCATGGAATTGAGCATGGGGTGGAGAGGAATTGAGGTGGGCAAGTGTGTGGAGGAGGGAGAGCTCTCACCATCCTTTTATAGGGGAAGGGGACGCAGCCCAAGGGTGGGGTGCGGCCAGCCATGGTGGTGCCCCCACCTCTTCCATCTTCATGTGAGTGGACACTCCACTCACACCCACTCATGCTCCCATTATTTCCCACTTGGAAAATCCAAAGGTTTTCCTTTAATAAATAAATAAAACATTTTTATTTTATTATTTATAGTTGCTAATTCCATTAACAAAAATTTGCATATAGCACCTCGAATCATTTGTTAATTCTATTAACAACCATTCGATGAAAACCCCTTGAACTATTTCAATTTTCCACGAAACAATTTTGGTGCTGCCCAAAATATTCTTCGATATTATGTACCCTCTCAAACGCGTCATCGAACCTTAAGTGTGTCACCCTACGGTTCGCGAATAAGATAGACATGACCGATACTCCTATCCGATGAATAATCAACAGTGGGATCTAGAGATCCGTGATGACTCCTATATATTCAACGATGACTCTCGTGATCCTGTGAACCATCAACGTCGTGAACTATTCCCTTTGTCTCGTGATATTTTACTTTTCCGAGATTCGATCATTGGTATCAACCAAACCTTGTTCAATATCGTTACCGACAAGTCCTATTTTCTTGTTCCCATGATATAACATCCTTGTGAGCGGTGTTGATGTGATATCACCGAGAGGGCCCAGAGTATATCTGTCTGTCATTTTGGATGGACAAATCCCACTCTTGATCCATGATCCCCAACTAATACTTTCCGAATACCTAACGGAACCTTTATAGTCACCCTGTTACGATGTGACGTTTGATGACATCAAAGCACCCTTCCGGTATCAGTGATTGACATGATCTCATGATCTAAGAAATAAGTTACTTCGTATGTTTGATATAACAATGTAAACTTAATGACTTGATCGCATTGCTATATTCACTTTGGGTATATGTTCATCACATCATTCTTCTAATGACATGACCCCGTTATTAACAACATCCAGTGTTCATGATCAGGAAACCTTGATCATCTATTAATCAACGAGCTAGTTAAAAGAGAGGCTTTACTAGGAACCATTGTTTGTTTATTAAACACACATGTATCAACTTTTCCGGTTAATACAATTCTAGCATGAGAAATAAACATTCTTCATAAACAAGGAATAAGATAATAACCATTTTATTATTGTCTCTCGGGAATATTCCCTTCAGTCTCCCATTTGCACTAGAGTCAATAATCTAGTCTGTAAGCACTTAACACATATGGCGTTCCACTGTTATTACCATACTTCACATGTGGTAAACATCATCAAAAAGATCTGAACTATTCAGGTCCTATTGTATTTGCATGTTCTTTGTGTCTACACGCACCACTCATTCTCTAATGAGATGGCTTTGTATATGTTTGGTCAACCGGTGAAACCTTAATTCCTCAGCTTAAACCAATGTTACTAACATTGTGAAAATGTAGCTTCATAGTGTCAGCATTCTTGTAAGTACATCAAGTTCGATAAAGAACTCTTTGACACAAAATACTCTTATTATTTGTTGTCAATACAACGATATACTTAGCCTTTGTTGTAGTATCTGTCACAATACTTCAATTTTGAAACTCTTTCAAATCCAGCATGAACTTTCTTCCAGCCTATTGTGCTACCGTTCATTACATATTTTAATTGAGATAAAATTATTTGAATAGATGACAAGACTATTAGTGTAACATATTACAACTAACATTTTGTCATTACTACATAGGAAAAGATATCCTTATCATTTCTAAAATGACACAAGGATCTCTCCCACAGTTGTCTAATCATCAGATGAATTATCCTACTATAACATTTTATAGCATTGGACTCATCTGGTTGTGTACATAGCATGGAAACATGACTTAGAAATCTCAATTTCAATGATGCTCATCATGTGTCAAAACACTTGAATATTTCTCAATTATTTTTCATGTGACAAGAACACCTTGTCATTTCGATATTGACTTACTTCAATATTTCATCTATGTAAGTTGGCTTCAATCATATCAGGCGCTTCAATCCATCTATTATAGATATTGATGCCCAATATCTTCTAAGCCTTTCATCAATATGAAAATCTTAACCGTGTTAATTTTAAAATACATATTTTCCAATCAACCATATGTCATCTAGATAAAGTATTGGAAATATGTCATAGCGCTCCCACTTAATTTCTTGTAACTCTACAAGCATCTTTATCGTTCATGATGGAATCAAACTCTTTTGATAACTTCATTAAGGTAAAGATTTCAACATCGTTATGCTCACTTCAACCATTGAAGTGTGCATACCTTTCTAGCAACCTTTTGAATTTTACAAAACTCTCAGACTGTGTCAAGTACACATCCTCTATCAAACTTCCTCGATAGGAGAGTTGGTTTTGTTATTCAACTGCCATATCATAATATGTAACTTTTGCTAGAACTATCAGCAAAGACTAAAGCATCACTACGGAAGATCAAAATCTTGTAGTAGTCAACTCTTTGAACTTCGTCGAAAACAACTTTTCGATAAGTGCAACTTTCAAAGGATGTAAAAAAAATCCATGTCTTTGTCGCTATATAGACCCTTTTTCTATCGTTAGGTATCATGCATATCGAAAGGACTACCAAGTGACATACTTGATATTCATACAAGGATACTATGGCGGATATAATGACTCATAGTCAATTTTACGAAGTCAGGGCCCATCATTTGCTTCCTTTATAAGGTCCAGGTCCTTTTGTTGTCAAAACAACACTTTACTCTTAAACCATAAGTTGGTCTAAGTACAAAGTTTTAGGACTTTTGTGGTTCAGTTTGCAAACTCATTCGAAGTATCTACAACATTTGTAGTGTCTTCTACTTAGTCAAAATAGGAAACCCCAGAAAAAGTTCCAGTGTTGCGCTACTCTTGACATGATAACAAAGATTCTCTAATCTCGTTGAGTTTGTACTGTCCTCCCACTCACTTGTTTCGCAAGAACTACTTTCTCGAGAAATCAACCCTTTTTGACAAACAACATTTGTCTTTTGGTTCGGTGATAGGAGAAATACCCAATGTTTTATTTGGGATAACCTTATAAACATATATTTATCCTATTTTGCTTTGTAAACCTTTTACACATGCTATGCATACCAAAACTTAAGAAAATGACAATTCGGGTCACTGTCCACACCATATCTTATATGTTGTCAATTTCAACGGATCATGATGGTGCTCTTTTCAGTGTAAAAGCGGTTGTCCTTAATGTATAAACTACAAAATTATAATGGCATTTTTATTAATCTTACCATGTCAAACAATGTTTGATTTTGTTTTTTGAATACTTCAAACTAATGTGGGGTATTCGAGAAGTATAAGTTGTAGAACAATTCTGCAACTCCTGAGATGTTTTGCTAAACTTGTAACTCAAACTTTATCCTTTATGATCCAATCATAAATACTTGATTATCTTGTTACAATGATTTTTACTTTATACTAACAACTATTTAAACCAATTCAAAATGTAAAATTCCGTTCTCTTTAAATAGATATACTGACATATCTACTCAAATCATCGACATAATTTATGAAGGAAAAATTAATCCACCATACATGACTACACATAATGGACTATATACATCAATATGTATAATCTCCATTAAATTAGTCGTCCATTCTAGTTTGTCCTATGAACGTAATTCTACTCATCTTTTGGAAGAGGTTTCACAGGCGTCAATTTATTTTAAAAAAAATGACTCTAGAAGTTCATCAATATGGAGTTCCTTCATGTTTTCCTTTCCGATATGAACTAAAATGGTGGTGTCACAATTTAAGTGAAACTCTTTTACGTCTTGCAACGTTTAGCATTTAGTCTTATAGATGTTTACTTTACCAACATGATTTATATTAACATATCCATCAATTATGGAATATGGTCATAGTTTGAACAATCTCATTTGTTCTCACAAAAGATCAGAACAAAATAACAACTTATTAAGTTCTTAAAATAAATCTTCAATGTTTGGTTCGATACGACAATGAACATAATAACACTTTATTACTTTTCTTGTCATAATCGATTCCACATCTACTACTTCTTGCTTTTAGGCCCTTGTATTTCTTGCATTGCGTTGCTTTGTATGACAACTCATACCAACCAATGTGGTATCAAAATACCCCAAAAAAACTTTGTTAACTAGTAATACATCTATAACTTGTATATCAAGTATATACTCCTGAGCTGGACTTTTCCAGTTATCTTCTTTTGCTGCCATATATCTTTTTTGTAATTCTATTTTCAATATTCCCTTTCCTTTATAGAAGAATCATTCAACATCAAACCATGCTAGTCGTACTAGCTCATTTTCTTTGGCGTGTTAGTCATATACTATCACCCATTGAGTCATACTTGAGTTTGATTGTTCTACTAATATCACCCTATTACTAGTATTCTTCTAGATTCCACTCTTAGCAATATCCAAGTAAGGTAAACGACATAACCTATACTTTTAATCCATCCCATCATAACAATTTTATGATTAAGCTACTATAGCTCGAAGGAAGGAATTTAGAGGATAATTTTTAGCGCCCAACTTCTTGGAATATTCAAACGCCTAGCGTCTTCAATCATTGCATAAATTCAGATAATATAAGAAAACATTGTCACGCTAAACTATACTCGGTCATGTTGCTACCAATAAGTTTCTAGATATGAATATATCTTTCACTTGATTGTTTCTGAAAACGACTCTTTTCAGTTCCTAAATCACCTTGATCAACAAAACATTCTGTTGAAGATAAAGTAATACGGAAGCAACCATGACTCTGGATTCTAAGTAGGAATTGGTTGCTCTCTATATCAATCAATCATTAATCATATGGAGCTAGGTAGGAAATACCGAAAATCTATAATAGGATTCAATTTTAAATTTCACTAATACGGTACCAATCTTAAATGGTTTTTACCAAATCATAACAGTTATATCTCAATTAACAATCTAAGTGTAAGGTGGTTATGTGGATGCCAATGAATACTAAAATTTGTGCAAATTCACTTTAATTGGTTGTTCATGATAAACAAGTTCAAGTTAATTCAAAATTATACCATGAACTCCCAGTCAAAAACAACACCCCCCTTAGTCGTCTTTAGTGATTACACGAACCAAATTCACTACACCAAAACTGATCATCACGTGAGATGATGTAGCTTCAAAGGCGAACATCGACATATTCATCATATCCTCCATATGACTCATGCTTTACCTTTCGGTTACGTGTTCCGAGGCCATGTTTGTACATGCTAGGCTGGCCAAGTAGAACCGTAGTATTGCATGTGTTTCAAGGCCATGTATGTACATGCTAGGCTTGAAAACACCCGTTGTATGCGAACGTTGAGTCTATCACACCTGATCATCACGTGGTGTCTCGAAATGACGAACTTTCTTAACGGTGCATACTTAAGGAAGAACATATTATTATCTTGATATTAAGTGAGAGGGATCATCTTATAATGCTACCGTTGCTATCTAAGCAAAACAAGATGCATAAAAGGATTAACATCACAGACATCACATGTAAGGATAACGTGATATGATCTGGTCCTACTTGCACTTGATCTCCATCATGTCCATTATGGTATGATCTCCATCATTCCACTGACGTGGTACCAAGTACCATGGCACCCCAATCTTGATTGTCCATTAATAATAAGACAACCATATGGATACCTTCCGGTAAATCAATAATTTACAAAATAGATCATCTCATAATCAAATTTGTAACATTGAACATATCACATCACATGCCCAGCAAAAACTAGTTAGACGCATCTAATTTATTTTTTGCATATTTTACGTGGCTTAGGGCTTTTGAGGATAGAACCGTTCATACCTACGAACATCAACCACAACATTGATAAACACATTTTTAACAACCCTTCGTATATTAGATCTTAACTGTAGTTGGAGAAACGGACACCCCCTCAGCCACAAGTGAGACAATTCTCGCGTACATAGTACACGTAAACTTAGTCTAGGGCAGCTTCATCCAACTATGCCACTAAGATCATAAAATACTCAAGGAGGCAATAACATTATCATCAGCGCCCACATACACCTATGTGTTCTACCCGTACAAAACACCTACGCATAGATCCGGATCTGATACCACTGAAGGGGTCGTTGCATAGAAAACAAAAATTTTCCTACGCGAGAGACACCCGAAAGTCCAAAATCTAATCTAGGAGATGAAGTGCAACGGTCAAAGAGAGGGTTAAGGAGAACACATACCCTCGAAGACACAAAACGTTACGAGATCAAATCTCGTTGTTGGCGTAGTCGTACTCACACCGATCTCGAGAGCGAGAAGATGTGCACCGCAATCCGGCGGTACCTCCGTGATCGGTCACACGTACGGTTGGTGACAACCTCCGTTCCCTCGATCCAGGGGGGCACGGAAGTAGAGGATCCCTCGGAACTCCAGCAGCACGACGGCGTGGTGGTGAAGAAGAATCCCACGGTCAGGGCTTCGCCAAGCCGGAGACCATGGAATTGAGCAGCGGGTGGAGAGGAATTGAGGTGGGCAAGTGCGTGGAGGAGGGAGAGCTCTCACCCTCCTTTTATATAGGAAGGGGAGGCAGCCCAAGGGTGCGGTGCGGCCAGCCATGGTGGTGCCCCCACCTCTTCCATCTTCATGTGAGTGGACACTCCACTCACACCCACTCATGCTCCCATTATTTCCCACTTGGAAAATCCAAAGGTTTTCCTTTAATAAATAAACAAAACATTTTTACTTCTTTATTTATATTTGTTAATTCCATTAACAAACATTTGCATATAGCACCTCGAATCATTTTTTTAATTCTGGTAACAACCATTCGATGAAAAACCCCTTTAACTACTTCAATTTTCCTCGAAACAATTTCGGTGCTGCCCAAAATATTCTTCGATATTCCGTATCCTCTCAAACGCGTCATCGAACCTTAAGTATGTAACCTTACGGTTCGCGAATAAGATAGACATGACCGAGACTCCTCTCCGATAAATAATCATCAGCAGGATCTGGAGATCCGTGATGACTCCTATATATTCAACGATGACTCTCGTGATCGTGTGAACCATCAACGTCGTGAACTATTCCCTTTGTCTCGCGATATTTTACTTGTCCGAGATTCGATCATTGGTATCAACCATACCTTGTTCAATCTCGTTACCGACAAGTACTATTTTCTCGTTCCCATGATATAACATCCTTGTGATCATATCAGGTGCTTGCAAGCGGTGTTGATGTGATATCACCAAGAGGGCCCAGAGTATATCTCTCCGTCATTTTGGATGGACAAATCCCACTCTTGATCCATGATCCCCAACTAATACTTTCCGAATACCTAACGGCACCTTTATAGTCACCTTGTTACTAGTGTGACGTTTGATGACATCAAAGCACCCTTACGGTATCAGTGATTGACATGATCTCATGGTCTAAGAAATAAGTTACTTCGTATGTTTGATATAACAATGTAAACTTAATAACTTGATCGCATTGCTATATTCACTTTGGATATATGTTCATCACATCATTCTTCTAATGACATGACCCTGTTATTAACAACATCCAATGTTCATGATTAGGAAACCTTGATCATCTATTAATCAACGAGCTAGTTAAAAGAGAGGCTTTACTAGGAACCATTGTTTGTTTATTAAACACACATGTATCAACGTTTCCGGTTAATACAAGTCTAGCATGAGAAATAAACATTCATCATAAACAAGGAATAAGATAATAACCATTTTATTATTGCCTCTCGGGCATATTCCCTTCATTAAGTTCTCATAACATTAATGGGGAGCACTCTTTGGTTTTGCGGCAAGCATCAAACTTGTGTGAGGAATTTAATGCGGATGAGAATGAGGGTATGGAGAATCATTTAGATTCATCTATCCAGAGTGTGGTTGTCACACGATCACGAAAGAAAAAAAAAGTGAGTGCGTGTAGAAAACCTTGAAGGAGTGCTAGGATAAAAATCTTTAAAGCGGTAATGAGAGGATTGTTTTGGAATTTAGATGCATTGGGAGATACTATGAAACATTTCGTGATTCGGGGGTTGTAAAAGAGCATAAGTCAGACTGTGTGGTCTTGTTGGAGACTGAGAGGTCAAATGTTAGCTCTCATTTATTAGTTTTTTTGGCGGGAGGTAAAGGCTGTACTTGGTATTGTTTACCTCTGCATGGGAGATCAGGTGGTATTTTGGTTGGTTTTAATAATACGGCCTTTGCGGTCCAGTCCGTGCTTATAGGAGACTTTTATGTCAAATTCTAGTAAGATTGAAGGAAGATGGTTTCCTTTGGGCACTTGTGGCTGTCTATGGGGCAGCCCAAGATGGAAAAAAACTGATTTCCTTTCGGAGTTAGTGCGTATATGTGATGGGAAGTCGCTACCCATGTTGGTGGGTGGCAATTTCAATATTATACGTAGGCATGAGAAGAAGAAGAATGATAACTTCAATCCTCGTTGGCCTGTCCTTTTTAAGGCTATCATCAAAATTCTTGATCTGAAAGAACTTGAACTTTCAGGTCGACAATATACTTGGGCCAGTAGACGGCCAATTCCGAGTTATGAGAAGTTGGATAGGATTCTTTCCAGTATTGACTGGGAGCAGAAATACCCATTGGTAACGGTTCATGCGCACACCCAGACAGGGTCTGATCATGCACCTTTGCTTGTTGACTCCGGAGCTCCATCTCATATAGGAAATTCATCGGTGTTTTCCTCTGAACTATCCTGGCTTCGGAGAGAGGTTTTTTTTAGATGGTTAGTATGGATTGGGCGCGCATAAATACCGGAGCCTCTCCTATTGAGTTTTGGCAAAATAAGAATAGACACATACTAGTTTTCTACGGGGGTTGTCTAAAAACATTAGTGGAGAATTTAAGAAACAGCAAGATCACGTGTTGCTTCTAATTGAGGCTTTGGACCTCAAAGCAGAATCAACTCCTCTCTTGGAAGCCGAAAGGGCTGCTAAGAAGGAGGCCGATGATTATCTTGCTACCCTCCATAGGGAGGAAGAGGCAAAATGGTCTTAGCAGGCGAAAGTTAGACACATTCAAGAAGGTGGCAACAATACCAGATATTTCCACTTAATAGCTAATGGAAAACATCGTAAAAAGAAGATTTTCCTGTTGGAACAGGATGAAGGAACCATTGTTGGACAAGAGAATCTTAAAGTGTTTATTTCAGAATATTACAAAAAGTTGTTTGGACCATCAGATCCTTCTAATTTATCTTTGTGTGAATCCAGGATCGAGGATATTCCTCAGGTCTCGAATATTGAGAATAGCTTTCTAACAGCTCCTTTTTTGGAGAGGAGGTGCGTGATGCTATTGCTCAGATAAACATAATAAAGCTCCCGGTTCGAATGATTTTCCTGCTCAGTTTTATCAGGTGTTTTGGGATGTTATCAAGGTTGACATGATGAGGTTGTTTGCACAACTGCATTCTGGAAATTTACCTCTTTTTAAGTTGAATTATGGCGGCATTATCCTTTTGCCTAAGAAGGAAGATGCGAGCAGAATCGAGCAACACAGGTTGATTTGCCTTCTTAATGTGAGTTTTAAAATATTCACAAAAGTTGGTACAAATAGGATTACTAGTATTACTCAGAAGGTGATTAGACCTTCTGAGTCTGCTTTTTTTACTTGGTAGAAATATTTTGGACGGAGTTGTGATTCTACATGAAACTATGCATGAACTTAATAGAAAGAAAATGGATGGAGTTCTTTTCAAAATCGATTTTGAAAAGGCTTATGATAAATTTAATTGGTCTTTCCTTCAGCAGACTCTTGGCATGAAAGGTTTCTCTCTTGAGTGGATCGATTGGATATCTAGATTTTTTTTTCAGGGAGGTAGTGTCGAGATCCGGGTTAATGATGATATTGGTCACTTTTTCCAGACATTAAAAGTTTTAAGACAAGGAAATATGTTATGTCCTATTATGTTTAACCTTGTTGCTGATATGTTGGCCATTCTTATTGCACGTGCAAAAGAGGATGGACAAGTTGGGAGTCTTATCCCTCATCTATTTGAGTGTGGGATTTCTATACTCCAACATGCTGATGATACTATTTTTTCTAGAGCATGATTTGGAGAAGGCGGTAAATATGAAATTATTCTTTTTCTTGTTTGAGCAGTTGTCGGGGTTAAAGATTAATTTTCACAAGAGAGAGATTTTTTGTTTCGGGAAATCTAGAGATTTTATGGATGAATACCGATAGATCTTTGGATGTGAAATCGGTAGCCTCCCATTTAGATATCTAGGTATTCCAATCCATCATCGGAAGCTTATCAATAGAGAATGGAAACTTGTGAGGATCATTTTGAGCAGAAGCTAAGCTCGTGGATAGGAAAGTTACTCTCATATGGAGACAGGCTTGTCCTAATAAATTCAGTTCTAAGTGGAACATAATTTTTTGGCCTAAAGACCAGGGGGCTTGGTATTGAGGTGATGAGTATCAAGAATAAATGCCTTCTTACTAAGTGGTTGTTTAAATTACTCACTGGGGAAGGAGTGTGGCACGAGTTTCTACACAATAAATACATTAAAGATATGCCTTTATCTCAGATTGAGGCAAAACCTACCGATTCACCTTTTTGGAAAGGGATTATGGGAGTTAAAGGAGTGTTCTTTGACAATATTTATTTCTCTCTTGGGAATGGGCAAGGAATTAGATTCTAGGAGGATCTGTGGTTGGGAGACACACCTCTTTCACCTCAATATCCTATTATGTTTAATGTTGTTAGACAGAAGAATGTTTTGGTATCTCACATTCTTATCCATGACCATCCGAACCTTCAATTTAGACGGCCTTTGGTGGGGGCTAAATGGATTGCATGGTTAGAGTTAGAAGAGAGTCTGATGGCAGTCTCTTTATCAAATTCTCTGGATTCCTTTACGTGTAAATTAACACCGTCGGGTGTGTTTTCAGTTAAATCAATGTATGGACATTTTATCAATGGGAGTTTTATGTTCTTACGCAAATATTTGTGTAAGCTAAAGGTTCTGTTGAAAAAAAATATGTGGTTCCTTCATAGGAAAGAACTACAAACAAAAGATAATCTGGCTAAATGGAGATGGACGGGTAGTAAAAAAATGAGTCTTTTGTGACATGGATGAATCTGTTTAACATCTCTTTATCAATTGTGATTTTGCTAAGAAGATTTGGAGAATCGTGCATTTTACTTTTAGTATTAGCCTCCCATGTAGTGTTGCAAATATGTTTGGTCATTGGTTAGATGGGATTGATAAGAACACTAATGCATCCATTCGTATTGGCGTTTGTGCTTTTCTTTGGCAATTTGGAATTGTCTAAATGATGTTGTTTTTAACAATGAGCGAGCTGGGAATTTTTCGAAGGTTGTTCATCAGGCCACGTACTGGATAAGCATGTGGTCTCATCTTCTCCCACAGGACCAGTGAGGACTTTTGGAGCCTCGATGCACTCGGTTGATGGCGGTCGTACGGACTATCTTCAACAAGGGTGCCTGGTTGCACACTAGACGTCTCATGGATGTGTAGTGTTGTCATTCCCTCTATTTTTGGGTGGCTTATTCATGTTGCCACTCTTTGTGATCCATAAACTTTGTTTGGATCTACATTCTACTATGTTTCTACTTGGAGGCCACCCTTTTTATTAATATAAAAGCCGTATGCATCGGCTACAATTAGATGCAGAGGATGGGTTTTCCCGTTTCAAAAAAAACATAAGTATCACACATGTTCCATGGGATCTTGGCACCGTCAGGTAGCTGCAGGAATATGTATCACACACGATGAGTCCTTGATTTTCCTCATAAGTACTCCATGAATAAACTTAGGAGATGAAGAGGAGACATGTGGGATTTTGACACACTTTCCCTACCCATCGAAAACTGCCACGCATGGTTACCGAGGTAGGGAAGCTATGCAATAACCATACAAAGTTAAGTATTGACCATGAATTTTAATATGGTCAAGCGAAGATGAATTTCCATGCACAAATTGGGCTATTTACCTTTTAAGCTAGATGAATAAATACTATACACTTGCCAAGCACAGAAACTTGTCGTGCCAAGACATTGACTGAAGGCTAGTGAGATCAGAAAAGCAGAGGAACATTAGTTAACTGGGAGCATCATCATCTAATGTCCAACAGAGCAAAATCATACTAGTTGACAGTTTATGCATACCAAAGATAATAGATGTAGTTGTACAAAGATGAGATTCCTGCAAATCCCTTGCATTACAAAAATGAATAAGAGAAACTGTAAGGCTTACCTCAGATTGTGAAATCATCATACGTTTGTCTTAGGCAACAAATATGTGGCATCTATTCTCACTCATCTTATTATCATACAATTATATGCATCAAAATCACTTCAGATGGTGAGCATCATCACTAGCTGACCCTCTTGCAAAAAGATATGCTAAGATCAAGTGTAGAAGTAGCTCTTTTTTAGTTTATGCATACATTCTAAGGATAAAGTCTATGTCATAATATGATCTTGAGCACATGCACATTCCCAAGTCCTTAATATGGACATTTTCCAAACAGCCAAAGCACATATAGATATATTTGTATCCTATCAAGATTAGCAAAACATACAAGACAAGAAAAAACATCTAAGTGCAGGATTACAACATACAATAGTATTATTGCAAGACTAAAACTTGAAGCTACGACTTTACTGGTGTCACTGTCTTAACCAGTAAGATGTGGCACATATAAGTGAAGCAACATCACTGGCCTTCATTCAACTACGTCTCTCTATACCACAAGCTGGCATTGTGCAAGATCAGGAACCTCATGTAGGTTACAGTGGCCACCAACTGCCATTGCTGACCTTGAATTTTTGGTAAAAAATAGTCAACGACAATGGACATGGTAATAACATCAAGAATAATATCACCGGACACTTGGTACAAAAATTCTCGATAAGCAGGCAGAGTAATAACCAGTGGTGCTAAGAATCCAAACTGGGTGGCTTATTCATGTTGCCACTCTTTATGATCCGTAAACTTTGTTTGGATCTACATGCTACTAAATTTGCATTTGGATGCCACTCTTTTTATAAATATAAAATCAGTATGCATCAACCACAACTAGATGCAGAGGATGGGTTTTACCGTTTCAAAAAAAACATAAGTATCACACATGTTCCATGGGATCTTGGCATCGTCAGGTAGTTGCACGCATATGTATCACACACGATGAGTCCTTGATTTTCCTCATAAGTACTCCATGAATAAACTTAGGAGATGAAGTGGAGACCTGTGGTATTTTGACGCACTTTCCCTGCCCATCAAAAACTGCCACGCATGGTTAGCGAGGTAAGGAAGCTTTGTAATAACCATACAAAGTTAAGTATTGGCCATGAATTTTAATATGGTCAAGCTGAGTTTCCATGCGCAAATTGGGCTATTTAACTTTTAAGCTAGATGGATAAATATTGTACACTTGCCAAGCACAGAAACTTGTTGTGCCAAGACATTGACTGGAGGCTAGTCAGATCAAAAAAGAAGATGAACATTAGTTAACTGGAAGCATCATCATCTAATGTCCAGCGGAGCAAAATCATACTAGTTGACAATACAGGCATACCAAAGATAATAGAAGTATCTGTACAAATATGAGTTTCCTGCAAATCCCTTGCATTACAAAAATGAATAAGAGAAAATGTAAGACTTACCACAGATTGTGAAATCATCATACGGTTTGTCTTAGGCAACAAATATGTGGCATCTATTCTCAATCATCTTGTGATCATACAATTATATGCATCAAAATCACTTCACATGGTTAGCATCATCACTAGATGACCCTCTGGCAAAAAGATATGCTAAGATCAAGTGTAGAAGTAGCTCCTTTTTAGTTTATGCATACATTCTAAGGATAAAGTCTATGTCATAATCTAATCTTGAGCACATACACATTCCAAGTCCTCAATATGGACATTTGCCAAACAGCCAAAGCACATATAGATATCTTTATATCCTATCAAGATTAGCAAAACATACAAGACAAGAAAAAACATCTAAGTGCGGATTACAACATATAATAGTATCATTGCAAGACTAAAACTTGAAGCTACGACTTGACTGGTGTCATTGTCTTAACCAGTAAGACGCAACACATATAGATGTAGCTACATCATTGTCCTTCATTCAGCGACGTCTCTCTATACCACAAGCTGGCATTGTGCAGGACTAAGAACCTCATGTAGGTTATAGTGTCCACCAACTGTCATTGCTGACCTTGAATTTTCGGTAAAAAATAGTCAATAACAATGGACATGGTAATAACATCAAGAATAAAATCACTGGACACTTGGTACAAAAATTCTCGATAAGCGGGCAGAGTAATAACCAGCGGTGCTAAGAATCAAATAAGCATTTATCATTTTAGCAAACAAGGGGAAGTTTGGATAGCTAGCTCACCTATCTCAATAGGGAAAGATTTCTTTAGCTTGTTGTAGCAAGAATCACTAAAAGCAAGTCATACCATGTTATTTTGGCAAACCAAAGCATCAACTATTGTGATCCCATAACTACATCTGCTATCAATGTGGTAGAGCCATTTTAGCTCTCCTTCGGCAAGGTTTTTTGGGTAGTCGCCGGCTAGGTTGACGACAAAATCCAGATTAATCTTTCGTATCAAATGATTACCCTTACATCGCAAGGCTAGGGGCTTGCATTGCCTAGGATCCAAATGAAACCCAACTCCCTTTATCACTCTTCTTCGAAAACTAAGACATGAAACCAGGATACGATCAAATGCAGAAGCGATGTTCCATTGTTTAACAGATATATTATTGTGGTATACGAGAAAAAATATGTACATAATTTGTTGTGCATAAAAGAAGTGTTGACCATATAAATCTAGATAAAGCCTACACCATAGTCTGTATCTGTTGAAACTGGAGAACCCAGCGAAGAGGGCCAAGAAAAGGAGCGGGGGAACATCTCCCTTTCCAAATCCCCTTGTGCTCTTATCTGGTGAAACCAACCTGAGAGAGAATCATCACTAGCTAACCCTCTCGCAAAAAGATATGCTAAGATAAAGTATAGAAGTAGCTCTTTTTTTAGTTTATGCATACATTCTAAGGATAAAGTTTATGTCATAATCTGATCTTGAGCACGGACACATTCCCAAGTCCTTAATATGGACATTTTCCAAACAGCCAAAGCACATATAGATATCTTTATATCCTATCAAGATTAGCAAAACATACAACACAAGAAAAAACATCTAAGCGCAGGATTACAACATACAATAGTATCATTGCAAGACTAAAACCTGAAGCTACGACTTGACTGGTGTCACTGTCTTAACCAGTAATACGCATCGCATAGAAGCGAAGTAACATCACTGGCCTTCGTTCAACTACGTATATCTATACCACAAGCTGGAATTGTGCAGCATGAGGAACCTCATGTAGGTTACAATGACCACCAACTGCCATTGCTGGCCTTGAATTTTCGGTAAAAATTAGTCAACAACAATGGACATGGTAATAACATCAAGAATAAAATCACCGGACACTTGGTACAGAAATTCTCGATAAGCAGGCAGTGTAATAACCAGCGGTTCTAATAATTAAAAAAGGATTTATCATTTTAGCAAACAAGGGGATGTTTGGATAGCTAGCTCACCTATCTCAACAGGCCAAGATTTTTTTATCTAGTTGTAGCAAGAATCACTAAAATCAAGTCATACCATATTATTTGTGGCAAACCAAAGCATTAACTATGGTAAGCCCATAACTGCATCTTCTATCAATGTGTTAGAGCCATTTTAGCTCTCCTTCGGCAAGGTTTTTTGGGTAGTTGCCGGCTAGGTTGCCTACAAAATCAAAATTAATCTTTCATAGAAAATGATTACCCTTACACCGCAAGGCTAGGGGATTCCATTGCCTAGGATCCAAATGAAACCCAGCTCCCTTTATCACTCTTCTTCGAAAACTAAGACATGAAAGCATGATACGATCAAATGCAGAAGCGATGTTCCATTATTTAACAGACACATTATTGTGGTATACGAGAAAAAAATATGCACCGAATCTGTTGTCCATAAACGAAGTGTTAACCATTTACATCTAGATAAAGCCTAAGCCATAGTCTGTATGTGCTGAAACTCGAGAACCCAGCGAAGAGGACCAAGAGAAGGAGCGGGGGAACATCGCCCTTTCCAAATCCCCTTGTGCTCTTATCTAGAGAGAGAGAGATAGAGAGAGAGAGAGAGAGAGAGAACCCGAGGGCCTCATCGCCGCTGTTATTCCTCCGATGTGAGGTGGCGGAGGGATGGACTTCGTGGAGGGGCGGAAGCTAGGGCTTTGATCGGTCTCTTTCGCGGCGTCTAAGTTGATGCAGGGAGGTGACGTAGAGCAGATCCATCTCCTTTCGGTTGGTTACGCCGACGAGTTCCATGCCGACCCTTTGTCGTCCTTCCGTCCATCCCGTCGCCATCGCAACTCGCGAGAGAACCAGAAAGAAGCGCTCCAAGAGTTTACTTCTTGCGAGAGTCATATCCGTTCGGGATTTGTTCCGCGAGTGAGGAGACGATGTTTTCTACCCCGGTGGAACGGGGAGGTTTGGTGGGGAATTGGGCGGGATGGGATCCCGGGAGGGCTTAACCGAACGTTTTTTTCGGAGTGGGCGGGGTTTAACCCCGGTGGGGCAGATCCCGGCTGACCCACATAATAAAAATGTTTTATTATCATAACTCATATATATATATATATATGTGTGTGTGTGTGTGTGTGTGTGTTTTCATAATATGCTTTATCTCATGCTATAACTGTATTAAGCAGAAACATTAATACACGTGTGGTATATAAACAAACCATGTCCCTAGTAGACTCTATTTAACTAGTCCATTAGGTAATATATGATCAAAGGTTTCCTAATCATGAACATTTACGTCATTGAAAATGGAGTCATGTCATTGGATAAATGATGTGATGGACACACACCCAACTTATAAATATCCAAAAAAGTAGTACCCAAACCTCTGACCGTGGGTTGATATGTAATCACTATCTCCGCGATTGTCTTGACTGCATCAACCGTCACAGACTTAAATGAGTCATCATAAAGGTGTAGTAAAATAACCGGAGGAATACGTTGAGGCTTATGCATCAAGAGCGGCATTTTTCAATCAAGATAATTGATAGATACTTAGGGCCCACTCAGCAGTATTGCATCAAGTAAAGCTTCTATGTGATTAGGTCATGGGGATGCAACATCATGGTAATGAGTAGATGTGTTTGTCAGTAACAAGATTGTACTAGGTATAAATATACTAAAGAACGAATTTTGGACAAACTAAGTATCGTATGACAAAAGTAGTGGGAACTAGCGTTTGAGGTTCAAGTGACTAAGATAATTGTGGATTGCACATGGGCCATCATGGGTTTCCATATCCCTCTGTTGGTCATTGATGGGAGAGGGATCTCGATCATGTCTAGAGTGATCCCGAACTATAAGGGTGTCACACTTAAGGGTGACCGATGTTAGGTTGATTTGTTACCAAAGAGAAATAAGAGAGGACTGAGCTGGAATAATTCCGGGATTTATCCGATGGAGATCGGAGGGCAGCGAAACATGTTTCGATGTTGAAATTAGTTAAGTAATATGTATTTATTATCAATTAATAAAATTAAAAAAACATGTTTTCCTCAATGGGCCTTAGTGGCAAAATATCCCCAATAGGGGAAAGAGAGAAATGGAGTTAGAAGGGGGAGCAACTCGCATGGGACTCTTAGGGCCCATGAGGGGTGCGGATTGCTCCCTTGGCCGGCCAGCCATGTGATGTTTAGTACCATGTGGCTAAGCTTAAGGGAATGACTCCCCTCCTCCTCCTATATAAAGAGAGGCACCCCTCTCTTTTAGCACCAGTTTTCTCTCTTCCTCCTCTCATCCAGTGGTTCCCATTTTGAAGCTACGCTAGTGTCGAGATTCTCTCCACCATACGCACGCCGCCGTGTGGTGATATATTAGGTCCATCTCTCCTACTTCCGCTGCTTTGCTGGACCGGAGCCCGGAGTCGTCGGTAACACCGTACGTGTGTAAATCCTGCGAGGTGCCATGATTTTGGTGCTAGAGTCGCATCGCCTTCGACTACACAATCTTGAGGTCGGCTATGTACGACTTCATCGTCAATGATTGTGCGGAGGCATAATCCCCGCTATCGGTCTTCAAGGGTATGATTTCCCATCTTCTCCGTTCATATCTGCATAGTGATAGATCTTGGCTTTGTTTCGATTGTCGTTGGTGGAATTTTTTTATTCTGCTACAAAACCTTACATTCCTGAGACCCGACCTCCTATATAAAGGCAGGGCGGGTGTCATATCTAGGACACACAATCAAGGATAGGAAGGGAGAGAAGAGAGTACACGTCGTAAATCCATTGTAATCGAGATCTTACTTGTCGGAATAAACAGACATGCAGGAAGTAGCGGTTTTTACCTCCCTGAAGGGCCCTGAACCTAGGTAAATCGTGCCCTCTGAGTCTTGTCAATCTTAGCAGTCCACCACCGCTCATCCATCTATGAAACCCTAGCCCTTGAAGCATGGGATATGTTGTGGAATCCCCACAACACCATGACACCGAGAGCCTCACACCGCGCCTCCATGGGAGTCACCTTGGAACTGAGAGTCATGCTACCGCTATATCTTTGCAAGGGGATCCCTTCAATGGCATCGAGAGTAGGGGAGGAGGTGACGGTGCTGATCTAGGTTTTCGTCGTCCCCGTAGTCCTTGGAGCTGCCTCGAGCTTTGCCGGAGGGTGGCATCCAATGTGCTGAGACTAGGGGAGGAGGGAGGAAGTGACAAGGACGACCAAGGTTTTCCCCGTCAAAGCCAGGGAAGACGACACGGGGTCGCGCGAGGTTTGAGTAATTGTGATGAATAATCACACATGTAAGTATTGAATAAAAACTGTATGTGTATCTTTTTTGTAAAGAGTTATGAAACCTGTGAAAATGAGAATCATCTCTTGATTTTCACACATGTTTTAAATGGTCATAGTTTTTTATGAAAAATTACCCCGTTTCTATCCATCACCTTGTGATTGTTTTTAATTACTCCCTCCAGCCCTAAAAAAGTGTCGGAAGTTATGTTTGTAAGTTGTACGTGATGAGTTAGCTACCAACAACATATATATCGGATCGGAGGGAGTATTTACATACTTAGTGATCTATTTTCCCCGAGAGAGGGGTATCAAGCGGGAGGGAGCGTGCATTAATTCACAAACCTAAGGGGTGAAAATGTAAAATTTAATTGACACACAATCTCCAACCCTCATGACCTATTCTAGATTAAGTAATAAATATTAAAGTGGTTGTCTAGGTGAATTAATAAAGTTGCAGCGTTCTTCAGGAAAAAGCGGGAGAGATAAGGCTGCTAGAATTTTCTAGGTAGATCAATGGATATGGGGTCCACCCTGGACCCTCACGGTCAACGACCTACCGCTACTACCTACCGAGATCGACCCAGGGTGTGAAGGAGAAGGTCTGCTACAGAAGATGGACCGGCACAAGAGAGCTAAATGGGCTCCAGCAAGATTACACGAAGGTCACCTAAGCTAGAAGTGCGTACCTGGCTTACTTATAGGTTTCGTCAGCCTAACAGGAGACTTGGCTTGTAACTGATTGAGAATAGGATGGCAGATTCGTATATATATGAACATGCTCTGGGGTGGAGGGGAGGAACGAGCATGATAATCCCAATTCCATTCCAGTTTCCCTGCAATCGCTTGGTAGATCGTAGCTGGTAGCTTACAATTCGTATAAGAGCACACACCGCTAGCAAGGTTGCAGATCTCTTTGTCGCCAATATCTACAAGTTGCATGGTATGCATGGAGCTCTCGTGTCTGACCGTGATCCGGTCTTCACAAGTACATTTTGGCAGGAAGTGTTTCGTGCAACAGGCACACAACTCAAGCTCAGTACGGCAAACCATCGGAGACAGATGGGCAGACAGAGCGTGTCAATCAATCTATTGACTGCTACTTACGATGTTACATAAGCTCGCATCCTCAGCATTGGGCTATGTGGATTTCGTTGTGCGAATTTTGGTACAACACCAATTGGCACTCTTCAACAGGGAAAACTCCATTTGAGCTCCTATATGGTCGACAACCCAAGTATTTTGGAGTTACAGCTTCAGAGAGTATAGCTTCTGTGGATGTTGCTTGGCTGGATGAATGTCAAGCTATTCTAGCTACTGCTCGCCAACATCTCTTAAGAATGCAGCCGAGAATGAAGTCACGGGCTGATAAGAACAGAGTAGAACGAAGTTTTTCTGTTGGTGATAGAGTGTTCTTACGACTCCAACCATACATACAGAAGTCTTTGGGTCGAAGGCATAATCAAAAACTGGCATTCAAGTTTTTCGGTCCCTACATTCTGCTGGAAAGAATTGGCCAAGTAGCATATAAGCTGGAATTACCCGACACAAGAAGAATCCATCGCGTCTTCCATGTGTGGCAACTTAAACAATGCATAGGCTCAAATCCTCAGGTATCGCAGTTACTTCCATCTGACGACTTGTTTCAGGTGCCGGAGTGTATCCTTCAGCAACGACTTCGCCGGCGTGGACATCTTTCTATCATGCAAGTGCTTGTTCAATGGACGGGTGGCACCGTTGATCAAGCTACCTGGGAAGAACTCGAGCCTCCCCGACACCATTTTCTGTTCGCGTCTTCTTGGGCTCAAGCAGGAGGGGGGTTGTCAATGACCTACCGCTACTACCTATCGACACCAACCCAGGGTGTGAAGGATAAGGCCCGCTACAGAAGATGGACCGGCCCAGGAGAGCTAAACGGGATCCAACAAGATTACACGAAGCAGACTGGGTACCTAAGCTAGAAGTGCGTACATGGCTTACTTATAGGTTTCGTCGGCCTAACGGGAGACTTGGCTTGTAACTGATTGAGATTTGAGAATAGGACGGCAGTGTCATGTATCTGAACATGCTTTGGGGTGGAGGGGAGGAACGGGCATGATAATCCCAATTCCATTCCAATTTCCCTGCAATCGCCTGGTAGATCGTAGCTGGTAGCTTACACTCACACGGTTTAAACTGGTTTTCCACCAGAGAAGAATCTCGGGAATAAATTCCAGTTTCATTTTTCGCCGCATTGTAATCCCTTGAACTGGTCAAACAATAAACGATGAGAAACCTGTACAAGTAGAACTCGTTGCCTTTTACAGGAAAACTGCGTCTGCATCAGCAGATCACCGAGGTCGGCACTTTGAGTATCAATAGAAGGCAAAATGAACATAACTGAAACCATTTCCATCTTCACACAAAGTCACAAACCACACAACTGGGTCCTCATCCAGGCAGATCAGCTGTATGGTAAGGGATATAAGTACAAATGACACAGTTTACACAAAGTGTATAATTTGATGGCATGTCATCACCATGTTCCTCTGTCTGATCGTTTGAGATGAAGATAATTCCTGATAATCCTAGTTAGGCCAATTCACTGATGCGGCATCAACATGTTACTCCGTTTTGTTCATTAGCAGCTGGAGTAGCGTCGATCCTGCATTTACTGATTTTGGAAATTTGGTTAGCTTGTACCAGAGGCGGAAGTGCGGCGGCTTCTAAGAGCATCCACAATGGGGCGCTTATTCACAGACGCTAGGGATTAAATCCCGGCCGTTTTACCTAAATCCCGGTGATAAATAAGAGTCCGACGCTTAAATAAGAGCCCGGCGCTTAGAAAAGTAGTACAAAATAGTGCTACTAAGCGGCGGGCGCTTACTGCATGGAGTAACTAACTAAATAAGCGCCAGTTTTAGCGTCACCGCATTGTGGATGCTCTAAGGTTCTCAAAGGAGGAGCTCTCGTACTAGTCATCCCGTCTTTTTGAGATAGATGAGGCTGAAAACCAGGAGAGATGAGGCCATGCAGGTTTTCACGCGGTTTAAAATGGTTTCCCCCAGAAAAGAATCTCGGGAATAAAATTTCAGTTTAATTTTCTGCTGCATTTTAATTTCTTGAGCTGGTCAAACAATAAACGATGAGAAACCTGTACACAAATTCACAAACCACACAACTGGGTCCTCATCCAGGCAGATCAGCTGTATCGTAAGGGGTATAATTACAAATGGCACAGTTTACACAAAGTGCATAATTTGATGACATTGCATCACCATGTTCCTCTGTCTGATCGTTTGAGATGAAGAAAATTCCTGATAAACCTAGTTAGGCCAATTCAATGATGCGGCATCAACATGTTACTCCGTTTTGTTCATTAGCAGCTGTAGTGTTGATCCTGCAGTTTTGTTTTTGGAAATTTGGTTAGCCTGTATGAACCCCAGAAATGCAAATATCTTTGGAATTCAAAAGGAAGTCACGAAACTATCTAAATTATTTAGACTGCTCCAACTTTGTTACAGTCCATAAACAGCATAGTACAAATCAAATGAACTTACGACCAATGTTTATTAGGTTAGATGAGAACATTTATGTTATGGTTGCTAGGGTTTGAGCGGAAGAGAGAGAGCTGCGAGTGCGCGAGAGAGCCGGCTGTGGGGGTCGTTTCTCACGGCCGGGCAAAAGGGAAAGGGTTTTCCTTCTTAATTCTTACCTGATTAGATTGATACATCTTCTCTCCATATATATAGAGGTTTACTTGACTCCCAAGTAAGGCTTACTTGACCCCTAACCAAACCCTAAGACTAACAGGCCCAAGCCCATCACGTACTCTAACACTACACCCTACCTAGACATGCAGCTCGAGGACGAGCTGCAACCTAACGACGATTCGACCCTACACAAACCTAACGCCTAAAAAAAACAAGCCTTTTACATCTCGGCCTAATGTATTGACCTGAAATAAGCTAATCCAAATGAGACCCCGACTCTTTATTTTTGACTCCGAACGATAAGGCGAGAATCCTCCGCGCGCCGAACTTGTGTGTTTGCAGCCCCTGGATCCCAAGACACCATCGGGACCAAGGGAGCCCTCGCGGTAGCCGGCGGCGGAATGCAGTGGTGCTACGCGGTGCGCTCCTGTCGGTGACACCATGTCTTCTCCCCGCAGGGCTGACTGTCGATGTCGCAGACTTGGAGGTCGCCGCCCGTGGGAAAAATAGCATGCCCGCCGCCCGTGGGGGAAACCGCATGCCCAAGAGCCCCCACGTGGCGGACGAGAACGAGGTCCGTTGCACCGCGAAGCGCAACTTGGAGGAGCTGCAGCTGCAAATCACGCATCTCTCGCACATGCCGACGCGCTAGGAGGCCGCGCGCAGCAGCTTGCAGCCCCACCGCCGCCGACACGTGGTGGGTAGCGATCCAAGCCTGAAGCGGTGACGGCGACGGCTGGAACTTGATCTGTTGGATGGGATTGTCCTGGGACGGCGGGGGCCCTGCTGGGAACGAGGTCGTCGTAGTCCCGTCGTAGGAGATCCCATGCTGGAACGTGATGACCGGCGCCGTGGCCACGTCCGAGGGCCCGGTGGCGGCCGTGCAGGGGTCGGCGCCGGTGCTGTGACCATGGAGGACCCCCCGTGGAATGGCGCACCGTCGGGACCGACATAATGACCGGCGAAGCGGGAGGGCCCGCCGTACTGTTGGGGTGGCGCCGATGGCAACTGAATGTGCGGTAGCCCAGGCCGCCGTATAGATCGGCCTGAGACGGCCAGCGGCAGCGGCGGCCGCAGCACGCCCAGGCCACCGTATAGATCGGCCCGGGGACAGACAGCAGCAGCGGCGGCTGCAGCCGCCTGGCGTCGAGTGGCGGCGATGACAGCAGCAGCGTCGGATGCCGCGGCCCGGCGATCGCGGCGGAGGCCGTCTGTTGCGGCGGCTGCCAGGGCAGCCGCGCCGGCCCAGTAGGCGGCGACTGATGGCGCGGCCTACGGCGGTCCGTAGGGACCGGCCAGGAAGAGGCAGATCCCTTGGACCGCGGTGACGAGGTTGTTGAGGACCCCGGTCATCTGCTCGGGGGTGTAGACGACGGCGGCCGGGGCGGGGAAGGACACCGCCATGGTGGCGGTGGCCGCAGTGGAGGCCAGCGGCGCCGTCGGTTGGGGCGGTGACATGGTGGTGGTGGACGGCGAAGAAGACATGATCGAACAAGGGAAATTTGATACCAAATGTTATGGTTGCTAGGGTTTGAGCGGGAGAGAGCTGCGAGTGCGGGAGAGAGCCGGCCGTGCGGGTCGTTTCCCACGGCCGGCCAAGAGGGAAAGAGTTTTCCTTCTTAATTCTTGTCTAATTAGATTGATACATCTCCTCTCCATATATAGAGAGGTTTACTTACTCCCAAGCAAGGCTTACTGGACCCCTAAGCAAACCCTAATACTAACAGGCCCAGGCCCATCAAGTACTCTAACAATTTAACTATCTTAACTACCTCAGCTGAGAAACTATTACTGTTCAAATAAGATAATGTTGAAAAAAAATACGCTCTTGCCAGCTAAATAGCTGAAAATTTGCTAAAAAGAATAGCTAATACAATAACAAAAAAAAGGGAGTAGTTTATATCCTTCCACGAACCTACAGTTGGTCGACAGTGAAGCATTTACATTCAGTCACAACACAAGAATCATAAGGTGATAAGAAAGTTATTGCATGAGCAAATGATAAGTTACACAGTAAGAATGTCGAGTGGCAGGCACCCTCATGAATCAAATGATAGATCACCCCCATGTGACATACAAACTATTGAAAAAGCTATATCAATGTTCTGGTCAGCAAGTAAGATAAAGGTAGTTTTAGGAAACCGACACTCACTAGTCACTTGTATCCATAAAAATCATCTGATGTTCCTACTTCCTACAGATAATGCTGATGTTTCATTTTTCATTGTCAAACTCAGGGTATGTAAGATTTTATCTTTGCATGTAAATAAATCGGCATCTTCCTACTATTAATCGGTAAACCTAAGAGCAGCAGCTTAAAAAGTTGTAAATAAAGAAAGTGAACATATGTCTTGCCGAAAGGGAAGATTGCGCCATCTCAGGCTTAAGGTATGGGGTAGACTTAATGTACCCCAGGATTATTGAACCAACCGTACCTGACTATGTGCATGGCCATCTCCACTTACATGTGACACAAATAAGGACATCCCTAAGCATCAGAGGCTTTACAAAATTCCAAGTAATAAAAGATATATTTTAATGTCAAGGCCCTTCCATTTTATCTTCTTTGTATAGCTCCCTCCTCCCAGTTCAAGTCATTCACATCCCACCACTCACAACTCAACCCGTCCATCCATATGGTTAGTTAAAATTTTAGTACAGATTAATAAAATACAACAATATTATATGCTGTGAAAGTACCTTTTACAATAAATTCAGACATGTCACTTTCTCTACTACATTAACAAAATCCAAACAAATGTATATTCTGTGGATGTACCTTTTGAGATAAACTCACACATACCATGTTTAAATATCTAAATTGAATTCTGAAGATGTAGTAGTCAAATAATTAACTACAGATGTAAATGAAATCATTCAAGAGCTAGTGAAATCTGGTTAAAGAAATAACACATATATGTTAAAGAACAGAGAAGAGAGATATAATACCTTGCTAACATCTTGCAGTAGAATGCTCGCACAGCGAGGCAGTATCCAAAGAACCCACCTATTGCCATCCACTCAAGCCACATGACCAACATCCCAACAGCCTCGGCGAATTTAAAGGAAAGGAGGATAACAAGTAAATAGCATGCGATACAAGATGTAAAAGCATTCCAGAGAAATCTCTCCATGGATACTAAAGCTCCTCTCAAAATAAACTCAGTAATGTATATAATCCAAAGAACAGCCACTGCAAACATCTCCGCTGTGAGCTCAATCATAAGGTGGAGCACATCCATCTGACTCATGTGGCCGCTGTAGGGGACAAGAAAAAGACACGCCATGCGGGCCAAAATAGGTAAAGACATCAGGACTGTGACAGCATGCATCATTGCAACTTTTTCCTCATATTTCTTGCTGTTCGATGGGGAACTGCACAGAGCATTGGCAGTTTTCTCAAACCCAGCGCGCTGAAAATGCTCAGCCACAGCATACCCCAGTGTGCCGGCGAGATAGACCATCCCTGTGTACAAGAATAGCATACCGTTCATGGGGCCAATCAGGTGAACGACCGTGAATGCTAGCATAAGGACATAGGTGACACGAACGAAAACAGTGCTGACGCTTTCCGTTGACACCGTGATGATCCAAAGAAACAGATACAAGCAGGTGAGGTGGGCGAAGGTCCAGAGGAAAGCCTGCGGCTGGTCGGCGAACAGCCACAGTGGCAAGACGGCGAGCACAGCGTACACTGGCGATGCGAGGAGCATGAGTGTCACGGCGCCACTTGGGTCCAGGCGGAGGCTCAACTCGCGGCCAAATTTCTCCGCGGCGGCCTTCTTCGTCTCCGCAGAATTCTCAATCTGGGCGGAAGGTACATTATTGTCAGGCGACTGCTTGATTTTGCTGCCATTTTCAAGGGACTGTTTGATCATGCTGGGCTCAGTCTCACCGTTGGACTTGTCAGTACAATTCTGCATCTGGGAGTACTTCCCATTCGCAGCAGACATCACCACCGTGGTGGACTTCTCCTTCTCAACGGAATTACTCATCTCGGCAGAAGATTTCTTACTTTCAGGCGATTGTTTGACCTCGCTGGTTAGCTCCGTTGCAGAATCTTGGGCTGAGGACACCACGGTCTCGATCTCGCCGGAGGACTTATTCTGATCAGGCGACCGGTCAATCTCGCTGGTAAGATCCGTGGCCAGAACTTGGACCGAGGGCACTACGGACTCCATCTCGTCCGACACGCCGTCGATGGAAGGAGGCTGAAGTTCCACCGGAGCGGCGGCGCCGTTGGCCAATTGGGGCGGTGGTTCCATCGGAGAGGGGTTGACTGTGGGACGCTGGAGCTGGGTCGAGTCGGCCCCGTCCCTGCACAGAGAAGAAAGAGATGAGAAGGGAAGAAAAGAGAACCGCTGGGAGAGCGGTCCGTCGGGAGGGAGGTCTCCGGCGTGCCCAGCCGGAGGAGAAGGGTGAGAGGCCAGATTACCTGCGCCGCCGCCTCGGTTAGGTCTCGCGTGCGCTTGCCGGGCGGGGGGATTGGAGCTATCGGAGTGACGAGAATCGATACGCACCCTGGATACCGGCGAAAAAAATTTTGGGACCGGCCCGCAGCAGCTCCCTCCTGAGGCCCCTCGTAGGATTGAAATTTGAAACACGTTTCTCTAACCAATCTCAAAGCACCCCCACAATCCCTTAGTTACTGTACACAACACAAAACGTAAAGTACAATCTCAAAGCACCAGGCCACCAGCCACATCTACTTACTGCAGAAGCGCCGCCGCTTTCTGGTAGGTACTCAGCTCAGCGTGCCTCTCCTACATCTCATGGAAACGAAGGACCTGGTGAGGGTCCGATTCTCACCGACGGCTTCCGCTCACGAGTCGCCTTGTGCTGGTGGGCCGGCTCGCCGTGGCTCCTTCTCGCTGAAGCGACAGCGCCGGCGTGCGCCCAATTCCGCTGATGGTTAAAAAGGAAGCTCCACCCATATGATTCCTCACATTTTTTCCCCCAATTTTGTACCATAATATTTACTGAAATTTGTTATTGTTTTATTCAGGCAGTTCTGATCTTAGTTGAGAAATTTCAGACTTACTAACGTACAGGCAGCAAAGCTTTGATTTTCCATGTCTAAAGAGCTTTGATCTTCTATATCTAAAAAGCCCCAATTGGAATGTTAGACTGTCGGCAAGATTCGTTGGCAAATGTGCTTACCAGACTGCTATTTGCAAAGTACTTTGGGGTTCCAATCAGGGACGTATGTAGTGTGCAAGAACATATTTGAAGCTGAAGCCAGGGCTTGCCGGCTTGGGGTTTCAGAGCATGGCCAGCAAATGAAAACTGCTCGACAATAGGAAGACAGGAAGAGCGAGTAATTCAACGGCTCACTTGCTAGATGCTTTGTGGTAAAGAAAGTGTGATACAAGTCTATTAGAGGTGAAGAAAGAGTTGTTGCTACCACACTAGCTTGGATTGTACTAGTGTAGCACAAGGATTTTTAAATTTTATGTAAATATATGAATATACCCCAGTGTATATATTCAGATTGATGAATGAATGAACACAAGGTTTGTTGCCCTCAAATAAAAGATTGTTCAAAATATTGAAATGAAAAGGGAATGATACTAGTGCTTCTATGTATCGGTAATACTTCAGAATGCTTGACACAAGCTACATTGTCGATGGGCTTGACCTGACACTTGAGTACACATGGAGTAACCAAGAACCAGAGTTAACACAAATAAACTCTGATACTTGAGCTGGTACTACGCCTACTCCTTCTCGCCTCCGGGATTGAGCTGATCAAAATCCAATCTTCTCGAAGGGTGCACCACTTCTGAAGCTCGACCAGTTTGTTGTAGAAGTTCAGTATATCCTCCTTGGATGAATGGACCAAACATGGACGAAGCATCCCCATGAATGGTAGTATTTGTGAAATGTGGTATTGTAGTATTATAACCTGTGCATGCCTCGAGAGATCCCTGTGTCGTGAAAATTTATGCGATTGCTTAGAGTTTTTGTCGTACAATTATGTCACATACATAATATAAGAAATACTTGAGTAATTTGTCTTACCGTAAATTGTGGAGGACCTTGTCCATGTAAAATATTATTTGAGAAGTTTGGCATTGCAGTATTAGAATTTGTGCCTGCCTCGAATGATCCCTATGCCATGAAAAGTTAGGCAATTTCTTAGAGTTTTTGCTGTAAGACTACAAAATATAAGAAATACTTGAGTAATCATCTCTTACAGTAAATTGTGGAGGAACTCGTCCATGAAACATATTATTTGAGAAGTTTGGCATTGTAGTAGCAGAACTTGCACCTGCCTCGAATGATCCCTGTGTCATGAAAATTTAGGAAATTGCTTAGAGTTTTGTTGTACAATTATGTTACATACAGAATGTAAAAAAAAAAACGAGTATATTGTCTTACAGTAAATTGCAAAGGACCTTGTCCATGAAACATATTATTTGAGAAATGTGGCATTGTAGCATTAGAACTTGTGACGGCCGGAAAAGATTCCTGTTTGTTATAATCTGTGCACGATCCTAGATTTTTGGGTTTAACCAACAACGCTAGCTCTACGCGGCCTCGTATCTTTTTTTTTCCAGGATCTACATACGCATCCGTACCAGGTAACGAAGGGATTGTGGGGTGCTTTGAGATTGGTTAGAGAACTGACGTGTTTCAATCCTAGGAGGGGCCTCACGAGGGAGCTGCTGCGGGCCGGTCCCAAAAAAAATTTGCCCCGGATACCGGGTGCTCCTCTTTTCTCTTATTTTCTTTAACTGCTCCTCCGTCTCGAATTAATGGCAGTTGATTTTTTATCAAAATATAGATGTACCTCCATATTTCAATGTTTTGAGAAATTCAACACGATTAGTTTAGGACGTAGGGAGTAGTAAACATGTCCGTACGAATGCAACGGGTGGAAAAAAAATTCAAATCAGACGAAAAACAATTAGTTTATGTAGCAAATATGTTTGTGCATTGTACGGGTTGATTTTTATTGTTTTTTTTAGATCTTTTAGAATTTCACCATTGGACATAATCGTCCAAGATCCTCGCCTCAGCCGTGGACGATGCAAAGATGAGGCTTTCGTGGCATCACCGCCTACGTTTTTCGAAACACCGGGGTTCCCTCCCATCGCTAGGGCCGCGGATGGAGGAGGAAGGAATTCCCACTCTCTGAATATTGTCGCACCCGGACTTCTATAGGATACTCACCGTACGAACTGAACAGTATTCTGATGGGATTACGGGGCTTTCCGGCACCCGCGTCCTCTTACGAGTAGGCCAACACTTATGTGTGACAACCCATCGCTACTGTTCACCGTCGATGTAAACTATCCTGTAGAAATCAGGACACTACCATTGACGTACTTCATACCATACACACATGGTACGTCAACGGCTTTGAACAAAAGGATAACACAACATGCCTCTACGACACAAAAGATAGAAATAAGTTGCAAATGGCCCTCACTAGGGCAGAGATAGCGAATACAATCATCCAGAGGACACATGTCCCAACATAGCATCATTACATCTCAGCGGAAGCATTCAAAGGGGTCTGAGTACAGACAAAATCCAAATAGGCTTAAGAAGCCGGAAACTGAAATAAAGACCGAGCCCATCCACGATGTCTCGGATCCTGCCCGGGTCCGCTAACTACTCGTCAGCAGCCTCGTCAAACTCCACGTAGTAGCCGTCACCTGGATCCTCGTAATCGTAGTCTGCGGAAACCACAGCCCCAAAGGGGGCAGTACATAGACGTACTGGCAAGCAAGACTCACAGTTCACCAAAGTATAGCCCGTCAACACAAGCACAGATGACTTGGGTTCAACGGAAGGAAAAGGGTATATAAGATGATGCAACTGGCTGCGCTAACAAACTACAGAGATTCTACCACTTCCGGCTAACAGAAAGGAGATAAGATCGAGTATTGTAACCAACTGAAAGATAACATCAAACAAACCCATCCTGGATCTCGCCCCTTATCCAAAGAAGCAATCCGAGGATAACTCACACCGTTGGATTAAAGATGAATCAAGTTATTGTGACAATAATCCTATTACTAGTCAAGTTGTTAATCATGGTTGTGAGATTGTGAATCATTAGGTTTAAGTTGTCCTGAGTACTTGTTAGCCAGTACTTTCACCAAGTTAACCATAACCGCGGAAAACACGGCTTCTCGAGAAGATTATCCCTGCAGGGTTGCACCAATTTGGCCGTACACGTATGAATAACCCGCCAGATGGGATGCCTCCCACCAAGCGGGGCACTCAACACAACTCAACTCTTCTTCGCATCAAGCCCAAAGCACCTTGGGCGCACGGCTAATCGAGCCCAGAAGAAAATGGACCCTCATAGCACTCTAAGAACGTGTCCCCCTATATGCCGACTACAAAAGTTCCACCCTGCGCTGGGCTCGCAAAAACATGCATGCGGCAAATAGAAAGCACAAACTAAATGAGATGATTTGGACGAGATGCGAATCGAATCAAATTGAGGGGGGCGCCCATACTCGCTTCCCACATGCGGGTAGTGCGCTCATCATGGATCAGTAGACAAGACCCTTTTCCTATTAGGGTCGACACTAGCAGGCCTCAAAACCACACAGGGCCTCCTGCCGGTGCCTTATCATCAAATTATTATTAAGTAATAACATTAGCATGATTGATTGATTGATTAAACATCGAGCCCCCAGAACATAATAAAGATATAGTAACTGAAAGTAACGGGTAACGGACTCGAGCAAAACAACCTAAGCATGCTAGTAAGACACTGGCTCAATCAATGGGGTTGTAGGAGTGGTGGTGAGGCAATATCAGGGTTAAAGGATTCATGTGATAGGTTCGTAACAGAAACAACTACCACTAAGGCTAGCAGAAATAGACAACGGAAAGTATCGGTAACCAGGGTTGAAAGGAACACAATGGTTCATGTGAGTGATAACTTGCCTGTGAACTCAGCAGCCTGGTACTGAGCTAGATCCTCAGAAGGGGTGCTGTAAAGATCGTCTGTCTCAACGTCGTCGTCTATTCGAGAAGAAGCAAACAAACAAGACAGACATATAAACAATCATTATCATGGCATTGTGCACAATCAAAGATGATGCATGACAGGTTAATGGTTGCATCAAAATAAACTAGCTAACATGATAGCACAATTTATATGGACCCATATGCAATTGGATTGCATATGGAAAAGGTCCATTGATTAAGTTGGAACCAAATGATTTACCATTAATTATTAGGTGACAGTTGTTAGCATGATGCATGCATGATGGTAACAACAAAATAACAACAAATAGCAATGATAGATGCAAGTAATAAAAGGATTGAACAAGTTTTGGAAATCATTTATTAAGGTTGGAAAGTTTGGTTACTTAAATATGTCACACAAGCAATTATTGTTTTCATCAATTTAAAGTGTGCAAAACAATTAACAAAATTTATATTTGAAAAGAACATCAAATTTTAGTTGGATTACATGTTTCAAATATTGAAATTTGAATTAGGATGAATTTATTATGAATTAAACAATATTGAACAAGTTTTAATTGAATTTAAAACAAGTGTGAATTTTATTTGAATTTTATTTGTTCAAATCATAAATTCAAATTCACATTTGAAAAGTTCACACTTTGATGGTTTGAAAACATATTTTGCATGTTCAAAAATATTTGATTTTGAGTAAGTTATGATTTTTATCAAATTTAAATGAATTAAACAAGTATTAAATTATTTAGGCAATTTAAATTATTCAAACAATGAAACAAATTTTATATTTGAATAGGATATTCAAAATGGTATGAAAAACATATTTTATTTGCCTTATTTGGAATTAGTATGAATTATTTATGAATTGTTGCAAATTACATTTGAATTATTCAAATTTGAATTTTAAATGTATTTGGAAAATTCAAAACAGTACACATTTGGAATAATTGGATAGACAATTAAATTTGGAGCAATAAACATATAAAACTTTTATTTATTGGACTTATAGATTAAAAGTTATTAATTTTTAAAGTTTAGTGTTTTATTCTGCCATTTAAAAGAAATAGAAAATAACAGAAAACATTTTAAACTTTGGTTACGGCCCAGCACCCTAGCCGCAGCCACTGCAGGGTGGGCCACGGGCCCTGGTGTGCTGGCGTGGCGAGTGAGAGGCTGACAGGGGGCCCTCCCTGTCAGCGCGTGGGAGAAAAAAATGTGTGGGATTTTATCCCAGGGTGCCAGGGTTCGAACCAAGCACCTCGCCCTCGCGTTCGCTGTGCCTGAACCAGTACGGTGAGTGAGCGTTTGTTGTCAGGTTCAGATGCGCGGGGGGTTAAGGATTTCAGTGTGCAGTTAACTGAATTTGCACGCGCGCGAGCTGAACCTGCTGACAGAAACGGCGTCGCCGGCGACGATCTGCCGCGTGCGGTGCCCGAGGATGCTGCTAGATGCGTGCAGTGCTTGCACAGATGCACAGAGAGGGGAGGAGGAGGTGAACACGCTGCTCACCAACGGTGTCGTCGACGCAGGGTGTTGATGACGATGGATGACGACGGCGGCAGCGGCGGTGTCGTGGACGGCGGCGACGTCCTGGTGGCTCCCCGTGGCTGCTCCGGTGTGCAAAAGGACGAGGAAAGGGTGGTGGTGTGATCCCAGCGAACAGACAGCGGCGAGGGGCTCTGCAATGAAAACGGCGTCCACGGGTTCAGATAAATGGCTCCACGGTGGTCGGAGATGGCGAGGATCGCGGCGTCGAAAGGAAGCTCACCGGGGTTGGCTCTGGTGTTCAAGTTGGAGAGGAAGGAGCGGGGTTGCGATTCCTGGGTCCAGGAGGTGTGGTAGGGCGCGGCAGGGGTGGTGCTCGCCGGAGATTCAGACGACGGCGTCGGAGGGAGCAGTGACAGAGGTGGACGAGCTCATCGGGGAGAGAGCTAGGCGGCGGCGCGAAGAGGGAGGGGGAACTAGGGTAGCGTGTCGTGCCCTAGGGGTCTAGGAGGTCCTTTATAGGGGCCTGCAGCGGCTCCTGGCCGTCGGAGCTACGCCACTGCCGCCGTGGCAGCTCTGGATGAGCTGCCGTACCGCGGGGCGACGGTGGCGGCCGTTCTATCCGAAACGGTACGCGGGTAGGTGGGCTGGGCCGCGCGCGGGTTAGTGGCTAGGTGGGTTGGGCTAGCTAGCTGACGCGCGCGCTGGTTTTTCTCTTTTTTATTTTTCCGTTTTACTTTTTTTTTTGCTGAAAACAGATTTGGAAGAATTTGATAGGGTTTTTAATTTTAAAAATTTAGAGAAAATTCATGGGACCATGTTAGCTCAAAAGCTAACAGTTGGCAAATAGGTTTTTGAAAATTCAAACTTTTACATTGCTGTTTGGAAAATAAGCCAACTTGGATGATTTTTGAATATTTAAATTGATTAATGAAATCAACCTTTTAATAAGGTGACCCAAAGGAATTAATTGGAAACAAGGAATGAGAGAAAGTTTTGGTTATTATTTTTATAGTTTCAAATTGGTTCTGTTTGAAAATATTTGATTTGAATTGGAATATTTTGTTAATTAATATAGAAACAACAATTTAATAGGGTGAACCCTATTATTAGTTGGATTAGAATTATTGGAATGGTTTGATATTTTATAATTTCCAAATGAGGTGTTGTTGAATTTGAGTTTGAGTTTGAAAACAATTTGGGAATTATTTATTTGAAATAAAAGCACCATTTTATCAAGTGATCCATAATGAGAAGTATGACAACAAATAGATGGTTTTTATTTGTGATTTTTATTTCAAATGTTGTAACAGAGCAAGTATGAAAATAACCATTTGAAATTGTTTGAGTTTGATTATGAAAACAAGATAAATAGATGCAAAACAAATAGTAACAAATGCAAACAAATAATTAAACATGATGACATGATGCAATACTTGAATTAAAACAATAAATCAAGCATTCTAAGGGATATTTTCATACTTGGGATGTTACAAAACGCCCCCCCTTGAAGGAATCGCGCCCCGAGATTCCTTACTGAGAAGTGAAAAGGTCCGGATACTTCTTGCGAAGATCCTCTTCGGTCTCCCACGTTGCCTCTTTATCGAAATGATGCGACCATTGCACTTTCAAGAACTTGGTGCTCTTGTTGCGAGTCTTACGCTCGGTCTCATCGAGAATACGAATAGGGTGCTCCTCATAAGATAGATCATCTTTCAGTTCAATGGAATCATGATCAACTGCACGATCTGGATCTTTGAAACACTTCTTGAGTTGTGACACGTGGAACACATCGTGCACCTTGGATAGTTTTTCTGGAAGTTCAAGACGATAAGCATTTTCTGCCCGCCTTGAAAGAATGTTGAAAGGACCAATGTATCTTGGTGCAAGCTTTCCTTTCACACCAAAACGATGAGTGCCTCTGAGGGGAGTTACACGGAGATATGCCTTATCACCAGGTGCATAGATCATATCCCTGTGCTTGCTATCATAATAGCTCTTCTGACGAGACTGAGCAATCCTGAGATTGTCACGAATGATACGAACTTTCTCCTCGGCTTCCTTAACAATGTCAGGGCCTAAGAGTGAATGTTCACCAGCTCCAGACCAGTTGATTGGACTCCTGCATCTGCGACCATACAGTGCCTCAAATGGTGCCATGCCTAGGCTTGCCTGGTAGCTGTTGTTGTAGGAGAATTCAGCGTATGGAAGGCAATCCTCCCATTTCATGCCAAAGGAGAGACCACATGCTCTGAGCATATCCTCGAGAATCTGATTGACTCTTTCAACTTGCCCCTGAGACTGAGGGTGATAAGCTGTGCTGAACAGAAGTTTGGTGCCCAATGCTTCTTGAAAACTCTTCCAGAAATGGGAAGTGAAGATACTTCCACGGTCTGAGCTAATTTCCAATGGAACACCATGAAGGGGAACAACCTTTGCTGTGTAGAGCTTTGCTATCTGGCTAGTTGAGATAGTTTCCTTGACAGCAAAGAAGTGAGCTACCTTAGTGAGACGATCAATAACAACGAAGATTGCATCGTTGCCCTTTTTGGACTTTGGAAACCCAGTAACGAAGTCCATTTCAATCATGTCCCACTTCCACTCAGGAATTTTCAGAGGTTGGAGTAGGCCGGCTGTTTTCTGATGGACTGCCTTAACACGTTGACAAACGTCGCATTCAGAAACGTATTGAGCAATTTCACGTTTCATGCCAGACCACCAATACAGAGTCTTGAGATCCTGGTACATCTTTGTACTTCCAGGGTGGATGGAGAGAGGAGTTTCATGAGCCTCCTTGAGAATGATATCCTTGAGACTTTGAATCTGAGGAACTGCAATGCGTCCTTCGAAGAACACAGTTCCCTTGTCATCAATTGAGAAGGACTTGAATTTATCATTGCCTTCTTTGATGTGCTCTACAATCTTCTTGATTTCAGTATCACGAAGTTGTTCAGAACGAATCTTGTCCTCGAGAGTTGGACTGGCTGCCAAGCTAGCAAGGTAACCTTCAGGGACCAGACCAAGGTTCAGCTTCTGGAATTCTTCATGAAGTGGAGGTTGGCTTTCCATGATCATGAGGTTATTGTAATAGGACTTGCGACTGAGAGCATCGGCCATAACATTAGCCTTGCCTGGAGTGTAAGAAATGGTGAGATCAAAGTCTTTAATCTTTTCAATCCATCTCCTTTGCCTGAGGTTCAGATCTGGCTGAGTGAAGATGTATTTCAGACTCTTATGATCGGAAAAGATTTCAGTTTTGTTACCCAACAAGTATTGTCTCCATTTCTTGAGGGCAAACACAACTGCTGCAAGTTCAAGATCATGTGTGGGATAGTTTTGCTCATGTGGGTTCAACTGACGTGAAGCATAAGCCACAACTTGACGTTCTTGCATAAGAACTGCACCCAGACCTTGGAGAGATGCATCACAGAATATCTGGAAAGGTTTGGTAGTATCTGGGCCAACTAGAACAGGTGTGGAAGTGAGTTTAGTCTTCAAGAGATTGAAACTTTCATCACATTGTGGAGTCCAAACGAACTTCTTGTCCTTCTTTGTGAGATCAGTAAGAGGTTTGGCAATCTTGGAAAAGTTTTGGACGAAACGACGACAATAGCTAGCCAAGCCAAGAAAACTTCTGACTTGCTTCACCGTCTTAGGGGGTTTCCAATCAACAATTGCCTTAACCTTTTCAGGATCAATGGCTATGCCTTTGGCAGAGATGATATGACCAAGATATGCAACTTCTGGAATCCAGAACTCACATTTGGAGAACTTGGCATATAGACGATGCTCGCGAAGTTTCATGAGAGTGAGGCGAAGGTGTTCTCCATGCTCTTCCTCGGATTTTGAGTAGACTAGAATGTCATCAAGATATACCACAACGAACTTGTCGAGGTATTCATGGAAGACAGAATTCATGAGTCTTGAGAACGTTGCCGGTGCATTGGTGAGACCAAAGGACATGACGGTGTATTCATATAGACCGTAACGAGTGGTGAAAGCTGTCTTAGGAATATCTTCCTTTCTGATCTTTATCTGATGGTAACCCATCCTCAAGTCCAACTTTGAGAATATTGAGGCTCCAGCAAGTTGATCAAAAAGATCATCGATACGAGGAATTGGATACTTGTTCTTGATGGTTTTCTCGTTGAGAGGACGATAGTCAACCACGAGTCTTTTTGTTTGATCCTTCTTGGCAACAAACAGAGTTGGGCAACCCCAAGCGGAGGAACTAGGCTGAATGTAACCTTTCTCCATGTACATATCGATTTGCTCCTTCAGCAATTTCAGTTCAGGAGGAGCTATCTTGTATGGATGCTTAGAGATTGGAGCAGTACCTGGCTCAAGCTCGATCACGAACTCAACTGCTCTATCCGGAGGCATCCCTGGCAACTCTTCTGGAAAGACGTCAGGGAATTCACAAACCACCGGAACATTTTCAATTGCAGGAAGGGGTTTGGCATCGAGGTTGAACAGCTGAACAGAACTTGATCCATATGGAGAATAGACTATCTGGCCTGAAGTGTGGGAGAGAGTTATTGACTTTTGAGCACAGTCAATTTTTGCTTTGTGGGTCTTCAACCAATCCATACCCAGAATGACATCAATGTCAGAATTTCCTAGCAACACGAGTGAAGCAAGGAATATGCGACCTCCAATTAGGATTTGATTGTCCATGCTTATCTTGGAAGTCAACATTTGCGGTCCCGGAGAGTGAACAGTCATTTGATTGCTTAGCGGAACCAGAACTAGGTTGTATGCTTTTGCAAAAATCTTTGACACAAAAGAATGCGATGCTCCAGTATCAAACAACACTTTAGCTGGAATAGAGTTTACGGGTAATATACCGAGAACGACGTCAGCAGCTTCCTCAGCTTTGTCGGCCTTGATATGATTCACCCTCGCGATCCTCCCGACAGGCCTGTTGTTGGAATTGAAGGCTTTAGCCGGGGGAGCACGAACCATTGCCTGGTTGGTGTTGGGGCGAGGAGGTGGTGGAGGCAGCTGCCTCTGAGTGCACTTATCAGCGTAGTGTCCGGTCTCCTTGCACTTGTAGCAAGTGACGACACGAGGAGGACCTGGCCTTGGCTGCCCCATTGGAAACCTCTGACCCTGCATCTGAGATGGGTTGGGTGGGCGGGGACCAAAGCCTGGAGAAGCTTGGGCATTTGGAGCCCAAGTGACAGCACCATTTGGCACCCATATGCGACGCTTCTGCGGAGGGGTGGTCATGTTGGAGGAGGAACCACCCTCGCGGGAGTGCTTACGGGACTCCTCGAACGCCTTGCGCCCATTCTCCTCATTGAGCGCGGTGTTCACGAGCTCCACGAAGTCCTTGCACTTGATGTTGGTGAGAGCGTACTTCAGTTCCGGGTTAAAACCTCGGCGGAACCTTGCCATCTTCTTGGCTTCAGTGGACACCTCGTCACCAGCGTATCGAGCGAGACGATTGAACTCGTTCTGGTAGCCGAGGACGTCCAGCTTGCCCTGTTTGAGAGAGCAGAATTCCTCACGCTTCCTTTCCATGAGACCATCTGGGATGTGGTGCTTTAGGAAGGCATCCTTGAAACATCCCCAGGTGATAGGATAGCCAGCTCTCATGGTCTGGTAGTTCTCCCACCAAGTAGCTGCCTGACCCTTCAGTAGGTAGGTGGCATACTTGACCTTATCTTCCTCAGCAACATGAGCAATCTCCAGAGCCCTGTTCATCTCCCTGATCCAGTCATCAGCATCCAGAGGCTCACGTGTTGCCACGAAAGCTCTCGGCCCCATGCTCAGAAACTCCTTGATGCTGACTCACGGAGCATTCTGGTTGTTGTGCTGGTTAGCCTGGATCTGGGCCATCTGAGCCACGACCTGAGTCATCTGAGTCAACAGCTCCGTGAGCGGAGGTGGTTCAGGCGGGTTGCTCCTTGTTGGCGGCATCCTGAATAGACATTCATTTTAGCACACAACAGAAAAAGGATAGACTTGGTAACCGAAAGATAGATTATTCCGACGCATGAATAGATAACCAACAGGTACATCATCACATGTTTCAATACATCAGAATATCCAACACACCAATACATGGTTCGAAAGACAAAGGATAACTAATCATAGCTAGGAATGGATACATCGGTACTCCCATGCTCATCACGCAGTACGTCGGTGAGTAGTACGACGAGAGATACGGTGCGGAGGAATCCCCCGGAAGTAGGTATGACGACGATCCACGTAGAGCGGGACTGCTCTGAGAGCAACTCTCGGTGTGGTGAAGTAGAAAGCGTCGTCTCCCTGTGCTCCAAAGCGTGGAATCCCAGTGTAACCAGCTCCGAGGTCGAGGAGTGGACCTCTGATCGGCTCGTAACCTCCAGCATCTGGCAATGGAAACCCAGCTGTCTGAACGAATCATGCAAAGCGCTCGTCTCTAACAAAGTCTGTGGTGTACGTAGCCAGACGAGTCAAAGCAAGATAGAGCTGCTCCCTGACTGAGGCCAACTCCTGAGACAGTGCGGAAGAAACTGCGTCACTGTGCCTCACAAACTGAGCAGTGGTGTGCAGCCTGGAGCTATCAGACTCGTAGATATCTAGGTTGCCGTGGAGAGTGAAGTGAACTCCCGCTGACGTGATGTAACCACGGGGGATGTGGCGATAAATAGAATCGTCAAATCCCCAGTAGTCAGCACGGAGGACGGTGAGACTCACGTAAGCTGCCTGCTGCACGGCCATATCCACTGTGGAACCTACTGCCTCGTAGCGGTGGACAACGCTCCTGCCATCATCCGACAGAATGTAGACGATAGCCTGGTAGTAGGTCTGGTCAAACTCTCGCTGCTGCTCGTAGATCTGGTACTCTGGTGCCCAATGGAACCCCAGATAGGTAACCATGTCTCTCAGCATCTCCGGATAACCGGCGGTGCTCTCACAGCGAGTCATCCGAACCACCTGCGGGTAGAACCTGAGATCCATCTGCAGATGATCGGGGAAGTTTTGATTAGACGCCGGTAGAGAACTGATGTGGAAAGCAACAACAAGGTTCAACGGACGATAAGGATGTTGAAAAGAACAGGATATTGAAGCAACATCGGGAAACACGAGACCCAAAAAACTCCTGAGGTACTACGGAGAACCCAAAACACGTGAAATCCTAACTTGAAAGTTTAGGGGAGAACAGAAAACAACGTTGCACTTCCTTACCAGAAAAGGGTGGGTGGGTGGGGAAAGAAGAAAAATGGCAGAATTCCTACTCTCACGTTTCATTTTTCCTATATAGCTACAAAATAGTTTCTAGACTCAACTGCGACCAGTAAAAAGGGATCCTACAGGCAGACAGGCTCTGATACCATTTGTCGCACCCGGACTTCTATAGGATACTCACCGTACGAACTGAACAGTATTCTGATGGGATTACGGGGCTTTCCGGCACCCGCATCCTCTTACGAGTAGGCCAACACTTATGTGTGACAACCCATCGCTACTGTTCACCGTCGATGTAAACTATCCTGTAGAAATCAGGACACTACCATTGACGTACTTCATACCATACACACATGGTACGTCAACGGCTTTGAACAAAAGGATAACACAACATGCCTCTACGACACAAAAGATAGAAATAAGTTGCAAATGGCCCTCACTAGGGCAGAGATAGCAAATACAATCATCCAGAGGACACATGTCCCAACATAGCGTCATTACATCTCAGCGGAAGCATTCAAAGGGGTCTGAGTACAGACAAAATCCAAATAGGCTTAAGAAGCCGGAAACTGAAATAAAGACGGAGCCCATCCACGATGTCTCGGATCCTGCCCGGGTCCGCTAACTACTCGTCAGCAGCCTCGTCAAACTCCACGTAGTAGCCGTCACCTGGATCCTCGTAATCGTAGTCTGCGGAAACCACAGCCCCAAAGGGGTCAGTACATAGACGTACTGGCAAGCAAGACTCACAGTTCACCAAAGTATAGCCCGTCAACACAAGCACAGATGACTTGGGTTCAACGGAAGGAAAGGGGTATATAAGATGCTGCAACTGGCTGCGCTAACAAACTACAGAGATTCTACCACTTCCGGCTAACAGAAAGGAGATAAGATCGAGTATTGTAACCAACTGAAAGATAACATCAAACAAACCCATCCTGGATCTCGCCCCTTATCCAAAGAAGCAATCCAAGGATAACTCACACCGTTGGATTAAAGATGAATCAAGTTATTGTGACAATAATCCTATTACTAGTCAAGTTGTTAATCATGGTTGTGAGATTGTGAATCATTAGGTTTAAGTTGTCCTGAGTACTTGTTAGCCAGTACTTTCACCAAGTTAACCATAACCGCGGAAAACACGGCTTCTCGAGAATATTATCCCTGCAGGGTTGCACCAATTTGGCCGTACACGTATGAATAACCCGCCAGATGGGATGCCTCCCACCAAGCGGGGCACTCAACACAACTCAACTCTTCTTCGCATCAAGCCCAAAGCACCTTGGGCGCACGGCTAATCGAGCCCAGAAGAAAATGGACCCTCATAGCACTCTAAGAACGTGTCCCCCTATATGCCGACTACAAAAGTTCCACCCTGCGCTAGGCTCGCAAAAACATGCATGCGGCAAATAGAAAGCACGAACTAAATGAGATAATTTGGACGAGATGCGAATCGAATCAAATTGAGGGGGGCGCCCATACTCGCTTCCCACATGCGGGTAGTGCGCTCATCATGGATCAGTAGACAAGACCCTTTTCCTATTAGGGTCGACACTAGCAGGCCTCAAAACCACACAGGGCCTCCTGCCGGTGCCTTATCATCAAATTATTATTAAGTAATAACATTAGCATGATTGATTGATTGATTAAACATCGAGCCCCCAGAACATAATAAAGATATAGTAACTGAAAGTAACGGGTAACGGACTCGAGCAAAACAACCTAAGCATGCTAGTAAGACACTGGCTCAATCAATGGGGTTGTAGGAGTGGTGGTGAGGCAATATCAGGGTTAAAGGATTCATGTGATAGGTTCGTAACAGAAACAACTACCACTAAGGCTAGCAGAAATAGACAACGGAAAGTATCGGTAACCAGGGTTGAAAGGAACACAATGGTTCATGTGAGTGATAACTTGCCTGCGAACTCAGCAGCCTGGTACTGAGCTAGATCCTCAGAACACTAGTAGAAAAAGGCCTTTCTGTGGCGCACCATTTTGGCTTTCTGTGGCGCACCAAGGGGCCAGAGTGGTGCGCCACAGAATCTACGCCACTAAATTTTTTTCTGTGGCGCACCTCAGCCGTGCGCCACAGAAATGTCAATTCTGTGGCGCACCTCAGCCGTGCGCCACAGAAATTTGCAATTCTGTGGCGCACCAAGTGGGGGTGCGCCACAGAATTTTTTTTTGAATTTCAAAAAAAAGGCTGCCGGATCTGGCCGCGGTAATTTTTCGAAAATTCGAAATTTCGCCGGATTTCGTCGGATGCTCGCCGGTGTTGGTGGGTGAAGGATGGGGGTCACCGGAGTTGGTGGGGAGGAGAAGGAGAAGCTCGCCGGAGGTGGTGGTGGTGGAGGAGGAGGAGGAGGTGAGGTGGTGGTGATAGAGGAGGAGGAGGAGGAGGAGGAGAGGTGGTGGTGGAGGAGGAGGGAAAGAGGAGGAGGAGAGGTGGTGGTGGAGGAGGAGGAGGAGGAGCTCACCGGAGGTGGTGGTGGTGGAGGAGGAGGAGGAGGAGCTCACCGGAGGTGGTGGTGGTGGTGGTGGTGGTGGAGGAGGAGGAGGTGGAGGAGGAGTGGTGGTGGTGGAGGAGGAGGAGTGGTGGTGGTGGTGGTGGAGGAGGAGGAGAGGTGGTGGTGGTAGTGGTGGTGGAGGAGGAGGAGAGGTGGAGGAGAGGAGAGGTAGAAGATGAGAAGTGGAGGAGAAGTGGAGGGGAGAAGGGAAGAAAAGGAGGGGAGGAGGCAGATTTCGAATCATGCCTCCCAATTTTGTGGCGCACCCCCCTTGGTGCGCCACAGAATTTTTTTTTTCTTTTTTTTTTATTTTCTAGTCAAAATCTTAAAACGGCTATAACTTTTGTTCTTTTTGGAATTTGGCGATTCTAAAAAAAATCTCACAGGCCGAAGGCCAGTGAGGTTGGGTTTATTTTTCTCTCTAGTTCTTTTTAATATCTTGATCATTTTTTTTCGACATCGTATGCAAAAGTTATGCCCATTTTACTTTTTTTATAAAACTTTTGCTCAGAAAGTCGAAATACATATTTCAAAATTTGACAAAAAAGTAGACATTAAACTCTCCGTGCATCTATAAGGGATTTATTTTTTGATGCTTTTTAGACTGCCAACTCTTCCGTCAAAAACTAGAAAAGGCGTTCCCGGGGGGGGGGGTGGAGTTGGTGCATGTGGACAAAAAATTTTCGGATGGGAATTCTGTGGCGCACGTGGCAGTGGTGCGCCACAGAAATGTCATATTTCTGTGGCGCACTAACCACCATGCACCACAGAATAGGAGTGTGGCAATCATGGTGTGGGCCCCAACTTATTTCTGTGGCGCACCCCTATCCGGTGCGCCACAGAATTCCTGTTTTCTGTGGCGCACCCCTATCCGGTGCGCCACAGAATTCCTGTTTTCTGTGGCGCATGCCCACCCGTGCGCCACAGAATTACATTTCTGTGGCGCACCGGATAGGGGTGCGCCACAGAATCTGTTCCATAGAAAGGCACTTCTCTACTAGTGGAAGGGGTGCTGTAAAGATCGTCTGTCTCAACGTCGTCGTCTATTCGAGAAGAAGCAAACAAACAAGACAGAAATATAAACAATCATTATCATGGCATTGTGCACAATCAAAGATGATGCATGACAGGTTAATGGTTGCATCAAAATAAACTAGCTAACATGATAGCACAATTTATATGGACCCATATGCAATTGGATTGCATATGGAAAAGGTCCATTGATTAAGTTGGAACCAAATGATTTAGCATTAATTATTAGGTGAAAGTTGTTAGCATGATGCATGCATGATGGTAACAACAAAATAACAACAAATAGCAATGATAGATGCAAGTAATAAAAGGATTGAACAAGTTTTGGAAATCATTTATTAAGGTTGGAAAGTTTGGTTACTTAAATATGTCACACAAGCAATTATTGTTTTCATCAATTTAAAGTGTGCAAAACAATTAACAAAATTTATATTTGAAAAGAACATCAAATTTTAGTTGGATTACATGTTTCAAATATTGAAATTTGAATTAGGATGAATTTATTATGAATTAAACAATATTGAACAAGTTTTAATTGAATTTAAAACAAGTGTGAATTTTATTTGAATTTTATTTGTTCAAATCATAAATTCAAATTCACATTTGAAAAGTTCACACTTTGATGGTTTGAAAACATATTTTGCATGTTCAAAAATATTTTATTTTGAGTAAGTTATGATTTTTATCAAATTTAAATTAATTAAACAAGTATTAAATTATTTAGGCAATTTAAATTATTCAAACAATGAAACAAATTTTATATTTGAATAGGATATTCAAAATGGTATGAAAAACATATTTTATTTGCCTTATTTGGAATTAGTATGAATTATTTATGAATTGTTGCAAATTACATTTGAATTATTCAAATTTGAATTTTAAATGTATTTGGAAAATTCAAAACAGTACACATTTGGAATAATTGGATAGACAATTAAATTTGGAGCAATAAACATATAAAACTTTTATTTATTGGACTTATAGATTAAAAGTTATTAATTTTTAAAGTTTAGTGTTTTATTCTGCCATTTAAAAGAAATAGAAAATAACAGAAAACATTTTAAACTTTGGTTACGGGCCAGCACCCTAGCCGCAGCCACTGCAGGGTGGGCCACGGGCCCTGGTGTGCTGGCGTGGCGAGTGAGAGGCTGACAGGGGGCCCTCCCTGTCAGCGCGTGGGAGAAAAAAATGTGTGGGATTTTATCCCAGGGTGCCAGGGTTCGAACCAAGCACCTCGCCCTCGCGTTCGTTGTGCCTGAACCAGTACGGTGAGTGAGCGTTTGTTGTCAGGTTCAGATGCGCGGGGGGGTTAAGGATTTCAGTGTGCAGTTAACTGAATTTGCACGCGCGCGAGCTGAACCTGCTGACAGAAACGGCGTCGCCGGCGACGATCTGCCGCTGCGGTGCCCGAGGATGCTGCTAGATGCGTGCAGTGCTTGCACAGATGCACAGAGAGGGGAGGAGGAGGTGAACACGCTGCTCACCAACGGTGTCGTCGACGCAGGGTGTTGATGACGATGGATGACGACGGCGGCAGCGGCGGTGTCGTGGACAGCAGCGACGTCCTGGTGGCTCCCCGTGGCTGCTCCGGTGTGCAAAAGGACGAGGAAAGGGTGGTGGTGCGATCCCAGCGAACAGACAGCGGCGAGGGGCTCTGCAATGAAAACGGCGTCCACGGGTTCAGATAAATGGCGCCACGGTGGTCGGAGATGGCGAGGATCGCGGCGTCGAAAGGAAGCTCACCGGGGTTAGCTCTGGTGTTCAAGTTGGAGAGGAAGGAGCGGGGTTGCGATTCCTGGGTCCAGGAGGTGTGGTAGGGCGCGGCAGGGGTGGTGCTCGCCGGAGATTTAGACGACGGCGTCGGAGGGAGCAGTGACAGAGGTGGATGAGCTCATCGGGGAGAGAGCTAGGCGGCGGCGCGAAGAGGGAGGGGGAACTAGGGTAGCGCGCCGTGCCCTAGGGGTCTAGGAGGTCCTTTATAGGGGCCTGCAGCGGCTCCTGGCCGTCGGAGCTACGCCACTGCCGCCGTGGCAGCTCTGGATGAGCTGCCATACCGCGGGGCGACGGTGGCGGCCGTTCTATCCGAAACGGTACGCGGGTAGGTGGGCTGGGCCGCGCGCGGGTTAGTGGCTAGGTGGGTTGGGCTAGCTAGCTGACGCGCGCGCGCTGGTTTTTCTCTTTTTTATTTTTCCGTTTTACTTTTTTTTTGCTGAAAACAGATTTGGAAGAATTTGATAGGGTTTTTAATTTTAAAAATTTAGAGAAAATTCATGGGACCATGTTAGCTCAAAAGCTAACAGTTGGCAAATAGGTTTTTGAAAATTCAAACTTTTACATTGCTGTTTGGAAAATAAGCCAACTTGGATGATTTTTGAATATTTAAATTGATTAATGAAATCAACCTTTTAATAAGGTGACCCAAAGGAATTAATTGGAAACGAGGAATGAGAGAAAGTTTTGGTTATTATTTTTATAGTTTCAAATTGGTTCTGTTTGAAAATATTTGATTTGAATTGGAATATTTTGTTAATTAATATAGAAACAACAATTTAATAGGGTGAACCCTATTATTAGTTGGATTAGAATTATTGGAATGGTTTGATATTTTATAATTTCCAAATGAGGTGTTGTTGAATTTGAGTTTGAGTTTGAAAACAATTTGGGAATTATTTATTTGAAATAAAAGCACCATTTTATCAAGTGATCCATAATGAGAAGTATGACAACAAATAGATGGTTTTTATTTGTGATTTTTATTTCAAATGTTGTAACAGAGCAAGTATGAAAATAACCATTTGAAATTGTTTGAGTTTGATTATGAAAACAAGATAAATAGATGCAAAACAAATAGTAACAAATGCAAACAAATAATTAAACATGATGACATGATGCAATACTTGAATTAAAACAATAAATCAAGCATTCTAAGGGATATTTTCATACTTGGGATGTTACAAATACCCACTAGCTACGACGTGAGGGACTGTGGTCACCTTCTCTGTCAAGATAGCATGTGAAGGGATCTTCTATTCGCTTATTTATCAGAATGGGGATATCAAAATTATCTTCTCCCATCCCTATATGTACACGTTGCGGTTAATCCTATGCAAGCAGTAAATTTGATGCAGCACACCCCATTTCATCAAGCCCAACACCAAGTGGACCTATGAGAAGATCACGAGCAAAGGCGATGCATGATAAGGTGAATTCACTCCTCTCTCTCTTGTCATCGATGACTTGGTGAATGGTGCGCTACCTCATGGAACGACCCTATGCGTGCTCAGGTTTGATCACCACCATGGAACTTCAAGACGATGCCTAAGAACGTGCCCAAGATGATGCCCAAGAAGCTGGAGAAGAAATCTGAGAAGAAGACGTCGAGGAAAAAGAAGAGAATAAGAAGGGAGGAGAAGTGCAGGAAAACCGGCCTGCAACCCCGGCCAGCCCGGCCTCCAGGCCGGACCCCCCTCCAGAGGCAACCGGGCTCCCCTGCGCCTCAGGCCGAGCGGCCACCCGAACGGACCGGACTCCACCTCGGCCCCAGGCCGGCTCGCTTGCAGTGCCAGGCCGGCCTCCCCTCGCCCACGCCGGCCTCCCAGCCTGTGGGGACCCCAGACTAGATGTCCGAGACCGCCAATATGCATACACTCATGATCCCAGATTGACAGTCATGAGCAACATATTTAGAGGAGGTACAAACAGAGTTCACATCCATTACACGAGTAACATAGTCTTACACAAATGGTATGTCGACCAAGTCTGAGACAACTGTCGCGCAGGACAGTGGCAAGCACACATCACAACTACTTTATTCGGCGTAAGCAAACACAACGAGTAGAACCCATGTCAACGTCTTAGCACCACAGGCTGCTGACCAGGAGACGTGCCTAGTACGCGGGATTGTCGTAGTACTCCTCCTCAAAGGTATCCTCCTGAGACGCTCCTTAAAGTCTGACCAAGACAATAGTCAGGGACGAAACCATATGAGTACATTTGAATGTACTCGCAAGACACCCTAAATGAAAGCCCAACAAGTGCAAGTATGCTATAATGATGGTAGGAAGGCTGTTTATTTAAGGCTGTACTATACATGGTGAGTAAAAGACCCATCATGGTTGAACAAGTTTTATCTGTTTGGTTGATGAAGATACTTCAGAAGCTAGAATGTTTCTCTTGTAGATATCGCCTATCTCCAAAGTTTTGGTAAATCATTATCATTAAAAGAAAAAAGTTTTCTTTTGAAAGAACTTTTGGAAAACACCAACTCCAAGACCAATGTTTCTCCGGTACCTCAAAGGTACGATCATTCCCTTTCATGTACCTCCAGGGTAAGACCACATAAACAAGTTCCAGCTTTTTGAAAACAGTGACACAATACTACCTACATGGCCATTCAACTGTCCATATCCGAGGACGCGGCTATTCTGAATAGTTTTACTCAGCAGAGGTGTACATATTCCACAAGATCCAGTACATCCGTCGTGAACAACCACGGACTGTCCAAGACAATATGCAGACATCAGATAACTGGTCCTAACCATCCACTATGTAAGCGCTAGTAATTGACTACCCCTTCAGCTGGGTTTGTTCTCCCCGGCACCGAGTGAGTCAGCTGTATCGATCCGGTTTCCCCTGACAACACACCGCCATGGCAGGAGACCCAATTGTTGCAACCGGTGGCGAACTTAATCCCCACACTATGAATGTCCAGTTTCTCCCTCCTGGCGACAATTCGGTTCGGGGGACTCTAACCCCTATAACACTTTGAGGTAGGCACGGACTAACACCGACAAGCAATTAGCTAGACCCCGTTCCCATATTGAGGTAATGTGGCAGTACGGCTTGGTTGTCCGGCGAAGACTAGGTTATGTGTCATTTTTGGAAAACAAGATGAAAACACTTCCTCCTTCACAAAACCATCCCTCGGACAAGGTCCCACCTTAACTCGGGTTTTTCCAAAGACATTTGTTTTCCAAAAACAACAAGTTAAGATGTCCACTAATGGACTTATGTTAATTAAATGATGGCTCCAAAATTCCTAAGGGCTTGGTAACACCAATATTATGGAGTGGCTACGGCAATTCGATAAAAGCGATAACGATAGTTTTCACTTAAAAGAATAGTTCGAAAACAACATAAGTAAGGAATTCAGAAGTAAATCATGCATGATAAGTTAAACAAAAGCAAGCATTTAGAGTGGTTTGCCTTGGCCCTGGTCTTGATCACACTCTTGAAATAAACAAGAGTTACAGAAAACCTCTTTAGGAGCAATAGTCTCTTTGTTATCTAACGTCGTAAAAAGTAAAAAGAAAAGCACTCAATCAGCACAAGACAAAGGCAAGCACAAGCTAATACAGCACACATACAGTAAGCATTCACTTAAAAAGAATCACCCAAAATAACATTACTACCACATGCTACAACACTCAAACATGCATCAAAAACATGCATAGCATGGCATAGTTCTCTACAAGTCATGCACCAAGCATATGGCATGAGTCCAGTGGGTGTACCACTCTCATATAAGGCCATAAAGAGTGAACTGACTCTCTGGTCATTCACCAAAATGAGTAAACATCATGGCAATAATTTAAGAAACAACTATACAAGCATAAGGGAGTAAAACATGCATTACTATGGACATGCAAGCCATAATATAGTTGTAAAATATAAATAAGCATGCAACCAGAAGCTAAACATGTACATAACAGAGGCATATCATATCATGCAAGGCATGAAAATAATAATGGCATGAAGGTAAACATGGCAAACAAATCTAGTAACCATAGAAAATGGAAAACAAGCATAGATCTTAACATGCATGACAAACCATGATATTTTCATGAACAAGATTTATTCTAACATGGTAGATCTACAAGATAACAATCACATGGCAGTGAAAACAACTCCTATACATTCTAGTAATATACCACAATGCATTTTCACATTTAACAAAATATTAAAACATAAGATTCACACATGGCAGAACACCCCTAAAACTTGTAATGCATGCCAAAATTATTCTAAAGCTCAAAACATCGCACCAAGCTAGAATATGTTAGATCTACTCATAAAGAAGCACATCCAAAATTATTCATCTCAAAAATCATCTTAGAAAAATTCATAAAAATCATTTAGTGGGTCTCTTGTCATTTACCATTTTGCATGTCATTTAAAATAGGAAACTCAAGTGCATGTGAGGCCAACTTCTCTAGTTAGATTTCATCAAGATCTATTCAGAGAGCTCAACCTCACTTTCATTGATTCCTAAATCAAAAGTTATCTCATGTTTAAACTTTCCGATAGGTTGACTTGTGGGATTTTTCAAAGATGAACCAGGGACGCAAATGCAGATCTGTCACTTGCATGTGGTTAAGAAAACATGCATGTACCCTAGATAAAAAGTGGGTGGCCAGATCTGGTGTTTAAGCATTTTAGTTTGGATTAAAGTGATTAGGCAGATTTTGGAAAAACAGAAATATGATTTAAACCGCCAGCGCGGGCTCAACGGGCCGCTGGCCTCTACGCGACACAGCGCGCTGCGCTGGCCGGCCCAGTTCGTTTGCGCGTGCAAGCGAACCGGTATGCAGCCGTGCGATTCAGATCCAACGACACACGATAGATACCGAGGGATTCAAAGGGATCCCTCGATCTAAAAACGAACGGCGCGCGTTCTTTCTTCCTCCCCGCGACCAGATCGCGCCTCCGGCGAGCACCAGCACACACGCACGGGCAGGAGCTCACCTTGGGCTCGATAGGAATCGACGTTCGGTGAAGAGATGATGGAGCGGGGTCGATGGAATCGTTCGGAAGCAGCAGAAATGGCCAGGTCAACTCGCAGCTCCCGCGCGCACCGAGGCGTCCCCGGCAGCGTCGAGCTCAACGATGGTGACCCTGCATGCCAATGCAACGGAAACAATGTCTGGCACGTAGGCCTTGGCAAAGGAATGGATCTGGAACGAAAATGGTTCATGGTGAGAGAGAGACGAAAGCAAGTGCTTTTGTTCTTCTCCGCGGACAGACCGGCGAGAGCACGCTCTCCTTGCTCTCACAGAGAGAGCAACTGTTGAATCATTGTGGTGGAGTGGATGCGGTGTGAGTGAGGAGGTGAGTGGCGAGGCAGAGAGGACGGGGGGTTTTATACAGAGAGATCACGGGGAGGGGTGAGCTCGGGCGCTCGCCAGCGCGACAATGGCCATGCCAGCTCGTGTGCGATCTCAGGCCACGGGCAGCACGTGGAGAGGCAGAGGGAGCTTCGTGGCATCGATCTCGTGCACGCCCTGGATCAAAGCCGTAGAAGAGGGATCAATGGCATGGGTTTCCCCTGTTCTTCTGATGACAGGTCGGGCCCGTGGCCACCATCCTTGTCCTGGCGTTGTTCTCCCTCTCTGCTGCGACTCAAGCAAAAACCGCGGCTGGTTTTGATTAAGGAGAGTGAGGGCAAGCGGATTGGCACCAGTGCACGGAATTTGGATGATCACAAACACGAATTTGAACCAATTCAAATCGGGTGCAAAATTGACAGGACACAGGTGCAGTTTTCAGATAATTCAGATAAGGTCTTGGAAATTTTTCTAAGTCCTGAAACAGACAGGAGATAGGAAAAGTAGGGATTTGTTTAGCACAGCAAACAATTTCCAATTGGAAAAATGGAAGTATGGATTTTAAGAGCACAATATCTAGTTTCAGAAACATATTTTTATCTGAATTTAGAAATTATATAAGTGGATGAAAACAAGGCTGAAACAGGTGTGGTTTTCTGTTTTCACTGTTTTTCTTTTTCCTGTTTTACAACTAGGCAGAAAAACACTCAAGAAAACATGGTTTCCACTTGCTCAAAAATATTTATTTGGACATGGTGAGGAAGTCCATACCATAAGCATGGATGACATCCAAAGAAAACACAAAAATGAGTTGGGGTTCATAGGTAGAAAGGATGCTCAAATATGTAGGTGATAGCTAAAAACAGAAACGGAAAAATCATGTTTTCCTTAAGGATTTTCAAAAGAAATCTTGTTTTCTTTCTTTGGTGAACCATAACCAAGTTTATCAAGATGTTAAGGATGACAAGAAATCAAAATAACAACATTCCACTCTTTATTTCTCAAAGGAAACATCAGGTTCACATAAGGAGTTACATTACCAGAAAAAACAACAGGATCAACAAAAAAGTTTTTGTTGGTCCCTAAATTTATGTTTTCCTCCTTACGACCTTGTTCCCAAATGAGGATGTGACAGACCTCCCCTCCTTAAAAGAATCTCGTCCCGATATTCGGGGGTTTAGTCATAGTGGAAGTCAGGAAACTCCTTGTTGATATAATCTTCGCGTTCCCAGGTGGCTTCTTCCTCAGAGTTATTAGTCCACTGAATTTTGAGGAATTTTATTGCACGCCTCCTAGTTACACGAACATTCTTGGCAAGAACATGGAGTGGCCGATCACGATAAGTCAAATCATGATTGATGTCAATGGTCCGGTAATCGATGTCCTTATAAGAATGATCCTTATTTGGCACTTGGAGACATTTCCGGAGCAATGACACATGAAAGACATCATGGAATTCCGAGAGATCAGCGGGCAGCTCAAGTTGATAAGATACTTCACCATGTCGGGCTAGGATCTTGAATGTCCCAATATAACATGGTGCAAGCTTTCCTTTGACGTGAAAACGCTGCATCCCCTTGAGAGGTGTGACTCTAAGATACACAAAATCTCCCATACGGAAGGAAACTTCACGTCGCTTGGAGTCTGCATAACTCTTTTGACGAGATTGAGCAGCTTTGAGACGATCATGGATAAGTTGAACTTGCTCTTCGGCGGCACGTAATGTATCCACACCAAATATCTGACTGACACCAGACTTAGACCAGTTCAAGGGTGTGCGACACTTGCGACCATACAAGGCTTCGAAAGGAGCCATTTGCAGACTAGCTTGATAGCTATTGTTGTAAGATAACTCTGCAAATGGTAGACAATCTTCCCACTTAGCACCATAAGACAACACACAAGCACGAAGCATGCCTTCCAGGATTTGGTTAACACGCTCGGTGTGCCCTCTGGTTTGTGGGTGATAAGCTGTGCTGAAAGACAATTTGGTTCCAAGAGCTTCATGCAATTTCTTCCAGAAACGAGATGTGAATTGAGTACCCCGATCAGAAAAAATCTTCTCGGGTACCCCATGCAAACTCACAATCCGAGATATATAGAGATCAACCAATTGGTCTCCACGATGAGTTGTGCGAACAGGAATAAAGTGAGCTACTTTTGTAAGCCTATCCACAATAACCCATATCGCATCGTGCCCTCGGTTTGCTTGGGAAGTCCAGTGATGAAATCCATTCCAACTTCATCCCATTTCCACTTGGATATTTGGAGTGGTTGCAAAAGACCAGATGGACGTTGGTGTTCTGCCTTCACACGCTGACATATATCACACTTGGCTATGTAAGAAGCAATCTCTCGCTTCATACCATGCCACCAGAATTTCTCTTTAAGGTCTTGATACATTTTTGTTCCTCCGGGGTGGATAGAATAAGGAGTGTCATGAGCCTCGGCGATTATAACTTTCTTTAGCTCTGACTCGGATGGAACGCAAATGTGACCTTTGTACCAGAGTATTCCTTTAGAATCGACAGAGAAACAAGGCACTAGTTCCTTCTTCATTCGATCCTTAATTCCTTCAATACTATTCTGGCCTTTCTGAGATTGTTTCACTTGATCAAACAGAGTAGGTTTGATTTCAAAAGTATTCAACATCCCATGGCTGACTACTCCGATACCCAAATGATCAAGTTCCTTCCATAACTCAGGTTGTCTGGCCTTGATGATAGCATTCAAAGAGGCGGGCTCTCGACTGAGTGCATTAGCGACAACATTCGCCTTGCCAAGATGATAATGGATACTCAGATCATAATCTTTGATGAGTTCAATCCACCTGCGTTGCCTCATATTGAGCTCACGCTGAGAGAAGATGTACTTCAAGATTTTGTGGTCGGTATAGATCTCACATCTATTACCTATAAGGAAGTGTCGCCACGCTTTGAGAGCATGAACAACAGCTGCGAGTTCCAGGTCATGGGTAGGGTAATTTTGTTCATGAGGCTTCAACTGACGAGAGATATAAGAGATGACATTTCCGTCTTGCATAAGAACACTGCCGAGTCCAAGCTTTGAGGCATCACAGTAAACATCAAAACTTTTTGTGACATCCGGCATAGTAAGAACAGAAGCGGTCACCAACCTTATCTTCAACTCTTGGAAACTTTCCTCACATTTGTCAGTCCACTCATACTTCTTGTCTTTCTTGAGCAATTGAGTGACTGGTCTGGCGATACTGGAAAATCCTTGAACAAATTTGTGGTAATACCCAGCCAAACCAAGAAATGATCTTACTTCAGTTGGATTGGTTGGAGCATTACGCTTCATGACGGACTGAATCAAAGCGGGATCAACAGAGATTCCACCTTCAGATACCACATGTCCAAGAAATCCCACTTCTTTAAGCCAGAATTGGCATTTGCTGAACTTATCATACAACTGATGCTTCCGAAGTGTTCCGAGCACCAATCTCAGATGTTCTTCGTGTTCTGCTTCATCTTTGGAATAGATAAGAATGTCGTCGATGAACACCACGACGAATTTATCCAGAAAATCCATGAATACCTTATTCATGAGATTCATGAAATAGGCAGGAGAATTGGTTAGGCCAAAGGACATTACGGCGTATTCATACAACCCGTAACGAGTGGTGAAAGCAGTCTTCGGAATATCCGATTCCCGTATTTTTAATTAGTGATAACCAGTACGGAGATCTATCTTGGAGAATACATGAGCTCCATTCATCTGCTCGAAGAGATCTTCAATCTTGGTCAATGGGTATTTGTTCTTGATGGTAACATCATTTCACTTCCGGTAGTCCACACCTAACCGTGAGGTACCGTCCCGTTTTTCCACAAAGATAACCGGAGATCCTGAAGGTGAAGCACTTGGGCGAATCATTCCTTTTTGCAACATACCATCCAGTTGTTTCTTCAACTCCTCTAATTCCTCCGGGTTCATCCGGTAAGATTTTTGAGCTATGGGTTCGGTTCCAGGAACTAACTCGATGATGAACTCAATATCCTGGTCAGGGGGCATACCGGGTAGTTCTTCTGGAAAGACAACCGGATACTCACATACCACATGAATATGTTCAAGTGAGGGGTTGGACACACTCTTATGACAATGAGATTTGGAGGTGGTTTTGACTGCCTTATACTTAACATCTTCCCCAGTACCACTGGTCAAGGATATAGTTTTTGTTGTGCAGTCAATGACTCCCTTGTACTTAGTCATCCAATTCATACCAAGTACAACCTCAATGCCTTGTGCGCCTAGCACTATCAGATCAGCATGAAATGTTTTCCCATTGATAACAATAGGGCACATTGTTGCAGGAGTGAGTGGCTTTGGTTGTCTCGCCTGGGATTTGCACTAGCATGGTTCTAGACATAAGGCTGACTTTTAAACCAATTTTCTTCACACAAGATTTGGTGACAAATGAATGTGAGGCACTAGAGTCAAACAGAACAGGGACTGGTACGGAGTTGACAGGAAACGTACCAATCACCATACTTGGGGTGTCCTGAGCTTCTTCTGTGGTGATGCAATTCAGATGTCCCTTAGCAACATTCCCCGGCTTCTTCTGAGATTGTCCATGTGTCATCTTGGCCGCATTAGGGCGAGTAGGAGCAGGATTCTTAGTGGGACACACCCGAGAGAAATGCCCTCCTTTGCCGCATGAGAAACATGTCCCTGATGGCTTAAGTGCAGTTGGGGCAGCACGGGTGAATGTATTCCCAGAATTCCCTCCTCTGGGATGAGGCACATAAGGAGCAGCTCCATCATTCTGAGGCCTTGGGTAATATGGAAAACTTGGACGAGGAGCATAGCCAGGTGCCCTATTGAAGGGTGGCCTCGCAGGTGGGGTGCTGCGAGTCCTAAGGACACTTGGCCCTCCTTGCTGCCTCATCTTCCGCTTGCGATTGTCAAAGGATGCCTGACGCTTGTGATCCATAAGAATAGCCACATTGGAAAGAGCCTCAAGATCTTGAAAAGGGATTACCATGAGTGTACACTGCAGTTCATCGTTTGAACTGTGGACCCCAGTCCATTCTTTTACACCGATAATAAAACATACTGCAGACACTGTTCCTTTTCACTTCAAACACTGTTCTCATTTCATTCACTGCATACAAACATCATTTTCCATACTATACGTCTAATTCCTTGTTTTCGGCAAGACCGGTGAGATTGACAACCTCACTGTTTAATTGAGGCAAAGTATTTTGGTTGTATTGTGTACAAATTCCACGTTGCTGCTGAGCCTAGTAGTGCTCTTGCCAACATCAGTTGTCAACAACCATCAGAAGTAATTTCTTTCTCCTACTGGTCCGATTAAACCTTGGTTTCCTACCGAGGGAAAAACTTGATGATGTACTCATCATACCTTCCTCGTGGGGGTCTCCCAATGAACGTGTGTTCACACGCCATAAGTTGCCCATGAGCTTCGTTGTCGATCCAGACCTTCCCGTCATGATACTTGGGCTTGCCGCTTGCTCTGCAGAAACCAACCGCGGTCCAACTACACTACCTGGTTCATAATATTGTTGACCGTCCGCCGGGCTGGTCAGCCTGGCTATTAAACGGGGGGGGCTCGAGCTTTTCAAAACTACGTTATCTGCGATCCCAGCTTTTGTGATGATGCCTTTGGACATCCCGACAAAAACTTTCAAGGAAATGGAGAAGATCCTCTGTGGATTATTGTGGAAGGGGAGAAATGAGGTGCAAGGTGGGCACTTCCTCGTGGCATGGAACAGAGTCTGCATGCCAAAGGAGCAGGGAGGGCTGGGCATTCCTAACATGGGGGTTGGTGGATGTGTCTCCAGACATGGGGGCTGCGGCCTTGAGAGAGTTGATCCACTTGGCAGTGCATCTGCCAACGGTCACCTTGGTGGACGGCGCCCATGACACTTTCTGATGGACCTGGGAGGCGGGGGGTACATACTCAGACCGCTCCTCCTAGCTAGAACTTTTGGGTGGACAGGCTGCCATGGGCGGTGCCTCGCAAATCTGGAGATCTCGGGCCCCGGCCAAGTGCAAATTCTTCCTCTCGCTAGCCATGCAAGATCGTTGCTGGACCGGTGATTGCCTTGGTTGGAGGGGCCTTCCTAGACCACTGAGTTTTCCCCTGTGTGATCAGCATGAGGAGAGCATCGACCATCTGCTGCTTGGATGTGTGGTAGCAAGGGAGGTGTGGACCCCCTTCTCAGTCATTGGGACTTGATCCCGTGGATACCTGGCCAAGATGCCAGGTTGGCAGACTAGCTCTTGTCCAGAACCCTTGGAGGGGCGGCCGACAGGGGAATTTGGATGGAGATTGCAATTTTTTGCTGGTGTATCTGGAGGCACCGTAACGACGTCATCTTCAAAGGAGAGAACCCCTCGGCGGTGGTTATTCGGCGGAATAATTTGCTCGAAGCCGAGAGTTGTTGCGCGGCAAGGCTCTTCAAGACTAGCTTAGCCCAAGTTGATTGGTTGAGGGTAGGCGAGTAGTTCATGTTGTTTTTCAGGTGTATTGCGTTCTCGACGTCTATGTTGACCGCATTGTAAACTTTCCATTTCGGCTTCCCCTTCTATGAAACCAATACGTCATTCTATGACGTATCCTTGAACAAAAAACATCGGTAAGAGTACCAACACTAGTATTGCAGGAAAGGCAACCGAACAGACCGGTCAACATCGTTGGGAGCCGAGAGTACGAATAACCATTGTCAAGATATAGCAGCTGGGATAAATATTGCAAGGACAAACCTCCTCGCGACAACCATGAGAAAAGATCCAAAACTGATCCGACAAAGTAATGATCCAAAGGACCATATGTAGAAAACTTTGATCTTCCAACACCATCATTAAGGTCGGGATAGAGATCTTGTCTTCGAACGGTGAGTAAAAAGAAATCCCCACCCACCTCCAACCTCTCCATTAAAGAGAGCTTCCCGTCAACCAACGATGTGTTGTTGTTGTTGTTCATTCCAAGAACCCGACGCCGCCGCAACCCTCGGATGTCTCCTACCCGTCGGAACACCTCTTCCAGATGACTGTCATGTCCATGTCGCTATGATTTTAGAAGACCGATGGCCACCACGACCTCCTTTCCCACAAAACTTCTTCGTCATCCGCTGACCCGAAACCGATGGGGCGACTGCTAGAAGAACATACGGCAACCTCCGGCGGGAGATTGGTGAAGGGATTCGTAGCAAAAAACTAAAAAACTCTAAGTAACGTACGCCCGAACATAGCCAGGATCTATCTATTAATAATGTGGTAACATGCAAGTTTCGGCGACATACCCTTGTAGACCGAAAAGCGGGGATTATGCTCCTGCACAAGCATTTCTGAGAAACGACGTAGCCGATCTCATGGCCGTGTAGATCCATGCACGACGACTAGTGCCACAAGTGGCAGCACCTCCGAGTACTCGTACATGTACAAGCTTGACAACAACTCCCGCTTCTCTTGATCCAGCCGAGGTAGCGGAAGCAGATCTTTCAGCCGGAATCTTGGCAATATGATGGCGTACCATGGCGAAGAAGGCACCCATTAGCACATCGCTTACTTGGGGTTGTGTCAGAGGAAGAGGGGTGGAGGCGCAGGGGCTGGGAGAGGTCTCCCAATTTTCTTGAATTAACTGTGTACCTAATTTCAACCTATGTCTCTCTTTATATAGGGGAACACGGGCGCACGTGCTACTTAAACGGGCAATGTACTAAACAAGAGAGGAGGCACCCTGGGTGTCCGGCTGGGCCTTAGTGGTGCGGCCAAGGCAGCCCAACCGCCCCCTTTGGCCCTCTCTTGGCGCGGTTTGCCCACATGGGCATTTTCCTTCCGGAAAAGTCCCATTTAGGTGGGTTGCACCATTTAATCCGAATTTAATTATTATTAAATCTATACTTCTTATAAAGAAAAAACCCACTAACACGTATTTATGACTTTTCTATCTCAACATGCAAGCTATCCAAATCATCAATTCTTTTAGCCAATCAATTCTTCATGTCATCTCCACTAATATTTATTAATCACTACATGCAAACTACACATCATCTTTTTTTAAACCTTCCAATTATTCATATTAATAATTTAAAATATATACTATGATCAATTGAATTTTGCATATTTACTTAGGAAATATAATGTATCACATCTCTTACAAAAAATTGTTCACAATATACTGTAGTCTCTAAAGAGATCCCCGCAGCAATTCGCGTGGTATCCTTCTAATTAATTTAATAGTGCGGCCAACACATGTGGGCTACTGCCACGTCCCTTGGTCCATGTGGGACCCTGTCAGGTCATTGGGCTTCATGGTGGGACGCACGGAACCTTCTAGAACCTTCCTGGTACTCTGACGGAAAAATCTTGAACTTTTTTGAAACCTATAAAACCACTTTCCTTATAAGAATCTGTATCTTCTTAATATTCCATACCTCCTCATGATATCACGTATCACATCCGAGACTCCAAACAAAAAAATTCTCGCCATCAAAATATCCCGGTGCTACCCTAGCATTATCGAACGTTAAGTGTGTGACCCTACGGGGTTCGAGAACATGCATGCATGATCGATATTCACCTCCAATCAATAATCTTCAGCGGGACCTGGATGCCCCTGATGACTCACACATATTCAACGAAGATATTTATCTGTTAAACCACTATGTCATAATCAATATACCATTTCCTTTGGCTCGCCGTATTTTAATTATCCGAGATTTGATTGTTGTTATCACCATACCTAGTTCAATATCGTTACCGATGAGTATTATTGTCACGACCCCGGACCCAGAGATATACATACTGTTATGTGCTCCTAGCCATGGACTCACAAGGGCTTCAGGGTTACCAGCCCCGGCCGCAACAAACAACGGCAGGCAGACCGGATTCATCGGCACGTAGTCCGGATCCCCGGTCTACTACTCCTTGTATCCATGCTAGTCATAACCAACTATGCATATCAAAGCGTCCACGAATCGAATGAAACTGAAGGAAACGGGACCAAAGTTATACAGAGCTGCTATGTGTCCAGAAAGTGCAACAACAATCGAGGGTTACTGGGGTTACCTCGCCCCAGGCCGATCAAATCGACAGGCGGGCTCGGACATGGATCATCGGCTCCACAACCCCTCGACTGCGACAACTATGCAGGCATAGCCAAAACTGTATAACAATGAGCTCGAAACCAACAACCGATCAAAGCAACACTCTAGACATGAAACTTGTATTAAACAGATGTTACTAGAGTATAGCTTACAAACAGAGGTCACACGACCCAACATTACATCAGACAACGGAAGGCAAATTATGTTGCTAATCAACAAGAACCAAAAAGGCCTAAGAGGCCGCAACATAAGGCGACGTCCCAGCCCATAGATTCCAGGCTGCTACCTGGGAACCCCAAACTACTCGTCGATGTCCACGTTGAATCACCACCGATGTGAAATCTTCTCCTGAACCAAAATTAAGCAAACCTGAGTACGAGAGGTACTCAACAAGACTTAGTTAACCTATTATATATCTGCTATTTCGAAAAGGGTTTCATGAAGGCTTATTTGCGTAAAGCAATCTTTGTTTTACAAGTTGAGGAAGGAATAGCACGTCTCATAGAGTATTTTGAAAACAGATGAGAAAGCTACTCAACTACTGATATCATCATCTTTTTGTATTCCACCAAGTCATTTCAGCACCTCGTGCTTCAAAGATCACCTCCTCCAGTTGTTCCACTATCTCATGCTACAAGGTAACCCCTCTCGGCATCTCCGAGGAGGCATCCTTCATTCGTTATCAACAAGTTTTAATCATTCCGTTTAAGTTGTCTATGATCACAGAATCCGTCACCAAGTCGTCTTTAACCGCAGACACGGCTTTTCGAAAAGATTTAACCCTGCAGGGGTGTACAACTTTACCCACACGTACCAACCGACTCTTAGTGCCACATGATTAGCACTAGCCCGGGAAGTGCCGGCAGAGGGTAGTCGATTCCCAGCCTTTACCTTGTCGAACCATATCCATGAGTCAACCCAAACAGGGCCACCCCGTCAACAGGGAGTTGGCCACCTCCTGACGGCACCTGTTCTGTGAGTCGGGAACAAGATCCGTGTACGTCCATCACTTGTCCCGGTCACGACCTAATTTTCTCCAAAACGTTTTCCAACACACACGCAGATGGACATCTCAAACTACGTGGCTCATGGATAAGGTTAAACAAGTTAGTCAGCCGGGCGGGGTTCATCGGCCCACGTGTGGCTGTACGCTCAGTCTTGGCTCGAAGGCGAGAACTCGCTCCTAGGGGCATGAACAGGACAAAACGCCACAACCCATTGTGGCCTCACATCCATGCCGTGATTAGTCAAGTAATCAAAGATAATTCGAAACATAAACACCTGACGTAGTAGATTCACGCGTTGACCGGAATCATCAACTAGGCATGGCTAAGCAAGACTCACAAGGTTTAGCGGAGCGCGCACAAACAAACCTATAGCTGCTAGGTGAAGTGGATCAGGGTATCTAGGTTATGCAGTATATAGGAGAACTCTATCTACTGACATCAAATAGTTTGGAACCGAATGCAAAGTACGAGATTCAAATCACTTTGAAAACCATATATGAGCAGATAAGAGGTTATGCTTGCCTTGGTTATAAGAAAACCAGATAAAGTCTTCAGGGATAAGTGCTTGACTTGTCGGTTAAGATCAAGTATTCGTCATTGGATTGCTGGCCTTCTCTTCGGAGTCACGTTCTACCGAGGGGGAACAAACACCGAAAAGAAGAAATAACAATCAACACATGGCATCGATGCAATGCGCAATATGTATGCATGAGCAGATTAATGCACTGAGATAAAGCCCTAAACATGATCGTTGGTTTGCTATGGTTCATATGTTAATTAAACATTTTTACTGAATTTATCCCGAAATAGACCCCGGAGGGGGTTTCGGGCGGTTATGAAAGTGAGTGCAATTTTAAAAGCCCAAATGGGTTTGAAAACATCATAAATAGGTTCCAAATGTCATTTTGAGCAATTTGGTATATTACTTTTAATTTTCTAATTTTATTGAATAAAATCTTATTTTTCCATATTTAAATGATTTAAGTAATATTAAAATAATGACCAAAATTCAACTTTGTACAACATGTGTGAAAGTGACATAAACATGTAGAGTTTATTTTTCTGATCATTTCCATATTTTTATCACATTTTTCTGCTTAATATTTTAAGAGATATTAAGTTATCAAATTTAATTCATATTCTGCAATTTCCTGGAATTAATAAAAAGGAGATTTATGATGTCATCATGAGGTCACTGTGACATCACTCGGAGGAGCTCTCCTCTGATGATCATGAAATCGAACAAACGGTCGCGAAATTTGAAGAACAAGCTGCTCCACGAGCTAGAGCAGGCCAAGGGGGATCGATTGGTGGCGGCGGAGGGCCGAATGGCCACCGGAAAACTCGCCGACGGCGAGTATCCGTGGCGGCGGAGCAAGTACGGCGGCGGCAACGAGCTAGGGAGCGCAAGGAGGCGAACGAGAGGGATGGGGAGACGCAGCGGCTCACCGTGAGCACGGTGGAGAGGACGGGGAGACGAGGAGAGGCCGGGGGAGACGGCATCGACCGCGGCGGAGCTCTGCCGGAGCCGAGGAAGAACGGCGTGATTCCGGTGATTCCATCCCTCCCGGCAAGCGAGGTTCAACAGGGAGGTATAGGAGGACCAGGCGCTCCTCCTGGTCTCTTCCAATCGGCCGGAACTTGCCGGGAACGGCGGCAAGGGGCGGCGGCCGGCGAGGTTAGCTCCGGTTAGGGTTTTCTCTTTCGGGAGGGATACAGAGACAGAGAGCGAGAGGGAGGGGGCTTCTGCGGGGATTGGGGTGATCGGGACGGCTCCCGAGCATCGTCATCTCTTCCCCTGTCGCGCTGGAAGCAGGAGGTGGCGCTGCGGCTGCCCTCCTGTCACCGGACAGGAGGAAGAAGACACGGGCAAGATCCTCCATGACCCCCTGAAGCTTTTAAGATTTGCAAACAGGCCCTTTCTATTATAAAACAGTACAGAAAACAACTTTTTGGGGACCTTTTTGTGAACAGAAAATTTGGCAAAAATAGGATTTGGAAAGCTTATGAAATTTCCAACCTCACCATGTATTGCTTTGGTGAAATTGAAATACTTTTCAGAACAAGATTTTGAAACCCGAATTAAGTACTATTTGCTGGAATTTTCTGAAACCATTTAAATTCGCAATTTAAATTATTTCAAACACGAGTTAAACTTTTGTTTTCATGCATGTATGATATGAACTCAACACCACAACACTTTGGTAGCAAAATTGGGATGTTACAAATCTACCCCCCTTACAAGAATCTCGTCCCGAGATTCCCGAAGGAGAAGGAAGAAGGAACACCGGGTTTTGAACGATCTTCTCGAACCTTACGGTTCTTTTCTCGAAGAGGTTTACCCGTAGAACTTGCGAAGATTCTTCAGCGGCTACACCTTAGGTAAGAGGAAACTCTTAGGAAATGATCTTCACGAAGATCGAGTATCTCATGGACAACTCATGACAGGATATTCATGAAGAACTTTTGAGTTAACACACATGAAACACATCAAGAGAACGGAGGGAATAGAAGATGGTTTCAAGTGTTCGGACGATTGGTCTTGAAAGGATTTAGAATATGAGCTTTGCACCAGACTTTAAATCCTTTTGGAAAATAAAGGTTGGACAACTTATGCCATCGAGGTTTCTTCAGACACATAACCAAGATGAAAAGGATTGTCTTGGATACCACAACGTAATATCCATAGACGAGAGAAAACACGAGAAAACACTGTAACTCGTGAGTCGGAGAGAAAATTTGATACAGAATCATGTTCACTCTTCGAAGTGGACACGAAAGATGAAGGAACTTTCATTCCGTTGAAGTTTGTCGAAAACTTTATCAAGGATCAGAATGTTACTTCACAACAGAAGATGAGTAACCGAAAGATGTGGAAACACTGTGATTAAGGAGGAATTTTTGGTCACACCATAAGGATGAATAACCAACGAGGATTGAAACACCAGAAGGAATAGGGAATCTCTTTCCTATTGCGGCTTAGACGTAGCAATACATCTACCACATGGTTAAGATCCCATGGCTGAAGTAACTGACAAATTCACACAATGTGTGAGATGAACAGAACTTCAAGTATAAACAACTTGAAAAGGGGAACTGATAACTGGTGGTTACGAAACACCACGAGTTTTCTCATGATGAACTTGTTTCCACTAGAACGGAGGTTTTGGAAGATTAACGGGGAGATATTGGAGGAAACAACTTCCAGGTTTTCCTTGATGTTTTAGATACCGACATCAGACTCCTAACAAGCCTTCAATAGGTCATCAAGTGAATATAAAACTCCGGTTTGGAAGAACGAGGAGGAAAACTTGTTGAGAACGAGCCACACAAGTATTCTCACAGAGAGTGGTTGTTCTTACGGACTCAAAGAGATATGACATTAGGCCTTCCGGCTAGTTGTGTCAACCACAACATCAACCATGCCGGGGTTTGAAAAGACCTAATTCAATACTCTTGAGGAAACGCCAACCATCATTGCTGCTTGAGATTCAGCTCTGGTTAGTGGAAGGATGATTCAGAATCAGCATATCTGATCACAGAGGTTACACCGGTTACCAACGGGACACCTATGCTAGATTCTCAAGATATGGACTATGATGTCAAGCTCAAGAAGATGAGCAGGATTATGGAACTCAGGTATTAGCAACTTGTGAAAGACGGTTGCACCCACATGAACTACTTGCAAAAGAACACATCGGAGTCCTTGTGGGAAAGATGATTATCGAGATAACGAAGTTCTTAAACTTCTTCTCTTTCACGAACAATCAGTCAGTGGCTTGGGGTGGATGCAAACTTCTTCAACTAAATGGAGGTAACAACCTACCATCTCAAGAGTAGTCCACACATGCATGACTGACTGAGATTATTCCCGAGGGAACAAGAGAACTCTACTCGAATTCATGGCGACAACTTTCACCAAAAGCACACGAACCCGAGAAAGTCACTTCAAACATCCAGAACACAACTTCGAGATAACACAAAGTTGGTTCTCGAAAGTTTCCAATGTTAGTGCCAATTGTTCAACATGAACCTCTTACAACTTGGGTAAATTAGGAATGTCATCGATGGGCTCGACAACATACTTATCAGAACACTCCAAGAAGAGGGTCTCATATGATACATGAACAAGGCAGAATATTGGTCAGACAAAAGGATATGAAGGTGTACTGGGGTGAAACACCATGAGTGAAAACACCGTCAAGGTTGTCCTTGAATCTGAACTTGACCTGACGATAGCCCAAATCAAATCAAGGGTAGAGTGATAGCATGTCCACAAAGGGGATACTATCCTTCTTCAACACAAAGGAAACTAGACATCCCTTAACAAAGGATCAAGTTAGGCGGAGCTCCTGTCTTTCAACTCTCCAAATTGTTGTTTAAGCTCAACCAACTAGTCCGGAATATCCAGCAGAGTTCCTTGGAGAAAGGAGTAGTTCAAAGTACCCCTTGTTTAGACATCACGGTCAGGTAACAACCTGGTGATACTTCTAGAAAGACAACCAGAATATCACAACCTACCGGTATGTCTTGGAGTTCGAAAGGAGGTTTGCTTTTCAAAGCAACTGATGTGGTCTGGAGAGCTTTGGCATGAACCTAACTCTCTGACCAAAATGGTGCACCGGAATGAAAGGATCTGGTAACACGATCAACTTTAAGTAGAGGCTGGGTGACCGGTAGTGCTAAGAAGGATACAAATGTTTTCTTAGGTTTTTTCGAAGCAATAAGAATTGCTAGGAGTAACTGATATACACATCAATGCACAGACCCATCGTACTCGAGCATTCAGGCTTGGAGGAAGGGTGAGTGAAAATGTGTAGGAGCACCACTTCATCAATAAGGCCATGAAACTTAACACGACCTCTTGATATAAAGGAGTGTGATACTCGAAGGTGGAACAGAACAGAAGCTAATGAAACCTCTTTGATCTGCGGATTACAAAACTTTGACCTGGTCCTGGAGATGAACGAGGTTCTGGAGTTTGTTTCTCCTCACATTCCAAGATGGAATGTTCTGACGGAAAACAAGAGCAAATGCATTGGAAGAATCCAACATACATACGCAACTTGGTGTCCAAAACAACAGACGAAGTTTGGAAGCAACTAAGAAATAAGAACGTGCTCGGGGGAATCCTGAGATCACGTTTGAAAGCACAGGGTAATACTCATTTGTAAAACCCATGCTAAAACGAGAGGTATAACAGAGTCAAGAACAAGGATATGGAAATCATAAAGAACACTCTCGTTGTGATCCTTTTGATTCCTAGAGAAAACCTATGGCTATTAGAGTTGAGATTACCTAGCCATCCTGAGGTACAACAGATTCCTCAGGATTCAACGGAACAGAGCTTGGGTTAAAGGTCAGCATCCTGTACTGATAACGTGAGCATCACATGGTTATAACCACATGATTCAACTCACCGCAACTCAGCACATTCCGGGACCTTCGGTTCAAGTCCAAGGGTTAAAAACCGAAAGAGATGAGCAACTACTATCTGAGTGCCTTGAAGGACACTACGAATAACAATCATGGAATGTCTTTCAAAAGACACACATAACTCCGGAAGAATTTGGGCAGAGGATAACGGATACATTCGAGATGGAAAGAAGATCTCGGGTTCAGGATTTTGAGATTTTAGAACATGTAAGAAGGTGGAATCCACACAACCCTGAGAGATTAGAATGGAAAGGAAATCTCCCAGTTTAAGAGATAACGGAACACGGAACACACACGACTCTAGAAACTGAACACTAGGTCAACTTGGGTAAACGACGTCCTTGCCAAAGAAGGCACTTAGGTTTTGAATGACTAGAAGAGATAGCAAAACCTTTTCAACTCCAAAACAGATAAGGTGACCCAGAGTTAGAGCGATACCAGATAAGGAGTAAAAAGAATCCTAAGAAGGTTTTTCACAATCCATTTGAGTTTCAAAATAGTTTTCATAAACTCTAGACTCGACATCGACAAAGCAGTAAGGTTTTCCTACAGGCAGTCCTGCTCTGATACCAAGACTTGTCACGACCCCGGACCCAGAGATATACATACTGTTATGTGCTCCTAGCCATGGACTCACAAGGGCTTCAGGGTTACCAGCCCCGGCCGCAACAAACAACGGCAGGCAGACCGGATTCATCGGCACGTAGTCCGGATCCCCGGTCTACTACTCCTTGTATCCATGCTAGTCATAACCAACTATGCATATCAAAGCGTCCACGAATCGAATGAAACTGAAGGAAACGGGACCAAAGTTATACAGAGCTGCTATGTGTCCAGAAAGTGCAACAACAATTGAGGGTTACTGGGGTTACCTCGCCCCAGGCCGATCAAATCGACAGGCGGGCTCGGACATGGATCATCGGCTCCACAACCCCTCGACTGCGACAACTATGCAGGCATAGCCAAAACTGTATAACAATGAGCTCGAAACCAACAACCGATCAAAGCAACACTCTAGACATGAAACTTGCATTAAACAGATGTTACTAGAGTATAGCTTACAAACAGAGGTCACACGACCCAACATTACATCAGACAACGGAAGGCAAATTATGTTGCTAATCAACAAGAACCAAAAAGGCCTAAGAGGCCGCAACATAAGGCGACGTCCCAGCCCATAGATTCCAGGCTGCTACCTGGGAACCCCAAACTACTCGTCGATGTCCACGTTGAATCACCACCGATGTGAAATCTTCTCCTGAACCAAAATTAAGCAAACCTGAGTACGGGAGGTACTCAACAAGACTTAGTTAACCTATTATATATCTGCTATTTCGAAAAGGGTTTCATGAAGGCTTATTTGCGTAAAGCAATCTTTGTTTTACAAGTTGAGGAAGGAATAGCACGTCTCATAGAGTATTTTGAAAACAGATGAGAAAGCTACTCAACTACTGATATCATCATCTTTTTGTATTCCACCAAGTCATTTCAGCACCTCGTGCTTCAAAGATCACCTCCTCCAGTTGTTCCACTATCTCATGCTACAAGGTAACCCCTCTCGGCATCTCCGAGGAGGCATCCTTCATTCGTTATCAACAAGTTTTAATCATTCTGTTTAAGTTGTCTATGATCACAGAATCCGTCACCAAGTCGTCTTTAACCGCAGACACGGCTTTTCGAAAAGATTTAACCCTGCAGGGGTGTACAACTTTACCCACACGTACCAACCGACTCTTAGTGCCACATGATTAGCACTAGCCCGGGAAGTGCCGGCAGAGGGTAGTCGATTCCCAGCCTTTACCTTGTCGAACCATATCCATGAGTCAACCCAAACAGGGCCACCCCGTCAACAGGGAGTTGGCCACCTCCTGACGGCACCTGTTCTGTGAGTCGGGAACAAGATCCGTGTACGTCCATCACTTGTCCCGGTCACGACCTAATTTTCTCCAAAACGTTTTCCAACACACACGCAGATGGACATCTCAAACTACGTGGCTCATGGATAAGGTTAAACAAGTTAGTCAGCCGGGCGGGGTTCATCGGCCCACGTGTGGCTGTACGCTCAGTCTTGGCTCGAAGGCGAGAACTCGCTCCTAGGGGCATGAACAGGACAAAACGCCACAACCCATTGTGGCCTCACATCCATGCCGTGATTAGTCAAGTTATCAAAGATAATTCGAAACATAAACACCTGACGTAGTAGATTCACGCGTTGACCGGAATCATCAACTAGGCATGGCTAAGCAAGACTCACAAGGTTTAGCGGAGCGCGCACAAACAAACCTATAGCTGCTAGGTGAAGTGGATCAGGGTATCTAGGTTATGCAGTATATAGGAGAACTCTATCTACTGACATCAAATAGTTTGGAACCGAATGCAAAGTACGAGATTCAAATCACTTTGAAAACCATATATGAGCAGATAAGAGGTTATGCTTGCCTTGGTTATAAGAAAACCAGATAAAGTCTTCAGGGATAAGTGCTTGACTTGTCGGTTAAGATCAAGTATTCGTCATTGGATTGCTGGCCTTCTCTTCGGAGTCACGTTCTACCGAGGGGGAACAAACACCGAAAAGAAGAAATAACAATCAACACATGGCATCGATGCAATGCGCAATATGTATGCATGAGCAGATTAATGCACTGAGATAAAGCCCTAAACATGATCGTTGGTTTGCTATGGTTCATATGTTAATTAAACATTTTTACTGAATTTATCCCGAAATAGACCCCGGAGGGGGTTTCGGGCGGTTATGAAAGTGAGTGCAATTTTAAAAGCCCAAATGGGTTTGAAAACATCATAAATAGGTTCCAAATGTCATTTTGAGCAATTTGGTATATTACTTTTAATTTTCTAATTTTATTGAATAAAATCTTATTTTTCCATATTTAAATGATTTAAGTAATATTAAAATAATGACCAAAATTCAACTTTGTACAACATGTGTGAAAGTGACATAAACATGTAGAGTTTATTTTTCTGATCATTTCCATATTTTTATCACATTTTTCTGCTTAATATTTTAAGAGATATTAAGTTATCAAATTTAATTCATATTCTGCAATTTCCTGGAATTAATAAAAAGGAGATTTATGATGTCATCATGAGGTCACTGTGACATCACTCGGAGGAGCTCTCCTCTGATGATCATGAAATCGAACAAACGGTCGCGAAATTTGAAGAACAAGCTGCTCCACGAGCTAGAGCAGGCCAAGGGGGATCGATTGGTGGCGGCGGAGGGCCGAATGGCCACCGGAAAACTCGCCGACGGCGAGTATCCGTGGCGGCGGAGCAAGTACGGCGGCGGCAACGAGCTAGGGAGCGCAAGGAGGCGAACGAGAGGGATGGGGAGACGCAGCGGCTCACCGTGAGCACGGTGGAGAGGACGGGGAGACGAGGAGAGGCCGGGGGAGACGGCATCGACCGCGGCGGAGCTCTGCCGGAGCCGAGGAAGAACGGCGCGATTCCGGTGATTCCATCCCTCCCGGCAAGCGAGGTTCAACAGGGAGGTATAGGAGGACCAGGCGCTCCTCCTGGTCTCTTCCAATCGGCCGGAACTTGCCGGGAACGGCGGCAAGGGGCGGCGGCCGGCGAGGTTAGCTCCGGTTAGGGTTTTCTCTTTCGGGAGGGATACAGAGACAGAGAGCGAGAGGGAGGGGGCTTCTGCGGGGATTGGGGTGATCGGGACGGCTCCCGAGCATCGTCATCTCTTCCCCTGTCGCGCTGGAAGCAGGAGGTGGCGCTGCGGCTGCCCTCCTGTCACCGGACAGGAGGAAGAAGACACGGGCAAGATCCTCCATGACCCCCTGAAGCTTTTAAGATTTGCAAACAGGCCCTTTCTATTATAAAACAGTACAGAAAACAACTTTTTGGGGACCTTTTTGTGAACAGAAAATTTGGCAAAAATAGGATTTGGAAAGCTTATGAAATTTCCAACCTCACCATGTATTGCTTTGGTGAAATTGAAATACTTTTCAGAACAAGATTTTGAAACCCGAATTAAGTACTATTTGCTGGAATTTTCTGAAACCATTTAAATTCGCAATTTAAATTATTTCAAACACGAGTTAAACTTTTGTTTTCATGCATGTATGATATGAACTCAACACCACAACACTTTGGTAGCAAAATTGGGATGTTACAATTATTTACTCATTCTACAACAAAAAATTCTCTATGACTAACTTATTAGTCATGTGCTTGCGAGCGTTACCGAATGTGCGACACCGAGTGGGCTCAAAATATATCTCCTCGTCAAAAGGAGGGGCAAATCACATTTTTGATACATGCAACCCAACATGCAGTTTATGAGATACATGTAACCCACATTTATGATCACCATGTTACGAAGTGACGGTTTATGCCCCAAAATATTATTCTGGTGCCCGTTAGTGACATTATATCAAGGTCTAAGAAACAAAATACTTGACAATAAAAGACATGCCAATTTAAACTAAGTGAGATGATAAAATTGCTATGTTAAGTTGGGTCTATCCACCACTTCATTCTCCAATTACATGATCCATTATTAATTGAAAACTCATTTTCATGGTTAGAAAACCGTAACCATCCATTAATCAACGAGTTAGTCTAGTAGAGACTTACTAGAAAAACGATGTTGTTTATGAAATTACACATGTGTTATGTTTCCAGTTAATTCAGTTCTATCAAGGAGTATAAACACTTTTCATGAACATGGAAATATGCTAATAACAACATTTAATTATTGCCTCTAAGTCAAATTTCCAACACAAAGGTCGTGGCCTAGTAAACCTGTAGTATAGAGCCTGATAACTCACAAGTGTAGCGGATCAGTTGTATCGTTTTCGATATGTAAGATCGTCAAACCCAACTAGGATCTAAAGGTAGAATTAATATTCTCTTAAGTTATATCAACCACTGATATAAATCTATGCACAACGATTTTTTTGCTCTATCTACAAAATAGAATTATAGGAACTTTACGGGTATGAAAGGATAGCTTTGCAAGCTAATAAAGAACAAAAAAAACTAAATGCAAATTTTTGCATCAATAAAGAACACTAAATTGACAGAAATATGAGTGTGGAATTGTTGTGGAAGGTGTGGTGAAAATTTCCATAATCAAATAGTAAAGAAATTCCATTGATTGGAGTAGTGCATGCTTCAACGTGGGAGAGGCTAAGCTAACAAGTTCTCACGTACTGGTGATTGCAAGTACTTATGATTGGAACTCTAGCAAACATCCGTAACTAATAGAAGGTACATTAAAGAGAAAAAAAGCCCAACCACAACCATAAGATCATAACTGTCCTTTTTATCCCAAATGATTCAATCACTAGAATGGCAGTCATATTTTTATCATCAAGAAGCCCTACCCTCTAGTTTTCTCCACATACTTGTCGCACCCTGACTTCTAGGGGATACTCACCGTACGAACTGGATAGCAGGTGCTTGGATTATGGGGCATAACTGCTCCCACGTCCCAGCTTCCTGGTAGGCCTGCGCTTATGCGCGACAACACAAGCCCTGCTATTCCATCGTCGATGTAAACTATCCACTAGAGATCAAAGGCACTTCCGTCGACGTACTTCAAACCATACACACATGGTACGTCAACGGCGTTGAACAACTGATATCACAACAGATCTCTACGACACAAAAGATTGAAATAAGTTGCAAATGGCTCTCATTAGAGCAGAGATAGCAAATACAATCATTCAGAGGGCACCTGCCCCAACAATTCATCATTACATCACAGCGGAAGCATTCAACATGTCTGAGTACAGACAAGAACCAAATAGGCCTAAGAGGCCGGAAACAAACAGACGGAGCCCATCCACGAAGTCTCGGATCCTGCCCGGGTCCGCTATCTACTCGTCAGCAGTCTCGTCGTACTCCACGTAGTAGCCACCATGTAGATCCTCGGAAACGTCGTCTGCGTAAACCACAGCCCCAACGGGGTCAGTACACCAACGTACTGGCAAGCAAGACTCACAGTTCACCAAAATGTAGCCCGTCAACACCAAGCACAGATGCCTTGGATTCAACGGAAAGGAAGGGATATAAAAGATGCTGCAACTGGCTGCGCTAACCATCTACAGAAATCTATAACTTCCAACTAACAGAAAGGAGATAAGATCGAGTGTTGTAACCAACTGAAAGATAACTTCAAACAAACCCATCCTGGATCTCGCCCCTTATCCAAAGAAGCAATCCGAGGATGACTCACACAGTTGATATAATGATGGTTCAGATTATTGTGTCAATAAGCCTATTACTAGTCAAGTTGTTAATCATTGGGTGAAACATGTTTGATCATTATGTTTAAGTTGTCCTGAGTACTTGTTAGCCAGTACTTTCACCAAGTAATCCATAACCGCGGAAAACACGGCTTCTCGAGAAGATTATCCCTGCAGGGTTGCACCAATTTGGCCGTACACTCAAGAATAACCCGCCAGACGGGAATCAAACCCACCAAGCGAGGTACTCTACACAACCAACCATTCTTCGCATCAAGCCCAAAGAACCTTGGGCGCACGGCTAATCAAGCCCAGAAGAAAATGGACCATCATAGCACTCTAAGACCGTGTCCCCCTATATGCCGACTACGAAAGTTCCACCCTGGCCTGGGCTCGCAAAAACATGCATGCGGCAAATGGAAAACACGAACTAAATGAGGCGATTTGGACGAGATGCGAATCAGGTCAAGTTGAGGGGGGCGCCCATACTCGCTTCCCAAATGCGGGTAGTGCGCTCATCATGGATCAGTAGACAAGACCCTTTTCCTATTAGGGTCGACACTAGCAGGCTTCAAAACCTCTCATGGGCCTCCTGCCGGTGCCTTATCATCAAATTTATTATTAACAGTAACATTAGCATGATTGATTGATTAAACATCGAGCCCCCCACAACGTAATGAAATAGTAACTGAAAGTAACGGGTAACAGACTCGAGCAAAGCAACCTAAGCATGCTAGTAAGACACTGGCTCAAACAATGGGTTGTAGGAAGGGAGATGAGGCAATATCAGGTTTAAGGGATTCATGTGATAGGTTCGTAACAGAACAACTACTACTAAGGCTAGCAGAAAAGAACAACGGAAAGTATCGGTAACCAATGTTGAAAGGAACACGATGGTTCATGTGAGTGATAACTTGCCTGCAAAACCCAGTAGCCTGGTACTGAGCCAAATCCTTAGAAGGGATGTCGAAAGTATCGTCGGTCTCAACGTCGTCGTATATCCGAGAAGAAGCAAACAAACAAGGCAGAAATATAAACAATCAATATCATGGCAGGGTGCACAATCAACGGATGATGCATGACATGTTAATAGATGCATCAAAGTAAACTGACTAACATGATAGCACAAATTAGATGGACCCATATGCAGGGGTTGCATATGGAAAAGGATCCATTGAAATAAGTGGAACAGATGATTTACAATTATTTATTATGTGATAGTTGTTATCATGATGCATGCATGATGATGATAACAAGATAACAACAAATAACAATAAATAACAATGATAGATGCAAAGGAAAAGGAATAAAACAAGTTTAGAACTTATTTATTAAGTTGGGAAAATTTTGGTTACTTAAGCATGCCACACATGCAATTATTGTTTTCACCAATTTAAAGTGTGCAAAACAATTAACGAAATTTATATTTGAAAAGAACATCAAATTTTAGTTGTATTACATGTTTCAAATATTGGAATTGGACTTTGGATTAATTAATTATGAATTAAACAATAATAAACAATTTTTAATTGCATTAAACAAGAATTAAATAGTTTAGGCAATTTTAACTATTCAAAACAGAAAACAAAATTTATATTTGGAAAGTACATGAAAAGTTGATTGGAAAACATATTTAGTTTGTTGAATTTGGAATTAGTATGAATTATTTATGGATTATTGCAAATTACATTTGAATTGTTCAAATTTGAATTTTAAATGTATTTTGAAACTCACAAACAGAACACAAATAAGTTATTTGGAAAGATTATTAAATTTTGAACAGAAAACATATATAACTTTTATTTATTAGAGTTATATATTAAAAGATATTAAAGATTTAATTTGGTTGTTTAATTCTGTCTTTTAATTGATTTAAGGAATAACAGAAAAAGGAGTTAACAATTTGTTACCGCGTGGAATCTACACCCCAGCCACTGCCCCGTGGGCCAGGGGGGACAGCGTGGCGCTGTGGGAGAAAGAAAAGAAAGGGTGGGCTTTAGGGAGAAAAAGGATGGGGCTGCCCTCTCTCCTCCTTATTTCCTGTTTCTGTTTTTATTATACCTTTTTTTTTTGCAGCAAAGAAAATGGAACCAAAACATAGTTTGTTGATTTGATAAAAATTTGGAAGAAAAACATGTGGGCTTGTTATTCCAACAACTACCACTTGGCCAATTTAGTTTTTGAAATTCACATTTATTTGTTGTTTTTGCACATTGGTTTGAATTGGAATAAATTGCAAATTAATTGATTAATATTTGAAAACAACAATTGTTTTATTTTGAAATATCATTTTAGAAATTGTAACATCACAAGGATGAAACAAAGGGTTTGAAATTTGAGTTGAAATTCAAATAGAAAACAAAGGAAAACAAATGAAAACAGTTGGAAAGCAAATGAAAACAAACAAAACAAATGCAATCAACATGATGCCATGATGCAAAACATAAAATAACAGATAGCAAACATTCTAAAGGCCATTTTTCAGACTTGGGATGTTACAAAACGCCCCCCCTTGAAGGAATCGCGCCCCGAGATTCCTACTGAGAAAAGAAAAGGTCCGGAAACTTCTTGGGTAGACGTCAGGGAATTTGGAAACCACCGGAACAATATTAGTAGAGGTATAGGTTTTGTATGGATGGTGTATAGCTGGATAGGATTTGATTCATTTGGAGAGTAGACTATCTGTAATAAGGGTGGATCAGAGTTATTGACATCAATGGAACACCAAGAATAATTATCAATGTCAGAATCATCAACATGAGAGTAACGAGGAATATGTGGCCTCCCATTAGAATTGGATTGTTCTTACTTATGTTGGAGTCAACACTTGAGATTCCGGAGAGTGAACGGTGATTTGATTGCTTAGTGGAACCAGAATTAGGTAGTTTGTTGTGGCAAAGATTTTTGACACAAAAGAATGTGATGCTCCGGTATCAAATAACACTTTAACTGGATAAGAGTTTAGCAGATGAACGGGGGAAACTTTGATTAGACGCCGGTAGAAGATTTGAAGTGGAAAACAACAACAAGATTTCAACGGACGAAAAGGATGTTGAGAAGAACAGGATATCAACATCGGGGAAAACGAGAACAAAACTCCTGAGGTACTACGGAAAACCCATCCGGGCTTCTAAAGGATCAATATCTACTGCTTAAGGAATAGAGGATCTGCTTCCGGGGCTTACACGCCTCCGTTCTCAATCATGAGTAGGCAACATGATAAATCATGTCACAACCACCTCCATTCCTATGGTCTAGTAGATATAACCATCCTAGAGAAACCAGAATTCGTGAAATCCTAACTTGAAAGTTTAGATGAGAAGGGAAAATCAACGTTGCACTTCCTTACCAGAAAAGGGAGGGTGGGTGGGGAAAGAAGAAAAAGAACAGAATTCCTACTCTCACGTTTCATTTTTCCTACATAGCTACAAAATAGTTTCTAGACTCAACTGCGACCAGTAAAAAGGGATCCTACAGGCAGACAGGCTCTGATACCATTTGTCGCACCCTGACTTCTAGGGGATACTCACCGTACGAACTGGATAGCAGGTGCTTGGATTATGGGGCATAACTGCTCCCACGTCCCAGCTTCCTGGTAGGCCTGCGCTTATGCGCGACAACACAAGCCCTGCTATTCCATCGTCGATGTAAACTATCCACTAGAGATCAAAGGCACTTCCGTCGACGTACTTCAAACCATACACACATGGTACGTCAACGGCGTTGAACAACTGATATCACAACAGATCTCTACGACACAAAAGATTGAAATAAGTTGCAAATGGCTCTCATTAGAGCAGAGATAGCAAATACAATCATTCAGAGGGCACCTGCCCCAACAATTCATCATTACATCACAGCGGAAGCATTCAACATGTCTGAGTACAGACAAGAACCAAATAGGCCTAAGAGGCCGGAAACAAACAGACGGAGCCCATCCACGAAGTCTCGGATCCTGCCCGGGTCCGCTATCTACTCGTCAGCAGTCTCGTCGTACTCCACGTAGTAGCCACCATGTAGATCCTCGGAAACGTCGTCTGCGTAAACCACAGCCCCAACGGGGTCAGTACACCAACGTACTGGCAAGCAAGACTCACAGTTCACCAAAATGTAGCCCGTCAACACCAAGCACAGATGCCTTGGATTCAACGGAAAGGAAGGGATATAAAAGATGCTGCAACTGGCTGCGCTAACCATCTACAGAAATCTATAACTTCCAACTAACAGAAAGGAGATAAGATCGAGTGTTGTAACCAACTGAAAGATAACTTCAAACAAACCCATCCTGGATCTCGCCCCTTATCCAAAGAAGCAATCCGAGGATGACTCACACAGTTGATATAATGATGGTTCAGATTATTGTGTCAATAAGCCTATTACTAGTCAAGTTGTTAATCATTGGGTGAAACATGTTTGATCATTATGTTTAAGTTGTCCTGAGTACTTGTTAGCCAGTACTTTCACCAAGTAATCCATAACCGCGGAAAACACGGCTTCTCGAGAAGATTATCCCTGCAGGGTTGCACCAATTTGGCCGTACACTCAAGAATAACCCGCCAGACGGGAATCAAACCCACCAAGCGAGGTACTCTACACAACCAACCATTCTTCGCATCAAGCCCAAAGAACCTTGGGCGCACGGCTAATCAAGCCCAGAAGAAAATGGACCATCATAGCACTCTAAGACCGTGTCCCCCTATATGCCGACTACGAAAGTTCCACCCTGGCCTGGGCTCGCAAAAACATGCATGCGGCAAATGGAAAACACGAACTAAATGAGGCGATTTGGACGAGATGCGAATCAGGTCAAGTTGAGGGGGGCGCCCATACTCGCTTCCCAAATGCGGGTAGTGCGCTCATCATGGATCAGTAGACAAGACCCTTTTCCTATTAGGGTCGACACTAGCAGGCTTCAAAACCTCTCATGGGCCTCCTGCCGGTGCCTTATCATCAAATTTATTATTAACAGTAACATTAGCATGATTGATTGATTAAACATCGAGCCCCCCACAACGTAATGAAATAGTAACTGAAAGTAACGGGTAACAGACTCGAGCAAAGCAACCTAAGCATGCTAGTAAGACACTGGCTCAAACAATGGGTTGTAGGAAGGGAGATGAGGCAATATCAGGTTTAAGGGATTCATGTGATAGGTTCGTAACAGAACAACTACTACTAAGGCTAGCAGAAAAGAACAACGGAAAGTATCGGTAACCAATGTTGAAAGGAACACGATGGTTCATGTGAGTGATAACTTGCCTGCAAAACCCAGTAGCCTGGTACTGAGCCAAATCCTTAGAAGGGATGTCGAAAGTATCGTCGGTCTCAACGTCGTCGTATATCCGAGAAGAAGCAAACAAACAAGGCAGAAATATAAACAATCAATATCATGGCAGGGTGCACAATCAACGGATGATGCATGACATGTTAATAGATGCATCAAAGTAAACTGACTAACATGATAGCACAAATTAGATGGACCCATATGCAGGGGTTGCATATGGAAAAGGATCCATTGAAATAAGTGGAACAGATGATTTACAATTATTTATTATGTGATAGTTGTTATCATGATGCATGCATGATGATGATAACAAGATAACAACAAATAACAATAAATAACAATGATAGATGCAAAGGAAAAGGAATAAAACAAGTTTAGAACTTATTTATTAAGTTGGGAAAATTTTGGTTACTTAAGCATGCCACACATGCAATTATTGTTTTCACCAATTTAAAGTGTGCAAAACAATTAACGAAATTTATATTTGAAAAGAACATCAAATTTTAGTTGTATTACATGTTTCATATATTGGAATTGGACTTTGGATTAATTAATTATGAATTAAACAATAATAAACAATTTTTAATTGCATTAAACAAGAATTAAATAGTTTAGGCAATTTTAACTATTCAAAACAGAAAACAAAATTTATATTTGGAAAGTACATGAAAAGTTGATTGGAAAACATATTTAGTTTGTTGAATTTGGAATTAGTATGAATTATTTATGGATTATTGCAAATTACATTTGAATTGTTCAAATTTGAATTTTAAATGTATTTTGAAACTCACAAACAGAACACAAATAAGTTATTTGGAAATATTATTAAATTTTGAACAGAAAACATATATAACTTTTATTTATTAGAGTTATATATTAAAAGATATTAAAGATTTAATTTGGTTGTTTAATTCTGTCTTTTAATTGATTTAAGGAATAACAGAAAAAGGAGTTAACAATTTGTTACCGCGTGGAATCTACACCCCAGCCACTGCCCCGTGGGCCAGGGGGGACAGCGTGGCGCTGTGGGAGAAAGAAAAGAAAGGGTGGGCTTTAGGGAGAAAAAGGATGGGGCTGCCCTCTCTCCTCCTTATTTCCTGTTTCTGTTTTTATTATACCTTTTTTTTTTGCAGCAAAGAAAATGGAACCAAAACATAGTTTGTTGATTTGATAAAAATTTGGAAGAAAAACATGTGGGCTTGTTATTCCAACAACTACCACTTGGCCAATTTAGTTTTTGAAATTCACATTTATTTGTTGTTTTTGCACATTGGTTTGAATTGGAATAAATTGCAAATTAATTGATTAATATTTGAAAACAACAATTGTTTTATTTTGAAATATCATTTTAGAAATTGTAACATCACAAGGATGAAACAAAGGGTTTGAAATTTGAGTTGAAATTCAAATAGAAAACAAAGGAAAACAAATGAAAACAGTTGGAAAGCAAATGAAAACAAACAAAACAAATGCAATCAACATGATGCCATGATGCAAAACATAAAATAACAGATAGCAAACATTCTAAAGGCCATTTTTCAGACTTGGGATGTTACAATACTACAAACCCTAGGATGATTAGCCATGCGCGCATAAACATGACGAGCACCATAAGAATGTATCATATCAACATACAACTCAAATCAACCATATTAAGTATAAGATAAAAGAGAACTACACAAACATGACATAGATGTAACATATCATCTCCAAATAATTTGTAACATCAAATACCATGTTTACATAGGCGATTACAGAACATTTTGTGAGAGTGGACCTCTTTAGTTATGGATGATATTAGGATTTAGGTGTTGATGCATAATGCATAACAACGGAGGAGATGGAGAAGAGGCATCACGTGAGGTGCAGGGTGGCCGACCAGCGCAGGGCACCTCGTGTGCCCATTGGCCTTGGTGGGGGTGCTCAGCCCCTTAGCCCCCTTCCTCCATGTATTGTTTCTTCTATAGATGATGCCTCCCCCCATGTAGATGAGAGCCATGGGGGAGGAAAATTCGTGGCTTTTGGTGGCTTACCCAAAATTAGGGCTTTCCTCTACTTATATGTGATGGGACAATGCTCTACAATCCTCCGATGGATGGCCCTTTGATCCAAGGGGTCTTGGGCACCTCAAGAACCTTACTAAGACCCCTATCAGCCCCGTGAGGCTCCAAAGTCATGGCTTGGACGATTCCATCAAGTTGGGTAAGAGTTGGACTCAATCGCATCACAGATTCTTGTAATCCCGTAGTCAGATATTTTTCCTCTTGTAAAATGGGTTCAGAGGGTGCATTCGAATTCCGATCGGGCTGAATTGTGGCTTAGAATAAAACTATGGAAATTTCCAACACTTCTCTTTTGATTTTTGTTTTCAGTTGACATTTTCTTCGGGGGTCAAACCGGCGATATCTAAAATCTGTAGAGGTGTAAATATTTTAGGGAAGTTAGAGTCCACCTCCAACAAGGCTCCTTTTGCAGTTTTTGCCAATTTCCAAGTAATTCCTACAAATCAAAGTGTAAACCAAAAACTTGTGCACTTTTTCAACCATTGATAGGTTAGTCCAAATAAATTGGAAAACTTAATATAAAAATAAGTTACAAAGGCATAAAATAAGCATGACATACTAAAAAATTATAGATACATTTTACATGGATCAACATCCCCAAGGTTAATGCTTGCTCTTCCTCGAGTAGGTAATTGATAACAAAATAACTTTTGAGATTGCATGATATGATCATACCTATAAGAATTTCATGACAAATTTTATATAGATAATTAAACTTAAGTAACCAAGTTAACTTATGAAAATCTCTCAACAGACAAAGAATTAACAATATGAAATGTAACCACCAACAAGATTGTAATGCACATAATAGGGTATAGTAACATGGTATCTCGCTTGGACTTTCTGATACCACAAACATAAATGCAGAGCACCTCCGAAATTTAGGTGAAGACTAAAAATAAGGGTTTCAGAACAAGAAATATCTCAGTCGTGCCACATTCAATAATATTTTGGGGGCAAAACACACTATAATCGGAATGGAAACTATGCTCTCTAAGATGGTGCTCAAAGAATGATGATCCACTCAACATAAAGTTAAATGATATACCCTTCACAGAGGAAAGTAGGAATTAATCATGTGCTAGAACTTTTCATATTTTAAAAATAGTGATATAAAAATAAACTTTGAGCGGTGTATGTCTTTCTCAACGACTGGTAATAAAGAACTTACCATAACCCATATCAAGAAAAGTTATAGACTTTTAAGAGATATTTCCTTTAGCCTCATATTTATTTGGGATTGACACTCCTCCCCACCTTGTTTTATGAAAACCATGGCTAAGAAAATTCACGTTTTCCTGCCAACTATCATCAATCCATGGAGGAGTTTATTTTTATTAATTTAGTTCATAGTATTTGACACCATATGTCTTGCAAGTTTAAATGAGCACATAATCCATACTCATTGGGTGAATAAGATAGAAGAACTTTGCTTTACACGGGGTATAATAAACTCTTCACCACTTCATCATGAGCTAAAACAGAGACAAAATAGGAAGTAATAATTTTGAAGGTTTAAAGGTGGCACACGAAAAATATAATTGGAATTTCTATTAAATACCATGCATAGGACTTTGACTCAAGTATTTAGGATGCACGAGCAGTGTTCCCACTCAATACATATGATGGCTAGGAATAGACTGGGAAGAGACCAACTAAGAGAGAAATAACTATCAAAATCATGTTTTGCGACAAAACAACATTGAATAAGGCATGGAAGTGATATTACTATTCTGAAATAAAAAGATCATTGAGGCTTGAGACTTTTTTTAGTCTTAAACATGTGTAAGCATGTGCCAAGTCGGTCCAAATAAATTCTTCAAAGGATGATACCACAATACCATACCACATTATGAACAAAATAACACATGTTAACATTTAAATAACACATCATACCCTCTTAGCAAAAACATGAACTACTAAGCAACAACATGCACACAGCTATATATGAGTTCCTACAAATAATCAAACAACCAAATAAGTTTCAAATTAACTTCTACAAAAAGGGGGTAAATAAAGGATATAAAATTCAACTCATTGTTGTGATGGTGTTTGAACGTAAAATAGAAGTATAATCAACAATATAAAAATAAGATACATACGCTCAAAGTTTATGCAAGTTTCTATGTTGCTAAAAAATATGAAGTTTTGGAAGTTTGAAAACCGAGGGGTTGTTCATATAGAGGGATGTAGAGGAATCCACTAGCTTATGACTTTGACCAATCTTAGATATTTCTCACTCTGGTGTTCCTTCGTTCCTTGTGAAAAAACTTCAACACAAAAACTCTCTCATTATTTTTCTGCTGTTAGACATTAGTGCCATAGATAATATTTTCGAAGTCCTGCCTTTAAACCAAGGAAATTTATGTTTTCATGTTACAGGGAGGTTGATTAAGTGGAAAACTCCAAAATAAAAAGTAAGACCCAAAAGAATCAAATAAACACGCAAAGAGGCCACTCTTGCAACAGAACTCGGAATCTGTCTAGAACAACAAATGGAAAACATATTTTTTAGGGAAACTTAAACATGTCAGATTTGTTTGCCAGTTTTTATATGTACGGAGAATTAGGTGATTCTAACTCTGTCGTGGGATAATCACGGCAGACGTTACCGGGGGTAACTTGTCTTGGGGCAATTCGAGTCTGGTGTTTGGGAGAGGGTTTAGCTCAAGGGAAACCATGGTGATACGCGATCTGGTAGCCGGCAATCAAGTCGCCGAGTCTCCGGTCTGAATATATTATCTCAACTCTCGTGTTACAATGGGTACTCGAATCTCTTGCGATTGTATGATCGTTGTAATTGTGTCTAATCTAACCCTAGGGGCCGGCTTATATAATATCCGGACCCCCTGGCTTACCATCCAAGGCATACTCGGAGTCCTACCCGGACACTGCTTACAAACCCTAAACTTCCTTATCGGAACCCACAATCCGGGTTACGAGGCCTACACTCTTGGGACTTCTAGAAACTCCTTTTCCCTAGGCTGGGTCTTGCGCAGCGTCCTTTGGGCCGAATTGCACCTTGGCGTTGGCCTACCGGGTTATCATCCCTCCATCAGTAGTCCCCAGAATAGCTTGGGCTTCACGGGATCCACCTTGAAGCGCATGCTATTCCCTGCAAAAATAACAAACATACAAGTTCATAGAGGCCGGGTTAGGTTGATTTGATAAACAGCTAGGCCTAACTCCACTGGTGGTCCATATAATAACCCGGCTTTCTCTGAATCGGTCTTTACTTTTCTGGGTCAATACTTCGAAGAAAACATAGAAGACCCGGCTTATTTCGTCCGTTAATTAGCCCGGATATCGCGGGAACGATTTGCTCTCATAATTTCCGGATATCGCGCACGGGCACTTAACTGCTTATCCCAACAAATCCGGACAGATACCCCTTATCCCGAAATTTTTGGTTCCCGCTCACTAGCCTAGGTTTCCCCACCCGCGTCTATAAATAAGGACCTTGGGGGGTAACCTAAACCTAGCGTCTCATTTCTCCTCCATCTCCGTCGCCTCTGGTGCTCAAGCTTAACCCCGATGCCGTGCCGCCACGGATTCCGCGAAGGAGCAGCCGGAAGCGAGCCGCCGCGTCCTGCGCTCCGCTTCCGCCCGCACCGCGCCGCCGCCACCGCCGCCACCGCGCCGTCGAGCTGCTTACCGGAGGACCCAGAAGGGCACCGCAACTGTGCCGTTTGCCGCCGCCGCGCTCTCCTCCGGACCTCGTCGGTAAGCCTTCCTCCGCCATTAATTTGACTCCAAGTTCTTCGCTCGAGCTAGATTGGATCTAGGTCCGCCCGCGGGCTATTTTCTTGCTCCACACCGAATTAGATTGCTCAACTCCATCCTTGCTTGTTTAATTGCTTAATTGTAGATCCAATAACACTCTCCTATCACTTGCAACCATTAATTTCTTCACGAATCTCTCTGCAAATTTTCCAAACTAGGCGTAGTCTGTCAAGATTTTCCGCAGTTGTTCTTCGATACCCGGATAACCCACTATTCCGGATCTCTCATTCACTCTCTAGGTAACCAGATAACCAACCCTCTTTCATAGCTGCTCACTGGTACTGAAATAACCCATAGTTTCTGTACTGCTTATTGATACTCGGATAACTTGTAGTTTTCGTAACTGCTCGTCGATACTCGGATAACTCGTAGTTTCCGGGTCTTAGTTACTCATGTTTTGTACTCTTTGCCTTGTGTTTTGCAGACCGAACAAATGGCTCCCAAGAACAAGGGGAAACAGCCGGCAAAAGCCAGGACGACCCAAGCCATTTCCGCCAACTGGGCTAAGTCCACCGTGACCCAGGCCAAGCTGGAGGAGCTTGCCGAGTCAGGCGTTCTCCCTCCTCAGAAGGAGATCCACTGGCGTGTTCTGGGTGACGAGACCCAGCCATCCCCTGGTCCAAATGAGGTAATATGTTTCGTAGAACACGTGATCCGGGGATTCCGTCCCCCGGGTCACTCTTTTTTCCGCGAAGTCCTCAGCCACTACGGCCTCCGAGTCTTCGACATAGGGCCTAACTCTATGTTGAATATAACTCACTTCATAGTCCTTTGTGAATCCTACCTCTGCATCCCCCCGAACCTTGCCTTATTTATCGAACTATTCCAATGCAAACCGTGCCGTGAAAGCGGTGACGGGGCCCTCTTGGCCTGCGGCAGGGTTTCTATCCAACGGCGCAAGAATTCGCCTATGCCGACTCTGAGTCTTAACTCACACGTTAAGCATTGGCAAAAATCTTTCTTCTACTGCCGGGACACCTCCCCACCCGGCGAAAGGAAATTGCCGGGTTACTCCGAGGGGCTCCTCGATCTTTCTGATACCTTTAATGCCTTCGCTCCTGAGCCGGACAGAGAGTCCATCCAGCCCTTCTTAGCCAAAATAGCCGTCCTTTCCGCCCAGGGTCTCCTTGGGCTTAATTTAGTTAAGACCTGGGTAGATTTCCGGATTCAGCCCAACGCCATCCGGCTGAAGCTGATGTCCGAGTATTTCGGGCATGTGACGGATTCCCTCCGCTATTCTTCAAAGAACTATCCAGCCGGTGACACGAACAAGACCATCAAAGGTTTCCTGACCGAGAAGATGGAAGTAATCCGGAACATAGCCGGATTAGATCCATTCACTCGCGAGAATCTGGCTCCCGCGGTAAGATCCGGCACTTATTCTTCTACTCTTGAACTCTTACTTGATACAACTACTAACTCTCACCTTTATGCCTTTATCTCAGGCTGATAGCGCTTTTTGGAACATTGAGACCCCCCCTTCCTCTGGAAATCGAGAGGAGGACGAGGAGGCAGCTGATTCGGAGGAAGGTACTTTCCGGGTTTCACCCAACCCAATTTCTGCTAACTTGTTTCTCCACACTTTCTTTTTCCGACTGTATGCTATGTTACTCAGGAATGGAGGACAGGGAGGACAAGGAAGAAAAAGAAGAACCGGAAGATGGGGAGGAAACATAGAGTGACGAGAGCGAATCAGAGCCTGTCATCGAGGTTGGAGCCAAGAGGAAACCTCGAGGGATCGTTTTTAAGGTTCCATATCGCTTACTCGCTTCCAAACCATACACTTTTGCTAATATGTGCGAGCTAAACCGAGAATTATCCGACTTGCCATACTTGAAGGAGCCGCCCATGGTCAAGCGCAGGGTGACCCGGAACTCTCCGGGTGAAACCACACTCAACCCGGGTATCCCATCATCTCCAGCCCGCCGCGCCGGTACTTCTCAATACCAACCTTCCAATTCGCCTCAAAGATTTCCTTCTCCCAATCACCCCTTAGCGGGACAACTCCGAGTTTCACTTTCTCAATCTTTGTCAGCCTCATCCGGGTCTAGCAGCGAGTTCCCCTCAGATTTCATGGTGAACTCCGGGTAAGACACCTCTCCTGCTATTCTAACACCTTACCATGGTTTTCTTTAATCATATACTAACCGTTTACTTGTACTTTTCTCAGAGCCAAGGTCACAAACAGTGACCCAGATAATATGGAGACTGATGACCCGGCCAGAGAAGATCCAGTTGATGATGTGATGGCCGCGGCTGGCGGTGATGGAGAACAACAAGTGCCACAGAAAGACCCGGCCGACCAAGAGGCCGAGTACCCGATGGCCTCGCATGCACGCAAGGGTGAAGAAGATGAAGAGGTGGTAATCCTGGGCACAGGGAGGAGCGAGCCGATCTCCGACACTCAAGCGACCCGGGTGCCTTCCCCCGCAAAGGAAAAAACTCCGCCTCCGGGTGACCAGGATCCCGGGTCTTCCAATCTGGGTCTGGGCAACCGCTCCTTTGACCAGATGATGAGCGCACTCCTCACCATGAAGGCCACGGAAAAAGATATATTAGAGCGCATGGCTGCTGATCACCAGGTAATGCTAATTGATATTTCATAGTATTCATCTAGTCCCCAAGTTCCGAGTCTAACTTGTCAAAGTTTTACTCGGTACTTCCATTGATACGCGGCTTATTGTGATATCAGGCTAACTTTTATCTTTCCGTCCCTTATAGGCACAGATGGCCCGGTCCGAGGAAATTTTGGCCAAGACCAATCAACTCCTGGAGACCGAGGTAAGGCTGCGAGAGGCACTTGAGGCTGAGGTGGAAACGCTTAAGAAAGATGCCACAAAATACAAGAAGAAGTACACCACCGCTCAAGCTGCGTTGAAGAAACTATCAGCTCAAGTTGCCGACACATACCGTGTCCTACTTGGTAAGATTTTGCTACTTGCCGTTGTGAAACTCGGCTTTTTCTTGATCTATGATACCCGGAATTTATGCTTTAGCCTTTGCTGTTTATAATGTAGGCCCTGGTCTTGCACCCCCAGAGGAGGATGATGTCCAGAAGGCAAAGAATTTGAAGACTGTGCTCCGGAGTTTCTGCGCCAGCACTAAATGGATTCTAGATGCCGTGCAGTGGCCGACTGAGGGATATCCGGGTATGGAAACCCTGATCTATGCGTGCTCCATTGTCCCCTCATGGATTGAGCTCTGGAAACGCTCGGCATGCTAGGTTGGGATGACCCGGGGGCTTATGCTGGCTAAGGCTTACTTTCCTAAGCTTGAGCCGGCAAAGCTGGTGGCCGGGTTTCCAGAGTTCAAGGCCGATGGCTCCAGGTTCTCTGCCAAGGACTTCAAGGCTGTACAGACTGAGGTACGTCACTCCGCAACTACACTTGCCGATACTTTGGACCTGAGTAGATTGTAACTCCATACGACGCCGAAGATAAACCGGTGAAGGAAGATATGCCCTTGCCCTTCGATATCTTGGAGAAGTGGAACGCAGACTCGGCCAAGAGGAAGGAGGAGGCCGCGAAGAGGAAAGCCGAGCTCGAGTCCGCGCCTACCTCCTCTACGCCGGCTGTCCGCCCGCCTGTTCGTCCTGACAATGCCAATCAGGGTGACGATGCTGGGAAGGCCTCTAAGGAGCAAACCCAAGACCAAGACCCGGAAGATAAGGGCAAGGCTGTAGACCCGACCCAGGAGGCCAAGTAAACTTCTATCCAATACCGTCTCAACGCTTCATTTGGCCTATGGGCCTTTAAAACAATTATTCTTTTGATAGTGCATCTGTGCACTTTTTGATACTACTATCGTGGCTTGTAATACATTTAAAACCTTAATAGCTTTCGTGGCCCTTCTGGCCTTTGCGTGAATTTGATATTTCGTAACTTCGAGCTTTTTTCATTCCTGATTTTCCGACTTTCTGCTATGGCTCCTTTTGTGAGACTCGGTTTCCGGGTCTCTTGGGTTTTGACTAGTGGATTTTTTCTAAGTCCCCAAGTCCCCAAGACTCGGATTTTTGGGTTTTCGAGCTGAATAGCTAGATAACTTGTTTCTTTTTTCAAATTCCCAAGTCCCCAAGGCCCGAAATTCTGAGTCTAGGGTATTGGGTCTTTCAAAAGGAACAAACTGTTACTGCTAAGCCCAAAACCTAGAGCCGTTTCACATAGGATTTGAAGTTATGCTTAATAAACTTTGAGTTTCCGGCTATTAACCTTGTACTCTGCATAACTTGTGGTTTAGATGACCCTTTTGACCTTCTTCTACTATAAGCCGGCTTTTGTGTGGATAATCAATGTTGCACAGCTGTACGAAGACAGGGTCAGGCAAGTCCCATTGGGCATCATGACTGATTTTACGTATGCTAGCAAAGCATGCCACTTTGGTGCGAGTCACATCAAGCTTAAGCAAGAAAGGTCAAGGAAGTTTGGCTCCTTTGTCCGGTTATAAGCTTGCAGCCGTACTTATTACAAGTAATCGACCCTTATAACTCATTGGCATCGTGGCCGGGTCTTTGAGTTTGCAACTGTGCTATTCAAGCAATCAGCCCCCGAGACCTAGATATGTGCAATTTACTAGAGGAACTAATATACTAAGAACAATAAATAATACTTACCTGGAAGAAAAAACAAAGACATAACAGAAATATAAAAACTTGATAAAAAAACACACAAAAAGGACAATATACTGTTTAACCATCTCTTTATTGATATGAGAAAAGTTAGGTCAGCAAGCCACCTCATTAAAAACCCTCCAGTCCCCTTAGGTACCCTGGATAGGAAAAGAGTGCGTCTGAAACCTGCTGCCTGTTACATCGTGTAATTCCACTTATGAATTTAGTCTATTCTAGGTATAGTAGGGACGCAGATGAGCCACGTTCCATGGTCTTTCTCTTTCTTGCATAGATGAAGTGGTATGAGCGGTGTCATTAACAGTAGCCGACCCTTCCCTTGCATCTATCAAGTAATATGATCCATTGTGCAGATTCCGGCTTATGATGAACGGTCCTTCCCATGGTGGAGATAAATTGTGTTTTCCTTCCTTTGACTGTACCAGGCGCAGAACCAGGTCTCCTTCCTGGAAGACCCGGGTTTTCACGCGTCGACTATGGTATCTCCTCAGATCCTGCTGATATATGGTTGATCTCTCCAAAGCTTGTTCCCTGTGTTCTTCTAGCATATCCACGGCGTCCTGCCGGGTCTTCTCGTTCTCCACCTCGACGTAAGCCGACACTCAAGGCGAGTCATGGATAATATCACTCGGCAACACCGCCTCTGCACCATAAACCATGAAAAACGGTGTCATCTGAGTAGATCTGTTAGGTGTGGTATTGATTCCCCAAACCACTAAAGGTAACTCCTCAACCCATGCTCCAGCAGCTCTGATGCATGTGACTCGCAGTCGTGGCTTTAATCCACGAAGTAACTCCTGATTTGCCCTCTCCACTTGTCCATTGGCTTGTGGATGGGCTACGGAAGCTATGTCGAGCCGGATTCCGTTGTTACCACAAAATTTCTCCATCTCACCAAGGGACATGTTGGTTCCATTGTCCGTTATTATGCTGTGAGGATACCCGAACCGATAGATAATCTTTTTCAGGAACTTGACTGTTGTAATTGATTCACAATTGGTAACTGGCATAACTTCAACCCACTTGGTAAACTTGTCAACAGCCACCAGGAGATGTGTCTTTTTGCAAGGTGACATATGAAAGGGGCCAACCATGTCCATACCCCAAACAGCAAACGGCCAGGTTAACGGGATAGTCCGTAATTCCAAAGCCGGCACATGGGTTTGGCGAGCGTACCTTTGACACCCATCACATCTTGCCACCAAGCGCTCTGCATCTGCTAAGGCCATGAGCCAGAAGAACCCGTGTCGATAAGCTTTGGCCACGAGGGATCTTGTGGATGCATGATGCCCACAATCACCTTCGTGGATTTCCTTCAAGATCTGCCGGCCTTCTTCTGGTGCTACACAGCGTAAAAAGACTCCTGCTGCACTTCTCTTGTACAACTCCCCGTTGATGATAGAATAGCCCTTTGCTCGACTCAGAATTTGCCTTGCTAACACTTCCTGCTGTGGTAACTCGCCCCGTGATAGGTAGGCCAGAAACGGCTCTGTCCACTCGGGAATAGCACGTACCGTGGCCACGAGCTCCAAATCCGGGTCTTGGTTTGCCACCTCTTCTTTAGACTCGGTTTTAACTGATGGCCGCCATAGCTCGTCCAGGAAAACATTGGGTGGAACCGGCTCTCTGCGTGAGCCGAGTCTGGCGAGTGCATCTGCTGCCTTGTTTTTTCTTCTATCTATATGCTCCACCTCATACCCGGAAAAACACCCGGCAACCCTGTCCACCTCTCTGCGGTATGCTGCCATAGTTGCATCTTTTCTATCCCAAGTTCCCGAGACCTGCTGTACCACAAGGTCCGAATCTCCATAGCATAGTATCCTATTAATGTTCATCTCCTTGGCTATTTTCAATCCATGCAATAATGCCTCATACTCGGCCACGTTGTTGGAACAATCAAAGTGGATCTACAACACGTAGCTCAACTTGTCTCCTTTGGGTGATGTGAGCACTACTCCAGCACCTGATCCCTCATATTGCTTGGAGCCATCAAAGTGCATTATCCAAGACTCCGAACTTGGTGCCATTGTAGGCATGCCTGTGTGAGTCCAATCATTAATGAAATCAACTAGATCTTGAGATTTGATTGCTGACCTGGGCTCGTAGTTGATGTGATAATCTCCCATTTCGATCGCCCACTTGGCTATTCTACCTGTTGCATCCGAGTTTCTGATGATATCTGACATTGGTATAGAGCTAACCACTGTTATGGGGTGTTCCTGAAAATACGGCTTCAATTTCCGGCTGGCCATGAAGACCCCGAAAACCAGCTTCTGCCAATGTGGGTAGCGCTGCTTTGCCTCCGATAATACCTCGCTGACGTAATAAACCGGCCTCTGAACCGGGTGATCTTTCCCATCCTCTTTGCGCTCAACAACAACCACTGCGCTAACCGCCCGGGTCCCGGCTGCAACGTACAACAACATGGGCTCTTTAGGACCCGGGGCTGCTAGGACTGGTGCCTCAGATAGCTGCTTCTTTAGTGCCTCGAACGCCTCATCCGCCTCTTGGTCCCAAACGAATTTGTCGGATTTCCTCAAGAGCCGGTACAAGGGTATTGCCTTCTCTCGAGTCTTGATATAAACCGGCTCAGCGCTGCTACGCACCCTGTAAGCTTCTGAACATGCTTCAGGTTTTCCGGCTTTTTCAGACTCTGGATAGCTTTGATTTTATCCGGATTTGCCTCAATCCCTCTCTATGAAACAATAAAGCCGAGTAACTTCCCCGCTGGAACTCCAAATACACACTTTGTCGGGTTAAGTTTCATCTGATATCTCCTCAGGTTCTTGAATGTTTCCTTCAGATCATCAATAAATGTCTCCGCTTTCCTAGTCTTGATCACCACATCATCCACATAAGCGTGAACATTGCGTCCGATTTGGTCCTCAAAACACTTCTGAATGCACCGTTGATAAGTTGCACCGGCATTCTTCAATCCAAAAGTCATGGTCTTGTAACAAAAGGCCCCAAAAGGGGTTATGAACGACGTTTTCTCCCAGTCTTCCTTCTTGAGCTTGATCTGATGATACCCGGAATATGCATCCAGGAAACATAATAGGTCGCTTCCAGCCACTGCGTCTATGATCTGATCTATCCTTGGAAGTGCAAATGGATCCTTTGGGCAATGCTTGTTGAGACTCGTATAATCAATGCACATCCTCCACTCATTAGTCTTTTTCATTACGAGAACCGGATTTGCCAACCAATCCGGGTGAAATACTTCCATGATAAAGCCGGCTGTCAACAGCCGAGCAATTTCTTCTCCTATAGCTTTCCTTCTTTTCTCATTCATCTTTCTCAGGCCCTGCTTCACAGGCCTAGACTTGGGATCGACATGCAAGCTGTGTTCTGCCAACTCTGTGGGAATACCCGGCATATCGCTAGGCGTCCAAGCAAAGACATCTTGATTTGAACGAATAAACTCCACAAGTGCTTTTTCCTGCTCACTGTCCAGGTTAGATCCTATAGCAAATTTCTTAGAGGGATCACCTTCGACAAAGGCCACCATCTTGGTATCTTGTGCTGCTTTGAATTTTGCTCTCTCATCCTCAGTGTTTGGCCTCTTCAGCGCTGTCCTGTCATCCGGGTCTACTTGAGACCGGTAATATTTGAGATCCGCCTTTCTACGGGCTTGTTCTGCCATTGTCGCGTCTCCTTCGTCACACTCAACCGCTATATCCCGGCTCCCATGTATGGTGATGGTCTGCTTAGGACCCGGGATTTTTAGCTGCAGGTACACGTAACACGGCCTGGCCATGAAATTGGCATAAGCCGACCTTCCAAATAGTGCGTGATAAGGGATGCGCAACTTTACCACTTCGAACGTGAGCCACTCCACCCGGAAATTATCCTTTGATTCTCCAAAAGCAACCTCCAACGTAATCTTCCCTTCTGGGCACGCCGAGTGACCCGGCACAATCCCGTGAAAAACTGTTGAACTTTTCTGTAGCTGAGACTCCTTGAGACCCATACGTAAGAAAGTTTCCCAATATAGGATGTTAATGCTGCTTCCGCCGTCCATTAATACCTTTTTCAGCTCATAGCCATTAACCTGTGGCGCAACCACTAATGCTAGGACTCCTGGATGTTCTATCCTTTCCGGGTGATCTCTTCTGCTCCATGTTACATCTTGCTCCGACCACCTCAGGTATCTCGGAACAGCCGAGGAAACCGAGTTTACTGCCTGTTTCAGTATCTTTTTCTCTTTGTTGGAAGTTCATGTAGTATGTACGTGATACTGTCCCAACTGTTTTGGGTTAGCTTGGAATCCTCCAGCTCCTCCCTGGTTATTGCCCGGATTTCCAACTCCTGGGTTGCCTGCTGGGGGTGGGCCGTTGCCCGGGTTCCCACCCGGACCCGGTCCTCCTCCCCGGCCTGCACCTCGCATAGCCTTGTTTACTTCCTCGTTCTTCCATCTCTGTAAATCCACACACTGCTCTAATGAGTGGTTAGCCGGCCTTCCGTTCCTGCTGTGTTTCGGGCACGCCATTCTGAAGATATCCCAGTTGTTACCCGACCTTGGTGGCCCTTGATAGTTTCCTCCGTTATGATTTTCTCCGTTGAAATTTCCTTCTGCTCTCGGTCTCGAAGACCCGTCTTCTGTGCTGCCGACAAACTCGGAATTCCCCTCAAACGGGCGTTTATTCTGATTGTTCCCATTGTTACCTCCATTGTTACCCGGCGCAGACCCGTTGCCGGCTCTTCCATTATTGCTCGTGTTTGCTTTTGTTTTTTTGTCATCAACATCCTCTTCTGTGGTATCCGTTGCAGCGTGCTTGTTGCATGCATCCATTAGCTCTCCCATCGTAACCTCTGAAGCGTTCCGACTTGATTTCATGCGAGTTAGCTTTTGCACTAAAGGTGTATACTTGCACGTCTTTGCCATAGCTTGTAACGCATCCTTTGGCTGAATGTCCGTGGACGAGTGGAGTATCTCCATAACCCGGCGCACCCAGCTGCGCGCCGATTCTCCCTTCTTTTGCACACACCGTTCTAGATCATCAATGGTAAATAGCTTCCTGCATGTTCCATGAAAGTGCTTGATAAACGCAGTTTTCAACTCATCCCATGACTTGATAGATCCTTCCGGTAAATTGTTGAACCACAACTTTGCTGCTCCTTCTGACATCATTAAGTACATGAACTTGGCTTGAAGATTTTCGGATGCGTTGCGAATTGACATAGCCATCTCATACTGCTCAACCATGTTTCTGGGTCCATAGTCGGCTCATAATTCACTACTTTACCCGGTTCCTTGAATTTATCCGGGTAAGGCTCAGCCTTGATGGTATCCGACAGACACTTGGGCCCAGCGAGATTAGTTGGTACTGGCCTCACCCGGGAAACATGCGATCCTGCGGGGGGTACGGCTGGACGTGGCGCTGCTACTAGTCCGTGTACCGCAGACCCGTCCGCAGCTCGCCTGGCTCTGGAACTATCCACAATAGCTTGTGCTGCTGATGCTACTGGTGCTGCCTGAACGCGGGGAGGAGGCGGTATTTGCTGCTGCTCTGCCCTCCGCCGTGCCGAGCTTGTTTGAATATTGCCGGTGTTGCCATGCTGCCGGCTGATATATGGTGTTCCATGCATTCCACTCCTATTATCCGGATAATTAACTTGTTGAGCCACTGCCGTGCGCAATAAATCTATCGCCCGCCGGGTCTGCTCCGCATGGGGTGACTCTCTTACGGGGATCTGATTCAATGCTAATGTTGCGGCATACACATTATCCATGGGGTTATTGAAGTGACCTGGTGGCGTACAAAATCGCGAAGGTGGCGGTGGTGGTGCTGTGTTGCCGACAGTGGCCCCAGTCTGCAACGTGGGTAACCCGGCCTGCACGTTCGCCGGCTGTCCTCCCCCAACCGCGGGCTGAGGTACAGTTCCTTGGTTCGCAGCTGGGATTGGTTGATCCTGAGGTGTGATGAATAACGCGGCCGGGTTTATGACTCCACCCATTGCCGTTAATCTAGTCTGGTGCCTTTGATGCACCATGGTTGTCTCTTCCCGGAGCCGGTTCTCTAATGCATCCAGCTCATGTTGGCGCGTGGCTACCCCTTGCTTTTCCGCTTCCACATCTCTCCTTTGTTGCTCCAATGCACGACGGGCTACATCCAGATCCCTAGCACGTGCCGCTGCGTTCTCCGGGGTTATCACAGTAGTTAACACTGTTGGGTCTAAGACCATATTGTTGCTGAAGAGGGCCGTGTGTTGTGGATTTGAAGGACCCGCTCCTGGCGTCCTGTTCGCCAGGAACCCAAACATGTTTGCCTGTAACTCACTATCCGCCGCTCGGCTGGTGACTGAAGCCGACTCTCCGTCAACCCGGGTCAGAACCGGATTTCCGTCAGCCGGATTTTTCTGTTGTGCCAATGCTTGCGCTGCTCCGACCGCGGCCGTTGTCACGTTCCCCTGGTTGAGATTGGTTGCAGGGGCCGTGTAGACCGCGACCTGGCGCGCAATGCTTGGTGAAGACTCATATTCTTCCTCATCGCAACTATCCTCCTCGTACCGGTCCTCCAGCAGGTGCAGGATAGACTCGGTATCATCTTCTCTCATGACCCGGCCACGCGGGGTCCATGCCGGCTCCTCCGGCTGTTCCCTCTTCGTGGTGGGCTCTTCTGTCGGATCCACCGTCCCGACCGATTCTTCTCCATCTGACTGAACGCAAGTGGCCTCCCCTGACACAGAATCAAATCCAAAATCGTCAGGGATTGAGCCGGACGTACGTACCATGCCGATGAAGACGTTGACCCGGCCGATTGTCACGACAGATCCGGATTCGAGTAGATCCGACTCTGGCCCCCAGCCAAAATCGTCCACCATCTTTTCTCCGTCGGGGCTGATGTAGATCTCGCCGATGACGAGGTTCTTCATGTTCTCCCGAGCTTCTCCCGTGATGTAAACACCCTTGGACATAGGCCCCACGGTGGGCGCCAACTGTCGTGGGATAATCACGGCAGACGTTACCGGGGGTAACTTGTCTTGGGGCAATTCGACTCTGGTGTTTGGGAGAGGGTTTAGCTCAAGGGAAACCATGGTGATACGCGATCTGGTAGCCGGCAATCAAGTCGCCGAGTCTCCGATCTGAATATATTATCTCAACTCTCGTGTTACAATGGGTACTCGAATCTCTTGCGATTGTATGATCGTTGTAATTGTGTCTAATCTAACCCTAGGGGCCGGCTTATATAATATCCGGACCCCCTGGCTTACCATCCAAGGCATACTCGGAGTCCTACCCGGACACTGCTTACAAACCCTAAACTTCCTTATCGGAACCCACAATCCGAGTTACGAGGCCTACACTCTTGGGACTTCTAGAAACTCCTTTTCCCTAGACCGGGTCTTGCGCAGCGTCCTTTGGGCCGAATTGCACCTTGGCGTTGGCCTACCGGGTTATCATCCCTCCATCAAACTCTGTGAAATTTTTGTGACTTTTCGACCTTCTAGTAAAATATGAAAAATTGTGAAATCCACATAAAACTTGACAAAACTCATTAGATGTGTTAGTAATTATTAAATAAAACCCACTCATGTACACATATTGGCAAGTTCTAAGAACTCAATTTAACATTAACTAATGTATACTAACCAATTTATAACTTCTATTGATCAAATAAAAATTTCGGACATTGAGTATAAATATAATACTAAATAAAGACAACAGTCTGCCAAAAGTCGACAACCTGTAGAGATAAATAACAAAAAATACTTTCGTAGCTCAAACAGAGGAATCAAAACTAATGAATTAAATATAAGAAGCAGAGATTTACTCTCAAGAAATTCATATCAGTGTCACGTTCGAGTGATTTTTTACATTTTCTACGGTGAACAACCGAAAATCTGTTTCTTGACAACAAAGTAACAAAGTTGTATCATAAATAAAAATAGAGGTTAACTATACATTTTATTTTTATGTTACATCTGTATATACATATTTTTAGCTAAGAAGGTTCGATGAAAATATTTGCTTTCATTTCATAGGCATGAACATAGTGTTCAAGGTCGACTCCACTTAACTATTAGTCATCTTTTTAATCACTTCTCTTGTTGAAATTTTTTTTGGTAATTTATATTAACTAACCATAACTAAAGATAGAAAATAGGTTACACTGGAAGCAAACTACTCAATGATAAAGCAAACAAGTGCACGCAAGAATAATCATCCCCACGATATTACTCACGGGCAACAGTGCCAAAAAGGTGTTGATAACCCAAAATTGTAGAGGGCCAGTTATAGAATTTTTGATAAGTAAGAGTGTCGAACCCAACGAGGAGCTAAAGGTAGGATAAATATTATCTCAAGTTATATCAACCACTGATACAACTCTACGCACACCGACTGTTTGCTCTATCTAGGAAATAAAACTATAAGAACTTTGCGGGTATGAAAGGATAGATTTGCAAGATAATAAAGAAAAATAAATAAAATTTTAGTTTCTGGAGCAATAAATAACACTAAAGTAACATAAATATGAGTGTGAAATAGTGTTGAAAGGTGTGGTGAAATTTTTCACAATCAAATAGTAAGGAAATTCCATTAATTGGAGTAGTGCATGCTTCAACGTGGGAGAGGCTAAGTCAACATCTCTCACGTACTAGTGATTGCAAGTATTTATGATTGGAACTCTAACAAACATCCATAACTATTAAAAGATACATTATGTTAAAAATACCAAACCATATCCTTAAGATCATAAAGTTCGCCTTTATTCCATATGTTTCAGTCACTAGAATGGGGCTCATGTTTCTGAGGGCTACCCTCTAGTTTTCTCCACATAATACAAACCCTAGTATAGTTAGCCATGCGTGCATAAAAATGATGGACACCATAGGACTGTACCATATCAACATACAGCTCAAATCAACCGTAGATATTCAACCATTAACTATAAGACGAAAAAAGAACTATACAAACATGACATAGATGCAACACATCATATGCAAATAAATTTGTAACATCAAGTTTCATGTTTACAAAGGGGGTAACAGGGATTTGTGTGAGAGTGGACCGGTATAGCTATGTAGGAGATAATGCTCGAGGTGTTGATTAAGAATACATCGTGGTGGAGGATACGAAGAAGAAGGGGCAACACGTGAGGTGCAAGGCAGCGCAGGGAACCCCGTGCGCCCACCTGCCATGGTGGGGGTGCGCCGCCTCTTAGCCCCCTTCCTCCATGGCTTATTCCTTCGGTATATGAGCCATCCCCGTGTAGATGAGAGACATGGGGGAGGCAAATTCCTAGCTTTTGGTGGCTTCATCAAAATTGAGTTTTTTCTCTCCTTATATGTGATGAGACAATGATGTACGGATCTCCAATGTATGCCCCTTTGATCTGAGAGATCTTGGGTACCTCTACAACCTAGGGACCTCTCTTAGCCTCCATGAGACTCCAAAGTCGTGCCTTGGACAAATGCATCAAGTTTGGCCAGAGTTGGACTCAATCATGTCACTAATTCTTGTAATCCCGTAATCAGATATTTTTACTGCAGTAAACGGGTTCACAAGTCGCATCCAAACTCCGATTTGTCTGAATTTTGGCTTAAAATAAAGTTATGGAAATTTCAACACTTCTATTTTGATTTTTATTTTCAGTTGACGTCATCTTTGGGGGGGGGGGGTCAAAACGACGATCCCTAAAATCTGTAGAGGTGGACAAATTTCAGGAAAGTCATAGTACACCTCCAACAAGGCTCCTTTTGCGGTGTTGCCAATTTCCAAGTAATTACTACACATTAAAGTGTACAAAAGAACTTGTGAAATTTTGCAACCATTAATAGGTTAGTCCAAATAAATCATACGACATAATATAAAAACAAGTGACAAAGCCATAAAATAAGCATGAAACAATAAAAAATTATAGGTACACTTTACGCGTATCACTGTATCATAGCCTCATGTAAAAAAAATCCGACAACTAGGAGTTAAACCTTCATGACTATTATTGAAGCTGACACTAGTTGAGGACAACCTCTCCTTAGGACAACCTCATTTGACAACTAGACCTTTACTTTCGACTGTATACTGATATCTAGCGGTAATGGCTAGCTGCATAAGGCACCTATAAATAGCACGCAAGCCCAATGGGTAAGGTTTGTGACTTGAGATAAAATTATAGATCCGCTAATTTGTTGTTTTGAGTTCCCCTCCCTCTCTCACACTTGCTGCTGCGAGAAATTATTGAGAGTTGGAATTTAAGTTTGATTGAGTACCTATCAAGAGCGAGTGATTTGTAGGTGAAGAAGATAAGCTTGTTACTCTTGGAGATTTGGTGCCTCTAAATGGCTAGGTTTCAGCGTCGAGCATATGGTGCTTACCGCTATAAGTTTTTGAATGTTCGGAGATCACCTTGAGGATCTTCCATCATGGGCCGGTCGAAGTGTGAAGCTTCACAAACGAAACAAGTCTTAGTCTGTCGAGACATCGTAGTAGAATTCATAGACGGGGGTGCCATGAGACTACTGATAGAGATGTGGGGGGACGTGATTGTGCGATGGACAATGACACGGGTTTTTTAGCCAGATTCGGTACGACGCAGTATTGCGGCGTTCCTACTCCTGCAATCTCGCTATTCAGGACTAAAGCCTGTGAATACATAGTACAATGTGAGGTTCTATTAGCTGCTCGACAAGGATCAACCTCTCGGTGAGTTAGCCTTTTGCTTCTTGTCTATCTATCGTATCTCCCGTCTGGCTTTATGTAATAGCCGGATTAGGGCATACAGAGAAGGAAACCTAGAAGACTACGGTAACCATTAACTTGGAAAGTAAGGAATCCGCCTTCTGCTCCAAGCCAGATCACGTGGGCCGTGATCCGGGTTCTTCTAGAATCCGGCTTCTGCGCGTCAGCTTACTGGGCCTGCCCAATGGATCGTAGCCCACTACCAATTAGGCCACGCTGGTAATCCGGCACTTTGGACTGCCACCTGATATACCCCTATTCGGTATATATCCGACAGTAGCCCCCAAAAAGGATTAAGACTCTGATTCGCCGTCTTTCGCCAAATGTGTATTTTCCGAGAAATATCGGTCGCAGTCTTGATTCTTCTTTTTCTCAAAAGGATGTTATAACGCAAAACTCGGAATCCAGAAAATCCGGATTTTCTTTCACGATCCTTCGTGAAGAAGGAACTTCCTACGTCAGCGCTTTGATCCTGCTGACGTAAGGGACGTTTGGGTTTCGAGCGGGAAACCCTGAAACATATCTCTGACAGATTCTCGCGGGAAACGAGGAGATAGCAATAATCACCCGTAGTTTCATTTTCCGGAATTTCCGGCGAGTGACACGCGTTGATCATCCAACAGTCAAAAGAGTCGTTAGCACGCATCGCGACGGGATTCCGTCTATAAATAGTCGTCTCCGTCCTCCCCAGCAAACCTTCCACTCTCACTCGCAACGCCATTCCCAGCGCCCAAGTTCGTAAGCAGAGCCACTCCCGAGCGCACACACGAACAGAACGCCGCCCGAAACCTCACCGGAGCAGCCGGCTTTTCCTTCGCGCCGCCCACAGATGGCATCACCGAGCTCTTCTCCGGCGCACTCCGTTGTGGCGGAGATCGACAAGATCATCAACACGATGGATCCCTTAGTAGATTCCCAAGTGCATGCAACCGGCGACGAGCCAGAGAAAGCTTCCAGCGGCGCAGCGGGCGAGGAAATTCCTCTCGCCACCACAGATCTTGCAGGTTCCTCCTCCGTGCCATCCCCGCCGTTCGCACCTGAGACGGTGGAGGAGAAAATCATCCTCGTCGGAGACGAGCTCGCGGTCGTAGCCGCGGCGTCGTCCGCCTCCACCGGGGCGGAAGACGAAGGGGAAACTGCCGGCAATTGGAGCCAGAGCAGTATTCCGCCTTCCCTCCTTTCGACAATGGAAAAGGAGGGGATTTTGCTGAAAGGCAAATGGCGGAGCCCGGAAGACGAGTCCGAGCCCACGCCAAAGGACGGGGAACGTGTTCTCCTTACCTCCCATATCGCGAGAGGTATGGGTTTTCCACCGTCCGCCTTTTTTCTCCAAGTTCTAGCTCACTATAACATCCAACCCCACAATCTTCCTCCAAACTCCATCGTTTACTTAGCCGGATTTCAGGCCCTTTTCGTGGGATATCTAGGTATAGCTCCTAGGTTAGATTTCTGGCTGTATTGTTTTGGGGTTAAGCGGAACTCCTCGGAGGGCGCACTCCCAACTTGTGGGACCATATCCTTCACCCTGCGCAGATTCAGGGAGGATTGGTTCCCCAAGATTAAGACATCGGAATCCGTCAAATTCTAGACGGGTTCCTTCTTCTTCATCTCGATGTTCCCTTCCCTAGGAAAACCACCGGGGTTCCACCTTTTTCGAATACCGCTGCTGTCCCCCAAGAGAATTGGGGAACTGAAGCAGTACAATCCTTGCCGCCGGATCTTCTCCGGATCAAATGGCGCATCGCGAAACTCGTCACCTCCGATCCGCCTCTAACCGGCATGGACACTGTCCTATGCTGGTTGGAAAGGCGGATTCAGCCTTTGGCTAATCACGGCACTCGCCTCCTCTGTGATTACACGGGAACCGGCGATGCCATACGGACAACAAGCAAGATTTGTTCGGCAAAAGATTTGCGGAAACGCGTGAATCAATTGGTCGCCTCATGTGAACAATATGAAGAAAGCCGGCCAATGTATACAGCTTCAAATCCGGCTCCCAAGGTACAATTCTTTGCCTTTCGGGTTTAGATTCTTTTCATTTTCTCGGTTTCGTGTTTTTAACTCGCCTTTTTCCTTTTTAACAGATCACCGAACTTCCTGAGTCGGAACTTGCCTCTGACGCCGAGCTAGAGGCACTGCGCTCCACCTTTGCCAGCGGACGTAAGCGCAAGAAGATTTCCACTTCACATGAAATCATTGATCTTGACGGGGTTGCCGTCGCCACTTCTAGGTTAGTACAGCTAGGTTGTTCTTCTTTATCGGATTTTTTTTCCTTTTGTCTCGGAGTTTTAACTTTCCGGCATTTTCTCTTTTTTAGCTTGGCCCCCACAACTCTGAAGCCTAAAAACCTAAAGAGGCACAAATCTGTGGCCAGCAGAGGCCCACACCCTTCCCCTGCTACTTCTCCGGATACCCCAGTAGCAGCTACAGAAGAGCATGATGCTGCCTCCAACGTCGAAACCCAGCAGACTAGCTAGCCCATTGTGCCGAAACGGACACGAGGGAAAGGGCGGTCCCAGAGGTGGGAGGTCCTTCTCGGATAACTGAGGAGGAACCCACTCCCACCATTGATAAAGATTTCAAGGATATCAACGAGGGCCTTAGCGCTGTCGGGACTCTTTTTGCTGAATACGCAAAGGATTTCACCGAAAATTTGGCAGGTTTACAGCGGATGAGCCAGGTAATATCTTCTAGCCCCCAAGCAATAAGTCAAATGCCTGATTTTCACTTAATGCTTTCATTATCATGCTTGTTTTGTGACTTAAGAGTTGTGCTCCATTTCCGTGTTTCAGCAAACCGCTGAAACAATAAACCTGGAAGTTTTCAGCAAACTTACCGTCAAGAACAAGGAGGTGAGAAACCTTCTGTCTATTCTTGACGTTAAGGAAGCAGAACTGGCTTCATCTCAACAACAGCTGGAGAAAACAACAGGTACTTTAGTTCTCTGAGGTTTCTTGTCCATAATTTTTCCCTAAGTATTTTTCCGAGTTTTCTGACCCGGAATTTTTTCTCGCTTTTCAGCTGCTTTGGCGAGAGCCAAGCAAGTTGCTGAAGATGCCGGCAACGCCAAAAATCTCCGCCGGGAGAACCTGGACCTTCATAAGGAACTTATGAAGGTTCAGGAGGAGCTGGAGGCCAGCCATTTGGTTGTTGTCATTGCTCAATCCAAAGCCTTCCAGCAAGCTGACAAGGACAAGGCAACCATCAAGGGTTTGGAGAATGCCTTGACCCTGCGCCTGGAGGAAGAATCTGAGATGGATAAGATCCTCGGTAAGTTATTTACTTTTACCGGATTTTCCATGTTTTGATTTCTTTCTCTGCTTTTTCACTAACCCTTTGGTTGTTTGTCTGAAAAACAGGAGATAACCCAGCACTTTCTCGGATTTAGAAAATCCGAGCTTTTGGGAAGGTATTCAGCACGATCAAAGCTGCGGGAATGTTGCTCATCAACAGATACCTTCCCGCAAAGTCTGGGGATCTCTCGGAAGTTGAAAAACTTCCGGGAGCTATCATAGAAATTGCGGAGGCCAATGAATCCACCTTGCGCTCCGCGGCATGGGGTGGTGCACGCATGGCTTTAGGGCTTATGCGTATGCATTATCCCACTGCCAAGTCTTGGCGTGTGGCGTCCGGCATCCCTCAAGGATATACGGAGACCCAGCGGACCACCATCTTTGATGAAATCAAAGGTTATGCTACCAAGATTGATTCTATGGTGATTCTATGGTGAATATCTCCATCACCTATCCAGAAGAAGAAATTCCAGAAGCCCCCGAGGAGTCCAGCTGCGAAGAACACTCGGATGCTTGAAGAATTTTCCTTTCCCTGGATAGGAGAAATAGGAAATAGGAGCATTACTGCACTTTACAATGTAATTTTTATTGTAATGCTTCTATTCGTTTGCATGAACAAGTACTCCGCCTTTTCCAGTAAATGTTATTAATTCCTTTGCAAGTTTTCCGGGTTTTATGTTCCTTTATGTTCTAAGTTCTCTGGTTTATGTGTTTTAACTGTCCTTAGTGTTTGAAATGGCTCAGTAGTATTTTTAATCTTCATGCCAAGTGACTGGGTAAAACCGATCAGTTCAAACTCGGAAACACGGATCATACTAAAGGCATTTTTACTTACTAGCTCCAGTGACCCAGCACATAAACAATCAGATAATACTTAGAGAATAGTAAGGAATTTTTTGAATGAAACTCGGGCACGCAGGCACAATCCGAGTTTCCTTTAGCCTTTAGTAGGCTGAAAATGATTCAGTTTTAAAACGCCGAGCACGTAGGCACAATTCGGATTAACATTGAGTATTTTGTAAGATCATTGGGAAATAGATAAGACGGAATCATGCTTTGCACTATAATAAACTTGTAAAAACATGGATGTAAGAATTCCGACAACTTTATTTCATGATCTCAAAGATGTTTACATAGAAATTGAACTAAGTATAGAAGGCACGTAACTGCTGGATACTCCAGGGCCTCTTTGTCTCTCCTAGTTCATCATCTATCTTTCTCTTTCTTTTGCGATTCGGCTTTTCGGGATGGTCTTCCGTATCTCGAATATCTACAAGATAGTATGATCCATTTTTCATAGCTTTGCTGCTGACGAATTGTCCTTCCCATATTGGGGCTAGTTTGTGCTTTCTTTGTTGTACCAATCTTAGCACTAGGTCAACTTCTTTAAAAGAAGATGCCTCATTTTCCGACTATTGTAACGTCGTAAACCTTGCTGATAAATGGCGGATCTTCGAAGCACAAGCTCTCGTTCCTCTTCTAAGAGATTGACGGCATCCTGTCGTGCGTTTTCGGCATCTGAGTCATCGAAATCCTGCACTCTTGGGCTATCATGGATCATGTCCATTGGAAGAATTGCTTCAGCACCATAAACTAGGAAAAACGGGGTTTGCCCAGTTTACCTATTTGGTGTTGTTCGAATACTCCAAAGCACGGAGGGTAACTCTTCTACCCATGCTCCAGCTGCTCTATGAAGAGGAGATTCGAGTCTTGGGCGTATTCCTTGCAAGATTGAGCTATTCATTCTTTCAACCTGTCCATTGGATTGCGGGTGTGCCACAGATGCAAGATCTAGGAGAATTCCCGTTTGTCGGCAATATTTTGCCAACTCTCCAATAGAGAAATTTGTCCCATTGTCGGTTATTATGCTGTGTGGAACGCCGTATCTCATGACTACGTCAATGATGAAATTTCTGGCAGTTACACCGTCAAGCTTTTTGATGGGTTTGGCCTCCACCCACTTGGTATATTTATCCACTGCTACGAGTAGATGTGTAAGTCCGCCTCTTGCAGTTTTGAATGGTCCCATCATATCTAGCCCCCAGACCGCAAACGTCCATGTAATGGGGATAGTTTTGAGTGCTTGGTCTGGCATATTTGTCTGCTTGGCGTAATATTGATACCCTGCACATGTATTTACTATGTGCTCAGCGTCTGTATTGGCTGTTAGCCAGAAAACCCTGCACGGAATGCTTTTTTGACTATGTTTTTTGATTGAGCATGATGTCCGCAATCTCCGGCATGGATTTCTTGCAGGCTTTCTCGTCCTTCTTCTGGTGAAATACATCGCAGAAAAATTCCGGTAGTATTGCGTTTATACAGGCAATTGTTAATTACCGTGTATCCTTTGCATCGACGCTGAATCTGTCTCTGCAAGACTTTGTCTGCTCCGTCCGGGTACTTCTGATCAACTTAAGAAGTTTAAATATGGAATTGTCCAATACGGGTTAACGAGCATGACTTCAATTGACTCGGAAGCCAGAGGATAATCAACATCTCCACCTTTTATCGATGGTTCATACAAATGTTGGACGAACACACCTGGTGGTAGGATTTTTACCCTTTCTGATCCCATGCGGGCTAATGCATCCGCGTTCCAATCTTCCTCCCTTTTTACATGGAGCACTTCAAATCCAAAGAAACAGATTGCAAACTCGTCCACCGTTCTCCGATATTCGGCCATGATGGGGCTTTTGGCATCCCAACTTTGGTTGAGCTGGTGTTGTACCAAATCTGAGTCGCCATAGCATAAGATGCGTTTGACACCTATTTCCTTTGCAATATGCAAGCCATGAAGCAGAGCTGCGTATTCTGCCACGTTATTACTAGCATTGAAGTGTATTTGTAATACATACTCCATTGTGTCTCCTTTAGGGGATTTTAGGACTACACCAGCTCCAGCGCCTTCCTTCATCTTGGATCCGTCAAAGTGCATGATCCAGTACTCGGACTCTGGCATTGGTGTTTTTTCCATTGCTTCCGTCCAGTCAGCGACAAAATCTGCCAGAACCTAGGATTTTATTGCCGTCCTGGGTTGGTACTTAATGTCGAATGCTGCTAGCTCGATGCCCCACTTGGCTACTCGGCCAGTTGCCTCCGCATTGTTTATTATATCCCCTAGTGGTGCTTTACATACCACTGTTATGGAATGTCCTTGGAAGTAATGGCGAAGTTTTCGAGATGCAAAAAATACGCCATATGCCAGTTTTTGATAGTGTGGATACCTTTGCTTGGACTCGGAGAAAACATCACTTACATAATATACCGGATGCTGATCTGGTATGCTTTGTTCGTCTTTTTTCCTTTCCACAACTATCACCGTACTAATAACCCGGTTTGTAGCCGTGAGGTACAATAGCATAGGTTCTTCGTCTTTTGGTGATGCCAAAATCGAGGCTTTCATCAAAGTTTCCTTCAACCGGGTTAATGCTGCATCTGCTTCTTCTGTCCACTCAAATTTGTCGGATTTTTTCAACAACTTGTACAGTGGCAGGGCTTTGTCCCCAGCCGGCTAATAAACCTGCTAACGGCTGCACCAGAACCCGTCAATCTTTGTACATCTTTTACGCATGTAGGCTTGGAGATGTTTAAGATTGCTTTGATCTTTTCTGGGTTTACTTCTATTCCTCTGTGAGAAACGATGAAACCCAGAAGTTTTCCTGAGGGAACCCCGAATACGCACTTTAATGGATTTAACTTCATTTTATAAGTGCGCAAATTTTCGAAAGTTTCTCGCAAATCTTCAAGGAGCGTGTCTTTTTCCTTGGAAACGACAGCAATGTCGTCCACGTAAACATGGACACTTTTGCCAATCTGACTATGCAAACATCGTTGCATGCAACGTTGGTAGGTTGCACCTGCGTTCTTCAGGCCAAATAGCATGGTTATGTAATAGTACGTCCCATATGGGGTTATGAAGGAAGTTTTGATTTGATCTTCTTTGTTCATGCGTATTTGATGATACCCGGAATATGCATCCAAAAAGCATAAAAGCTCAGAGCCTGCAGTGGCATCTATTATTTGATCGATTCGCGGTAACGCAAACCTATCTTTTGGACACAGTTTGTTCAAGCCGGTGTAATCTATACACATCCTAAGGGTAGTACTATCTTTCTTCGGGACTAATACTGGATTTGCAGACCATTCAGTATGTATAACTTCCCGGATAAAATCTGCCGCCAAAAGCCGGATAATTTCCTTTCCAATAGCCTTCAGTCTTCTTCCGTCAAATCGACGGAGACCTTGTTTGACGGGTTTAGATCCTGGAATCACCTTAAGTTGATGCTTAGCAAGTTCCCTGGGTACGCCTGGCATGTCCGCAGGACACCATGCGAAAATACCCCAGTTCTCACAGAGGAACTTGATGAGCTCGCTTTCCTATTTGTCGGTCATCCCAGTTCCTACTACGACAAACTTTGTCAGATCTTTAGGATCTAGGATTACCTGTCTTGTGTTCTCGGAAGCTTTGAAGCTATCTGCTGGCTTCCGGCTTTCTTTTCCTGCTGGCATTTCTGTCGGCGATACCTCTTTGGCCAGCTCCTTCAACTCTTCCTTTGTTATCACTTTCTCAGCGCAAAGGGCGTTTTCTTTTTCCAGCTCGTTTGCCAACTTGAAGTCTCCTGTTATGGTAATTACTACGCCTTTGGGCCCTGGCATCTTCAGCTTGTTATAAATATAACATGATCTTGCCATGAATTTGGCGAAACCTGGACGTCCGAGTATTGCGTGATACACGCTTTCGAACGGCACCACTTCGAAGGATACTTTTTCCTGATGGAAGTGATCTTTTTCTCCGAAAGTGACATCTAGGGAAATTTCTCCTAGGGATCGTGCTTGTCTGCCAGGGACGATGCCGTGAAAATGTATGTTGCTATGATTGAGATGGGTCTCAGAAATTTTCAGATGCTTCAGTGTATCCAGGTACATTGTGTTAATGTTGGATCCTCCATCCATCAGCACTCTCTTTAGCCTAGTGTTCTGGACAATAGGACTTACGACAAGAGCTTGCGTGCCGGGTTCAGGGATGTTTCCGGGATGATCAGACTGATCCCAGGTGATTGGTGTATTTGAGTACTTCAAGAATTTCGGGGTTGCCGGAACAACCACGTTTATTTCTCGAAGCGTTCTCTTTGCCACCTTTGCTGAGGGAGTTGCTAGGAAAGTTAGGTTACATTCTCCATCAACTCTCGGAAACTTGGGTTCGCCTTTTCGCTGTTGTTCCTGGATTTTTTTCGTCAGTGTCTGATTCACTGTCTTCTTTTTTAGTTTCTGGCTTTTGCTTGGAAAATTTCCTCTTTGGATTCTTCCCTTTGTTTCCGGATCCTGCACTGCCTTTCCTATGCTTGTTCAGCCGGCATTGTGCGTTGGTGTGGGTAGGTTTCCCAAATTGCGAGTGGTGGATGCAGTTTTCCGACTTTATCTTTTCCCACTCTTCCTTGGTGTAATTAATCGGATCTGTACTGCGTCCTTTCCACCTGTTCCCATTTTCTCTTCCAAAGGCTATGTTAACTTCTTTGGGCTTTTGTGTTGCATCTGGAGTTCCTTTTTTCTCAGGGCGAGCGTTCTTTTTGGCCTGTGTCAGTGTATCGATATTGCCTCCTCTTGCTCTGATGTCATCTTCGGCTGCTGCATGTTCATTAGGGGTTGTAAGCATAGATCCGAGATCATTTTGCTTCTTGGAACCTATCATGAACGGTACAAGTCCAGGTTTTAGGCCATTGACGAAAGCATGCATTGCTTGAACGTCAGTTACTCCAGAGCAACTATTCTTTATTGCATTCCATCTTGAGATGAAATCCACGTATGGTTCGTCTTCCAATTGGGTGCAACGGTTTAGCTGGTTGATGCTGTTCGGACGCTTATAGGTTCCCCGGAAATGCTGAGTAAATACTCGAGCCATGTCATCCCAGCTGTCGACAGTTCTGGAGGGTAGTCCATTAATCCAGTCTCTGGCTCCATCCAGTAACATTAGGGGGATAAACTTTACCGCTTCCAAGTCTGTCCCATTGTTAATCTGGATGGCTGTGTAATAGTCTGAAAGCCAGGTATCCGGGTTTGTGCTACAGATATATTTTTGGTACGTTGGACCAACTTTGGTGAAGACAGAATGCAGAGTTATCCTTCAGATCCTATCTGTGAAGCATTTAGGTCCAAAGTATAAATCATCTCTTTCCGCTCTATCCATGTGTGCGGAGTATCTGCCGGCTGAATGGACAGAAGGGGATCTACTCCTTTCTTTTCCATTGTGGCGCGAACGCGCTTTTCCAGGATCTTCTCTATTTCTTCCGAGATCATGCCCTTTGGGATAAGGTGGAGTTCTACCCATGTGTCTTTCCTTATTCCTAGGGGGCGTCCGGGATCTCTCACGCATGTGAGGTATATCCTGTCTTCCAGCTTTTTCAGCTGGGCGTCTCGGAGGCGGCATTGCTTTTCCGTCATTCCGGTTCTTTTCTTCCCGATCACGAGGATTAACTCCATCTTTCGGGAGATGGGATCCGGTTCTAGACGCTTCATCCTTATTGTCGGGATTTTTATTGTCTTTTCTCGGATCTGATTTCTTCTCTTTTGAATTGTTTGAATCTCCAGTTCTTCCGGTCCAGGTGCTCCAGCGGCGCATATAGCTGTTTTGCATAGGGCGGAGTCGTCGTGCAACTTCCCTGATCGCTGCTGCCCCCGCTATTGTTGTTGCAATGCTTTTCCTAGGAAAGCACACACCCCTTGAAGTTTTTCACCGTTGGAGTACATATCATTGTTGAGGATGGCGAATGTTGCTTCCGCATTTTCTGCTGCGGTTTTGTATATTGGTTCGCCTCTGGCATCTTTCCGTTTACCTGCTTTTGCCAAGATGGGTTGTAAAATCTTTCTTTTGGCGGCAGTACTTCCGGTCTTACGATTCTGGGTAACCTTGTAGGTTTAATGTCAGATCTATTCTTTTTCTCGTATTCCTCAATTTCTTTCTTCATGAGCTTGATGTCATCCTGGGTTTTTTTGGAGGTGTTCTCGAGTTCGGAACAAATGTTGCTGCTGCCTTTGGAGAGCTTGTCTCCTGGCTTCTAGCACTTCAGGGGGTTCGTGCGGTCCCACTGGTGTTTGGAGTAACTCCTGTTCGTCTTGTTCTGGAATTGGCGGAACAAGGATTTCTTTTGTTTTCCTCTCCGCAGGCTTTATTCCGCTTGCATCTCCTACTTCCGGGCTTTTATTGGCTGGATCAACCAATTTCTTCTTCCGGAGTTTATACTGGAGTTTTTTAGCGGCTTTGTGCTTCTTCTTGGAAGAGGGAGGTTTTTTGTTTGGTTCTTCCTATGTCAATTCTTTGACATCAGGGTATCTTGGAGAAGTTTCTCCTTCTTCTCTCTCTTCCTCTGGCGGAGGAGTTCTGGGACTTTCATGACTGTCGGCATCCATGTTTTCAGCCGGTTTTGCCATCAGTACTTCATGGAATCCCTCTCGAAGAGATTTAACCTTTCTTTCGAAGGCGTCCTCGTCTTCGTCTTCGGAATCAAAATTGTCTGATCCGGTTTCTGATTCCAATCTTGCCTCAATGGCAGGCTAACACGGAATCAGCTTCCGAGTTCGTCGTCATGTTGAAGGATGTCGGATCTTCCACCTCTGTTGTGGGATTGTTGTTTTCTGCCTCTTGCACGGGATTGCCTTCATCCGTGTTTTCGGCGATCTCGGATTGCACCATGCCGATAAAGTGTGATTCACTTGTATGTCGGCGATCTGAGCAGAACCCGGCATCATAGTCATCTTCGATTGGGTATAGGGTGGGTGGGATAAATTTACTTCCCCCGCAAAATCCCATGGCCTCTGCAGTTAATCCGATAAAGATGTTTGCAGATCCAATCGGTAATACGCAGGCACTTACGAGATGATTTTGCGCCGGCATGTATGATCCATTGTCGAGGAAGCGTCCAACGTCGTTGTCGAATTCCAAGCTTCCGACAGTTATGGTACTGCCGATTTCGCCGAGTATCCCCGATCGAAACTTAACGCCTGACGTCGCCGGCCCCACGGTGGGCGCCAACTGTCGAGACATCATAGTAGAATTCATAGACGGGGGTGCCATGAGACTCCTGATAGAGATGTGGGGGGACGTGATTGTGCGATGGACAATGACACAGGGTTTTTACCCAGGTTCGGTACGACGCAGTATTGCGGCGTTCCTACTCTGCAATCTCAGTATTCAGGACTAAAGCCTGTGAATACATAGTACAATGTGAGGTTTTATTAGCTGCTCGACAAGGATCAACCTCTCGACGAGTTAGCCTTTTGCTTCTTGTCTATCTATCGTATCTCCCGTCCGGCTTTATATAATAGCCGGATTAGGGCATACAGAGAAGGAAACCTAGAAGAATACGATAACCATTAACTTGGAAAGTAAGTAATCCGCCTTCTGCTCCAAGCCAGATCACGTGGGCCGTGATCCGGGTTCTTCTAGAATCCGGCTTCTGCGCGTCAGCTTACTTGGCCGCCCAATGGATCGTAGCCCACTACCAATTAGGCCACCCTGGTAATCCGGCACTTTGGACTGCCACCTGATATACCCCTATTCGGTATATATCCGACATAGTCAGAAGTGATTAATGCTTGTGGACTAGGATAAGTGCACACATAGCCTCTCTAAACATAGATGTAGAGTCGGTACCAATGTCTTGAACTCCGGCAAGCAAACGGGTGCACTTGTTTCCAATCATTGTCTCTCTTCTTACTTTGTATCACAGTTTATCACACTAGTCCTTCCAATTGATTAGATTCATTTGTGATACCTTCACTCTATTTTGGTGTTCTTTTGTTCTGTTGGTCAAAGTCTACGAGTTTTATTATTGTTCTTGCATAGTTATTTTTAATCTCCTATTCGCTCCTCTCTAGTCGATATATCCAATCTTTCATCTACTCGCACTTAAAGGTTGGGACGACTTGGACAAGTAGAAGAGGATACAGATTGAGGGAGGACTCTAATTAAGTCCCACCACCCCCACCCAGTAGCCAATATAAATGATGTCACGGGCCTTAGGAGACCAAGTTTTCCAGATCTACAGAAGTGCAAGCCATTTTCACCCACATACACCCGTCAAGTTCCTGATCCAACTCGTCACATTCATCCATAGAATCACAAAATATACATTGTTTCTGATATAATACTATTTGAAGACATGAGTGGCGACGTAAATGGGGGGGGGGGGGGGAGGGGGGATAAGTGCTCAAGCTGGTGGGGCCTCAAGATTTTATCCCTCGGCATGTAGTATTGTGTAGTTTTAAACACTTCTGTGGATTATACGGCTCTTTTGATTCAAAGGAATTTCATATAAATTTCGGAGGACTATGATCCTTATGCGTTCTTAAGAATCCTTAAGAACTTTGTGCACGATTCGTAGGATTGGCATTCTTAGGAACTATTCTAGGGATTATTGATTGCATTGTTTTTCATGTGGCGTGGACGTGAATCAAAGATCCCTTGGTTGCCCATGATAAACTTTATCTGAACCTTAACAACAACATATATACCGTCTCTACACCGAAAATCGGCAAATACCAGTCTTAACCGTCAATCTTTGATACAGAAGTTATGTACCTTAGCAGTTTGCTAATTACAACTATCAATAATACAAATTATGAGTTAATTCTAAAGAAAAAACAACGAAATTTGAGAGCAAATTCCGTGCGGAAAAACTAAGAATATTATATAGAGAGGAGAGACAAGCTCATCTCTTTTAATTTCGTGGTCATTCAGACCTGGTGCATGCCTCAGGTCTCCGTTCTCCCTTTCAGCATCATGCTTACTGCGCCAACACATCATCGCTCTAGCTAGCATGTTAATGGTGCATGAAGCAGAGCATGTAGAGCGCAAAAGCGCCGAACACAGCATAAGCGGTCTACAAGCAAGAGGAGAAAAAAAATAAGTAAGCGCATGTGTATTAGCTCGTACTCCCTCCGTTCCAAAATAGATGACTTCCATTTGTCCATATATGCATGTATCTAGACATGTTTTAGTGTATGATACATGTATATATGGAAAAGTGGAAGTCATCTATTTTGGAACGGAGGGAGTAGAATTGTAACGTGAACTGAGAGTGTCAGTTCAGTCGGAAACAGAAAAAACAGTGCATACGGAGAAGGGACTCGTCGAGGACGTACGTGTCCGCATGTCATCCAGAACATGTACGCGGCGTGGCTCCCGCAGCAAGACATCGCCTCCGTTGGCTCGGGTTCCAGGAGCGGCGCGTCTACCACGCCGCCGTCGTCTCCCGTCGTCGCGTCCTCCCACATGAGCCTGCAGACCAGGCGGCGTGGCGGCTGTTGCTGCGGCGGCGGTTCGGCATACGTGGTGCTGCTCATTGCCGCCGTTGGCCCGGACTCCAGGACCGGCGCATCTACCACGCCGCCGTCGTTTCCCGTCGACGCGTCCTCCCACACGAGCCTGCAGACTAGGCGGCGCGGTGGCTGCTGCTGCGGCGGCGGTTCGGCACACGGGGTGCTGCTCGCCGGCGTCATGTCGCAGACAGATCGATATGTCGACACAAGCATGGAACTAGGGTGAAAGAGCAACTACTTGGCTACACGTCAGAGGCGACACGGTATTATTTATGGACAGGAGATCCTCGACCTACTCCGTCGAGGAAACGTTTTATATCCAGTTATACGAAACTGATTCCTCCAACCCAAGGGAGAGACGCATTGCAGCCTGAAACTAACTGAACCCTGAAAGTAGACCATACAAACTCAACATTCACAAGCCTGTAGCTCATTGCCAGAATCGCCCGCAGTGCATCAACTGATTCTGTACGAGGTAATAATAGTGACCTGGAAAAATGATTAGAGCCTATTTGATTCTAGAAAAAAAAAAACTCCAAAACAGAGGGCTCAGCATAGGTGTGTGACTTGTGTCCAGGCCAGCAACTTCCAACAGGCACAATCCACCAACCCAGCATTCACGAACTACTACTAATCCAATAAAGTAAACAATTATGTTCACCAAAAAAATTCCAATCGAAAAAGGAGACGGCATTGTGACCGTATGCAACAAGGACACATCTACAGAATGAACTTGTAGCCCAATCAGTTTCAAGAACATAATCGTATTCAGAATCAGACCAGTTCAATCACTGATTCTGTATGAGGTGACAAAAGTGTAGTCACCGATGGTAGTACCGCTACACAAAGATTTACCCTGCAGTTTTTCTCGAAGTCCATTCGCAGGCCACACCACAAGAGAGGAGTTCTATGGTACCCCCAACGAAAGGTAGGCCGTCTATTTTTTATTTTTGTGTATCTAATGACTTGTATTAAATCATACTAGTGTCTAAAACCCAAGTAGTATAAAACATACTAGTCTCTTGTTAAAAAAAGGAAGGTCCGTTAAATATGGAATAGTAACGTATGCAGAGTTATAGTCGGAAACTAATTTACAATGAAATCAGAAATCCCATTAAAAAAAGGAAGACCGTGATAATTCCTGCTTCAACTATGTGCACTCCAGCCATGGCGTATGCTTCATGGCGTTATTAATGGTGCATGCTTAATCGGCCGGTCGCGTTGGTACATGCACTTCATTTGAGTTGTTCTAATATGTGGCCATCCTGCTGCAGAGCAGGCTTGCTGCTGGCATTCTTTTTTTTTTTCGAAAAATAGGCAAAAAATTTGCCATTTTCATTAAATAAGAAGAGAGTTTTAGAGGTTTTAGTTTTAATGCCTAGGACAATCCCTAGGACTTTGCAAAAGCCTACTCTCCCAAAATTATATTGCCCAAAGAGACGGCACCGACTAACTTCCACAACTTAGCCTCATCTTTAATCTTGGAGATGACCACATTTGTTGGGGAGGAAAAGTGCTGGAAAACTCTCGCGTTGCGCTCCTTCCAAATCTCCCAAGAGACTAGCATAATTAGGGAGGCCATGGCCTTACGCGCTCGATCTTTCTTGGAGACGAGGTTCAACCACCAAGACTTAACATTGGGTTCATTGGTGCAACTCGCCGGGGATATACCCTCGAAGCCGCACCATGGAAGAATAGCCGACCAAATCCTCGTGGAGAATCGGCATTGGAAGATGATGTGGGCCGCCGACTCTTGGGTTTGGTTACAAAGGGGGCAATTGCCACAATTTTGCCAACCCCTTCGTTGGAGACGATCCGAAGTCCAAATTCTATTTTGCATCACAAGCCATGCAAAGATCTTACATTTTGGGGGGGCCCAAGTCTTCCAAATTACTTTGCTTGTGTCAGAGGCGATGGTGCCTTCAAATTGCATCTTGTAGGCCGTGGAGGCGGAGTAGTTCCCGTCATTAGTTAGCTTCGAAACGAATGGAATCACGGACTCCGGGAGTGAGGTTTATGTTGGAGAGCAAGGTCCAAAGGGTCACAAATTGTTGGATGTGTTCAAGGTCAAGTGCGGCTTGGATGTCAAGGTTGCTCACCCAAGAGTTGTTTTCAAGAGCCTTTACAACCGTGCAATTTTTCTTTTTTGCTATGAGGTAGAGCTTCGGGGCAATGTCCAGGGGCCTTTGGTCGAGAACCCAAGAGGATTTCCAAAAAAGTGCCTTTTCACCATTTCCAATTGTAACCACCGTAGCCGCTGCGAAGAGGTCTTTATCGTAGTCGTTGCAAGGGCTTCCAAGTTTAATCCAAGATTTGGAGTCATCCGTCCATTGGAGCCATAACCATCTAAGCCGCAAGGCGGAAGCGAACTTCTCGAGGTGCAAGACCCCAAGACCACCAAGTTTAGTGGGGCAGCACACGACTTCCCAATTGACCTTGAACTGCCCTAGGCTCCACAAAAGGTAGCAGTGTGGACTGGGAGGTGGCGCATCCCGATAACCTTCTCACCGCTCTTTCTTCCTCGCTGTATGTGTCAATATTGACATGAGAAAACGATCGTACCCCGGACGGGGGGGGGGGGGGTCGGGTACGTGTATATTGACGGGAAAAAGGGATCCGAACCCTTGTACAAGTAGGACTCGGTATAGGGTTAGAGTACTACTCTATACCATATACCGAAAAGGTATTACAACCAACACTCTCCCTTAATCTAAACCTTACTAAGGTTTAGATTACGCCTAAACTCCTCAAGTTTCTTAGTACATAAAGTCTTTCTAAAACCATCAGCTATTTGATCTTTGCTAGAAGTGAACCTTACATCAAGTTGTTTGTTTGCAACCCGTTCATGCACAAAATAGAAATCAATCTCAATGTGTTTGGTACGAGCATGAAACACTTGGTTAGCAGACAGAAAAGTTGCTCCAAGATTATCACACCACAAACATGGCTTCTCCTGAAGTGTCATACCAAGTTATTCTGTAAGAGCCTCAACCCAGATTAATTCAGCATTGGCATTTGCTAGTGCTTTGTACTCAGCTTCAGTGCTAGAACGAGATACACTTGGTTGTTTTCGAGCACTCCAGGAAACAAGATTCAGACCAAAGAAAATGGTAAAACCTCCTATTGATCGTCTATCATCTAAGTCACCTGCCCAGTCAGCATCTGAAAAGGCACTAAGTAATGTAGAAGAGGATCTCCGAAATGTCAAACCTATAGTTCTTGTACCCTGAATATATCTCAATATTCTTTTTTTTATAGTTGTCCAATGTGTAGAAGTAGGAGCATGGAGAAACTGACAAACTTTGTTGACTGGAAATGAGAGCTCAGGTCTTGTCAATGTTAAATACTGAAGTGCACCAACAACACTTCTATGATTAGAACTATCCTCAGGACCAAGTGGTGAACCATCACCAAAAGATAAGCTCTCACTCCCGGAGAGAGGTGTAGGACATGATGCACGTGTGTTCATACCAACTCTTTTTAACAAATCGGTAGCATATTCTTCCTCTTTAATAAGAAAACCATCAGAAGATTTGTGAACTTCAAGTCCTAAGAAAAAGTGAAGATCACCTAGATCTTTGAGGGAAAAGTCATTGCTCAAACTCTGCAGAAGGGCTGAAACCGATGTATCTGATGAGCTTGTCACAATTATATAATCAACATAGATCAAAAGAAACATAGTGATACCTGATCTGTCAAACAAGAACAAGTATGTATCTGCCTTGGAGGGTACAAATCCAAGGGTATGCAACTTATTACTGATTCTAGAGTACCATGCTCTAGGTGCTTGTTTTAGTCCATATGTTGCCTTATCAAGTTTGCAAATATAATGAGGAGCAGCGGAAGACTCAAAACCTGGTGGTTGTTTCATATAAACTTCCTCTTTCAGAACACCATGTAGAAACACGTTCGTTACGTCTAGCTGACTAAGAATTCGTCCTTTTGGCACTTCAATAGAAAGAAAAATTCTAATAATGGTTACCTTGACAACTGGACTAAAGGTGTCCTCATAGTCAATCTCATGTCTCTGTTTAAACCCCTTATCCACCAGTCTAGCTTTGTATCTGTCAATAGTGCCATCAGCATGTCTCTTAATACGATAAACCCATTTGCATTCTATAACATTTTTGTTGAAACTAGGTGGCACAAGATGCCACGTATTATTTTCCAATAATGTATTGTACTCATCTTGCATGGCATGTTTCCGATTGCTATCTCTGAGAGCTTCAGAGAGATTTTGAAGTTCACCCATAGATGTTAATAGTGCAAAGTTCTTTTTGTATGGAACTGTACCATCAGTAAAAAAAATGGGATTTCGAATACCTTTTTGTAACCTGGTTTTCGGTGGTTTAGCAGCATGGAGTGGTACATCCAAGCCTTGCGTAGAGGATCCTGGAGAATCTGCCTCTTGCGCCGAATCCCCCGCACACTCCGTGCTATCAGGGCCAGGAGGAGACTCGGGTGGCGACGGGGAGCATGCATGGGACACGGGAGACAGGGGCGCGTGCTCGGGAGAATCTTCTCCACGCCTCTGCTGCGACGTGGCAGGCAAAGACAGGGGTGACAGCGACATGTCGCGCGCATACGACGAGGACGCGCGCGGGAAAATTTTCTCCACCCCGCTGACGCGACGTGGCTGGCGGAGACGGGGGCCTGCCCGAATGCACGGAATCTTCCGTGTGAGAAGCAGCAGGGGATAGATCCGAGACAGATTCTGCCCGGAAATCTTCTCCAAAATCAGCACAGGTTTGTCCTGTAGTGTTGTTTTTGGAATTTCCGGCTTTTTGAGTTTTATGAGCATTGTTTTCTGTCGTATTTGATGGATTAGGGTCTGTAGCTATGTCCTGCACAGGAGTAACAACCGGAACAATTTGCAAATAGTCATTAGTATGCACACCCCTATTATATGACTATGTGGATTGTGGTTCAGTGGGAAGAAGGAGAATTTCTTCATGAAGACGTCTACCGGCATTAGGATGAAGTGTAGGAAAAGGAAAAATGTTCTCATCATAGACAACATCTCGTGAAATATAAACACGCCCAGTTGTGACATATAAATACTTAACACCTTTATGGAGAGGACTATACCCAAGAAACACACACTATTTGGAGCAAAAGATACTTTGTGTTTGTTGTATGGACGTAGATTGGGCCAACAAGCACACCCAAAAACTCGAAGAGAATCATAGTTGGGAAAGACATTTAGTAGCTTGTATGCAAGGTCGCAAAGTTGAGAACTTTGGTAGAAAGAAAATTGATAATAAACGTTGAAGTGAGGAAAGCATCATCTGCAGCGTTCCCACATTTAAATAATGTAAGAACATATGTGTTATTGTGCTAGTCCCAGGATCAATTTCTAACACCACAGTACAAGATGAAATATCATGCAAATGCATCAAATTCTATTACATCGCATGATCCAGTCTTTACAAAAATAGTATTACAACTTGCATAGTCTTAGAAGACTAGCAGAAAACAAATAAATACATCGGAAAACATAGAACAACATTGAACCCATCTTCTTCATGTGCCACAGGCAAAACATGTTGGTGGTAGACTCGAGATCCTAAACGAAATCCTCACTCGTCTTCAGAATCATCTGGATGATGGAATATGCAGCCACAAGGGGGTCAATACAATTTAATGTATTGGCAAGTACCACTATGGTGGATATAAATGGTAAGACTAATACTACATTCTTATTTGTCTAAGTAGAGTTTGGGCTAGGTTTGCATAAAGCTAGTTTTCTCCTATCCCTTTTGTAAAGCAAAATTTTCTTTACAAAGGGTGGCAACATTGCATTAAGATCCAAGCACCACAACTACTATTCACGTGGTCAAAATTTTACTTATTGAAAATGTTGTTGAGATTCTTCCGTCATTCCTTGTCCAGCTGCTCATAGTTGTCCATAATCGGGGATACGGCTAAGATCTTAGTTTGTTGACTCTGGAGAGGTTGTGCACTTTCACCTTTGTCTTCAATTAGCCCAAACATCCTGTACACCCGAAATGCATCATGGAAATGAGAGAATTGAGATGAGATCTTTCAGAAGAAGGAGTTCAACCCACCGGCAAGACCCGTTCCACCTTTAATTACGCTACGTCTGCTTGTCAAGCCTGGGCTGAACCCTCACAACTTAGTTGATCAAGACAGAGTCCATATGTCAAAAGGCTACACGAGAAGCTACTAGATTTAGAGGGACATAGTAATCTGATTGTTCCTGGGTGGCCATCCTCAAGTGACAACCTCAAGTGGAATAACCCTTTGACAAGGGCCCTGAGGAAACACTCAACATAACCTAATCACGTCCAAATTCCACCCAGGTGTTTCATTGATTAGTTATTCTTAGAATTTTTACTCAACATCTAATAAAACAATTTTTAATATTGCATAGAACCTACTAAGTTCTAAGGCTATCTAAATAACAAGGTAAAATAGATGGCTACACACTACTAGGATAATAACATAGCATAATATAACTTAGTAATATTTCCTATGATGCATACTACTTAAATCTGTAATGATGCATATAGAAAATAATGGGTAGTGAATGGTGTGTTAGTTGCCTTGTTGAAGTTGGTGAAGAATTCACACTCTCTTCACAAAAGATCGTTGGTCTCCGTACAATCTATTCATTGAAAACACAATAACAAAAATAAACAAGCATACTATCAAACAAGCATGCAAGTGAAGAAAACATAAAAATGCAACAATCATGGAAAAAGGGATTTAACCAAGTTGGCTAGGACAAGGTCAAGATTTGAGTTGGAAGATTCATTCTCTCTTGGTTCAATACTTGTTAAGTAAGTTCCATGGGTTTACTTGGGATGGACTAGGTTGAGTTGATGTGATCTAACTTTATTCTAACCATACTTGTCGAGGAATTTCCAAGAGTTCACCAAGGTGATCTAAATATCTCAACTAAAGTAACACATAATAATGTGTAACACTTAGTCATTTTCATAAATATATTTGAGTGATCTAGTTAGTTTCTCCATTTTGGTTAAGGTAGGTCTAGATTCAACTAACTTCGTAACAATAGAGAAAATAAGATAGAGTCTTGGGATTTTCCATTGAGGTCAATGGTTGGACAAAAACAACTTGTTATTCTTCAACTTGTATGGATTGCTCCAAGTCTTCATATGCTTGTCTTCTTGAAGATCATGTTCATGATTCTATTGTAGTTTGTTCCTTTGATGGGTTCTTCTCTTGGTGTTGGTAGATTCTTCATGGCTTTCTCACTAGTTGGTCCAAGGTGGGATGGGCACAAAATACCACTAAGTCAATTTGGAAAGAATTAAGAAGAAAGATAGAAAGAGAGGGGTTTGTCTTCTTCTTGATTCCTTCATGAGTTTGCACTTCCTTGAGTTGCTTCTAGTTGTGGAGTCAAAGTACTTTCTTCAAATTTCTTCATTGATCTTCCTTGTAGCTCTTCATGTTGCCATTAAGTTGAAAATGAAGTTTCCTTCTTGTGCTTGTGTCTTGATCTCAATTTTGCTAAGTTGATGAGTTCTTGAAGCAAGAATGGGGAGTGAAGAAGTAGATAAAAACTATGGTATTAGTATTTAAGGTTGACTACTTGGTCTTATATGTTATTTACACATGCTAGGTACTTGGTCTTGGCTCCAATTAGCCATAACATCAAAGAATAAAATGTGGAAACAATTTCTAAGACATGTTAAAATGGATGAATCACTATGTCGGGGTTTTGGTCAAAAACACATGGTCATGGTCCAAGGGTGTCCAAAAAATTTAGGCACTGATGTCTCTGGTTCAAGGTCACCAAATGACGCAATTTTTCTTAAGGGAACATATTCTTATTATTTACAGAATTAATTCTATGTCAAAAATACTCAAATAGAAAACTTAATTATAAATTCAAATTTAACTTGTTAAAAAATTATTTTGGAACAGAGGGTATGAAAGTACACATCCTAAGGTTTCCAAATATATTTTATTTGCAATTTTTGGATTTGTAGAATTTGAAATATGCCAAAATTCATCAAACAAGCATATATGAACTTGAACAAATTTTAAATGGTCAATTTTACATTTAGCTAGTGCCAAAAGTTTCTACATGTTCTGGGGATTTCAAAATGTCCAAGTTCTTTTTAATTTGGATTTGTGGTTGAAAAGTTATGATGATTCATAATTCTAGGGACTAATCTGCAAAATTATATTCTATTTTTATTCGGAATTAAGTCCACGGACGGGCTGGGCTAAAAAGGGATTATCTGTCGCGCAGGGCGACGATTAGGGAGTGGGATTGGTCCATCTACGCGTTGGGCCGAGCGGTGGATAAAAACTTAACGCGCGGGCTGACTTGGCGTGTTGTGATTGGTTGATACCCTTTCGATTAGGTGCTCTAATTCAGCCACTGGATCTGGATCGTACGGAGCAGATTTAAAATGGGGATTAGGGTTTACCTCCGGCCGGATTTTGGTCGCCGGCAATAGAGGGGACGGTGGCGTGGGCTCGGGTGTGGACAACGGTGGCGATAGAGGGGGTCTCCAGGTCGGTGAGACCACTCGAAGATGCAGCACGACACGGTGGATACGATGACGACCACGAGACGGCTCCATGGACTCTGCAACAATGGCGGCGAGGTGATCCCGAGGCAGATTTGGAGGAGAATCCGGCGAGCTCGAACTCCGACTTTGCTGCGTAAACAAAAAACGAGAGGACTTATTAGGAGGTGCATACAGGCAAGGGGAAAGCAACAGAGGTGGTCATGTGCTCGGGGACCAACTACACTCACCGGAAATGAGGAAAAACGGCGGCGGGCAGAGGGAACTCAAGCGAGAGATTTAGATGGCCTCGGGGCCTGATTTGAGAGAGGAGGAGGGGAAATGGAGAGGAGCTCGAGGGCTATAAAAAGGGCCAGAGAGGACATGGAATCACAGCCTTAATGTCCTTGAATCGGTGGCAAAATTTTCAGCCGAAATGGCCGGGTCTGCCTTCCTTGGGGAAGAAGATGATGACGTCATCGCTGACGTCATGAGCTATTTTTCTTATCTTTTTATTTTTTCCGTTTAAAAAAAATTGTTAATAACTTCTATTTTATAAGTCCAAAAGATACCAAATAAATTTCTAAAATTATTAAATATCCATATCTTTCAAACAATAACATTTTTGTAAACCATTCAACATATTTTATTTTTGAATTTTAAAATTTTGAATAATTCCTTATTAGTGATTAAATGGAATTTTATATTTTGAAAAAGATAGAACATGGTTATTAGTCAAATAAAAATTCAGTGACATACTATATGTTGAAAACTTATTTTTGAAAGTTATTACAACTTATTTTCCATAGTTTTATATTTAAAAAAAGTGTAAACCCTAATAGCAACTTATGTCATTTTCTAATTAGAGAAATAATTGTTATTTTGAATCGGGGTTTAATAAAAATCAGAGAGGAGTCTCAATTCCACTATTGTTTTCCAATGTCTTTTACTTGTTTTCATAAAAAAAAAATTATATAAACACCTTATGGTATAATAAATGGAGAAAACAAATTAAATATTTTTTTATTCATGTGAAACATTTTAGAGGGGGAGAGGACCAATAAAGGTGATCGAACCTTAGTGTTAAACATTCATTAACTATTTTCCAGCAATTGATTGAAATGAAAATATTTTTATAAAGTATGGTTTGTTAAAGAAATATTATCTTAGATTAGGTGAAAACTATTTAGGGTTTTAGAAAACAGAGTAATATGGGTTATAAAACTCCAATAGCATTGGAAAAACAATTAATGTTTACCTTGTGTTTGAGTTTTATTTGGTTCTTGATGACTTGCTTTAATAGAAAGCAAAAAAGTTTTTTATTTTTTTTTATTTTTGAACTTTCCAAAAATCAGGGATGTTACATCATCCCAATATTTTAATGGTATAGAGGCATTAGCTAGGAGAGCAAGACCTACTTCCACAATATGTCTATGCTTGCGTTCAGCAGATCCATTTTTTTGATGAGCATGAGACATGATGAGTAATGCCCACTTTTTGAAAGAAACCATGGAGTTTTTCATATTCACCACCCCAATCGGTTTGCATAGCAATGATCTTGCGATCAAATTTACGCTCAACATACTGCTGAAAATTAAGAAAAACTTGATACACATCGGAACACTTCTTAAGCAAATAAATCCAAGTGAATTTGCTAAAATCATCAATGAATCTTACATAGTAAACATGTTTGCTAGCAGAAGGAGTGGCAGGACCCCATACATCAGAAAACACTTGTTCCAATGGAAAAGTGGACACACTACTGGAAGTATAATAGGGTAACTGATGGCTCTTTGCTTGTTGGCATGGATCACAAATGTAAGGATTTATTTCTGGAGTATATGAGCGATTATTCTTCCTAAGAATCTACTAAACAATAAAAGAAGATGGATGTCCTAATCGACGATGCCACGCAGAGGAAGAAGGCTTGATAGTGACAAGTGCATGCTTGGGAGACCCCATTGACACAGGAACAAGGGGATACAAGCCTCCATGACAAGGACCTCTAAACATGATTCGCTGCGTTGCCTGATCCTTTATCAAGAAAAATAAAGGACGTATTTCAATAAAGGCATTATTATCAAGGAAAATTTTATGAGCAGAAAGTAAACTCATGGAAAAACTAGGAAGATGCAAAATCTTGCGAAGCTGAATGGAGCTATGAGGGGTGTGTAAAACTGAATGGCCAATGTGTGCAATATCGTCCACTAGCATTGTGGACTTGATCACGCCCCTTATAATTTTCATGAACCTGAAGCTTGTTGAGTTGTCTAGTGACATGATTGGTAGCACCAGTGTCCATGTACCAATTAGTGTCTACTCCATATGTAGCCTTGGTGTCAGGAGTTGTATCATCATCATCATCATCATCCCCATAGCGCCACCAACAATCACCCGCAGCATGACCCTCCTTCTTGCAACTCTGATAGAAGCCACCCTCCTGCCATGAAGTGGCAACACGGTCACGCTTACCGCGTCCTCCCTTGGGGCGACGCCCTTGGTCCGGTTTTCCCTGTTCTAGACGTACTCGGTTCTGTGGAGGACGCGGCTGAAAGGGTTGTTGGGGAGGACGGTGTGGATGATAGAAAGGTGGCAGGTTCGGTGGAGGGTTGTAGGGTAGGTGTGGTGGAGTGTAAGGAGTATAATAATGAGGTGTAAGATGCAGATAGGTGTATGGGGCATATGGTGGTGGGGTTGGCTGATATGGTGGTAGAGAGGGTGGCGGGTTGTAAGGTGTGTGATGTGGAGGCTGGTTGTAGGGTGTGGTGCTAGGAGGGGTGGGAAGTATAGGAGGTTTGATAGGACCAACACCATAACTCGGATTGGGACGTCAAGGAGCACCATTAACCGAGGAGGTAAACGTGTTTGTGCCCTAACGAGTAGCAGCAAGCATAGTTTCACGGTACTCATAAGACATCAATTGAGAACAAAGATCATTGAGCGTAGTAGACGGAACATCATTAATTCAAGCAACCAGGGGATTGAAGGAACCATCAAGAACATTGAGTATATAATATTTGAGCTCATCATAATCCACACCTTTACCCGCATCAGCAAGCTCAGAAGCAAAACCTTTCATCTTTGAGATGAATTGTTGGGCTTTCATATCAAGTTTCTTGGTGTTGGTAAGTGCACCACAGAGAGAAGAGACTCGGGCCTTGGACTGAGTGGAATACCAGTTGTTGATTGCAGCCAAAACTTCTGAAGCATGTTCAAGACCATAGGTATTCGGTAGAACATCCTCAGAGAGAGAATTCACCAAAAAAAATCACAACAAGCTTATCTCTAGAAATCCATGTATCATATGCCGGATTGGAGACAACCGTTTTTTGTTGTTTTCATCCACGGACTCCGAGACCTCGGGTGGTACAATTTCCTTCCCTTCGAGAACAGGCATAACACGGGCACCACGAAGAGAAGGTAAGACCTGAGCCTTCCATGACAGAAAGTTCTCACGAATCAGTTTTGTGGCGGGTGGAGAACCAAGGACCGTCGGCGAGGATGAAGATGAGGCCATAGGTAAGAAGGAGAGATAAACCGAGATTGAAAAGTAGGGTTGACGAAGGGATGAACCTTGGACCCGGCGAATAAGGATACCCGGTCCTAGGCCCAAGACTGAAGCCCAAGACGGAAAGCCTTTGGACTACTCTAGAAGGCCCAGTTGGAGCCCACCCGCAATGCCTTGCGGGTTAAGATAGGAAACTTATAACCAACGTAGGGTTAGAGTTCGAGTCCTCCCCGGGTAGGGTTTGAGACCTGGCCATCTATTTAAAGGCCAGGAGAACCACCGGAAGAGGACCAAGCAATACCACACCACCAAAGCCTTGAGCTCGAGATTGTACTCTCGACTTGAGCAAACACCATTGTAACCGATCTATTCGATAATACACATCGACAGAGGCAGGAGTAAGGGTTTTACCTCTACGAGGGCCCCGAACCTGGGTAAATCGTGCCCCTGTCTAGCCGACGATCGTCACCAGCGCCTACATGTTCTCCTACTCGAAACCCTATGGGTTCACCTAAGGGATTTGTCGACATGCAGATTCGACAATTGGCACCGTCTGTGGGAACGGCGAGCGCTGGATCTCCGGCATCTTCGGCTTCATCATCCAACTCACGTTTGAAACCTTCGACTTCGACTCCGACCAACCCTATTCGGATCAGATCTGTCGTGGTCACCCCTCACTCGCCTGAATCACGCCCGGTATTCAGCGATCTAGAGAAGAGTGTCACCTTGACGTTCGGAAGCTTGAAGTTCTACACCAACAAGGATGGAATCCTCCACTTCCCTAAAGAATCAGGATCTGAGTCAGGAGCCGTCGACTCGCGACCCTACCTGGAGAAAAGTGGCGAGTCCATCCGCTTCAACTCCAGCAACTTCCATACCCTCTCAACAGAGGAACCCTCTCGGGTCCAGAAAGATTTCCGAGCTATGCCTAGGACCCACGGGCCACGACTGGCCCAGGTGTGCATGGCAGGATCGGAACAACCACCCCCAGAAAGAGAACACAGCGCAGCAGAACGCGCTGAGATCGGCGTCTCGCGAGACGCTTGGGATCGAGCAAAGGAGGCCATCCGAACGAGAAAGCCACCCGTGGCCGGAGCCCCACATGAGGACATGGTCGCCTACCACTATCATCTAGTGAGAGCGGCCACCGCGATCAAAGAGGCTCGGATAGATCTAGCCCATCGGAAAAGATTGGCGGATGAATCAAGTCAGCGCCGAGCCGAGCTATCCCTAACACCTTCGGTCGGAACCCGACCCGCAAGGAAGGGATACACGTCGAGAACGGCATCCATGGATGCCGAGTCACTAGGCAGGATCAGCAGATCACTCGGACCTTCTCTTATGCGGGTTGACGAGGAAGGAAACGTCTACCCGCAAACTCCTCCTGCCGCAGTCCTCGCCGCAGCAACCTACATGCAGATGAATCAACCAGGGGAAAACGACCCTCGAGCGGAGCAATACAAGCAGGTTCGGAAAGGATTAGGCATGGCAGCCTCAAGGCTTGCCTCCTATGATCACAGAAAAGCTGTTGGACAAAAGGAGAAGGAGAGAGAAAACAAAGCCTCGCGCAAGCATATGAGCACTTCACCCAGAAGGGAGAAATCGCCTCGCCGTGGTCGAGGAAAATAAGCCCGGCGACGAGACGACAGCCGAAGCAGCAGCGAAGGCAGCCTAAGAAACAAGGATCTCAGCTCGCGACATCATAGCAGCCGCTCGCGAAAACGCAGCAAGGAACCAAGGAAAGAGACCGATCGTGATCATCCAGGATACAACGCACGGTCAGATATCGCGCAAAACAGAGTGGACAAGGCGAGAGCAGCAAGGCACCGCACGCGCTCCTCATCCGGATCTTCGGATGACAAGACCTGCGGCGCACTGTGCTTCGCCCGCAGCATCCGTGAAAAGCCTCTACCCAAGAGATTCAAGCTCAGCACAGAAGTGACAAAATATGATGGTTCACTCGAACCTTCGTCATGGCTAAACGACTACGTCACGACAGTAAAATGCCAGCGTAGGAACAAGAACACGGCTATGCAATACGTCAAACTGCACTTAGTAGGAGCGGCACGTAGCTGGCTGGAGGCAAGAACGAAATCCTGCTACGCATCGTGGGACGATCTGCACTTCGATTTTTGCAAAAATTTCTAGGCCACCTACAAAAGACCAGCAACCATCGAAGAACTGCGAGCCTGCAAACAGAAGAGCGGCGAGTCCACTCGCGAGTACATCCAGCGATGGACCATGCTCAGGAACACTGCAGGAAACATCTCAGAGGAAGTAGCGGTTGAGGCCTTCGCAAAAGGCGCCCGACGAACTGCTTTCAGAGAAGAACTGGGACGAGCCGCACCCAAGACTATTGGAGAGCTGATGATCATAGCCAACAGATGGGCTAACGGAGAAGACTCGGTGCGCAACGAGAGGGCATCTTCGCCCGCACCCGAGGACGACCGCCATGGTCGAAAGAAAAGGAGGAAATACTACGATCGGGAAGAGATGGTAGCGGCGGAATTCACGCGAAACCGCGATAGTGTACGCCGCGGAGTCGCGAATGGAAACCAAAGGCTGAAGACAAAACTCCCGAAGAGGACCTCGACGGATACTGCTCGCTACATCTATTTACAGATAAGCGCACGGGCAAAACTAAGGCAACACACCTCCTCAAGGATTGTCGGAAATTCATTGACATCCACGAGGCCTTCTCAATGAAAAGTAGATCAACAGCTAACCAAAACTACCCGCCACTTCCAGGAGGAGGACACCAAGGGTTCCAACCGCCACAACCCCTGCCCCCGCCGGGAAATCCGAACACGGTGCTAGCCGCACTACCTGCGCCACCCGTAGCAAATGCCGGAGCTAACGCGTACCCGAACCCGGCTGGACAGTTATGGATGATACAAAAAGTCTGCCGATCTCGCAGAGCTCAGAAGACAAATACACGGCAGCTATGCATGGCTGTGCAAACCCCACCAACAAGACCCGAGTACCTGAAGATGGCGGATCAACCGATCACCTTCTCCATGGCAGACCACCCCCCGCGAGTCTATCGACCAGGACACACCCTAGTAATCCAAGCAAAAATTGACAATTACGAACTGGCTCGCGTATTCATGGACGGAGGCAGCGGCATCAACATCATCTACGCGGATACGCTCCGTCGGATGAACAGGAACCTGGAGGGACTCGCAGAATCAGAAACATCCTTCCACGGGATAGTTCCAGGAAAGGCGATCCGTCCACTCGGAACAATCAATCTAGAGGTGGTGTTGGGCAATCGACGTAAATACAGAAGAGAGTTCCTCGACTTTGAAGTAGTCGACTGGCCCTCGCAGTACCACGCCATTCTTGGTCGAACAGCGTTCGCAAGATTCATGGCAGTACCACATTATGCATATTTGAAGCTCAAACTACCCGAGGAATATGGTGTAATCACCATCGACGGAGATTTCCAAAAGTCCAACAAGTGCGACATCGAGTTTAACGAGATCGCAAAATCTTTCGGGGTGCAAGAAGAACTAGAGGA